>CM076399.1:3812073-4412073 GCA_038363315.1 Mugilogobius chulae | reverse complement strand
TATAAAAATGACATAGGGTTAGGATACATTTTTGAAATCAATGTTGCATCAGTGTTTTGTTATTTTTAAATAGCATTATCAACTGAGACAGTGATTAGTTAGCCAGGCTGGCGCCACCTCATGCGTCAGCTAAATTTAATTTCACTCCAGCTAGTCAGGTATTGCAGGACTGTAGACGACCAAAAAGCAGGAAGTACGGTCGTCCAATCAGCGAGAAGGAGCAGAGTGGTGCAGAACTAACCCAAGTTGAGTTCTCCTTTGACCTGTCATATATTAACTTAGAATATGATATTGTGCCTTTTAATTTGCAACAATGACACAAGTTTATGCTCTATTTCCTGGACTACAAAACGACCAAAAAGCAGTTTATAAAGTCCCCGCCTACTGTATAGCAAACAAACCCCAATGATGCGACATCAGACGGTTTCTACAAAGTAAAATGAAACCGGCTGAGGCATCAGGCTGGTGATTAGTAACAAAGATCACTGTAATCAGATTACTGTTTTGTAATGCAGTATAGGAATTCTCATGTATGCATTGCTTTACCCCAAAGTACTAAGTAAGAATCTATTATCAATCAACCACCCGCATATTATTACACTCTGTCTTCCTCTTACATTGTGCATCCTTCGTCAGCAGAACCATCAGCCCTTTCAACTTCCACTTCATCTCAACACTGACATCTGTACTGTATTTCTAAATGCTAAAGAACGCAAACTACTCAATCATTTGTTGGACGTTTTGCCACATTTCACACAAATTAGAACTCTTATTGTCTATGCAAACATTCAACTTTCCAGTCTTACCAGTCTTTAAGTCTTTAGCCTGGAAAAACTGCTACGTCTGACCGCTGCCTCTCTTTCCCGTCTCTGTGCTCGCGTCTATTTATAATAACACAGACAGTTATGGTGGCGATAATGACTTAGCAGGCTGATTTGTATTCCCTTAAGCTCGCTCATAATTAGCCCATCATTTCGCACACGCTGTCTGGGAGCTCTGGACGCCGCGTTGACATTGTGTCTCGGAGGTGAACGCCGCTCACTCTTGCTTGTCCCTTTGTGCTCGGCACCAATTACAGAAGACGACAGAGCCGACTTGAAAGTGCCCTAGCTTTTGCCAGTAGTTGCTGTGTTGTGCTGTGCTGGAGACAGTGGGGACTTGGAAGACTTGTTGCTGCTTACTCCGTCCGCAGTTCCAATTAGAATACCCGCGGTTGTTTTTTTTTTTGTACGGGTCCAACAGGGAGAGATCTGTGGTCTTTCAATTAGAGCTGACGGGGAGGCTCTTGACTGTTAAATATCAGTGTCTAGTCAAAGATGGTCAGCGTCAATGTTTTCAGAATGAAGGTCTAAGAATGACATTATGGGTCTTGTTCATCAAGCATTTGCTCTTGTGCTAAATTGGCTGAAGGTAGCAGAAACTTGATTAGCCCAGTCTCCAAGAAAACATATATATATATAACAAAAATTTTCACGTCAATATGATACGAAAAGCCAAAATGTTAAATAACCACACATTTTGATTGAAGACACAAGTTCTTTGGGTTTTGGCTTTGGTTTTTTGTAACTTTTTTAAAATCACTTCTGAACAAATTAAAGTTTACCTTGACTTGCTAAAATTCAAAAACATTTTAGTAAAAGGCTAAGGGCCTTATTTACCAAACATTTGCCTAAAGGTGCACTGTAACTTTCTGGAAGTGTAAACTACACTATTCTGAAAAAATGGAAAGTTAAAATCATACTTTGGGACATTCTGAATAGGGATAAATATGTTTTATAACATAGTGTAAAATATACTGTTAGGGGAATATCTCTTCTTTGGAAGATACAGAAAGAGGTTTTACTATAGGCCAATTTTTTGTCCATTTTGGGATTATGCTTGGCCACTTGAAGAAAAAAATACAACAATTGTTTTTATTATTTATTTACTGCAAACTCGACATCTAAATGATAAAAACATGATTTTATTCATGTCTGTTTGTGTTCAAAAAGTTGTGCCGTACACCTGTAAATGCAAAATGGCTAATAAGGCAAACAATAAGTAAATAAATAAATAAACTTGACAGATTTTTATCCCTCAAACAAGTTATGCCACACAGCATCACTTTGCATTGATGGCTATGCTAGCATTTTTTACTTTAGATATCTGGGTAATGTTAGGATTAGGCTTAAGTTAATTATGTTAATTTGGTTGAATTTGTGGCTTTGGGAAAGGTAGGCTAACTGGGTTATGGCATAACTGCAAATTTGACACAACTGATAAAGATGCAAAATTGATAGATGTGGCAAAAAGGGTAAATTTCAAATGTCAAAATGAACACTTGTTCAGTTTGTTGGAAAAATGTTTTAAGGTCACTAAATGGAAGCAGAATGGTTTCTAGTAGATAATGGGCAATTCAATCCAAGTTTTGACCTATGTTGTTGTGTATGTCTGGTGTCCATGTATTTGAGGACAAAAACAAAAAAAGTTTTTCTTGTCAAATCACTAAAGGAATGTACTTGCAGAATTTTAAAATGGTTGGGAGTTCTATTTCTTTGCAAATAGAAAAACACACTGTGTAGCTAGCTTATGTACCAACAGTATTTCCTGTTAGCGTTAGCATTTAGACAAACACAGAAAACTTTTCTGATTTGTGAAGTCATTTTCAATTTACTGTTCACTGCCTAATCTTTGGAGTATTTATTCAATTTAGACCCACTGTGAAAATCCCATTCAAATAAATGTAACAGGAAGTACTTCACAAGCCATTTTGAAAACAAACAAGCCAGCTGACGTTCCTTGCACAGAACCTATAACTGCTGCAATTTTCATCACAAAAGAAGGTAAAATAATTTATTCTTTTGTACAGATCCATAAATTATGACCAAGCTTTTCAATAAAACCTTAAAAGACATTTCTAACACAACGCTGCTCAGTGACCAATTAAAGGGCACGTTGCTGGGTCGCATTGAAGAGCCGCATTTCCCATTCAGCGACAGAAGCCGTCCCTAAACGTGCTAATGATTTGAGTGATGGCGGCGCATAATCCGGCGAGGGCGCTCCAGCCTGGCAGACGCAAATTAGACATGTAAATGCTGACCTTTTGCGGTGGCATTTGAAATGAGCTGTCGGAAGTGATCTGGCCCTCCGCTCGCTGTCGCCTCTTCGCTATAACACCCCCGCCCCGTTCCGTAGCGCCTCTGCTGTGCGGCAGTGGAGCTAAAGGACCCGGGCTAACCTTGACCTGAGCCTCATCTGGGTCATTGCTCTGTTTAGCTCAGATATAACAAAATACTAGGTTTCACTTACTATTGACTTTTAGGGAGTTTATGCTTGATAGAGATGGAGAAAAAAAAAAGTGGGCAAACCTATTTAATTGTTGTGAAAGTGTGTGTGTGTTTTGAAGTAATGCAACATTGAAATACCAAGTGGATTGTTTATTATTTCTGATACAAGTCTTTGACATTTGACTGAAAATGAAGACCTCCACTAATGCTTTTGAATAGTTTTAACACATTTGTGTGAATTGACAGAATATTATCTGAGAGTTGTTGTTAAGATTTATTATTTGCAATTTTATGAATCCTTATGTTTTTCTTTCTTCCAAAATATTGAGTCAGATGATGTAGTTGTTACACTAACGCTCAATCAGCGACTGCAACACAGACAGTGTGCCACTATTTTCCTCTGGTAGATGTAAAGATGACGCAAATTTATTCAACACAATGGCAAATGTTTATATGGATACAACACACGTTTGTGTTTTTTCAAGTTTTGGTATTGATTTCTCAAACTGAGACATAGGCACGAAATGTTATGCAAACCTTTTATTTTGTCCTTTTTTCTGTTGTTCTTGCTAAATCATGTGAATGCAGACATTTGATGGTTATTAGATTAGAAATGTCCAGCTAAATCCCTAGACCCCAGGAAGAATAATTATTGCCGTCGTAATAACTAATGGGCATCCAAAATAAAATAAAAGGTTCTCAACCTTTTTTAGTCATTGGCCCCAAAATAACATCCATAGGCAATTGCGACCCCCAAACACAAAATGTAGTCTACCCACATTGTGATGAAGTAGTCTTTGTCGAATGTTTGATGTTATTTTGAAGTCACAAGCCTCGATAAATTTACTGATAGGCTTTTAAATAGAATCTACATTTATTGAATCATGTCAAACCTTGCTTAGATGTCAATGTTAAAATTCACACATCAGAACTTATTCTGCGACCCCATGGGAGTCCCGACCCCAGGTGAGAACACTTTGTTAGGCTCATATTTAACTTAAAATACACACATTAAAAAGTTATTGATAAATATAGCATATCTATGTTGTTTGTCCTTGTAGGTGTTGCTGTAGTCAAACACTAACTTTATACGCTTGCGCAGAAGGTTCTGGACAAGCACACTTCCAATTTTTGACTCCATTTTTGCACTGACTATGATTGGGGAATGACACTTCAAATCATAGTGGCCTAGCTTAGATTAGATGCTAACTCGGATAAGAGTCGAGTGACATGTCTACTAATTTGTATAGTCTATAATTGTAATAGGCTGGGCGAAATTGACCAAAACGAATACCTCGATAATTTTTTGACATATTTTAATTACAATATTTAGACAAATTTCAAACCGAGCACAAGCATGTCTTTAAGCTTAACAATGAGAAAAATTGTGCTTGACTGGGTTAATTAGAGACATTCTCGGTCGACTTAAGACTACCACTCAACTAAAAGCAAAACAAAGTGTCTCAATGATTTGACCAAATATCTGATCCAAACAAAAAATAAAAACAGCTAAAAAAAAAAAGCTTGCAGTGTGCTTTCTAACTATACAAATTTGGTCAACTAAGATATCATATGATCAACGAATAAAATATAACATCTAACTTTATGAACATTTACACTTGCACTTTTCTTAATGTGTTGTTTTTTGTTGCCATTTTACTACAAAGAATATACTCAATATTCTGTTTTTGCATATCTTCAAGACAACAATTTTTTTTTTTCTTATCTTAATTTAACTTCTGCACTAAATATAATCACAGTATCTTTTTCTAATCTGCCAAACACAGCCGCTTTATGAACAAAAACAATTACTTGTCAGGACAGAAATATCGTCAACCATTGACTTTTAAGGACACTTAAACAGTCACCCTATTGACATCTCCCACTGTAAACAGGCTGAATAACAGGCTAATAATGAATTGCAAATGGAGGCGGCGTATCGATCCCCACATTGGCATTCGGGACCGGGGGGGGGGGGCTACGGCGTGGGGGATAACGTCGATTCTTCTTCACGCAGGTGTCTTTTGTGCGGGCTGGCCTTTGGAGCTCCCGGCTTGTCACTCGGTTCTTGTTATCTGGTGGCTTAGCGCTCGGTCCACAATGTTGGGATATGTTGGGATGGCGGAATGGCGGGGTCGCTTATTGGACGTGGCGTGTTTGATAGCGGGGCTTAACGCGTGGCTTATTGAATGTGAAGCTGGAGGAAGGAGAGGGAGGAAAAGCAGGTTTGAGTTACCAGATTTAGAACGGGTCGGATACGGGACGTTCCTCAGAGAAATTGATATGTATATTTGATAAAAGGTGTTGATTCGGTGTTCTGTCTGCCCATAAGTTGTCAGATATTATCAACTATTTCATGATGCCTATAAAAAAAAAAAAAATGTAATCATGAAAAAGTTTGCCATTTTATATTTTATGCTTCATTTTCTAACTTTCATCATCAGTTTATTGAAAATATGCTATTTAAAGTCACACAAATAATAATTTTGGATACATTTTATACAAAACTTATTCATATTTTGAATCTTCAATTTCTATGGAATTACATTGTGAAGTTGATTTCTACCAAATTACACTGTGTCAATAGAGCCATATTATAATCATTTTCAAATTTTAGTATTACATAATATTGTCATTTGTCAAATCATAACATCTGTGTCATAGACATTAAAGGTGGGGTGGGTTATTTTCACACTGCAAACACATTTAGGTTTTAAATCTGACAATTTTCTCTCATTCGTCCTTCAACACATTGTTAATATCAATATGTATTAAATTTAGATTGCAATTTTGACTTAAAACCTTTTTTTTTCCTCTTTTAAGTGAAATTGGAGAGGACCACCCAAGCTCAACCAATTAGAACGCTGCAATCTGGTCTCAATTAGAACAAAAATTCTTTATTATTCGATTCAGAGAGTACTCTGTGGGCTAAATTTTTTACAAAGTGCTGCAATTATCATATACTTTTTGGCGGAAAACACAAAGTTTTTGCAACTAAAAAAGTTAGCTACCCCAACTTTAAATTAGTAGACGCGCTATCAGCAGCTCTGCTTTGTTGCTACAACTCGAACAGTGCGACGCCATATTCCTCCGGTAGAGATGATGACGCAAATCAATTGAACACAATGGCAGAAGTTGCACTTTTATGGATAAAACAAGCAATTTCAGCAAAACCATGAGCAAAACGGACTGATTTGTGTCTTACGAAGCTTTTTTAAACAACTTTGGCGATGTGAAATTATATTTCTCAAACTACTATATTCTTAGGCTGGAAATGCTCCATCACTCACCATTGTGACAGACGCCTCCAGAGATACAGTAAGTGAAGCTACAACTTTGTTTGGTGTTATTTATGTAATTTGTCTGTTTTTCTCACTAGTAACATGTAAAAGCGAACGTTTGGTGGTCACTAGAATCTTAAAAGATGCATAAGTTTGTTAGCAGTTTTATACACAATTTGTATCTACAATAAAATACTAAAAGGTTTGTAAACTCAACATTAATTTGTAAGAAGGCTCTGACCTCTGCTAAATGTGGTCGGCGTTTGTACAGCTGACACTCTCTGGATCTTTCTTAACTTGCGTTTTTTGCGGGCTAATGCTAACGGCTATAGAAAAATAAACAGTAGAACGCTACGGACTAGCTTAAATCTTACCGGACTAGCTCAGATGCTAAGTGTTCGATAGCATCAGAGTCGGACTGCGCGTCTACTAATTATATGTCTATGGGTTTTGGCCACATTTACAATGCAGTTGCTAGGTAACAGTTGTGGGTTCTCTTCTAATATTTGCAGGACAAAATACAACTAGAAGCTATGTAATTGTTTGGTGAAATCTTACATTTAATCATGTTTTGCACTTCAAGTTTAAATTTATTTTCCAAGAGAGTAAAATTTTTTTTTTCTGAAAGTGAATCTCCAAAAATAGGTTTATTTTTTTTACCTTAATACACAAAATAAACCATAATAATAACTACAATGTGTACATACTGTATATATACACTGTATGTCACTGGACGCAAGTGTATTTTGGTGCGAGAGCAAAACTGATAGATTCTGGCCTTTTGATTTAATCGCTGCGTACTTTTAACTTTTTCCCTAATCAAAATAATGCTAAAATTGATTGAATTCCAAATTTGGTAACTACTATGAGTAATGACTTTCTGCACTATATAGGCTAAAGATGCTATTGTTTTTTAACAAAAAAATATAGATAACACAGTATAGGCTAACTTTTTAACAGTGTTAAGAAAGCACCATCAAAGGAACAGGAAGGGCATCTGTTGTAAAATATATTATATACAACGTTTTTGTTATGTGCCATATTCTTATTTCACCGCAGTGTAAGCTTAAAAAAACCCCATAAACATATGCTGAAGTTCATTCTGTTAAGTCAAAGAAAAACAAACCATCATTCTAATAGTATAGCACATACATGTACACAGTGCACATACATTTGGTATTTGTAGTCTAAGAGGGGTGGTTAGCTGCTCTTTCGACAGCCAGGCGACTGGCATCTTTATGAGGCTCTAAATATACAAGGATCAATGACACCCTGCATTTGTCTACTGTATCACAGCAACAAGGAAATCCATCTAGTGGCGCTCATGCAAGTCAGATTTGTGAACTTAAACAGCCTCCATATGTACGGTACAACGTGCAAATGGTGAAAGGTGGTTTTAATAATGCCAGGATGATGATTATTGTGTTTTACATCATCATAGCGGTGTTGTGTTTTATTCACACATGATTAAGACAAATACTAAATAACAACAGACTGGACTTTTCTGTTGGTGTGAAAACACGCTGTTCCACCTTGTGAAGTGGTAATACATAAAGTGCTCCACTGGGTTCATAAATCAATTCAAGCTTTAGAATCATTTGAATTTGAACCTGTACAATTGACCTTTCGCCGAGCCCCGCCCCAAAACGGCTCTTGTCCAATCAAACATGATAGCAACCGTTGCTATGTAAATATGGTCCGTCAAATCTTGAGCTCCAAGCAGGATGGTGAAGCGATGCGCCTATGGTTTTTGTAAACCGGACCGCAGATACCCAGAAATATTGACCGGAGGAGTTGGGTTCTTTCCATTTCCAAATCCGAAAACAACTTGAGCGATGCCTACAATGGATTAAACAGTGCGGGCGGCTCGGGGCAGCTCCTCTACCAGCTAAATATATGGAACAATGTCTGCTCAAAGGTAAAACTAATGTTTAACTATAGCTATGGACTGACTGTGTTGTTAGATCTAGAGGCAAAAACACAAACGAGACCAAAGTTATACCATGACGAGTCACTGCAGAAGTTACGCTCTACTGCTAAGTTTAGCTAGCCTCTTAGCTTTAGCCAACACTAGTAGGGTTAGCTCGCTAACATAGCCTCGTAAATTAACAATATTCTTGCAATAGAGAAAAATAGACCTTAACACATGAAAGCGAACTTACCCGGCAGTGCAAGAGCAGGACAAGGCTGTGCTTGTTGCATTTGAGGAAACGTTAAAAATTATGGGTTTCTCTGATTTAGCTTGAGACCAGTAGCATTAGCCTCCATAGGAGTTATGTCGCCTCCGTTGCGTATTTTAATGTTTTGAATAAATCCCTCCACTGCAGAGTGAAACCCTTTTGCCTCGATCTAGAGAATGTCGCGGAAAAATTGCTTTAAAAAAGTCACTAACGTGAACAGGTCTACTTCCTTCTGTCATTGAAGTCTATGGCACGCTGTCATATTTGACGGACGTAGCAACAGTAACTAAGGGAGGCGGGGCTCGGTGAAAGGTCATTACAGTTCATGTTTTAGCCCTGTTAATACCACTTTTATTGCCAAATGTTTTTAGCGCATGTGTGTTGTCGGGCTGTTGTGTGGAACTGTTTTTAATGCACTTTGTATTTGATTTCATGATTTCAAAATTGCTTTATGAATAAAATTTGATTTGATTGTTCAATGTAATAGAAAATATTGCTTGGTAATTTCAACAAGGACAAAAACTCAGTCTTCAATCAGTCCAAAAAAGTCTAAAATGGCTGATAGCATTAAACTATTTGTAATGACGTCATAAGATGGAACAATGCACGTTGAGCTTTTCTGACAGACAACAGGATTACTCAAACATTTGTGAATGAAAGAAAACATAACTTTGGGTTTGTTTTTGACGAGGAAACAAGATTCTAACATTGTTAAGAGCTCACATGAGTAAATCTTGCACGTCACAATTGAGTTAGCATAGCATATGTAGCGTTAGCGTAAACGTGTGTGTTTCTGCCGTACCTGTGTGCACGCGGTAGTGGGTCTCCAGCTGGTGCTTGAGGCTGAACTTCTTGCCGCAGCCGTTACATTCGTAGGGCTTCTCTCCGGTGTGGATACGCTTGTGCCCCTTCAACGTGCTCTCGTCCCGGAAGCAGCTCCCACAGAACTCGCACTCGTACGGGTGGTCTCCCGCTGCAAACACAAAAAGACACAAGGTAAGTGCTGGAGAAGTCTTCTGACGTCTTCTGTTGAAGCTGTACAAAAAGATCGAAGACGCACGAAGACTATGCATTAGTTGAAAAGAACATTTTAAAGTCAAGTCTTATACCTGTACTTTGTCATGTTCTCCTGCACAAATGAAAAAGGAAACATGGTGCGTTTAATGCAGCTGGGACGATACTTTCCCATCTTTCACATGAAAAAAAAATAAAAAATCAAATTAAATAATGCATAAATTAAAAAAGCCATGGAACACAGCTCAAACTATAGTTGAAAGGCTTCAAAGTTGTCATTTGGGCAGCGTCTTTGAAGATAAAGATGTTTTGACTGATTCCAGAATGAACGAGGGATTACAGCCCGAACTACTAAATCTTACTTGCTGGTTAAGGGACAAACAAAGGTACAAACAAAGGGACAACAAAAGAAAAGTCAATCTTAGAGGTTAATTACCAGAAAAACATTACTTTTGTTTAGCCTGCGGGTTAAGCATTAGCCACATTGTTAAATACAAGTTGATACAGTTGCAAAGTTCTGAACTGAGAACTTGTAATGTTCAACCAGGAAATATCTGACCTCCCTGTTGCCTGAAATGTCAGCTAAGGCAATTTTTCTTTGAAATTATGAGAATAAGCCAAGTACAAGTGAACAGACTTGGGGAGAAAAAAATTAAAAATACACAGAAGGTCTCACAGATCTGTCGAACAAAAGGCCTGGGGGCCAGATGCCGCTTTTATTATCTTATTCTCGCAATTAGAGTAATGTTGGTGTCTTAACACCTTCCTTACACTGACTGCGAGGCAGGTTTGGTTCGAGATACGTGTACGTTTCTTGTGAAGTGCCTTGTACACCAGCTCCAGTCCACTGTGGTCCGGATTTGCTCAAAGCCAAACAGATTCAAATAGATTCCCATGAGAATGCTCGTTTTATGACTTTAAGTTGCATTAGACCCCTGCGACCTCCGGGAGAAACAGACTATTCTTTCCGCACACTTGGGTTAGGGTTGCACTGCTCTGAGATCTGTGTACAAGGGCACATTGGTTTTAAGCACTTTCTAAGTCTTGCAGGACTTGTGTGAGTCCTGACTCGCAACAAACTTGCACTCAGTGCACGGCAGGGGTTATCCTAATGAAACTTAAAGAGAAATTCATTTTTAAGACTTATGCAAACATAAATGCAATATACAAAAATCAAATACAGAGACTAATATTAGTAGTACATAAGAGTATGTGGTTTATTCAGTTTTTGACTGATCCTTCGATGACGTTGATACAATGTGGCCTTTGGTCAAACTGAGTTCGATACACCTGGTCTATGGCATCAAATATCTAGAAAACAGTATTTTCTGAAGCTCAAAGGGAAAGAATAATCAGAACTCCAAATGTGTTTTGATAAAGATGATTAAAAATTCCAAAATGTCAATTTGCGTCAAATGTTCTGGGACTGCATTAGTGACAATAGTTAGAACATATACGTATGTGTGATTAATCTTAGGTTTTAAACTCTTAATACTTGGATATTTCTATGGTAAAAGCTATTTTGAGGATAAAGCAGGGTCACTAACAAATGAACCACAACGTAACTTTACAATAGTCAAAATCTTCAATGACACAGAATTTCGTCCAAACCTTTGACTAAACAGAAACCCCTGTATCTTACTCCAAAACCCATCACGACTCTCTTTCAAAAACTCCGTCAACTCCAATCACGACAACGGCGGCTTGACGCGCTCAGAAGCTAACACCTGTCCAATACAGTGTGAAAGGATGGCTTTAATGATCGACTACCGCGGGAACAATAGGCTGGGCTGGCCATTTAACAGCGCCACAATAGCCCGACATCCTAATCCGTCTTGTCCCCTGTCTTTACAAATCACCGGCGCGTTTGTTTTGGCTCCGTGTGCGTCGGTAACTGATTGTCATGTCAGGGCTGTTGACCGGACACAAGATGCATTATTGACCGGATTGTGGACTGAGGTGCATTAATAGATGATATGACGGATGCGCTGAACTCCGGATAATGAGCTAACCTTGCCATCTCACGACGTATTATGGCGGAATATACAAGAGCGCAAAGGGAATGGCAAACAAGGTGGTTATTCAAAAGGAGAGTGCATTGGAATTCAGAGTGCGGAGAGGTGGGAAGAGCAGCAGCAGCAGCAGCCACCGGAATTGTGTTGTTGCGAAGACGGTTGGAGTAATTGCGTAGTTCCATTATGCAAAAGTTGAAGGTTTATGAAGCCAGGTGAGGTGGTTGGTAATAATGACGCCGTGTATTGCAAGTGAATATGAAAGAAGAGGAGGTTTCACATGTGTGTGTTGGCAAGCTTTGATGGCCGTTCCGCACTAGGAAGTAAATGTATCTTATAAGAAAGCTTGCTCAAGTTGTGTTTTGAGATGATTTTGATCAAGAAAAAGTGACAAATGGCATGTAAATATGTTTAATGCTATACTACGGAACGTTCCAGGCCAAGTATTAGCATTATAGAGACAAGAAGGCAACAGAACCTCAAGCAGAAAAGAGATGGCACAGTTTTGAGGTTGCCAAGATTTGATTCACGTTTGTCAATTTGTGGTTCATTTGTCAAGACGTTAATGTTGCAATATTGGATGAAAGCTATAAACAGACACACTTCATGTTCAATTTTGTATGAGCTTAAGTGAGAGATGTCCAAACTGCGGCAGGGGGCCAAATGTGGTCCTCGGACAAATTTTTGTTGGTCCTCAGTTCTTTTGAATTAAATGAATTGGCCCAAAATAATTTTCCATAAAAGTCTTGTGGCTTTATTTTACTCCAAAGAACCTTTTTTCCTATAAGAATCAATTTTAAGTGATCTACACATGATTGCATTATTTTTAATTTGTTTCTTTTTTTTTTTTTTTTTTTTTTTTTTTTTTACAGTTTGAAGTAAAGCTGCAGTACTTGATTTTAACATACCAAATTTGAAAGTAGGCGTTTATATTTGTCCTATTTTTTACGTCCCAAAACATCTTCATATTTTCAACTGCCAATTTGTCTTAAGAACATCTTTTTACAGAAAGCAAAGTGAAACTGAAACCCATTACCTAAGCGCAGCCAATCAGATTACTGCTTTGGTTCTTGACAACTAAGGCACTTTACCAATCTGCAATCTCACTTTTATTCCCCTCACTGTATTCACAATATATTTTTGTCTATAATTTGACAAAGTTTACCAATTCGACCCATCCAAAAATCTTGTACCCCAGCTTTAATCTTTTACCTATACCATTTCCAAGACAAAACGTTAGCCCGCTCGTCTCAATGACACCAAACGCATAATTACAATACCATTTCGAGTGCTTCCGTTTGATTGCAACCCTCCCATCTCTAATCTCTGTCAAGTACGTCTCTCATCCACAACATACCAAGACAATGATTTCCGATCGCTAATCCCTCCACCTCGACTCGCGCCACACACAATCCTCGTCTAAACCAACAGATTACATTACGTTTTGCCTTGATGCCTTTTCTATTACCTCTCTCCCTCCTTTTTTTTCTCGCTGCCCATTAAATATATTTCATTTACACACGACCACACCGCGCATTCCTTCACAGTCAATCTGCCAGAAGCCCGATCCCCTGTGTGTCCCTCGTGGGCCTCCTTGTCTAATAGATATTCACATGTCACCCACCGTACCAGGAGGGGGGACATTATGATTTCCGGAACAGTTCTCATCAACTCTTAATCGCGTGGCGTGCTTTTTTCTGATGAGGGTGATGCTCTTTTTGCGTCACTTGCACCCCTAGATTTTGCTTCACCCCCACCGACTTCGGATCTTTCTAGAACGCGGTGTATATTTAATGCAATCCTCTTCCTCCGCTGCAGGTCTGAAGTCACCGTCAATGACCTATGTCTTTCATTACCGCGGCTGTCCGGAGCGGAGACGTGCGGCGGAATAAATTGCGTTTCTCGTTATGTGGGCTAGCCGTTAAGAGACAATTTGGCGTGGCGTCGTGCATATTTTATCGGGGGGCCCTCGCTGTTCTTGCTCTGCGCGCCGTCGGTACAGTAGCAGTGGAGGTTTGGTGTTTACGGGGACGTGCGGTAAAAAGATTGATGAGAGATGATCGGATTGGGGGAGTAAAGGACGGAGTGATGGGAGAATGGGCGTGCTGGTTTTGGGTAAATTACAGGTTGTTCACGCCTTGATAGCGGAGTTTGATTTAAGGTTCTGCTATCAAACACTTGGCCAATGTATATGTATGTATATTTCATTTGAAGAGACGCTTTCATACTCTTTAATCAACCTAAACATCAGAATCAAACTGGCAGCCTGGGGGTCAAATGCTAAGATCATCTTTTGTGGCTCCCAGAATGATTGCTGATTAGTATTGAGGCCTGCCAATAACCTGCACATTACAATTTGAACCGAATTTGTGTATTAGCATATTGTTTTTATTGTACTGTTACAATCTTTGTGTCTATAAAATCTAAAACTCACTGGGGACACAGCAGATTACATACAATTTTTCCAACGTGTTTTTGGAAGGACAGTTTGACCCAGTTACCCGGATTATTCACTTTTTTTAATCATATAGTTCAAATATAATGCATCTGAGTTTGAATCTAACCCTCAAATGGAGCGATGACCAAAATGATCGAAGGTCATTGGTTGAGGGCTGCGTAGACCTTAAATTCGTTCTATAATCCTACTAGGTTGCATAAAGCCTATCTACTTTGTGTCCACTTTCTTTTTTTAAATATAATATTATATTGTCGGCCATTATGAGGAAATTGTATATAATTTGTATTTTGTGTCCGTTTCTTTGTTGTGGAAAGTTTGAAAAAGACTTAGAAACATAGACATAGAATGATTATCTGTCGACGTTACTTTCACTCTACTGAGCATGCTCCTCGCAAAAGAGCAGTCTCCATCTGCTTTGATGGGGAAACTTCTTTGAATAAAACAACAACACGAGACGAGAGCAGCTGTTTTATCAGGTCTGAACCGGTCTGACAGACATCTCCTGAAGCTTGAGACAGTGTTTTTCTCGACATTTTTTCTCTAACAATATGTAACTTTTAGGAGTCGTTGGGTCGAATGTCGATTTAACAGTTTAACTTTGTTCCACTCTTGTTGTAAGCTGACAATGATGCTTTTGACTTGTTTCCACTGTTTGTGTCTATGAGTGGCAACTCTTTCTGCAGGTTGATAATCAAAAAATCCTTTTTTTTGAGCCCTGCAATGTTTGTAAACTGTCACCACAACGTGGAATTTATCAGTGGGCCACTATCAATAATGATCTGAAATCTTGCCAGGGACCGCATTAATACATCCAAGGGGCGGCTTTGGTCCTTGGACCGTGAGTTTGTGACCGCTGATTAAAGGTGTTCTTTGTATTATTCAAAGATATATTTGAAGTTATATTTGAATTGATTCATGCATATTGGAGTAATCTTGTTTTATTCTTCAGCTGGAGCTCAGAAATTTCTGTTCTCACCTACCACCTATTCCCTCCCACTTGCTTGTATTTACTTGTTATAATCCAAAAGATTAATGCTCAAAGTAAAGCATACATGGTTCAAAACTGTCCCAGAACCATTTAAAAATGAGTTTATTAAAATCTGTTGAGGAGGCAGGGCTTATCAGTTCTGCAGTTTTAGACAAGATCTTATATTGTTTTGTGTTCTGAATTGTGCGTGTTTGATTGTACTATACTGAATCTAACAATAAACTAAAATAGTGTACCATAGTTACAGAATACATATATGTTTCTTCATTGCAACTTCTCTCTCGTCGCCTTTACATCCCCACCTCCTTCAATCTTCAACACCGTGAAAGATGAGTGCCCCGTTCTGACAAGGAACCCAGAAAGAACCAGGAGTGGGAGGAAAAAAAAAAAAAAAAATCAATACAAGTGACAGTATTTATTTGTCTGCATGAAGTTATCAGCCCGCTCCTCCGTACGACTCGCCGTGCTCTTTCTAGCTTTGCCGGAGATCACAATCCATCATGGAGAGCCCGACGCTACACCGACGGAATAACAACGACATCAGACCAGATTCACCTGCCTTTAATTAGAGCTCCAATCAGGGAGACGAGAGGAGGAGAGGCGAAAAGGGGGGAAGAGAGAGAGAATGCTATTGCCAATGCTCCCGGGACCTATGGAGAGACCTATTTGCGTCTAATGTCCTGTTGATTCTGCGACGGGGGCGGAGGTGCTTAAATGTCACGCGGTAAAGAGGGGTTTGTTGTTTGCGTTGGAGATGTAACGGTGAGATGCACGGGGGGAAAAAGAGGTAAAGCTGTGTTATTATGGACGATTGTTTTGTTTTTTAGTAAAGGACGAAAGACACTTGTTTGAATTGTGGTTAAAAACTTTAAGCCCAGTTTTTTGTTTGTTGTTGTTTTTTTTCCCCAGCACATATCTAGTTCAAAATATGTATTCACGTGAAAATTAGACTGCATGCGTTCAGTTGTTCTCAGAAGTAGGATTTTTCGAGTTCTGATAGTAAACTCACACTGGAACACGCAAGCATTTTATTTCCATGGAACTGTGCGGTCGACTTTCCAGTACAAGAAACCTTCTTGGTACTGGAAAGTCGACCGCACAGTTCCAGTGTAATTTAACAGAAATACAAAAAATTTGTATGGACAATTAAAAAAAACAACAAACAAACAAAAACATTGCCAAAAGACATTTGACTTCCTTAAAACAACAACTTAGATGTTTAGGTTAAGGTTTTACTTATTCAGTCAATCCAATAGAGGAATTATCAGTTGACGCACTCTCCGCTCTACTGCGCATGTCACCTGCGAAAGAGACGCTGTCCAAAACAAAAACGGGACAAGAGCTAGCTGTTTAGATCATTTTTCACCCACCTAAATTAACATGGATGAAATGTAAAGACACATTTATTCACAAATGTTGATTTAGCAGCATAACTTTGGTTTTCTGACAGCAGGCTGGCTAGTGTTGCTGCTACTGCTTGTGTCAATCAGCCGCAGCTCTTTCTGCTAACCTGTTGTGTGCGTATCACCTGTGTTGATACACAAAAAATCCCTCAAGCATCAGCCACCAAACGTTTTTCTTGTAAGAATCGTTACAGTCCAAATGTCTTTTCCAGAGACTGATTGAGGTTGGGAAGCACTGATAAGAATGACTTAAAATGCATATGCAACTGATCATTGTGTATGTTTTCAGCTTTTATTTCTTGACTTTGCTGTTCATTGGGTTGAGTGGACCCCTGCTCTATAGGATAAATTCTAGCAAAACTGATAACTCCTATTTCGGAACCAATCGGATTGAACTTAAAGTTGGGGTGAGTAACATTTTAGAAGAAAATTTGTAATCTTTTTGTTTTCACTAAAAAGTCTCTGATAAATGCAGCACTTTGTGAAAAAATTAGATCACTGAGTAGCTGTCTGAATTTACTAAAATAGGATGTTATTTCTGATCAGGAGAGTAATGCAGCTCTCTGATTGGCTGTCCTTAGGTGGTCCTCTCCAGTTTCACTTTGTTTTCAAGAACAGCTTTTAAGCCATAATTGCAACCACGTTTATTTTTATTTTATTTTATTTTTATTGTGTTGAAGGATTTGTAAGAGGAAGTTGTCAGATTTCAAACCTAATTTGTGTTTGCAGTGTGGAAATCAGCTACCCCAGCTTTAAGTTTTATTCATATAATGTTATTTATTTATGTAGTAAGAATGATTCTTTTTGGAATCCAAAAAGATTTTTTGACTAGGGATTTATCAGCATTTTTAACAACTTTTATATGTGAACTGTATTGGTATGTTAACAAAAGTCAGCTACAATGCTAAAAATATTAGCAGTGCTTTTCCTGGATAAGCCAAGCACGGACAGAACACTGCAGACAAACTTTCATCTCAATAGATACAATAATATTATACCAATTTGTTGCGATAAAATTGATAATATGATTTTTTTTAATTATTAAAAAGAAAAATGCAGCATAGTGTCTTTAAAAACTGTACCGATATTTAAAATTAAGACAACTTTAAAATGTTTTTGCAGTATTTGGGTAAAAATTTGCTCTAGCTTCTAAAAGTTGACAAAATACTCTTTTGGTAAGTGATCATAACATGTAAAATGCAAAAAAAAATATTTTGAATGAAATGGCACTATTTGCATTTGTAAAGCTACAAAAGCACAAATCTTGAATCACGAATCTGAACTAAAACTCCACTCATGTTCCCATCTCCTCCACCACCAGCAGATGTCCTCCCAGCTCACCCACCATAACCCCTCACAAAGGCCCGGCGGAGGAGCAGGACAGGACTTCATTTCGTCGGGGCTATCCTCCTGGGGACCTGCTCAATAATGGGACAAGTCCTGAGTGTCACCCCCCTCCCCCGGCCGGTCCTGTCACCACATGGCAGGGGCGACACACACCGGGCCTGAGTGGACCCTTGGGTGCCCCCCGATCCTCACCACCTGCGTCCAGCCGCCTCCACCGTCGAACATAGACAAGTGGACAGATACGAGAGACAGGAGCTAAATGCTTTTGTTTTAGTGTGTGGAGGTGTCAAGGTGAGGAAAGATTCAAAAGCAGGCATTGAAACGATTGTATTTATGTCACTGTAAAGGTTCGCAAAGCATAACAACTGAGCTCTGCTTATTTGAAATGACTAAATGTGGAGCTCACATACAAATTAAAGAACTTTTGTGAATTTGTATTGATTACCAATACATATTTTTGACTTAATATATTAAAACAATTTATTTTTTTTACTATTCTACATTGCTACAAATCAATGTAACTTTTGTATACAACACTAATTTTAATTGTACCTTTTTGACATATGTCTACATTTTTAATTAACATGCTTATAACTTGTCATGTTGCTTAAAAAAACATGCAACTGATTAGTAAGAAACACTTTGTAGACATGCTCAGATTAACAGTGGAAAGTCCATCTGTTTTATTTAGTTATTTGGTCAGCTTGCTCTGAAAACAATTAAATTGTTCAATCTCCTAAAGATCTTTGATTTAATTCAGTCGACTTGCAGATATACTGTACATTTCTCTAACATTGTAAAGTCTGTTTATGGATTTCACTTCCAGAGAAACAGGTTCACCCTTAAAGCTCATACACACTAAGCTTTACCGAACAAACATTATTTTGTTTGAAAATTAAATTTTTTTATCAAATTATTTACTCAAAAACTAAATAAGATATCACTAGAATACTACTTTTTTCCACTGTTTTTTATCAAAAAAAAAAAAAAAAGAAGAAATTTCATCTTGCAGTTTTGTCCCAAATTAAAGGACAAATATGTATTTTTTGGGTCTTTCTTCAACCTTCAAACCTGCTCCTAAACACCTCCAGTTTGGAATCTCAGCTACCAAAACCAATAAAAATGTGCTTCCCACATCAGGAATTAAGTCAGAGCTCACGACTGACTACAAAGGAAATTACACAGATAAACAATCAAACTGATCTTGCCTGATATGCTAACGCCGATGCTCAAAACACACCTGGAAGATATATGGAGATAAAAAAAATTCAATAAAAAAAAAAAAAAGGGTCTGGTGTTTTTAAAATGAAATATATCACTGATACTATGCCCCAAATCTGCAAGTTTAAAGATCTTTCTGAATAGGTCTAAATACATTTTACACCATAATGTGAAAAAATATTGCTACAGAACCACTTTTCTATAAAAAAAATAAAAAAAAGCAGATTTTTATTATTTATTTAGTACAACAAAGAAATTAAAAAAACCAAAACAAACAAAAACATGCTGTTATTCAAATCTATTTTGGCTCAAAAGCTACACAGTGTATCTTTAAAGAAGAATAATTCGGATTGTTCTGCAGCTGGTTCTCGAAAGCTTAAAAAAAATCCTCGTTTTAACCTACCACCTATCCCCGCCCATTTGCTTGTAAAACTTTTAGCGTTAAAAATGTGGCAACTTTCTTACAAAAACAAATAAGCACATTCAAATAAAATACAATAAAAGTCAAATACAATCCCTGTTTCCCAAAATACCTTCCAACCAGTCCTAAACTCTTTTCCCTTCCTTCTTTTCGCTCTCTCCACATGGCAGACCTGACCCGCACTGCGAGGTGGAACGTGCCGTCGAGTGGACCCTTGGGTGCCCCTGATCGCCGCCACCTGCGTCTCACCCACACACCCTGTAACCCCCCTTCTCTCTCCCTCTCCCCTTCTCTCTCTCTTCCTTCTTAGTTGCCACTTCCAGCCACATCACTCCATTCCCAGCGCCCGCGGACACCAGCCTGGTCATTACGTTCGCCGAGGAATTGTAAATCACAAAAGCTACATCCTTCCGCCAAGACCCTTCTACCCTTGTCTCTTCCCCTCCTTTTTTCCTATGGCTGCCTATCAAATACAGCTGCGACCTCGAAAAAGAACGTAGCGACCCGGCACGCAACACGACCCGGAGGCGAACGCGGGACAACGCCGGAATATTAATGGAAGCTATGTGCGTGTAAAGTAAATAAATAAATAAAAAAGGGTTGCCAGGTTTGTCAGGCGGCTAATGTGTTGAAAGATTATGGAGCGAGGATGGATTGAGGGTCAATTAAAACGAATGAGAGGAGAGAATGGCTGTTGTCATGTTGAGGAACTGAGGCTTGAATGAGATGAATGCGCTGCTTAAAAGGGAAGCTGTGGAACTTTTTTGAAAGGTGTTATCAACTGCTTGTCACCATGGAGATGCAGAGCTTTATCGAAAGTGTTGCACAGTCTGGCTTTGAATGCAATGTTTTAGAGGTTGGTCGTGAACTGAAAAACATACATCTAAATGTTTTTGTCACATGAAGTCTGGCCCAAACTGGAGAAAAAGTGACTTTTGTTAATATTTTACAGTTGTTTGGCTGGTTTTGCAATCGTGGCAAATTGCTAATTCGAGTGATTTTTTAAACGTATAGGTTATAGTTCTCTTCATGTGGTGCCCAAAGTGGGACCTGGGGGCCAAACACGCCGCCAGGGGGTCGAATTTGGCACGAAAGGAAGCTCAGGTTTTTTTTTTTAATAAATTTTGTGTTGAAATGACACCACATAACGTGTCAAAAACATGTTCATAAATGCCAATTTAATCTTCTCAAATACATTTTTTAAATGCAAACAAAATTATGTTTAGCCCTGTTTTTGGCCCACAGAAGAAAAAATGTGCAATTTTGGCCCACCAAGGAAATTATTTGGCACCTCTGTTCTAGAACTTTATGATGTCACAAGTTGGCAAGATGGTGGCAAGTGCAGTTTTTCCTAATAATAATATTGTAGTTTACCATTAAATATTTATTTTGGAAGTTTGTATGTTGTATTGTCACTGGAACGCAACCATTACAAATTTTTGGACGTGTAATGTTAGATCTTCCATCAGAAAAAAAGTGTCATAGAGCACCTTTAGGTAAACTAGGATGAGTTTATGGCAACAAACAGTCTTCACATTAGATGCAGAAAATAAGTGACATTTTAAAAGTCACTCTTGTTCGCAATTCATGCTATGATAAAAAAATTAAAATACTGTATACTTTCAACCCACCTATTAAAGTTTTTCAAAATAGCCATGTAACCCCTTTCAACACCAATATTTAAAAACTACTGCTTATTAAAGTTAAACTCTACAATACAGAGGCGAGGCTTGTCCGTTCTGCTTTTCAGGAAGTCAATGGACCTGCTTCTATTTCTGCGCCGTTTTAGTTCATTTTTGTGTTTTAAAATGAACAAAATATGAATACTGATCTATCTACATGCCATCGTTCCATCCTAAATACACAGAAAAACACACTAGGCCTTTTTTATTAACAGTTCTCAACAGTCTCCTGCCTAGACTATGATGCATCCCTAACAATCCCGCTGTCCAAAACACAGAATTACATTACAAATCCTACTTTTCCTTCCTCTCCATCAGCCAGACTTCCAAAAAATTCCCCATCCCAATCCTTACGCTCTACAACCTTGAGACGACCTTTGTTTTTCCCATCCAAACTGTTGCCACAGCCGGATCCCCTTTCTGTAACTTGCCAACATCTATAGCTGTAAGTACACCTCCATTAGCAGATAAGGGGACTATTTCTTGTGGAAGGGTAGTAAACATTCCCTGTGTAGGTGAGCCCGCAGCCTGATTCATCCTGACTATTTTTCGACTCTGGCGAATGGGGCGGATTATTAACATCAAAGAGTAACTGCGGCGTGATCTGTCTGGCGCTCGGGAGGGGTAAGGACCTATTTTTGGGATCGCTCTGATGATGATGGGCGAGACTTGCGGAATGTATTTATTATATATTATTTTGTATTTCGTAATCTGCAGAGACAAAAGCGGGCATGTCAGATTTGAACAAGGAGGGTTCGTGACATTGCCAGAAACGAGAAGTTCAAACGCGGCAAAGATAGTAGGGATAAGTTGGGATTTTAGAACGGCTTTTGACAAAATTACGCAACAAATGCATGCGTTTTAGAGTGGATGGAGTGTCTTGCTAAAGGTCGTGTCAGGAGTTGAACCTACGAGATGAAAGTTTATGCAAGTCTGACCTAAACACAAACTGATAAAGTAGGAAATGACTTTGATTGACCTTCAAAAGTGTTACAATCCAAAACAGTGTGTTTTACAGGCTGTTGCATCAGTCCCAAGATTCCGACTTATTTATTTATTTTTAATTTGTGACTATGTTGTATGTTGTAAATGGACCTTTTTGTACTTGTTAGAATGTGTGTTCAGTTTGTAGTTATGTGTGAATGCCTGAAGGTGTATGTTAAAAATAGAACAAGGGTTTGAATTTGGAATAATACTGAATTAATTAGCATTTTAAAAGACAAATGTGAAAACAGAAACATAATATGATTACATGATGACTTTTATCACAGTATAAGACAACCTTCTTCAAATTTTTTCTATAAAACATTTGACATTCACAAAACTACATTATATATACAGTAGTGGGTGACATAACATATCAATACAAAATGCACACCTAAAGAATGGACAATTTGACATTTGTTGGACATTTGTCTGAATTTAAAAAACTTATTTCTAATCAGATTCAAACAATGTTTAACCATGACTAATAAGAACTTTATGAAAATGCATTAAAAATGCATAAATCATCATCATATTTCAATAACTTAACATTTGAAATGTATTTAGAAATCTCAAATAACATTATATTTTCATCTATTGTGCCAACTATGTCATCTGGACCTATACCATATCACTTTTAAAATCTACTAGATTGCAGATTTTGACTACACCACCTATTGTATCACATTTTTAATCTATATAAGATTAAAAATCTTAAAAGTTTAAAATCCTATTGTAGGGGTGCACAGTAGCTGAGTGGTTAGAGCTCTGGCTTCCCAATGAGGTTGTGGGTTCGACTCCCGGGTCGGACCACATCAACATCTCACGATCTCTCTGGGTGGAGTTTGCATGTTCTCCCCGTGTCACCGTGGGTTTTCTCCGGGTACTCCGGTTTCCTCCCACCTCCAAAAACATGCATGTTTAGGTTAATTGGGCATCACTGTAAATTTCCCTTAGTGAGTGAATGAGAGAGTGAATGGTTGTCTGTCTAACCCTGCGGCAAATTGGCCACTGTCAGGGTGTTCCCCACCTAAGGCCCAAAGTCACTGGGAAAGGCTCCAGTCACCCGTGACCCCTAACGGGATTAAGCGGTAGAAAATGAATGAATGAATGAATGAAATCCTATTGTATATTTCGACAGCACCACCACCTAAATTTCCCAATATTTGACATTTTACAATCTATGTCTGCAACATGTAACATCAAAAATATATTTAGACATCTCAAATCCTATCTATCTTAGCTATACTACTGCAACATAAAGGCTTCTTGTATTTTTGAGTTAAAAATTTCACAAAATTTCTCAATTTTAAAAGTACATTACATCTACAACATATAACAACGCAAATCTAATCTCAAATCCTATAGTACATTTAACTCCACCACCTATTGATACAGCATACTATGCATCATACATATTTAAACATAAAGGCTTCTTGTGTTTTGCATTTCAACTTTCACAGAATTTATATTTTCAAAACTACAGTATATCTATAAGCTATAACAATAAAAATGTACCCTCAAATCCTATTGTAAATTTAACAACCCCACCTATTGTACCAGCTAAGCCATCCTATAGCATTAAGACTTCCTGCTCTTTGTTTCAAATTTCACAAAATTTCACATGATCAAAATTACAGTACATCTACAACACATAACAAAAAACAAAAAAAACAAACAAACACACTATTGTAAATTTTGACAAACTCACCTATACCATCATCTTGTAGCAACAATAAGTTAAGGCTTCTTACTTTTTTGTATTTCAAATTTCACAAACCTTCACATTTTCAAAACTACGTATGTCTTATATCAACCAAAAGGCAACATACAAAACCTATTGTAAATTTTGGCTACCCCACCTACAGCCTCATCCTATAGCGACATTAAGGCTTAGAGTACATCTAACAACAAAAACAAAATATAACCACAAAAGCTATTGTGAATTTTGACAACAGCACCTTTTGTACTGCGTCATCCTATAGTAACATTAGGACTTTTTTGCACATCAAATTTCAAAAACTTTTACATTTTCAAAACTACAGTACATATACAACATATGACAACCAAAATATAACCTCAAATCCTATTGTAAATTTTGACAACCCCAACTATTGTATCTATTGCCTCATCCTATGGCGACATTAAGTCTTCTTGCTTTTTTGTGTTTCTTTTTTACATTTCACCAACTTTTACATTTTCAAAATATCTGCAACATATAACAACCAAAAAAAGTAGAAGTCCTATTGTAAATTTTGACAACCCCTTTTATTGTACCTACTGCGTCATCCTATAGCGATATTAAGGCTTGTTGGTTTGTTGGGTTTTACATTTCACAAACTTTCACATTTTCAAAACTTCAGCAATTGTACAACCTTTAACCAAAATCTAACTTAAAAATCCTATTGTAATTTTTGACAACCCCACCTATTGTACCTACTCCTATAGCGACATTAAGGCTTCTTGCTTTTTTGATTTTCAAATGTCACACAATTTCACATTTTAGAATCTATATACAACATCTAACATCCTAAATCTATTCAGAAACCCAAATCCTATTGTACTCATTGACCACAGCACCTATTGTACATCTGCCCTTGCATAATCTTGACCGTCCCCTGTATATTCCATCCCCTTCTGGTTTCTCCCTCTCCTGTACCGCCGCATCCAGGCTGACTTGTAAATAGCCGCGGCCGCCCTCATCTCGCTGGCTTTCCTTTCAAATATTTATCCGCGCGGCGCTGAGCTAAATCGCCTCTGACACCGAGACTGTTATTTAAGGTCGCAGACAGGCGGCTAGCTAACGGGAGGGAGGGAGGAAAAAAAAAAAAAAAAGAGAGAGAGCGAAGAAGAGGTAGAGAGCAAAAACGAGCATCCCTTTTTCACACTACAAAATGGGATCTATTTCCACGTGTTCATATTCCGACGGGCTGAATAGCTGCATGGCCTCGCCTCAATGGAGAATAAACAGGCGGTGTAAATACGCTCGCAGCTCATTTGACGACCTGAATTAATGCGGTTTGCACAGGCGGGCCGGCGGGCGACATCGTTCACGGTTAATACGCGCTGAATACTGTAAATAAAACGCGGCGTGTTGTGGTGTAACGGCTGGATAAAAAAAAGGAGGAGGCCCTGAGAAGAGAGACACGTGCGATAAACATGCAAAGGTGAATGGAAGGCAATTGAATGGAACGCCTATTGTAATAAATAGTACGTCATAAGTTCACAGAGTTGTATAATCTAAAAATACAACATGTAAATTCCAAAAACTAATCAGAAATCTCAAATCCTATTCTGTTTTGACAACTCCACCTATTGTGCTTAATACAGAGTACTTTGTAGTAAGTACAATACTACAACTTATTGTACATAAAGTATTTATTTTGAGGTTCAAATCTACAAGGTTCACATTTTCAAACTGGAAAAGGAGAGCATGAGAAGAAAGAAAAGTGAAAGAAAGACACCTATTGACTTACTAAACATCAAGTCTTCTTGTCTTTTTTTTTTTTTTTTTTTTTCCAAATTTGACAGAATTTGACATTTAGAATTTACATCTACAACACAGAACTTTCAAAACTGTTCAGAAATCTCAAATTCTAGTTCAAGTTTTGGCAATGATTCCTATTGTATCTCCAAACTCATATTATTCCAACATAAGAATTCTTGATTTTGTTTTGCATTTCAAATTTCACATCATTTTACATTTTAGAATCTATACCTACAATTTGTAACATTAAAAATCTATTCCAAATTCTTCAATCCATTTTGACGACATTGCCATTGAAACATGTAGGAAGTACAATAGGCACCATAATATTTGTAAGATTAAGTCTAGCTTTTTTTTCTTCAAAATTCACAGAATTTCACTTTGTAAGTTTTAGATCTACAAAATGTAATAACAAAAATCTATTCAGAATTCTCAAATCTTGAAAATTTTGACAACCCACCTATTGTACTTACTTACTACATTACATTATTGCAATAGTAAAGCTTCTTGATTTTTCATCTTTTGACTTTCACATAATTTGACAATTTAAAATCTAAACCTACAACAGAGAACTCCAAAAGCTAGAAGGTTCTATGAAATTGTATATTCTATTGTAAATTTTGATAGCATTACCTATTGTATCTACTGCAAAAAAAAAAAAAAAAAACAATTAGAGGTTCTTGATTTTTCTTATTATTTTTCAAATTTAACTTAATTTCACATTTTAGAATCTATATCTGCAACATATAACATCACAGTCTATCAGAATCTCAATCATTATATGAAAATGTACTATAATAATTGCAAATGATCAAATAACATCACATCAAAAAATATCTACGTATCAGAAATCTCAAATCCTATTGTACGTTTTGACAACACCTATTGTATCTACTAAGTCAACATCAAGGTTTCTTGTTTTTTTTTTTTTTTTTTTTGCGTTTGAAATTTCATTGAATTTCACTTTTTAGAATCAAATGTCCAAAATGTATTCCAAAAGCACAAATCTTATTGTATTGACATAATCATGCATTTGCAATGTACAGAAACATAAAAGCTTCTTTTTCTTTTTTTTTTTTTTTTTTTTTTTTTTCAAATTTTACAGAATTTCCCATTTTGGAACAGCCAGAATAAAAGGCCCTGAGAAAAAAGAAAGGTGGCGACAAACATAAAAAGGTGAAAGCGTTAAAAAGAATTCCTAATGAGCTGGACGCCTGAAAGAATTTTGATGTGTTTATGCATATATTTTGATTAGAAGAAGTTAAGATTTGAAATAAACACATGCAAGCTCATTCGAAATAAATGTCTTTTATGTCAAGAACTTGTCTGATGTTTTTTTTTTTTTTTGTGTACCATCAAATTTGTCTGAGCAGATTTTGATTGGATTTTCGTTCTCCAAAAGGAGCTTGTTAATTAGAGAGGCAGCACATTCAAATCTGTAAAAACCTTAAGGTCACGTTTCACTGTAAAGAAAATGAAAAAACACCGAGTGAAAATTTCAGGTATGAAATTCAACAGGTAAATTTGAGATGGGCTTGTTTTGACGATGTGCGTTTGCCAAAAAAAAACAACAACAAAAATATAAATAAATGAGTAAACAAAATCAATAAATAAAATGTGCTCACAGTAAATAAACTACTATAAAAAAAAAAAAGAAAATGTATCACTCATAATAAATCTACTAAAACTACTAAAAATAAAAATAATAAAAAAAAAACAATGTAAAGAAAATGAAAATAAAAAATACAAGAAAAAAAATACAAAAACTAATATAAAAATAAGAATTAAAAAAATTAAATCAAAAAAAAACAAATCAAAACCATAAAAAGCATTAAAATAGTAAAAAAATAAAAATAATACAAGAAAAAAAAAACATGAAAAAAATAAAACAAAAAAAATATTGAAAACAAGAAAATATATACAAATCAATAAATAAAAGAAAAAAGAAAATATAAAAACTAATAAAAAATTAATGATCAAAAAAATAATTAAAAAAAAAAAGATATAAAAAAATATAAAAATAGTAAAAAACAAGAATAAATAAAAAAACAGAAGATAAATGAAAATGCAGAAACTAATAAATAAACAATAAATTTGTATAAATAAACAAAAATACTATAAAATGAAACAACAACAACAAAAAATAAAATAGAAGTAATAAACTAAACGCAAATATTATTATTATTTTTTAAGTGTTTAAACTTTATTTAAAATCTGTATCATTGAAATAAACAACCAATTTTCTACGTAAAACAAAATCAAAGAACCCAAAATGTATAAATATAGTTTAATTTCCTTCGTTTTGGGTCTGTCTGTGCTCTTTCCTTTGATATTGTCTGTTTTGTTTGGGCGCATGCAGACAACCTTGAATGTTGCTTCCTCTTCCCTTCCCTTCTGTGTGTGCGTCTCCAGTCGGTGCACAGGTAATTGGCTTTACCTAACCTGAACTGTGCCGCACTTTTAGATCCGACGTTTTTTTTACCCGTCTGAGAGCGGAGGTGGCGCTGGAGGGCTGGAGAACAGCTGCATGGTCTTATGTCTGACGTTATGGTTCATCTAAACATTGTATGAAGTGTGTGCATAGAAATGTGTTTGGACATTCTGGCAATGAAAGTTTTCACCTGTGCAAAAACGCATGGATAAACTGAATAGCTGCAAGGCATTACATGGTTTTACCCATTCAGTTTTATAATGTCAAGAGATAATGTGTCTATCCTGTAACTTTTCCAACAAACGTTCTGTCACTACTTTGACCATGTTCCAAAGTAAAATATAAACACACTGAACATGTATTTGATCAATTATAGATCATTTTATTTCTCAAAAATTGCATAAAACCGTTTTTCAATAGATATGAGCTGTACTACTTGGCTTTGCTTCTCTTTACGCAGATTGATAGTGATAAGTTCCAAACTACCAGAAAAGTTAGATAATGCCCTTCAGGTGTAATATTAAATTATTGATTTGATTTGACCATATTTTCAACAAAAAATTCAACCAAAAAAGTGTGCCGTAGCTCAAAAAAGATTGGGAAACACTGTTGAAACACTGCTGCTGGAAGTGGACACTTGTTGCTATTGTCTACAATTTTTCTTGTCAAAATAATAACTCATTGGGTTTACCTACGGTATATGCCAGCAAGATTGGCTGTGTAGCATCACAATACCAATGACCGGGATCTCCACCTGCGTGTCCTTGCCCTGCCAGATGAGCCTCTTTCCTCTGTCTAATGGACTCTGATACATTACAGACAACATCGACACATTGGGACGCATTCAAAGGAGATTGTTGGTGTGATTTTGGGCTTCACAAAACGAATTGAACTTGGGTGGAAACAGATTTGAAGTAATCACCTAGCATGGTCGTCCTTAGTCAAGTTAAGTCCCGGTGATCAAAGATGCCGGGAGCTGTGTGTCAATGGCTTGTGCTCACTGGCGTTCGTTGACATCATGGTCGTTAGCTTTAGCCTTTTGCTATGTGCGCCACAGGCTATGGAACATACGCAGTTGTGTTTCCATCATTATTCTTTGCGCGAGGTGCAGAATGAGTTCGAGCCGAGTGGATCCGAATGAAGCCGAAAGCTCACAGCTGACCGTTCTGACCAATCAGAGCAGGAGAAGCGGTAGCTGAAGCTTAAGTTTAAAAAGCCATTATTTACTAGCTTAAACCTTTTGTTCCGGAAAAAGTTAATGATGTGAAACTAGAGAAGAATTGCCGCAAAATCCAAGACAGTTTGTGTTTGTATTGCGCTCTAGGGAAAAATGCTTTCTAACCTGTAAAGGGATTTTCCCGCTGCAGTACCAATGGAGCGACCACTGGAGCTGATTTACAACAGCTACAAGCTAGCAATGTCCTATCCAGATATTATCATAGATTCATGACTAATTTAGGTACATAATCTGAACGTCTGCAAGCTCTCACCCAAAGTATGTGAATGAAAATGCATGTAGTAACATTTGTACAGCCGCGTGTTTACTTGTGTGCGAAAAGATGTGACTGTGCAAACTGAACAGCTGCATGCTCATACCTAAATGTTGAGATGTTGCTAGCAAAACATTACAATACAGAATGTGACAACTGTAGGGATTTGTACTTATACCTTGAAACCTGAACTGCTGCATGCTCTCACCTGTATGTAAGAGAACGTTGATACCTATTTATATGTATGTATGTACTTAGTTATTGCTTGCAGAACCTGTATTTGAAGAACAGGAAGAGCCTATAACTTTGAAAACCGACCAGCTGCGCGGTCTTACCTGTGTGCGAGCGGAGGTGACGCTTGAGGGCCGTGTGGCTGGGGAAAGTACGATTACACTCGCTGCAGATGTAGCTCCGGACCCCGGCGTGGACCTCCATGTGCTGCTGCAGGGCCGTCTGCGTCTGGAAGCGCTTCCCACACAGCAGGCAGAAGATGGCCATGTCCGAGCCTAAGCACAAACAACGACAACCACACACAAGTTAGCCAAATGAAGTTGATGAACATTTGATGAGCTCAGTTTAACAAATACTGCTTATGTTAGGATAGATGTTACAGTTTACATCTTGTAAAGTCAGACATGAGTCACTAACTTTATGACTTGAAAGTTAATAAAACGGACAAAGACTTTGGATTGGATTGAACTTGAAGATATGACTTGATGCATCTCATATAATTTGTATTTTTTCCATTCACAAACTTCTACACATCTTCATTTGCTGCAATTCAAGACAATTCCAAAACTTGGGATTTGACTTGGACATGAGGTTTGGGATTTATTTGTGACTTTCGACCTTAATCTGAGTATTCGCCATTTAAACTTATGTGTAACCATGGAAACAAGCAGATGACACTGCCAAGTCATGTCTGTGTAGAGGTGAACTTACACAAAATCTATTTTAAATCCAATAATTTCTGTATTTCTTGTAATGAAAACATGTCCAAGATCCAAGACAAAAACCAAAAAAACACACACCATACAATGTCATCATCATGGAGACAAGGCAAGTGGCAGACCTATTACCAGCAAAGTTGCATAGTGTATTTTTAATACTTAATATAATGCGTATAAACAGAAACATAAAGGCTTGCATAAAAAGTACAACTAAGTACAACAAAAACATTGACAAATTATAATGACGTGTTAAAAAACAGTTCCTAAAAGTTGTGTATACGGTACTTTTGGCACAGATGTTTTAGTGGAAGTTACAGAAGTAATTGGGGCATAAAGGCTGCTTCCTGTGTTGAATTGAGTCATGGGGGACACAATGTGCTGGTCTCAGAGGAGAAGGAGCAGAAGACCTCCAGAGGATCACCGCACAACGGGGACTTTTAAGCCCAAAAATACACGAGACTTTATGCACTGACGAGATGAACTAGGATCACTCCACTGATACTTCGACAGACATTTCAAAAATGCTGTTTTAGGTTAATTGGCTTTGTGTTTCCATGATAAATGTTGGAGACTATTGGTTTATTATATTCAATGGGCTTCCATGTCACACATAAAATAACACCTACACCTCCGCTTGCTTAAAGGTGCACTGTGTAGCTTTTGGGCCATAAACAAACTTGAATAAAAGCATGTTTCTGTCATTTAGAAGTTTTTACTGCACTAAACAAATAATACAATTCTGCATTTTTACTTTGCATGGACACTTAATGGACTTTACGTTTGCTTTCATAGAAAGTAGTTCCGGTAGCAAGTTTTTTCAAATTATGACATACAATGTATTTATCTCCATTCAGAATTGTGTAGTTGACTTTTCACGTCCATAAACTTACACAGTGAGCCTTTAATCAAATGAAGCATCTGTAAGAAATGTAAAATCATAATAAACACAAAAAAAAATGTATTTATGAAAATATGTCACTAAAGTTCAAAGTCAAATGTATATTTTCCCATTCACTTCACTTTAGCCAAAACTAATCTTAGAGCATTTAAAAGGGCTGTAGTCAACCAAAGGAATGTATGTCCCATCGACGAAGTAATCAACTAAAACAGGGACGTGGCTAAAGCTTCGAAGCTAAAAAGTGTTTTATTCTATTTATCTGACCCAAACAAAAATACTAATTATCCGTTGGAGTTCATGCAAAAACAACAATTTATACACAAAATTAATTGAAAACAACGTATTCAGGTAAACAACGGCAGATCAGATAAATGATTTGGTCCCAAATCTTCAACTGATTCACTGCTTTTTGGCCCTGTTCAATATAAAACCTAATAATCTATCTAAAAATTAGTTGACTAATACAAATTTTGGTTAACTAAGAAGCTGCCATCGACCGATTAATCGACTGAACAACTTAAAAACTATATAAATCACATAGCATTTTCCATGACACTCAAAAATACCACAGTTTAGGTTTTAAATCTGACAAGTTTCTCTCATAAATCCTTCAACACATTGTAAATATCAATATGTATTTGGTTTAGGTTGTAATTTTTACAGAAAATACTTTTTTCTCTTTCAAAGTGAAACTGGAGAAGACCACCGAAGTTTAGCCAATCAGAACGCGGCATTCTGCTCCTGATTAGAACTAAAATTCTTTATTATTTGATTCAAAGAGTACTCTGTGATACTGTGCTGCATTTATCCTGTAGTTTTTGGTGGAAAACACAAGGTTTGCTTATACAGCTAAAAAGTTAGTTACCCCAATTTTAATTCTTTGACACCATACTACTGCTGGTAGACTAAAGTACTCACATCTGCCCTGAAGAACATTGACACAAAAGAGATGGCCGACCTAAGCCCATTGGCTCTATCGACCAACACCAACTATACACCAGGTCTATACAAAGCAAAGGGGATGAATACCTGTTTGTCAAAGCCTGATCTTGTCAGATCTCAGAAACTAAGCGGTGCTGTGCCCTGCTTAGGATGGAAGACCTAAAGAAGGTACCACAGTGGGAGACTAGAATTGTTGTTGTGTCTTTGGACAAGACACTTAGAGCTAATTTCCTAAGTTCATTGTGTGGGAGCTCTTTAAATAGAGACCACTTATGATTTAAAAGACAGAATGCTTCTCATCCACATACTGCCTGAGCCCTCCCTGCTTAGCTTCCAATATCTGACAAGATCAGACACTGACAAACTGGTCTGGCCTTTCTTTCTTTTCACCATAAACTTCTAACACCTTGCTATATAGATGCCTCAAACCCTCGCTAACCGCACTGTAAAGGCGCCTTCACTCTTACATAACACAGCAGTTCTGATCCGTCATATTCCCCTCTCTTCTGTGTATTTCCAGGATTAGACGCCCCATAACACTGTTGTCTGGGCCTAGGTGTGCACGCAGCCGATAAACATCTCCTCCGCTACACTTCAATCCGCTCTCCCTCTCTCTCTCTGTCTCTCTCCCCGCTTGGCATTTTTCTTCCCGCTGAGATAAAGAGCGGCGTTCCGAGTCCGTACACATACATACACCGCACACACACACACTTTTTGCCTTCGCACTTTTTCAATTACCGGGCTGAGGGAAAAACTCGGGGGAGCGCAGGCCGAGTGTTTGCCCGGCGCAGTTTCTATTTCATCAGTCAATAACACATCTTTGGGGCAAAAGCTGACACTAATTTAAAAATCTATGAAGAGCGGGCCCGCCTCGTGTTCATAGGCGCGGTGGAGAGGGGGGAGGGCCCAGCCAAAGCTCTCCGCGGCGGATCAATCACTGTCTGGCAAGCGCACTTTACTCAACTGTCGGATGATAGCAGAAGAGAGAGAGAAGGAGTGATAGAAGGACTCGAGATAGGAGCCGAGGGAGGGTGGAAAAGAGCAAAAATGGAATTGGAGAGGTAAATATTGACAAGTGTGGCGTTGTCGGCAGGAACTTTTTTTTTTTTTTTTAAAACAGTTCCAAGGCTTCCGTAGAAAGTGAAATGTATATGAAATCAACTTATGTGACTTGTTGTGAGATGAAAACTTCAAACTGCAATGCTGAAAAGTAAAAAGTTGACAGATTTTGAAAGCACAGGTTAAAACATTTCTCAGGCAAAGTAATTCTATTGATGTGAGCAGAATTAGACATCGAGTTCTCAATTTGTTTCTCCTCATAGTTACTGTAATTTCTCCCTATTGAGCGCACCTGAATATAAGCGCACCCACAAGATTTAAGTAAGAAAAATTATAAAGTACAGACATAGGCCGCACTTGTTAATAGTAAGTCTATGAGAATCTATAATTTTGCTGCATTGTCTTATACAGTAAGCCGCATAGTTCAAAACTCATGAAAACTGTAGCGGCTTATAATCCAGAAATTACGGTAGTTAATTTTGAATTCCACTATTAAAAAGTGTAGAGTTTGAAGGGGAAAAAGATAGTAAGAAGACTTTTGTGGGTCACTAAATGACTTCTTTCGATACAAGCTCAACACTTTCCCCATCACAAAGCTGCAGTTCCAATATTCCTCGCTATTCTCCTCCCAAAAACCAGCCCAGAATGTAACGTTAGCACAGTCTATACGTGGAATTTCAGTGCTTTTCTGGTCTCGTCGGTCTGTCCTCCCGTGTGTGCCGTAGATGTGTCTTTTCATTAGCCACTTGTTGGGTCGGATCGATGGAAACTCCAGGTGAGCCCGCCACAGTCATTATGTGAGGAGCCGAGCGCTGGGTCAACAACACGCACAAGTGAACAGCCGAAGTCGTGCAAACGCAATGAGAGGACTGAGGTTTTGGACCATGCTACAGCAGGAGTCAGAAATGGTTGCAGTATTATTTAAAATGGCCTCAAAATGGATCATGTATTGGCAAAAATATGAGTTCACTTGAGATTCAGTTAAATTAAAAGCTAATATCATGGATTTACCACATATTTTGAGCACTATCTCTTTGGAATCATGCACCAGAACCAATACGAAAAGTGTAGCAAAGCACACATGACGTCCAATTATAAACCACGTTCAGAAAACTTTATTGATCCCAGAGGATTTGTTTGCAGAACTCTCCCTTGAAGCAGCTCGGACACATACAGACAATTCATTTCATGTTTAAAAGCAAATACTCATCAAGTCGAACAAGTCCAACAACTTATAAGTTTAGAAAAGTTTCTCAGAGGTTTGAGAAGCTTTTTCTGTTAAGGGAGATTTAATTGCATAGCAGGTTAGACTACATTTCTGTCAAACATGGATACAGGATTATAAATAAGATTATACTAAACATTTTGCTTGTTTTCACCTCATTGGGCGATTGTGATGAGGTTTATTATTAAGTCCACAACTGTTACTGGGAACCATATTGTGAAAGGTCCAAAATCACAGGCATTACACAGTGGTTACAATTTGATAATGATAATATGTTGTGATATTTGTGTCTTTGCATTTGGTGCTTTTTGATGACATAGATACAGTTTGTAATGCGTATAGCTGGGGGTGTGGCCTACTGAGGGGAAAGTGGTGGGGAAAATCCTATGGTAATACATGGGAAGTGAAACTTTTTACCTTTTAAGATTTGTTTGGTTTGGCGAGTGTATTTCCAACACAAAAACACATCACAAAAAACAAAATAGATCCGATATTTCGCGTAAAATAAATGAGTTTTGGTTAAAGCCAAGTCGGGACATTTTTGTTAGGTTTAACGGGTAAGTTTAGGCTTCAACTAAAATGGGTCTTTTAGGACAGGGGCAGGTTAAGATTAGGATAAGGATATTATTAATAATCATAAATAATAACACATCTTTATAACCCCCAAACTGGGGCACATTTACGCCAAAAAATCATGAAATCATGCTCATAATACACTTTTGACATGTTCTGTTATCTTGTGGTATATATGCTTTCTTGTGAGATTGGTTTAAAAGCTGTAACAATGGGAATAGTGCGTCATATGTCTTTTTTAAAAGCTCACTGTGCAAGGCAAAAGAGCATATTTTGAAAAAATGAAGAATATTTTAGGAAAATTTAAATGTGTGCATAGCTATATATATTATTTTAAATACATTGCAGTTGTAAATTTCTATTTCTATGAATCATGTAAGTGCACTTAGCCCTCATTTTGTGCAGATGACTAAACAAAGCAAAGTCACCACAATTTTTTATCGTATTCTTGAATACTATCGTAGTTATCTGACTAGCCAGTCCCTACATGCTTTGACAAACAACTTTACAAAGATGTGAGAGTCTGGAATGGTGAGCGCTGAGTCAACCGATCACAGAAACCTACCAGATGCTGAAAGAGAGACACACCAAACCAGATATTATTGTAAATGTGAAGCAAGAAGATTTTTTCAGTCTCTCAATGCGGTTTGTTGCTCAGGTTTTAAGATACTGACACCTCCTGATTGTTCAAAACTGAAGCAAAAGCTGAAGAAAATTTGCTTTGTCCGCCATCTTTAACGTTTGGAAACAGGTCAAAAAAAAAAAAAGTTTGGAAATTGGGAAATAATGGCGGTTGTTTGAGATTGGATCGTCCTAATATTATGACAAAGTGACTGACTCTGTCTTTGATTCCAGACTCTTCTGCATTTGAAGAGAATGTAGGAGGGACTGACTCAAGCAACTATTCCAGAAGAGTCAATAATATTGAGACTAACTGAAGCAAACTGAAGCATAGTTTGATGTAACTGTACAGTAGGCTGCTTAACATTAAATAAGACACTATATCGGTACATTGTAAGTGAAACTATCCAAGCACGCCTATCAGACACTGCTTTTGGGTGTTTCACTTTACATATAGATCCACACCCTTAAACCAAAACCTATACACATTAACCAGTGAACCAACCCACAATTAGCCCACGGAGTCATGTTTACTTCCCCCGTCTGTCATCATAGACCCTTAATGTGCTCCCTTCATGTCCGCTTCAAAGCCCTCTTCTTTTTCATGTACCAAATCCTCCTTTGTTTGCCCATCCTTGTGCTAGCATCCCGGTTTCATATTTCCACCCACACCGGAGTCAAAGGTCGCGTCACCTTTCGCATTCCGTGACCCCTGACCCCTCTCCTGTCCACCCCCACTGTCCGCTTAATCTCTGGCATCGAGAGAAGGTTTGGCGAGCTAATGCGGGCCGAATACATGAGCGAAAATGAGAATGGCCCGGGCAGGTTGTCAGTCAAAGCCACTTAAGTACCTGGACGCCCGCAGGATCCCAGACACAATCAGCGGACGATCAATAGGGCTCTTTCATTGATAAAACTGAGGAGGAGGTGGAGAGAAAGAAGAGAAAGAGAAGAAAGAGGCGAAAGCAACAGTGTAACCTCTACAGCGACAAACTTTGAGGCTATTCTGAAGTTGGAAAAAGAGTGGCTTTTGTTGGAGAAAAGTTACAAAGACAAGCAAGTGCCACCTATTGTAATATTTCAATAAACTTGGTACCGCCAGATCAAAACTTGGACTAAATAAGGCCACATAAAAGCTAAAAATGGGTAAAAATTAGGCAGATTTTCTCAATATGTGTAGTTGAAAAAACTTTGCTGTTAAGCCATTTTGGAAGCTGGGAATGCATTCGTAAGTAAGATATGACCGCAGACAACACATAGGGCTTAACTTGAGCAGGTAGAAGACCGGGGACAGCAAACTGACGGCAAAGTAGCAAGTGGATTTATAGGTTTTTTGTTGTTATTTTGCGACTCATTTTGATGGGATAAAGAGCGGAGACAGCAGCCGGAGTGGAGTGTACGAATTGATAAAGAGGGCGAGAAACAGTATAGATACACTCCTGCTTTTTCTTGTAAGCAACTATTTTCATGTGTATTTTGGCGGTCACTTCTGATGCACAAGCACTGTCACTAAGTTTAAATGTTAGTTCAGTAATCTCATAGCTAAGCCAGAGTCTGCTGTTGAAGGTGGTTTGTCCTGTGTTGTTGTGGACTGTATACAGTCACATTAATCAGATTTGGTCTTCCATCAAACTCACACACGTTTTGAGCGGAACAAAGCAGCTCTAGAACTAGTTGATGGTCAGATACGATGTAGAGGGAGTAGGAGGGTAACCTGTTCCTTTGGGAATTGGATTTAGCAGCACTTATGCCGTGATTTCAGTCAGAATGAATGAAAAAAAACTGTTTAACACGATAAATACATTTGTATTGAAAATTTGTAAGCTCCTTGTTTATTGATTGTTTGTTCAAGGTTCGATCTTGTCTGAGCCCAGGTCCAAAAGCCACATTTTGTTCCAGCAACATTTGATTTAGCACTGCATTCGACAGTCGCAAAATCATTATCACTAATAATGTCTATAATTGCCTTCAAAATATGTCCAAAAAGACAAACCATAGCCACATATGGCAAAAAAAAAACACGACTAAGGCTGCTTTTTGATGAATCAATGCAAAATTATAACCTGAAATCTATCTGTAAGTATAACATAGTTTTCAATAACTATATACAGATATATATAATAGAATCTGTCATTTCATTTCAAATATATGTCTAAAACGATTGTTATACGTTTTCAATAGTTCACATTTTAGTCATTTCTTGGTTTAATTTTACAAACCAATGTGATCCAGCTCTGTTAGAATATAGCAGCGATAAACTTACTGTTTTGCGACTGTGAAAGAACGGCAAAATCAATCCTTTTGTAACATCACAAATACGACAACTCATGGATGGACACGAAATGATTGAACCCAACATTATCGAACCATTCTACACTATTATAAGATTCATCTGCCTATAACTCCCATTTCAACCTTCCTTCATTCTCCCAACACCAAAGATAACCACTACAAACACTCCATCCACTTACATTACCCCGACTTCCCACTTATTCTCCCACCCCTCCATCCCTCCTCTCTGTATCTCCACCTCTCTTACCCCTGGAGCCTCCTGATTAGCTCCCAAACTAAGTGCAACTCTACAGTCAGTCAGACCTGTGTGTGTGTGTGTATCTCCCACCGCAAAGCAAAACGTGTTGTCAAGCTCTGATAGATGAAGAAGTGGAAACTCGGCCCCAGATAAAGCGCTCAGGAAGCCGGCGCCGAAAACTAGTTGACCCCGAGGTCCATTACAGTGTAAAATTGAGTCGGTTCTAAGTGACACCTGAAAGAGGAAGAAGCGGCCGACTGGAGAGATGCTTTTTTTTTTTTTTTTTTTTGGAAGGAGAGAGAAGATAATTTACCTTTTCTAAACAGACTCCGTGCCCGGGTTTATTTGTAAAGGCGAAGGGGAGGGTGGTGAAGCTGGTATAGGACGGGGCAGGCTGGCTGTTATTTAAGTGGGGAGAGGTAATGGAGAGGAATTTGGGGTGACAGGGGGAGAGATGGGCACTTGGAGAGATAGAGCGGGGATAAAGATGCGCAGGTTTAGAAGTGTGGAGGAAGCAGACGCCAAGTTCGGCGAGTTTTTTAAAGGAGATCTATTGTGTTTTTTTGTACAGGATCAAACTATAAAGTGTAGAGCAGTAATTTTGTTCATTATGAAACAGAAACAGCTTAGAAATAGAAAGAGTTAATTATTAGCTTATTCGTTTTGCAAACAAATTTATTTTAAGATTTTAACAAGCAGAAGATTTTAAATTTGCCATTTTTATTGTTGTAAAGTGGCTATGTAACTGTTTGAAGCCATATATGCTTTACTAAATATAGACAAGTGAGCAGAGAAAGCAGTCTTTTTATTTATTTTTTTTTCTTTATGTAACCAGGAAGTCCCATTGAGATTCAGAATGTCTTTTGCAAGAGAAATGTGGCCAAGACAATCAATACAATAGAACAAAACAGGGGTGACTAATTGGTCAGAGACCAAGAGCCAAAAGTTCAGCAGTCATCCTTAAAGACTAAAACCATGAGTCGACCTACTGTCACCAGCAGGGTGCGAAATTAAATTTAAACATTTTTATTTTACAACACTGACCCTTAGAGCCATAAGTTCCTTATTACAAATATAAACAAGGTTTTGATGTAATTCAAAGGGTCCGGGGGCCCTACAATTCACTGCAATTTTCCTGTATTTTGATGTGTTTTATATGTATAAATCTTATTGTGTAATATATGAAAAAGTCTCTATGGGCCTCACATAGAGACCAGATTTAGGGGGCCCCAGCCCTACATGACCCCTTAGCTCTGGCCCTTTAAAACTGTGCTTTAGTAGCGTCAATCAGACTGAATCAACCTGACAGGACTGTCTGTGTGATCAGAGCAGAGAAAACACTGCTGCACAAACTTTAGTCAGGGCAGTGTCTAAACTTCTGTCTGTCACATTCATGCAAAAGCTTTAAAGATTTTCGCTAAATGTTTTCTTTCACTGTATGTTTTGGATCATTTCTCAGTGGGTATAAGGCGGATTTGGCACTGCACTGACAGTTTCTGAATGAGCCAAAAGCCGGAATCTGATTGCCAAGAGCCGCATGCGGCTCACGAGCCTCAGGTTTGCCACTTCTGGTATAAAAAGTCACAGAATATTAGGAGATTCCAGGCTTTTCCGAGCACTCAATCATCAGCTGCAACACCTTTAATACTTGGCTGAAAAAGTGTTCCAACATCATCTTTTTGACTTCTCCTAAGTTCACTTCTTCTCCCTGTACCTCCCATGTTGGTGTCCTCACTGTGTCTCTCTCTCTCTGCTGGAATCACCTCTGAGTTTATAGTCCTCATTAGCCCTGTGCGCTTGTCACCACTCTGCACCATCGCTCATTTAGCCCGATAGGCAATTACACGTCTTTACAAAAGCCGTCAGATCTATCTTTCCATCTGCACGTATAGGCCTCTTCACAGGTTAAACGCTCGCTCATTAATATTTCAGGCGTCACAAGCGTCGGCTGCTTTTACAAAAGACGGTACATAATTAATCTTTTTATTCACACAATTTAAAATGGTCTGGTTGTAGAACAGGTACAATATTGTAAAAGCTGTTGGGATCAAACTGAAACAACTGTGTGTAGATCTACCTTGAAGTAGGGAATGCAAACTTCAAACTTTTGTTCTGTTATTGAAGAATGACAAACACAATGCACGTAGTAGGATTGCAAGGACGTTCATGAATAGTGATAGATATGTAGACTTGGGTGAAATTTTATTGGAATGTTAAATGGCTAAAAGGAACATCATTTCTCAAATAACAGTAACAAGAACATTGAGTTAGTTCAACAAATAGCATTCAAAAAAACCAAAAACGTTGCATGGTAGGTCTTTAAATATTAACAATGATAATAATAATAATGTGTTGGATTTATACAGCGCTTTTCAAGACACCCAAAGACGCTTCAATTCTGCATTATTCATTCATTCCACAGGTAGTGATAAGCGACTATTTTAGCCACGGCTGTCCTGGGCAGAGTGATGGAAGCGAGGCTGCCATTTGGCGCCACCGACGACACCACCAACCATTCACACTCACACCAGAACCAAACTAGACAAAGTGGGTGAAGTGTCTTGCCTAAGACACAAAGAGTTTCTCCTCTGTTCGTCCACTGTGGCACCTGAGGTTCTTCCATTGGTCTCCCATGCAAGTACTGTCCAGGTACAACATGCTTAGCTTCTGAGCTTTTGGCAAGCTGATATGACCACAAAATAGTTTTCACAGGACGTCAATACAAATCTTAGCTAAAAGGACTAAAATTTGGATTATCAGTCTTAACTTTGACTTTAACTTTGAGTTTATGGGTTAATATGAATTCGACGTCCCGGAGGGTTGTGTTAAATTTTTTGCACAATATTGGGAAAAAAAAACAAACTATGAAGCACTTGGAAACGTAAAAGATAAAAATACCACTGTGTTTCTCTTCTTTAGAGACAAGTCTGTCAATCTGGAATAAATCAAGCTCAGTTTCTACGATAAACTTACAAATAAAAAAATTCCCCAATAATAGGACTTTTTTATTGGTTCCGTCCTAAATTATTTCAAGTAATTTTAGTTCTGCTAAGCTCATTTTTATCTCGATTACCTTCAGGAATGATCAAACTCAAAATATGCCAATCTAGTGTCATTCAAGCCTCAGCTGTCAACACCAGCTTTACCAAGCTTATGTTTATCCAAAACAATGTTGGTGGAAAATAGATTGTGTTTTTCTTGTTTGTGAAGAAAGTTCTCACTTCTGATCAGAACCTTTGAGTCTCAGAAACTACACTTCAGGGTTTTAGCTTCACACAGACATTTGCTTCTGCTCCTCAGAATCAGAAACAGTTTTAGTTTGAAATTTTAGTCAGATGTGTGAGGGAAAATAGGCCAGAATGATAAGAGCAATGCAGCATACACTATTTGACTTGCTTTGACTAGAAACTAATTTGGCAATGAGGTAAAAAAATATCCACGGGCAAATATTTTGACTTGAAATAAGAACAAAGCATTAAACAAGCACAAATAATCTAGGTTCTTTAATTAAATATGTTACCTATAGTGAAGAGACAAAATTAGATAGATTCCTTTTTTTTTTCTTAGCTCCTTCTCCAATATCACACATACTCTCTTCAACTCTTCAAAACAATTCTTATCGTATAACTAAAGAAAATGCATACTTTTAGAGAACCCAAATCCTGAGCACGAATATAATACATTTGTGACAAAACATGCTTCCAAACTGACACCTCGATCCCCAAAATCTACCCAAATCTTCCATTTCCTCCTCCTACTCCTTCTTCACCTCCTAAAAACCCTCCCTCCTGTCCATCCCTTTCCAAACGTAGAGCACACTTAAACTTGACTGTTCTGCATTGCACCAGGCTGGCTCTGGAAGGTCTGGAGGTCCGTCTGTGGAGCTGCCAGAGTTAATGAGGCATTGAGCAGCGGGACCCAGGCACACGGTGTTCAATCACAGGCCATTACCACCGGCCTCGGCCCCCTCCATGGTCCTCGCCTGTCAATACCGATCCATGCTAAGCCATAGTTTATCTATAGGGAGAACGGAGAGGTAGGGACCCGGAGCTGGGGCTGCTGGTGACGGCTGGGTGAGGAGAGGATGAGGGTCGTATGGTTTTGACTGATCGGTTTGGGTTTGACTGATAATTGGGATGAGAGATAGATTGATTGGAGGTGTTTGTTGCATGATCAAAATTGTGACTTGTTGGTATAGAGCTTGGCAATTCATTCAAAAAATTGAGAGATTCGGTTAGATGTCAATTATTTGGTTGGGGATATTAAATTAAAGATCGATACCCAATCCTTTGCCTGTTAAAACATTTAGAGCAAAAACCACACTGTGACATCGTATTCTACAATGTGAACAAAAAAAGTTAAACTTGTTTTAACACATTTCTGTTTGATTGACATAATATCGTCTGAAGATTGTTATTTTGATTCTGAAAATTGCACAATTTTGTTAAAATTTTGTTTTTTTTAATCAAAATCACGGAGTTGTCCGATCAAATACAAGCTATGACCAACTAGAATGAAACTATGGAACTAGAATAATGGTAGCAGAGAGAATTTTCTGTCACAAATTGGTTAGACTTTGCAAGCTGGTTTGGCAGTTTCTCTGGTTGGCTGGGGAAACTTCTTTGATAAAAACAAAAAAACGAGCGAGAGCTAGCTGTTTGATCAGGTCTGAACCGGACTGACAGACGTCTGGCTCCTGAAGCTTGAGGCAGTGTTTTTCCTCTGCATTTTTTCACTCATTGAAGTAACGTGTAAGTCGTAAAAACGAATTTCATTGACAAATGCTTAGCAGCATAACTTTGTTTTCGCACAGTGATAATCAGGACCACTTCTACACCCGTCTTTCATGGGGCCAGTTAGGAACAAGGCCCTGCTAGAATTTGCATTGCTCAAAAGAGACTTATGTAAAATACTGTTGAGGATGGAAACCATTTGTGTTTTTTCTGTTTGTCCCACTCCGGCTGTGGTTCTTGATTTTTTTGTAGTCCTGTTTAAGTTTTTTTTTGCCTGTGCATTGCTTAGCTGTGTGATAAATGCCAACTTGCGCTAGCTCATCAGCTAACGCAATTTCGCAAGTTTTTTCTGGGTGCCTTAAAGCCCCTGCTGTAGCGTGTGGACTTGCGGTGCTTGTACGTCTGCATCCGTTCATCTCTCACCGTCATCAGCAAACTTTAATGGATTATTTTTACAAAAACTTTCCAATGTGCCTGCCGTTGTTGATGTGTGTAGCGTGCGCACAACATGCACCAGTGATTTCCATGAATAACATTGCGGCATTGCTGGTTCTGGATTTAAGGAACCTTGCCGAAGAGCAGGAGCTAAGTTGGTCCCCGACATTGGCCTCCCTGGTTCCTGGTTCTATGTGGGAACACGCCAGAAAAGAGGCCAGGGGCTAAAAAGGTTACAGGAACAACAAAAAGTTCCTACAGTGCAAAAACGCTTATAGCCACTTACATAAAAAAAATACAAATTTTAAATGTGCTGCTTGTTACAATAAATTCTGAATAATTTCTGCAGTTCTGAACAGGATGTCAATGGAATTACTATTACTAACCCATCAATTTTGTATTTTGCAAAATTACTAAATTACCAATCTACATAAAGTCTTCATAGTTTATTCCTAAAAACAAAGAAAAAAAACCAGATTTTACAAAACATGTCCCCTTTAAAACAAACAAACCAACGCTACAATCCCTGCACGCTAATCCTCCCATTCAGACAAACCCACCCGACCCTTTGCCAGCCGCTCATTCCAACCCTTTTGATTCTGACTTATTGCCGCTCCGAAAAAGGCAAGAGGAGAAGTCAGTGCATTAACTCCTCTGATAGCTATTCTTTATGATCAATCCCAGCGCCAGGCCTTCCACCGCATGACAATGAGCTCCCGCCGACCAATAACATCGCATTACCTACGCCTGGCTGTAAACAAGAAATCAAAAAAAAAAAAGAAGAGAGATGTGTGTTAAGAAGCGCGTGTTTGTTTTGCTTGACTCCGCGTGCCTGCCGGTGATGTCGGGTGGCGATAACTCAAACGTCCCCGCCCCGGCTCCCACGGCAACGCTGACACTGTATGATGGAGCGCTCGCAGCCAGATTAATGCCACCAGATGCCAGGCGAGATGCCATATTAATTACCCAGAGATAATGTCGCCGGGACCATATGGCGAGCTCAACTGGCCATTTAGTTGACAGGGAGAGGTCTTTATAGCCGAGCGGATGCAACACACCCACACACACATTGGCGTCGGGAATGGGTTCGGAGAGGGAAAAGTGGTAAGGGGATTATGGTATGGTGGTGGGTAAACTGGAGTATGGCAGAAAGGTAGATGTTTGTGCAAAGATTGGATAATGCGCAGGAATTTGACATTTAAGAACAGATTTGAGCTTGTGAGGCAATGAGTTATTAAACTGACAAGAACAGGGTTTCTCAAAATGTGGTATCTGTACATCTGACGGTACGAGGAATTGGCTCTGTGCACGAGAGTATTATTTTCAAAAATGCTAACATCTTGCAGGCAGGTTCATTTCCTGTTTAACCCATTCCTATGAGGTAATGAACTACTACCTCAGCCTAAAATGAAAAATGACTAAAGAGCAGGCAGTGAACAGTTATATTGGTTATTTTAATGTTAATACTTTATAAAAGAAGAGAAATTTTCACTAAAGGACCAAAGCGAACGATCAAAACGATGTGTTTGTCTGTCAATGCTAATGCTAAAGTCTGACAGCTTATATGCACAGGGTTAATTAGGGCTGAGACAAAAAGTTATATCTCAAAATTTTTTTAGTACATCTTGGTAATATTTGAAACTTGGAAAAAGTTAAGAGGGGGACTGATTTTTGTTCAAACGCCTGACTAAAATCATCTAAAATTCAAATAGATGCTGTATCTGAACCCTATGAAGCACAAACAATTGTCTGGACTATGTTTGAAGCTGAGGCTTTGCCATTTTAGCCTTTGACGTCCTGATCGACTCTAGTTTTAAGTGAGAAAAAGCTTGCACAAAAAACATCAGGTTTAAAGTCTGTCACAGACACAAACGGTGTCACATCCTGGGCTTAATGACAGTAGATTTGGTATATTTTGGGTTTTGACAACCTCAAAGCTGAAGCTATTTTCATTAAAATAGTTTTAGGAACCTGTAATTTAAAAAGTTTAAGCAGAGACCATTAAAAGTTATTTTATTTAATTTTATTTAATTTATTTATTATTTCGTAAGTTTATGGTAAAAACTGACTCTGATCATCCAGTATGATTGATTTGACTGTAACAAGAGGGTTCCCAATTTTATCTTTAGCATGTCAGGAAGCTGATAGTTGATTTTTTTCATTGGATGGTGGACAAAAATAGATTAAAATAATTCGTTCATTCATTCAATCAATTAAAACTGACTGAATAATGTTTTTTTTTTTTTTTTTTAAGACTTGCCAGTAGAACAATCCTTATTTCAAGAACAAAAGCTTTTAAGTTTGTGTGCTGTGTATTTTTTCATATTTATGGAAAACTAGATAAAAAAGCTGAAGCTATTTTTCAACTTTCCTTAAAAGCTTAGAATTTATTATTCCTTTTTTTTGTTTTACTTTTACGTTTATATTACAAATGATTCATCTCCAGAATGGCTAGTTTGACTCAAAAGAAGATGGCTTCAACTTACTTTTTATCTTTTTGTAAAATGTAATTACAGATGGATCTTCTACTTCTTGAAAAATCATACTGTAGCAAATATCACACATCAAAACAGCTCTATGAAACATAACTGCACTTCTATCATAGCTACTTTCCATATGTCAACACAGTCCAGCCAACAGAACAGAGTCCGTCTCCTGTGTCTCCTCTCCATCTCTAATGCAGTGGTCAGATGTTGTAGCCTGTAGTTTGCTCAATAATAAATCCCATATACTGAATAATAGAATGCATTGTTTCACATCAGACTCACCAGTCTTTTTATCATGCAGACACAGACGGCGTTCTCTCACCTATAACCTCTTCTGAATACAACATTGATTTTCTTACCTCACATGATTAGTTATGACAAGATGCTTTTCTCAGTCGGACTGTGTATGGATTTTTAAATGTATTAAGTATAATTGGCAAGTACAAAGCAATAGGCTTCATGTTTAACTTTAAGCATGGTGTTTAATATTAACAAAATGCACAGGCTGTGAAGAAAAAACAAGAGACATAGAGCAAACAGAAAAAAAGTGTAGCTAGAAATAATATTTCTGCATTTCGATCCAATTTTTACTGAGAAGGTAATCATTTATACTCTTAAGAATTGTTCTATTAATTGTGTATATTTCTTTGTACTTTAAGCAAACGTTCATAACCTTTATTGATAGACTCTGCCCCTTTCAGATTTCATGGTGATGTCATTGCAGAATGTTTCTAGAAAGACATTTAACAGAAAACTCAAAAATACTGTGAAAAATACCCAATACTTCGAGAATGCACCTGTCCATAGATCTGACTTTAATTTGTCCGAGCAATGCCACAGGTATATTTTTAAATGTCATTAATTCTGTATTTTACTGTCTTTAACATCTTAAACCATTTCAAGTACCTCTGGTAAGCCTGTTTTCTTTATATGTCTACTAGTAAGATAGTCTAGTATGTCTGTACAGTAAGTATAGTCTAGTACAGTCTACACTAGTAAGCATAGCCTAGTATGTCTACACTAGTAAGTATAGTCTAGTACAGTCTACACTAGTAAGTATATCTAGTATGTCTGTACTAGTAAGCATAGATATACAGTTTACACTAGTACGTATAGTCTACTATAGTCTGTACTAGTAAGTATAATCTAGTCTACACTAGTTAGCATAGTCTAGTACAGTCTACACTAGTAAGTACATCTAGTACAGTCTACACTAGTAAGCTAGTCTAGTACAGTCTACACTATAAGTACAGTCTAGTACAGTTTACACTAGTACAGTCTAGTACAGTTTACACTAAGTACAGTCTAGTACAGTTTACACTAGTAAGTACAGTCTAGTATAGTTACACTAGTAAGCATAGATTAGTACAGTTTACACTAGTAGTATAGTCTACTATAGTCTGTACTAGTAAGTATAATCTAGTCTACACTAGTAGCATAGTCTAGTACAGTCTACACTAGTAAGTACAGTCTAGTACAGTCTACACTAGTAAGTATAGTCTAGTACAGTCTACACTAGTAAGTATAGTCTAGTACAGTTACACTAGTAAGTACAGTCATAAGTCTTAGAATAAGTCTAGTCATTACACTAGTAAGTACAGTCTAGTAAGTCTACACTAGTAAGCATAGATTAGTACGTTCACTAGTACGTATAGTCTACTATATCTGTATAGTAAGTATAATCTAGTCTACACTAGTCATAGTATAGTCTACCTAGTAGTACAGCTACATAGTAAGTACAGTCTATAGTCAACACTAGTAAGTATGTCAGTATAGTTACAAGTAAGTATAGTCAGATATCACAACTAGTAAGTATAGTCTGATATAGTTACACTAGTAAGTATTGTCTAGTATAGTTATAGATTGCAAGAGCAAGGGTCCACAGCTTTGCTTGCTTAGAGGGTCAAAATATCAAAGCACTTTTAGTACAATTGCCATTACAAAAAAAAAAAAAACAATATAAAAAAAGATTGACTCGTCGTCACACCTGTGGATCATTATAGCGCAATGGGGAGTTGGGGAATCTTTGAATTGGAGACTGACAGGTGTCATGGCGACTTGTCTACTGAAGAGCAAATTTAACCAAAAGTCACTACTACTACTACTCTACTACTACTACTACTACTACTACTACTACTACTACTACTACTACTACTACTACTACTACTGCGGCTACTACTCGGCTACTACTCGCTACTACTGCGGCTACTACTACTATTACCACTACTGCTACCTCGTTTTTGTCCAACTCATTCATAATTCCCCTCCACAGAAAAGAAACAAACAATAAAGTACACATACTGTATCTCTCTGTGACTGACCCTTGATGAGACGGTGCCAAGTTTGGACAGAGGCCTCTCTCTCTCTCTCTTCCTGTCTCTCTCTCTCTACCTCACCCACCTCTCACCCTTCACACCCCCCCACACCCTCCCTTCCACCCTGCTATGAATCTGCCGTATCTCATTCCCCGCCGCTAATTCCAATTTAATTGCCAGTAGCCCGGAGCCCCCTCAATAGGAGTAACAAATGGTTTGATTCTGTAGACTTCATCACAGCGCATTTTAAATGGGACAGAGCGACCCGGCGCGAATGCCAATGAGGGCTGGGGCGCGCCGGCTCTCCTCTGTTTACTAATTATCCGTTTTCTTACTGCGCGGCCACACTGCACAACTTGTCTGACTAAATCCGATTTGTGGGAGAGCTCCTGATCATGGAAAGAGCGAAACAAGTCTCAGTAAATGATTCTTCTTCTTCTTCTGCCTGAAATTTACGGTATACGCCGCGCGGTTTTTCAAGTTGACGTTAATTCGCGGGTCTTTTATGACGCTTACAGTCGGAGAAACAAAACAGGCGTCGCTGAATCAATTCCGGGGGACATTATGAGATTTATTCCCGCCGCATGCAGAGAGAGGGAGAAGGCGGGTTTTAACATTTAGAAGGTGCTCAGGGGTTGTTATTCAAGGTCTACAAGGCGCTAATGGCCGTTCCGGAGTGAGACTGATATTCCGACTTGTGTGCATAGTAAATATAAAGGAGAAGTGCGTCGGAATTTACAAGCCGGGTGAAAGCGGAAAGCAGAAAATACGACAAGAAGCAGAAGCAGCAGCAGCAGGTGAAGGCGGAAAGTCGTGTCCTTGTCTGGAGGTTAAGGGAGAGCAGACGAGGAAAAAAAGATGACATACTTGAAGGTATTCTGAAAGATTTTGGTGGGTGATAAGAAGGTTGGAGGTCATGAGTGAGACCTTTATAGATGATTTGTATTTGAGGGTTAGATGAGGCGGAAAACAATAGCTGCCAGCTTGAAAATGGGTATGAATCTTCTTGATGTATGCAATTAAAGTGACGGGATGATCCGACATATGATAGTGGTGATGGTGCGTGGAGTTAAAAAACAAAATGGAGTGTATTACTTAATTTCAAGGGTTGGAGTAGTAGCTGAGGAGGCTGACAGTTCTGCTGCTGCGGTGGAAGGACATTGGCAGAAACAACACAATAGCTTAAGGGTGCCCAAAGTTTGTTGTTGGGTGGGCCAAAATTTGTTGTGTTAATGTGTTGAGAACCAACAATGAATTGCATGTAAAACTTAATTTGCAAAGAAATACAAATTTAATTTCCTCTAGGAGAAATTTGTTGATTTGGGGTCCATTGACAATCTTTAGATTTTCCAAAACCAACCTTAACACACTTTGCGGGCCAAATTAGATCCCTGGAGAGCCAACTTTGGGTACCACTGCAATAGTTTGATTGGCTAAGAGTCATTTTTCGAAGCTGTGACTAATATTGCACTCATTGCAGACAGTAACTTAAAAGGAAATGTATTTTTCATGTAATTAGTAATATACACTGCAGAAATATAAAGTATTAAGTTATAGTTGTTTTTAAGTTACATTAAGCACAATGGGTTTAACAGGTAAATCATAACCCACCCCAAGCCCTAGCCCTAAATTGACCCATTTAGTACTTGAAGTCTAGACGTACTGTTAAACCCAAAGAACAACCACATTTTGTAACATATTTACGTAAAAAAAAGACATGACGACATGCTCATATGTTTTTGACATTTTGTTGTAAATCTGTGTTTTCTTCAGAGACTAAGTTGGGATTTTGTCTGTGAGATACTATTCTTTTCTCTGAACCTCAAAAACATTGTTCTCACTTGGTAGATCTCTGAGATCTTCTGCACTGTTTTAGGTCCAAAAATCATCCAAACTTTTGCAGCATCAGTAAATCAGATCAAATTGATTTGAGTGCATCCCTTTATGTCATCTCCTTTTTGCCAGTTCACAAAAAAATATAGAAAAAAAATTCTGGCCCTTCTTAAAGGTTGCATATACAGTATATTTTAGTTATTTTTGTTTGTTATTAAATTGTTATTAAACCTGCACATATAATTAGACTAATAATGACACCACATGCTTTAAATTTAAATGTGTGTACTTGAATACTTCAACCAAAATACTTCACTACTTACACCAAAAAAAAAAAAAAGTGTAAATGCAAAGATCTACAGTACTTTTTGCAGTTGCTCCAGGAAGCAGCGACAAACACTTCAGTTCTGTAAGTGGCAGTGTAGTTTGCCAAAGCCTGATCCCATCCGGTCTGAGAAGCTAAGCGTGTTTGGCCTGGGCGCTACTTGGATGGGAGACCACAGGAACCTCAGGTGCCACAAAGAGAGAAGAAATATTGCGTTGGATATAATCATTATTTATAAATAATAGTTACTAGTGTATAATAAATATATATATACTGTATATATTTTAGATTGAAAGTAAACATTTTATCTAATTAGACTTTACATAAAAAACCTAACTAAATGTATTAAAATATATTGTTTGCAGTTTTGTATCATGGAAAAATGTTGTAAATTCAACAAATTGGATAAAGCACTAACTTCATTCCTGGTGTGGGAAACACTAATACACTGTTTTATTGGTTCTGTTGGATTGGATAATAAACTGTGGATGCAGGGACGCAACAAAGCAAATAAAGCACCATTTGTCCTTTAAATAGTCAAGCTACTCAAATATAAGCATTTCACACATTACCTCTTATACGTTTGTACAATGAGATCAAGACTATGTTACAAGCTGAAATACGATGTCGTTATAATCAATAGAAGCAACAGGTCTCATCTCGTGACAATATTTCTCCTCTGCGTAGCGCGTATAGGGACAGAGTGTAGTTAAAACCATCGCCGTGGAGACTGGAATGAAACAAAGAGGAGCCATTTGCAGCAGGGCCACAGCTGACTGGGCACAGCGCTGGTCCACTGGCAGAGGGGGAGGAATGGGGGGAGAGACTGTGCTGTGGTGGATGGATAGAAACAGAGAGAGAGAGAATAAATGAAGTGGAAATGAGAGGCTCGCATGTACAGCTGGCCTCCCCAACACGGAGCCAAAACGACACTGCTATATAATGTCCAGATACAGGCGACTGGGCTGCTGTCGGCGGGACGGTGTGGGGAAGGAGAGGTCTGGTGGGGTCGTGTGCAAAATGTGTGTTTAGAGGGAGGGGTGGGGGAAGAGAATAATGTCGCGTAACACCTGTGGCTTTTTAAGATGTGGTTTGAACATTATATACACACTGATGATGAAGCTCAACGTGACTGACTGAATGGACTGATTATAAATTCACATAGAAATTCAAAAAAACGAATAATAAATAATAAATAAATAAATAAATAAATAATAAATAAATAAAAAAATGTGGTGAGAATTGTATTTAAATTTGTGACTGAACTTTATAAACCAGTTATGAAACTCGAGAAGAACTTATACTGTTAAAACAAGAGTTTTTAAACCAGAAGTCTCAAACTTGCGGCCCCTGAGCCAATGTGGTCCCTGAGATGATTTCATGGGCCCCGAAATGTATTCTGATTATTATTGATAGTGGCCCTAGGATCAAATATATTGTTCGTATGTGTTTTAAAAGCTTATATAGTTTGTCTAAAATTTTCCTTGGAGAGCAGTCTGAACCTGGCTAACCCTTTATTTTTTTTTAATCATGTGTGTATGTAAATAATGTTTATGATGTGAATAATGCGCCATCTTAGGCTTTATATAGACTAATAGTCTATTTATACGAGAAAACGCCAGTCTATTATAATTGCCACCTTGACCCACTCTGACCCCAGCTCCATTTTAGTTTGAGACCCCTGCTTTAGACTGCTAAATATCATAAATATCTTTAAGTAATCATATTCAGACACAGTGATCCCAGTTTATTGGTTGTTCCATATCTGTTTTGTTTACTTTTTAATATACTTTTGTCTAATGTATACTTTGCAAACCTGCAACAAACATGACAAATTTGTATTTATTTCCATGGCTTCAAACTTTTGTTTTTTGACATTGCTTGCTGAGCTCTATAAGACCCAGGAAGCAACAGCGGTTACTATGGCAATAATGGAAAATCTTTTGAGATTTTTCTTGTCAAGTTTGCAGAACTTCTATAGGATGCAGTAGCCACAAAATATAAAAAGTAGGGATGGGACGAGATCTCGTGCCGCGAGATCTCGCGAGATCAAACTGTCCGATACTGTGCCACGTACTGATCTGTTCGTGAGATTTTCTATGGTCATGAATTAAGTTTCGTATTTTGAGCGCTTAGTAAATTTCTCCACACAGACTTGTAAGATATTCTGACAGAAATGTCTAACTCTGTCTCATTTATGTAAAGATAGGACCATATTGACTGAGATAATTAGTCCTACATGTAAAAGTTAGCGCGAAAAATATAATCGTCAAATATAGCCGGAATCGCGGGAACAGCCGTGTTTTTCACACTTAAACATAGTTTAAATAGATCCACAAAGAGATATTTGCTCTGTCATGTAAAAGTAGGAAAGTCTCCTTATCTGTGTGCGTCTGGTCCCGCAGCAGCGGCAGCGCTGTGAAGGGGGGAAGGGGGGAGTTGAGCACAACGGGAAGGGGCGGAGCTGAGCTACACACGGAGGAGTGGATCAATTCAGTCAAAACACAGATCGTAAAAATAAAAATCCAAGGTGGTTACATAATGAAAGTAAAGCTAAATAAAAGAATATAAACTAACAATAAAAATAATACAAATCAAATTTGTTATTTTGCTTTTAAATTCTAAATTGAAACAATTAATGCAAATTATTTAAATTTGTCTCGTCTGATTCGTGGACCAATTCGTGGTCGTCTCGTCTCGTGAAATTCTGTCTCGTCCCATCCTAAAAAAAGTAAAGAAACAGCCTTGGAGGAACCCAATAAACTGCCGGATCAATATGGTATGTTTATCTATCACTCTGTATCATTAAATGCTATTTTTTGTTTTTAAGCAATTTAAAATCTCTATTGATTTAACACTAGGCCAACTGAACATTCCACTTATTAAAAGCTGTATATAAATTATTAAAACCTGCTAATTTCAGTGAGCATGATTAGCTAATCAGAAACACGCACTGTCTACCATATGAAAACCAACGTGGCTGCTTATGATGGAAAAAAATACATAGAAAATATAGAAAAAATAAGACATGTAAAAGAAAAACATAAGTATTTCTGCAGAATCTATAGCAAAACAAACCTTTTTTTTTTAGTCTGAATTACAGGGCGTGGTGACCAGACTCACTCTTTTCTATTTGCTGATTAAGTATTATTGGTTTGACAGCAGGTATTTGTGATCAGCACAGTTTTGAGCGGACAAATCAATGTCTGATGTCATGTAGAGTTCAGAAATGACAGTATTTTAACCTGAAACTTTAAACTTTCACTTTGCACTAACAATGCAAACAATGACTCATAATAGTAGAAGATGCTATTTAAACACCACTTACACAGATAAAAAAAAAAAAAAAGTTTAGTTTAGTTTCACTTTCAATGAAAAAATACAATTTGGCCTCACAAAGCAATCCTTATTTTTTATGTTTATGCATCTATGTATTTATTTGAACCTATACAGCAACAAACTTTTCAAGGATCTAACTTTATATCTACTGCCTTTACTTGAAACTCACAAGTATGCATATAGTAGCATCAATCTCTTCTATACACTAAACATCTCAATGCCACACGTCTGCTATGATTCCACTTCTTCACTAAACAACATCCCATATCTCGCTGTTTGTACAAAAAAAAAAAAAAAAAAATCTGTGACATTGGACTGTTGATGAAGCTATAGCAGTTGCGGTGTAATGTTTCGAAAAACCCATTGTGCCAAACGAAGAAGAACGTCTAAAGTGTACATGTTTACTACTTCTCCAACATCTGCGTCCAAGGTGAACCGTTCAGACCCGGTCCGTTTGCGGCGGTATTCAGACTCGGGTTCAAGGAGATGCTCGGATAAGAGAAGTGTGAGGAGATGTGTGAGAAAAGGCAGAGGAAGAATCGTCTTGAAAGTGTTTGGACTGAAAAGACTGTTGGTTTGTTGTGTATGTGTGATTCGATAGTAAATACTAGCAGTGATAAAACGTTGTTGTTGGTTAATGGGATTGTTTACGGAGGTTTCAAAATGTCAGTGTCATATTTTTGCGTTGCATGTTAAATAGCACATGGAAACAGATTAGCAAATGAACGCACAAGACAAAAAAAGGCAGATTTTGTTAGGCTAAGACAATCAAAGCACTTGATTATGTTACTCAGTTCTGAACAGTGCTTTTAAAACTACGAGTGCGTTTACATGCATTCAAATAACCTGCTTATCTGGATATTTAACCCTAACCCTAATCTTGTTCCGAGTTGAAAAATGCACATGAACGCTCAAGTAGCTCGGAAACACTGCTCTGAAACTTGTAACAAACTAAAAATCTGCTAGAAAATGCTAACAACACGAACACATTATTTAACAGTTTTTTTTGTTAACTTGTAAATTTGATGAATGTAACATAAACAATTGTGTACATTATCCTGACAAACAAGCTTGAATTAAAATGATTGATTGATTGAATACTAAAAACCTTAAACGTAACGTATCTGTAACGATTTTGGACAGGCAAACATCTCACTGTTAGGTCAACTAAACTGTGTTTAAAGTGCTGTGTCTTTTATTCATTATGGTTAACAACAAAATCCCAACTTTCCAAAGTAAAAAGCACATAAATACAAACAAGGTCGGGACCTCGACCTCTCATCTCGGAAACCAACACAGTATCACTTGATGGCGTACTTTTACCACGACACAAAAACAGCATGAGTTAACAGTTATTTTTAGTATGTTACGTCGTGCATTTAGCACGATATGAAAAAGCGTAAAAATGACACGAGATTTCACAGCGTCAAAATAGGACGAGTTTTGGTTGAAGCCACGTGGGGACGTTTTCTTCAAGTGAAACAGGTAAGTTTAAGCATAAAGTTACTAAAATTGGTAAGGTTAGGTCTGGGGCTTGGGGCAGGTTAAGATTAGAATCAGGATTTCATTAATATTCATAAATAAGAACACGTCTTAACAACCACCATTGAATGAATGGGGACTGTGATGCGTACTATAATTACGCAGGACAGCTGTGAACTCGTGCTAATCATACCTCATTTACATGTTGTGTAATGTCGTGGTAAATGTACGCTTTCTTGTGAGATTGGGCTCCGGAAACACAAGCATCCGAGGACCACATGAACGCAGCATAAATATTTGCTAACTTACGGGTTTTTAACATGTTTTCAACAACAAACTGAGAAAATACAGCCAAATAGAAACACACATAAGACTGTAGAACACATCAGAGCTTTGGCAAGTTATTTTAAATATGAAAAGTCAGTAACTTACTATTGTTTTATATTGATTACATATTACAAAAAAAGAGTTGTCTAGCTCCTGTCACCTGCGACCACAAACAGAAATAGGTGCTAATAGAAAATGAATACATGAAAAAGAAAAGAATACTTTTTCGTCATTTTGAAAAATGAGTTACCTCTGCCTGATCAGTTCTTTGATTCCGCACATGCTCAGTTTGGCTCCAGCTATGAGAAATCAGAATATGGTGTTTGCAGGTCACAATACTCTGGATACTATCTAAAAAGTCCAGTGAGAATACCCTGGTTTCTTATAGAATATTAGATTTTTTTTTCTGCATAAGTGTACAAAATCCTCGTCAGTTTCCATCTCTATTTCTGGTTCTGAGCTATGCTGTTGTTGTCAGCAGCAGTACTTGCAGCTGTACAGTCGCGTTCCTTGCAGTTGTACAGTTGGAGGCTGGGAGCAGTGACAGTAAATCAGCCGGATCTGGGAGGATTTGGTGGATTTAAGGATTAAGATTCTAAAGTATCATGGTCTCCAGCTGGATTGGTTTGAGTGGAGATTACAGACGTTGGGTTCATTTGGTTACTCTTACCCCGGCTCCTATATACACACAAAATATAGCATGACATGGTGCTAAAGATCGAACCCAATTGGAGGCAAATCCAGACTAAAGCTGCTGTCTGAGTACATCCATGATAAAACAATGTTTGCAGCATTTGTGAGTCTTTGTTTCCAAGTTATAACAGATTTAATTTAAGACAAGATGGTAAATGGATTATTAAAGGACAATTACATTTATTACAGATGGAAGTCAGCTGAAAAGACTATTGTTTACATAGTGTTTACGTCGTGTTAATGCAAAATGTGAATGGGTCTAGTCCAGGGCTATTCAATTGGCGGCCTGGGGGCCAAATGTGGCCAACTAAGATGTATGTTTTGGCCCAGCTTGATAAAAACAGACCATGAACCTTATACAACCTCTGTTATTCAGTAAAGTTTATTCTTCTTTTTGGCAAAATTTGTGCCTTTTTGTTTATTATTTTACATATTTATTTAGAAGAGCCCTCAGCTGGTTTTTATTTTTTTGCTTTATTTGATAGTAGTAATAGTAGATTTCTTGGTTGTTTCTGTATTTTGCATGTAAAACACATTTGTATTTCGTCCCTCACACCATAAATCTCTGAAAAATTTGGCCCACTTGTGAATATAATTGAATAGACCTGGTCTAGTCACTAATATAAATAACCAGAATAAATTTTTTATCATATCTAACAAAAATAAAAATAATAATAAAAAAAAATTAAAAAAAAATCATGTAACTTTTACCTTTGGAATAAAAAAAAGGAACATTTCATTGCTGTTTTTATGTATTAGTTTATTTTCTTTCCTTTCTTTGCCATTCTTTTGCCATTTTTTCTAACCTGTGAAAGCCTCAGAAAGACCTTGGGGGAAAAATGTAACTACACACTCTAGAACATTTTTTTTTTCATTCATTTTTTAATATTTGTGTTTGACAGAGAAATTCCCATCATTGCTTTGTAGTTATAAACTACTTTTGTAGCCACAGCTCTGACCACCACCAACCACTCAAACTCACACACCAGTGGCAAAAAGTGTTACGTACGTCATTTTCCACTTTAGCTTGTGATTTATAAAAACACAACTTGACATAATGAGCACTCCAATCCAAAAATGGGCAACTTTGCACGTCTGAGATTTCCAAAATGTAGCAGAAACAATCAAGTTTGAGGATGTCTATTTTGTTTCAGTACACACACTTTCAGTTTTAGAAATGAGACATGACCCATACAATGTGGGTGAAGTGTCTTACCTAAGGACACAAAAACAATTTCTACTCCAGTTGTAGCACATGAGATTCCTCGAGTGGTCTCTCATCCAAGGTACTGCCTAGGCCCAACTAGCTTAGCTTCTGAGATCTAAGGAAAATGGGTTGAATGTTACTTCCTGTTATTTCCAACACATTTTCAAACTTTTCTTCACAAACTTGTTCTTACTGCAAAAAAGACAATCTAACTTAGATAAAATGACTTGAATTAAGCATATTAATCTTAAAAGACTTTAAAATGTTTTTACTTAACCAAGTCTTACTGACTTGTTTTAATTTAGTCTATCCTGATTGACCTTATCTAGATATAAAAAAAAAACTTATTTTAAGCAAATTGTATCTGTTTTAAGCCATAATTGCTTGACTCAAGAATAGATTTGCTTAAAAATCTTGTCAAGAGTGTTTGAAACTGGCATTTTATGCTCAAAACAACTAGATTAGTCAACTTTCTTAAAGCACTGGTAGATTTTTTTCACTTGAAATAAGACATTTTTACATCAAAATAAGCAAAATGTTATTTTTTCAAAGGCCTTGTTGCAGTGCAGTTCTTGCAGCTACCATTTACATTTACAACATAATACAAAAGTAAGTGAAGATTTGAAAATCACACATTTTAATAACAATAGGTAACATGTATGGCTTGCAACAATCTTACAAAACAGTTGGCAAATTTGTAAAACAAAATTGTAATGATTTTCTATAACAAAACAGTCAAAATCAATTATCAAAACTTTACTTCTAATTCCTGCCCCATTCCTCACCAACCTAACATCAACAACCCCTCCTCTTCCCACCTTTTCCTGCTCTGGAATCCCAAAATCCTTTCTTCTCCCCCCTCCTTTCTCACTGACCATCTGGACAGTGGCGTGGACAATGTTCAAAAAGCCGCGCTCTTACAGGGGTGTACGAGGTCCCATTAGTCACGCCCCCCGCACTGTCCCATGCCTGGTCTCGCCCTCGGTTTTTCCGGGCGGCAGAACCAATGATGCGACAAAGGGCCCGGAGACGCTTTGGTTGAGGCTTAATGTAGCTACTGTACGCTTCTTTGTGGCGTGAGAGCCTGGGCGGAAAAAGTCAGGACCAACTACAAGACCGGCTTTTGTCCCGTGTGGGTTTTTGAAGGAGTACAGAGGAGATGGTAGAATAAGAGGGAGCGTAGAGAAAATCGAAGTGGAGATGCAGAGATGGTTAAAGATGCGATAAAACTATAGATATGGAAAATGAAAGTGAAAGTAGTTAAATTTGGCCCCACTCAAAAATGTAATATGTATCACTTCAACATTATAATAGTACCTAAATCAGACTTGAAAATAGTTGGATATGTGAGAAAACAACATATATTGAAACTGAAAGTGAAAGTTAACAATGTATTAGGTATTACTTCATAATAATAATGCCACTTAAATTTGCATCAAAAATGGTTGGTGTGACAAAATAATAGACACTGAACTGAAAGTTGTTTTCTACAATTCAAAATAAACCTTCTTATAGTAATTCCACCAAAATTAAGCTTAAAGATGGTTGGAGATGCGAGAAAACATAGATATTGAAAATGAAAGTGAAAGTAGTTAAATTTGCACCACTCAAAAATACTTCATAATAACACCACTTCAAAGAGAGTTAAAGACGGTTGGAGATGTGACAAAACAATAGACATTAAAAGTTATTTTCCACAATTCAAATTTTTAATAGGTACGACATTATAATACGACCGAAATTAGCCTTAATGATGGTTGTAGATAACAAAACAATAGGCATTGAAACTGAAAGGTATTTTACACAATTAAAAAATAGAATGAGTATGACTTCATTACAGTAATACCACTGAAATAAGCCTTAAAGATGGTTGGAGATGTGAGAAACAATAGAAAGTGAAAGTAGTTCAATTTACACCCTCCAAAAATGTGAATGGTAAACTACATTTTGATAGCACCACCTAAATTAGTTGTAAAGACGGTTGGAGACTAACCGCATAAGTAAAGTGCAAGCTGTTACATTTTACGCCTCAATAATGCAATAGGTACTGCTTTGTTATAACAATACCACCGAAGTTAGCCTTAAAGATGGTTGGAGATGTGAGAAAACAATCGACATTTAAAGTGAAAGTGAAAGTAACTAAAGTTGTACCATTCAAAAATGTAATAAGCACCACAAAAAGCACCATCTTAATTAGCCTTAAAGATGATTGAAAATGTTAGAAAAATCTGAAAGCGAAAGTGAAAGTAGTTGAAGTTGCATCAACTAATAATGCAATAGACCCTATTAATTATAAAACCCAACTAAGTTAGCCTTATTATGAGTAGGATTACAAAAAAATGATCACAAGTTAAAGATGTCTAACATTTTAGCTAGCAGAAAGCAGCGTTCTGATTGGCGTTCACCTCAATTCTGTTCTAAAGTCATAGTTGAAACCAAAACTTAATGTGGATATTATAAACGATTTGCAAGAAAGTTAATGAGCACTATGAACTACAAATTTAAATACTTTTTTTTTTTAAATGTGGTTCTAAAGCTTTAAGCATAAGACACAAAACATCCACATCCTCTTATATGATATTCTTTCCACATACAGTCAAACAAGACACTTAAACCACAATGAAACCCCAAAATAAAACCCGAAAATATGTCAAAAGCACGTAATGAAAAGTGTCCGCGCCCCCTGGTTGGCAAACATCGTCTCGGCCCATTCACACTGATGTACAACAGGTGTTTTGATAGAGATTACATTGAGGTCCAAAAGCAGCCGAACGGAGCGAATGTGGCGTGGGGAGAAGGCAGCTGTGACCTTGGAGCCAAACTGTGATGGACAGACTCGACTTTGTGGTGAAGAGAGAGAGAGAGAGAGAGAGAAGAGAGAGGAGAGAGAGAGAGAGAGAGAGAGAGAGAGAAGAGAGAGAGAGAGAAGACGGTATTTATAGATCTGGTGCCGATCAAAGTCCGTCGGGACGAAGAAGAAGAAGAGGAGGAGGCGGGAGGGAGAGATGGATAAAAGAAAGGGAGGAGAGATAGAGGGGATGGGGGGTAAAGAGGAGAGGAAGGGCAGTAAAATGAGAGAGAGAAAGAGAGGTTAGGAGAAGAGAAAGAGACAAAAAAAGACACAGACAGATGGAGAGAGAGGAGAAGCATTGAAAGAGAGAGAGTGAGAGATAGAGACAGATAAAGGGGGGAGAGAGGAAGAATGAGAATGATACAGTGAAAAGAGAGATAGAGGGAGATGTAGTACATGCCTAAAGAGAAAGAAGAAAGGTAAGAGATTGAGAGAGAGAGAGAAAAAGCATGAGAGAAAGAGAGGGAAAAAGAGAGAGAGGGAGAAACAACATAAGAGAATAAGAGAGAGAGAAATGGAGAGAGATGATAGAGGATGTGAGTGGAAAAATAGGGAAAAGAAGTGAGACGGGGAGAGAGATAAACAGAAATTAGAGAGAAAGAGGGAAAGAGATGAAGAGAGAGGTAAAAAGAGATAATAGACATGAGAGAGAGGGAGAGAGAGACAAAACAGTATGAGTGAAAGATGGATTAAAAGTAAAAGAAATGAAGAAAGAATGAAACAAACAACAGAGATACAGAGACAGAGAGATGGAGAGTGTGAGAAAGAGATGAATAAAGAGAAGGAGAGAGAGAAAGAGAGGCAGAGAGTGAAAGATATAGAGAGACACAGAGAGAGAGAAAGAAGTACAGAGTTGAAGAATGGAGAGGAGAAAAAAGCTGTTTTTTGAAGGCCTAATACAGTGGTGTGCCTCAGTCGCACTTAATTCCATTTAAAGGGAATTGATTTGGAGAGAAGAAGGGGGGAAGGGGGTGGGGGGCGGAAGGAGAGAGAGAGAGAGAGGGGAAGTGAAGAGAGAGAGGCATCAAGTGCTGGTTTGTTTGTGGAGTTGAAATGTACTGTTCAATTGGAAGATTTGGATTTTTGGGAGTTTTTGTCTGTCCATACCTTGAAAAATTCGATTGTTTGTGAGGTCTAAATATACAATTGCAATAGAAACGTTTCTGTTCTTTTCTTTTTTATAATATATTTTTTTAATAAACATAAAAACAAGAAGTACAACATGAAGAATAGTGTAAAATTCTAACTAAATGTTCCGTTTATATTGGGAAAAGAGTGACAAGAGGTGAGGGAATGGTAAAAAAAAAAAAAATTATCAATTTTTTTTTTTTTTCATGTTTCCATATTTTTACTAATCGGTGTCCAGTAATACAAATATTTTTTTTTTATTTGAGATCAAATAAATGAGCTGTTTGAATAAAAGTAATAAAAAGAATATATAAAAAAAGTTAATAAAAAATCATGAACTGATAAAAACAAAATAAATAAATAAAAGCATATTGATACATTTATTTTTATCAATTCACTATTATTGCACAAAACAAACAGAATTTGGAAATTTCTAAAAAAAAAAAAAAAAAAAAAAAAACTAAACTACAAAAATTAATACATACTAAATAAATAAAATAAACAGATAAATACATACATAAATACTACTACTACTAATAATAATAAATAATTATAAACACAAAAAATTATATATTACAAAATGTGTATTGCACTTATATTCTTATATATTTACATGAAAGTAAACAAACAAAAATAAAACAAAAGCACAACCTCAAACACAAAAAGACTGTGTTCTCCGTGACACATGATTACGATGAAAATACCTTTATTATTTCTTCTCAAAACAATAAGACAAACCAAAGTGCTGTTGTTGTTTTAACTGCACATTAGCAGGAGCTTTGATTGGATCATTATGAGAGCTGAAGATATCATGGCTCATCCCAACACGGTCCTGATTTACACTTCGACTGTCACTAAAGACACACAAACTATTCAGTATTCTACTCTACAAGCAAAAAGAGCAAAGTCAAAGGAGGTATTATTTATAACATTTTTCATTATACATATTCATTTACAATACGCTCATTAATACGCTCATTAAGTTGCAGGATTACGTTTTCCAAATTTTGTCATTTTTTTTCCAAAGTAACTTATCTAGTCCAACAAAGACAAATTTGTGATGAACATAGAAACGTAGGCGCTGAGTTTTGTTTAGAATGGTTGTCTGATTACATTTAAAAGTATTATTCCTTTAGTTCAGGCATGTCCAAACTGTGGCCCTGGGACCAAGTACAGGCCTAAAACCAACTTTTTTTGACCCTCGGGCTTTCTGTTAGATTGGTCCAAATGGCTAAAAGTAAAGTTTTTAATGACAAATTTGAGCAATTCTTTTATTTTAGGGAAAATAACAAACATTTTGATGCCTTAAAACCTAACATGAGTTTTTAATGCCTTATTAAAAGTCTGGTGAATCATAAAAAAATGCAGAGCAAATGCAAAATTTTGAGTGCTTCACTTCACAGTTGTGTGTTTATACGGCTCTCGCTTCCTGTAAGTCTTAAAATGTGGCCCATTGTGAAAATAGTTTGGACACGACTGCGTTAGTTTTATTTAGTTTATTTGACTAAAAGTACCTTTTTTATTATTATTATTTTACAGAATCGTGAACATCTGTTTGCATAGGGTTGTAACAACATCAATGTGCAAAAAAAAAAAAAAAAAAAAAAAAAATTATTGATTTATTGTAACAGTTGCCATGCTTCTTCATGTACATCTCAATACCACATGTATGTTGTTTCCCCCTAAAAACAACCACGCAAAACAACATGCAAACAAGCAAACAAACAAACAAACAAACAAAAACAAACAAACAAACAAGCAAACAAACAACCCACAATTGTTGGCATTCACAACATCCAAACACATGATACAGTAAAATAGTCTTCAGTTTGTGTTTGAAGATATTTTAAAGACATTCGTCTACATAAACTCATCTGGTGCCAGCAGATCTGAATCTACATCACTGCAGATGAAAGGTGTCAAATCTTTCACTCATCATCAAGGGACTCCCAGAAATCATCTCACAATCGCCATGGGAGTCCCGACCCCCAGGTTGAGAACCCCTGACATGCATAGATAACAGAATATTCTCTGAATGAAACAATCTACTTAAACATCAGCGTGATCAAAGGTTCTGTGTGCTCTTATCACGGCCTCCTCAGGAAGAACAGACACACACAGAGAACAAGCACCTGTATGTGCACAAACCACAAGTGGGTACACACATTCAGAACGCCAGGAAATGCACTCTCAAAATACATTTATACTCAAATGTAGAGAAGGAAAAGGCATACAGAGAGCTTCATCAACTGTTTTACTAAGGAAGAAAACATGTTGACATAGGATAAGCTTATGTTTATTAGAACAATTTACAAATACACAAAGTTGGGGTAACTCAATCAATCAATCAATCAATCAATCAGTTTATTTTTCCATGCATTTCTGTCTGAAAAGTAAGGGGCATCCTACTCCTCATATACTAAAACCTAAGGAGCTGCTTCAACATGTACAGTATTAAAAAAAAACAAAAACAAAACATAAATTAGAATTTAATTTTCCTATATAATTTCATTATTTTCTTTTTATACAAACTTCTGACATTATTTAGTGTTTGATATCTTGGTCTAAGTGTGGTTTTACGTTTATTCTAACACTTCGTTTTTGAACCACATCATATCCTTTGAGATCATAAGCACTTGGATGTGAAATGGTAACTGATTATTCCTAATTTTAGACAGAACTCGTGCTGTTCTATAACTTATACAGTAGGTCTTTGAATTCATTGTTTGTTAGTTTGGTTTTTTTTTTGGAATAAAGGTTGTTTGTATGGGCCTGTAAGGGGCTTTATTCACAGTACCCAAAGGAAACCTACGCCTCACAGGGACAACATGCAAACTCCACACGGAAAGACCACCTGTGGACCTTCACCATTCAGTCTTTTCTCATGTCATCCAAACTACACATACAACATACAGTAAGATATCATTCAAACTGGTCGAATCAACAAGTCGATTCCATTTTTTCCGTCTGCGTCTCAGTCGGCGTGGCTAATCCGTCTCAGCGTTCACGAGAGCGCCGGACTTACTGAAGGCTAAAAGAATCCAAATCATTACTAAAAGAGCATCGTTTTAAGCCCGGGTCTCTGAGGGGCCTGACTGGAGCCCGCTGCCCCACATAACACTCACATGAGCAGGGATACACGAGGCAGCACTCAGCCTGTACGAGAGGACCGCTGGAGAACTGTCTATTGGAAAACAAAAACGATCTAAAACGGCGTAGAAATAAAACAGAGACACCTCAGCTTGTGCAAAACTCTTCAGCTCGTTTTTTAACCAAACACCCAGACGTCAGCACATCACCCCGATCCTTTTTCAACTTTATTGGCTTCCAGTTACTTTTAGAATAGGTTTTAAAATTTGTTTTTATGGCTCTTAACAGCCTTGCGCCTTTTTACTTGACTGAACTTTTAAATGTCAACAAACCAGGTCCGCTTGAGGCTGAAACACTGGGTGATGGGGCTTTCACTGTGGCTGGTTCCAGACTTTGGAAACAAACTCCTGCTGACTTTGGCTTTTTAAATCAAAGCTCAAAACACATTTGTTCGGATGGCTTTTAACATTCAGTAATGTAGTAACATGTCTATTTTGTATCTCTTCTTTTTTGCCAGTATGTTAATTATTGTATTTGTACGATCATTTCACCTCCTGTACAATCAATAGGGATGGAAAGAGTTTGAAACCTTTGAAAATCGTTCGAAGTATGCAGCGAGTCACTGACCTATAGTTGTATAATACAAATAATAATACAATGATAGCCACAATGTCTAAAGAAACAAAGTGTGAACTTGTGCCAGACCTACTGAATGTGCATTATTATGTTCAATAAAACTGATGGTGGATCTATGAATATGAACACTAAATATGACCTTTTATTGACAGTGGCTTTTTACAGATGTTTTTGTTCTTAAGGTAAAAAGAAATGTTAAATTGATAAACTAACAAAATCAAAGAAAATTGAAATTCATGGCTGCAAATGAAAACTGAATCGAATAGTGACTTAAGTGAATTGCTGACGATCAATCATTTTAAGTCACTGTAAAACTTGTAAATGTACGATAATTTTGAAGCGCCAGGTATTTTCTTTGTCTTGACTAACTTGAGCTCAGCTAACAGACTGATAAACTCATCCAGGATCATCAAACACTTAACACAGCGTGAGCTTTAGTGGTTTCTGTAATATTATTGGTCAAACAGCACCAACAGTTCCTCTGTCTGCGTCTGTACTGAGTCCAAACGTAAATACACAATCATGCTGCATGAGCAATAATGAAGACATTGAATGTAGGAAACAGTGAATGAATCGATGCTTTACTTATAATAAATTTGATTGAGTCTATTGATAATTTAAATCAAGATAAGATAAGATATCCTTTATTTGTCCCACAATGGGGAAATTCCAGTGTTGCAACGCACATTTTAAGAAAAGCAGGGAGAATAGGAACATGCAATCAAACAAGATTTGGGCTGTGAAAAGGAGAAAGCTCGCTGTGAATTGCACTAAACATAGAAGAATGTTGTATTGTTTCACCCTCCCAACTGAGTAGAACATGATTAAAAATTCATTTCTGAATGATGCATCATCTAAAGATGTCTTTATATCATAGAAATTAAAAACAGTTTGGATAATTCTGGCAACACTGCGTCTGTGGTATGTGTTTTACATTTGATTGTGTTTGTTGGGGCGCACTTTGATCACTTTTTGTGTTATAAAGAGTCATACAAATAAAGGTTCATTTACTGACTAATAGTGAGCCACAGATTTGAAATTATTTTTTTGTTGCTATAAAGCAGAGGTGGCAATCTTTTCTTCAAAAGAGTCATTTTCAAATCCAAATAAGTCGCGGAGAGCCAAACTGTGATTTCTGGCGTAACAAATTGTCATTGCTACCAGTACATTTCTTTAAAAAAATCAATGAAGAAATATACAAAAATGTAAATAAAAATAAACTAATGTATTGTTTTGTGTATTTATTGTGAAATTTAGGATCACAACAGCTAAATCAACCTAGAAACAAAAAAAAGCTATATAAAGATCACTTTTTATTTCCGAAATGTCTCAAAAATTGTTTGCCCATGTCTGTTATAAAGTGTCATGATCATTTTGAACACTTACAATCTGAAGTTTTTGAGTAATAAGTGAGTGAGGATAGGTGGTAAGTGAAGACAGACATTTAGAGCATCAGCTGCAGGACAATACAAGATCACTCAAACACGAAGGAATCAACCCAAATTTAACACTGTTCTGACATAAACCTCAGAAAAGAAAGGTCATATTTGAATCTTTCCATGTTTACCGTATTTTCCAGAAAAAAGTCACTACTACTACTTTTACTACTTGCTTTGAACTCTGCAGTCATTACAAAGATGCTGCAAAAATACTAATTCTTACAGACAATTGCGATCTACATGCGTATGAAAATCCCCCCGTTTGTGATGCTGCTTATATTCAGACGTGCTCACTGCTCGTATAAACATTACGGCAGTCCTGTTCAGCTTCACCCTGCCTATAGTGTAACGTAATGTCTCCTTTCGATCAGCAGGGGGAGTCGTACCGTCTGCAGACTCCCAGCTCCAGAGCACAGCAGGATCAGAGAGAGAGAGAAAAGTCCTCAAATGACCTCCACATCTTCAGACGGAGCAAAGAAAGAAAAGAAAACGTACAGACGAACACAAAGCAGCTCCTTATGATTCCATACGTGAACCCCGAATGTGTGTGTGGATTTAAGTCTAGACCGGTCAGGAGTTTGAACTCAAGGGTCAAAGGTGAGAGGGCGAGACGGGGTTTTTGGGAGTGAAATATGTGTTAAAGGGAGGTGTGATTTTTTTTTTTAAGCTAAGACAGAAGAATTTGTGTCAGGTAAAAAGGCTTAAAATATTTGTCGTTGCGCAATTGAGAGACACATTTGGATCTGGGTTGATTTATAGAATGCAAAAATAAATAAATAAAGAAATAAAACGACAAAATAAACAAATAAATACTTAAATGGTAGAAAAATGTGAACGCAAAAAAGTAGAATAAAGTAGAATACCTATTTAAATAATATTAGTCAGAGATGTAACAAAACAAGAAGAGACCAACAACAACAGTCTAAATGTATTTTGTGTGTGCAGTGCTAGGTAGCTCGCTAATGCTAACATGTAAATGAATGAACAATTTAAGCTAAGTAAAGACTGTTTGGTTGTTTTTTAAGACTGTTTCAGCTAGCTAAATACTTGCATCTTAAAATTAATGCTTTAACGGTGAATTAGCGTTTTTTTTGGAACTACATCAAAGTAACCCTGTTTGCTTACACATGTAAATGAGTAGATCCCAATGAATTACACCAGAATTTTCAACTTAAAGTTGACTTATTTGTTTGTAAATTACTCAACTTGGTCTTTTCCACCAAAAAGTAAACAGTAAACCAGTGGTGCCCAACCTGTGGATCGCGATCGACCGGTCGATCTTCGAGGCAGTGGAAGTCAATGCCCCTGTTTATACAAACTTTAACCGCGAGATACAAGAGTGAAGTGCGGACTACACACAATTTACAAGTGCGATATGCACGAGCTACAAGTGTGTATTACAAGAGCAATCTACAAGCGCTGGTTTTATATGCAGCAGCAAGAACTGTCATCGTAATCACAATCATCAAGTGCAAGTGAGGTGATGACCACTTTTTAATGGAATTTTGTTGTTGTTGTTGTTTTAGCCACAATAATTTACATTTTAATGGGTATTAGGCTATTGCATTATTAAATAAAGTCCATAGGTCAAGTGTGTCTCAATTCCTAATTAAATAAAATTATGTCATAGGTAGATCTTATACTGTAAACACAGCACTTTGTGACAAAATCAAATTATCGTGTACAATCTGATTGGAAAAATAACACATTTTAGTTCTGATTACATATTACAACATACAGTCGGTCGTAATGGCTGTGCTTGGTTGGTCCATTCAGTCTCGCGTTGCGGTTTGTAAAAAGATGTTCTTAAGTCATAAATGCAGCCAAAAATGAATGTATGTTGAATTTTTTGAAATCTACCTATAGACCATGAATTTTCTACTTCCTGTTCTGCACTGTAAAAATCAGGTAACTCATCTTTAACCTCATCTTTAATCTTTAAGTCAATAGTCATCCCATTGTGTACCAGCACCTGTAAACATTCAGCCTGATTATTTCTCTGTCCTTTCCTCCGTGTGTGTCCTGTTTGGGATTCTTGACCTTTCCCCTGACCCCACGGCCAGAGCGGGAGGAGGGGGTTAAAGTGTAATCCTGCTCCTGTGACACAAAGACCGGCTTGGCCCCTGGGAGCCCGGGGCCGCCACATTTTCAGAATAGCATCAGCTAATGTGCTTTCTAGCCGTCTAAAAACTTCAGACGTCTTTTACACCAAACTTGTGCTAATCATATCCACGTTCAAATTCCTTTTAGTGTGCATTTTTTTTGTTAGCGACCATTTTAAAGCCTCATTTCAAAAAAGTTGTTTTGTCCATGCAAAGGTGGTAGTATTTGCATGTTGCGCTGTACAACACATGGACGTGCAAAGACTGAGACTCCCAAAAATGACTAAAATTCAACACAGTTTCCAATGAAAATGTAGATATACAAAAGTGAAAGTAAATAAAAGACTATGACAATGTGAAAGATGTGACAGAAACCCAAAAGAACTTATTGGAGGCCAAACCGTGTAAAAAAAAAACAAAAACAAACATCAGCTCAAACTGAAAAAACAGAAAAAATTAAAAACAGATTTTTCAAAGGGTCTCTAGGCACTATTGACAAAATTTGGGGTGGTACTAAATATTCATTCTACAAGATCTGTTTTAATAATGTTCAAAATTAATGTTATTGTCTATGTAAGAGTCCCAAACAAGAATTAAACAAGGACTAGAACAGTATAAGCCAAGTCTGAGTCGGAAGTAAGCCAGGGTCAAATCAAGTCTAAGGCAGACTTGAACCAAGAAAAAAAAAACAAAAACAAAAAAAAAAACAAGTCAAGTTTAAATACACATACAAAAAAGATAAAATATAGCATACTTGGAATATTAGGAAGATGGAATGGGGGACAGATCAGATCTTTGGAGGGACCATTTGGTTATTCAGTTGATTAGTCCTCATTCAGATGAATAAAGAATAAAATAAAATTATCTAAATTTTTTAATATATACTATATATGATCACTTATATTTATTGAGTCACATATCTTTCAAATACTTTTACTGTTTGGTATTGGTGTTTTCATGTATTCACCATCATTTCGCTCCATGATATTGGAAATATTTTTTTTTTAATATGATTGGAAGGTGAAGAGTCATTGCTTGTCTAGTATTAACAGATCAAACATTAGTAATTACGAAATGTCAAAAACATATTTATTTATTTTCACTTCAATATGTTACAAAAAGCCAAAGCATTAAAAAACAAAAAAACAAAAACACAAAAAAACACAAATTTTGAAGCCACATGGCAACATTTTCTTTGTGGTTATTCCGTTGTATATTTACATTTTCTCTGGTAACTGGGCAGCTAAAATTACACGAAACCCTCTAAAGAATGGTGTTAAAATGATGTGAAGCCAATCGCGTTAAAATTTAAAATCTGAATATTTGGAATAACCACAATTAAATACAGACAAGTGGGCGGGGACAGGTGGTAGATGAGAACGCGGCTTTTCTGAGCACTCAATCATCAGCTGCTAAGCAATACAAGATTACTCAGCTTTCTTGATAAAACTTTGAGTAAATTAATGATAAGAGAAAGCAGTTATAGCAAGGATAGAAATATACAAATGAATGTTAAACTGTGTTTACAAATACAATGCAGTTTATTGAATTGAATGTAAGATATATCAAAAATTATTGTCAAGTATACACCAAATTTTACCTAAAGAATTCCAAAATATACGTCAGACTTTTCTCAAGATCCACAAAAAACAAAACATCCAAACATCATTTTTATCAACATCGCCCAACTCTACTTCCGACCAACCCTTCCTTATAAACCATACTCCAAATCTTCCTCGCTGTACTTCTACTTCTCCCCACACTCCACGACACGCTCACATTAAAACACCATTAAAGCGATTATGAAATAGTCTGCGTCTGACAGCAGCTCATCAGTCTCCTAACCAGAGCGATAGCCGCAGTCACGTTTACCGCGGACACATTCCGAGTCGTTCCCAGCCTGATATGTGGCCGTTAGTGTACTGCTAATTGCCAGCTTAAGTAATCCATTAAGGACTGTTTCTACACCAGCTTGCGTGCGCCATTATCATTAGTTTTATTCAGAGCCAACCTTAACAAACCCCTTCGCGCCGACGATTGTCCCTGAAAGCCTTTCTTTGTAATGAGACCTAAAGAATTGGGTTTTGGCTTTAAAAGAAGGTGTGTTAAGGGTGTTTATTGGTGATCGTTTTGGTGAGTTTAGCGTTTGTTTTTTGTGTTTTGCAAATGAACAAGACACAATATTGTTTTTGCTCTAAAGCGAGACACTGAAGGGAAAAGTTGTTTTTTTTAACCTTCTTGTATAATGGCTTTCATGTAAGATCAACATAAGTGTCCAACCTGCTCTTCGAGTTGTTTTAGTAATTAATTTAGTCCACTTCATCCATAGTTCAATGAAGCGGTCTTTCTGAAACGGCCTTTTATGCACATTTTCAGTTAAAAAGTACAAAATTCTGCACGTTTTTTGGGATTTGCTTCTTTCGACTCTAGATTTCTGCAAAGTTTCAGTAGCTTTATCAATTTGTCATTCAACTTTGTAATGGTTGTACACAATTACAATGAGAGATGTCAGTTTGGAATCTCCAGGATCAAGTTTAAAGAGAAGCTAAACCTAAAATAAGTTTTTTTGGCTGTTAAACTATGTATGTTGTTTAAATAGCATTGTCTACTGTTCTGAGTCATTTTTTGGCATTTTTAGTGGAAACTGATCAAATTAGCAGGTTTCAGGTCAAAATAGTCACAAACTGGCTGTGTCTCTCATGTCGGCTCCAGGTTCTCTGTGACTCAGTGTGTCATTGTCCACTCAAATGAAGCACTAATCACAGACACTGTTGTCAATCCAATCACACTGCTGCTCTCCTCTCTCAGCCCTCCTTTCCCATCTCCCAATGCTTTTCAATGAGTTTGCTGTGTTTGAAATGTGTTTGTGGGTGGAGTTTAGGGGTGAGCTTCTCTTTAAAGTCTCTTTATTTACTGACTCGATTGAACTTGTATGAAAACCAACATGGCTGTTTATGAGCTTAGTCTGAAAATGAAGGCGAGAGGAGTGGTGACCAGACCTTAAGGCCTTAAGCTGATATTTGTTTTCCCTGCTCAGTTTCTTGGTTTTAGCACTCCACCTACAGACAGCAGAGCTGAATTAGCCTTAAGAGAAAAAAAAAAAAAGCGTGCTAGCTCCAGTATGCTCATATAATATAAAACGAATTAAACCGATGGCTGAAATGCTCTAAAGGTTGAAGGAGATACAACCTTAGGTGGCACAATTTTGAAGAATTTGAAAGTATTTTTTGGAGAATTTCAAAGTATTATATGAGAGTCTTTTCTGAGGCTCAGATAGAAATGCACTTAGGAGTTGGAAGATGATTTTAAAATGTAATTTTGCATTAATGAATGATCAATTAATGTGTTTTTCTAACTAAAAATAACTTAAAAAACACACTAGCCAACTAAAATAAATACATTTAAACCAACATTTTAAAGATTTTACAACTTGAAATGATTGCAAATGTGTATCCCATTAAGGGTCGTGAGTCATTTACATGGTTGTTTTGGGGGTTTCTGTCCCTTTTGATCCCAATATAGAAGAACATTTTGTATCATTATATTTTATTGTAATGCACTGAGATACTTTTAGAATAGTTAGTCTTTTCTTGGTCTCTGCAAGTCCAAAGTCTTATTTGTAAAGACATTGCTAGTGAGAGATTCAAGGTGTCTGGGGAATGTAGCCGCTGTCTTACAACTTTGTAACTCCAGAACTAATTTTTACCAAAAGTCACATTTGGAAGCAGAAAAGAAGCAAAGAACCACAAACTACAAAACAATGATGTAACCTATTCATGCATTTGACAAAAGTTTAGATAAGCTACCACATCGTCTAAACTCATCTGTTGAGCTGAAATCTTCCGTAGTTTTACAGCATTTTCGTCTAACTCTGCCTACAAATGTAAACTATCCAAAACCTAAACCAATAAAAGTACTTCTCAGTTTCCCAGGACGGGGGTCGGGGGGCAAGGGAGGAGCCACTGTACAAAAGGAAGCCGCTTTGGTCCGAGGGCACGCCGCTGACCTCTAAAGCTGCAGAGCCCTCCTGACTGACCCCTGACCTCTGACCCCCTCCTCCAGTGGACAGGAGTGGACAGTGGACACTAACTTCACTGACTTACAAACACGCCCCTGCATTCCACAGAGCTGTAAAGTCTCCAGGTTCAGGGGAAATGTGTGCACAAGTTTTTAGCGTTTTAGCCCATTATGTTTTTTGAATGCGTATCTTTACCGTTTAAGAACCAAAGTACCTGTACCAAGTCATTCCAGACTTTATGTCTCCAGGTTCTTAGTTTCTGAAAAGTTTCTAAAATTTGAAAAATTCCAAACTCAACTGTATTTTTGTGTACAGTCGTTGGGACAAAAAAATAAATAAGCCTGGATTCTTCAAGCTAGTGTATTCTATTGTGGGGTCTGGATCCCAATGCACTGCAAACACATGTATCTAGACTTGCCCAAATTGACTTGGACTCAGAATTTGAATCCAGATTTGAGCTGCTTTAACTAGATAAGATTTATTGGCTTATGTAATGTAGATGATTTCACTGTTTTCAAGACATTTTCTAGCTGGTTCTAAGAAAATGTGGCTTAAAAAAGAAAAAAAATAATAATTGCCAGTGAGGTAAGAACAATTTTCTGAATCCAATGGCATTTAATTTACTTGAAATAAAAAGCAATGTCAGTTTGAAACACTTTGAAACAAGGAAAAGAATCTATGTCTCTACAGTAAATTGACGTCAAAATGCTTGAAATTAGGTTTAAATCCAAGAACCAAGCAAATTTAACTTGTCTTGAAATTCATTTTTTGCAGTGTGGGGGGTGTCAGAGTTTATGCAGGGGCCTCGACAGGTTGCAGATTCAACATGCACAAAAGTTTACAGTTTTAATGTTTACACTGGATTGTGTTTCAATGAAGAACAAAACTGGTGAATAGAGGTAACTAAAGTCATCTTCATTTATATTTGCATAAACCCTGTGCTGAGTTGGCCACTGTCACTGGGTTTATTCACCTGCAGCACAACTACAGCTCAAAATGAATACATCCATGTAGTATTTATTGTACAACATTAATGTAATATTATATTATATAATTTGCCTTGAAATAGGAATAATTGATTCAAACAATGCAAAAATTTCTTGAAACAAGTACTGTAATCTAGGCACATTAAGTAAAACCAACTTTACCAAAAACTTTCCCCAAAATAAAAATTTTAACCCAGGTTTTAAGACATTTTTTATCTAGAAATAGATTTTTTTGTGGCACAGAAAGTTTCTAAATGTTATGTTCATAATTCATAAATGCCATTTTTCTTTAGTTTTTGAAAAATCCCATCAAAAATCAATATTGATCAATATGAGGAAATAAATTGTGATTAAATCCAGGTTTTAAGACATTTTAACAAATCTAGAAAAACATTTACTGTAGCGCACAAAGTTGGTTTGTAATGTTGTTACGTTTGACAATGACTTACAATAAACAAATTATAATAAATCTGACTTTTCTCTTGTGATATATGTAATTGTGAGGAAAAAAAAAGTTTTGGGCAATTTTCACTTGTTAATTTGTTCACAAAGTTCTGATACACAGCAGCACAGCAGGTCTGCGTGAGTTTTAGGGAAAAAAATGTTTATAAGCTCATAACTGATTTTAAATTAACTAACTTGACAATCTGTTTGTTTAATTTGTGTCCCTCAATATCCAAGCATTGTACAATTTTCTTTTCATTTTAAGTACTATACATTTATCCAAACAATCAGCTGAAGCGAACTCGGGGGCAAAAACTTTTGTTGCGTGCTAGCTTTAGCAGGCTAATTTTCACCCACAATCCTTAACATGCAACGTCAGAGTACAAATGATGTGATTATTAAGTCCAAAACATTTGAGAAAACACAACAAGGCTGCTTTAGCTGTCTGATTCTTACCCACAACACTTAAATGCATTTGCTGTAGTTAGTGTACTACTCCAGGCCTTTAATAGCGGTCAACAAGATTAGCATTGTAGCTTCTCTTTGACCACGCTAACCTAAACCCATGTTCGAACCCATTCATTCGACTTTAACAAACCGTCGAACTTACTGTGGAGTGTTTTCGCCTTCATCCTCTCACGCTAACACGCCGCTAGCACCGCCGCTAACATTCCGCTCTCGAGTGGCGCGTTATAAGGTAAAACAATGGCATAAAGAGGTGGCATTGAGCTAGCGGCGGCGCACTTCAAAAGCAGTATAAACACTTGAGAGCGTTTCTTGGAGTGAAGGCGGCGTGTTAAAAGATCGTCCTCTCACCTGCGCTCGCTCTCGAAATGTACAAAATGTAGATTGATGTAGCGTCGTGGGTCTTGTGTTTGTTCTTAAGCAAATGTGTAAAAAAAAATATGTGGAGAGGAAGCGAGTTCTTGTGGTGGTTTGTCGGTGTGATAGCCTTGAGGTGAGATGGATGGTTTGATGCAGGAATGTTGTAAGCACAATGGTTTTCATAATAAAGTAAATATGTTGGATTCCGAGTCTGGATGACGTATGAGATGAGAGCGAAGGTATGTGAGAAATTATGAAACTACATGTAGATTCAGGCCTCTTTTCACTTCAGGGACAAAAACGACAATGGTTTGAGTATAACTTATCGTCTGAGTACTTAACATTCACAAAAACTAAATATCTTGTGTTGCTTACATAAATTGAAAATAAGAGATGGATCGATGCAGTTTGCGGTGGTGAGGTTCCTGTTTTGGACAATTATGGTGCAGAAGGAGGTGAGTCTAAAGCAGGGTCTCAAACTCAAATGGAGCTGGGGCCGAAATAATCAAAGTCAGAGTTGGTCAAGGGCCACATGTTAAATAAAGGCCTCACTATTTTATTTCTATTTAAATAAGGCTAATAGAATACATAAAGCCTAATGTAGCATGTATTCTAATATGTCCACATTCATTGTTTTACATTTTACATCAAACACACACAAGAGACAACGTTAATAAAAAGTGGGTGACCAGGATCCAATTGTGTAATTTGCTGTATTCTAGTGGTTTTTATAGTCAAATCTCAGTAGTGTTTGATTGGTGGCCACTATCAGTGATCAGAAATCATCCTGGGGGCCACAGGAAATATCTAGAGGGCCACATTTAGCCCCTGAGTCGCCAGATTGAGATCCCTCGTCTAAAGGGAAAGTTCTTAATTTATCGATCAATCTGCGTTGCAACCCTAACGCATGGCCATAAACATTGGAGAATGACCAAAAGGACAAGGTCATGTATACAAGTAAGGCTAATCGAAAAATCTAATCGAACCATTAATCGTATTTTTTTTGCGGGTTTTGTATCGAAAGATCGAAAACCAGTCTTTTGTCAGTAAAAATGTGTGGTTTAGAGCATATTAATAATGTTAGTTCATATTTACGTTCATAAATGCTGTTTTTCTTTTGTTTTATATAATATCAAGATCGATCGATATGAGGAAATAAGTTGTGATTAAATCCAGGTTTTAAGACATTTTAACCAATCTAGAAATAGATTTTTGTAGCGCACAAAGTTGGTTTGTAATGTTGCGAAGTGTGAGATCAACTTTACAATCAACTATTTATAATATGATTTTCTGTGTATAATAGAAATAGTTAGAAATCTATAAAAGTTGAGTTTTTAGATTCATAAATGGCATTTTTCTTTCAAATCAAAACTCAAGCTTGATCAATATGAGGAACTAAATTGTACTTATATTTTTTCCCAGATTGCCCAGCCCTATATGCAAGCAGTCAAAATGAGTTACAGAGACTTTAGTAAACATAGTACGATAAGGTCTGATAATTTACTTGTTTTACCCAATTTGGTTGTTTTGGCGAGGTTTATTATCGTCTTTTCTCTCAAAAACAATTCACTGTCTCCTTAGATGTTTCTCTTAAAATCTAAAGTTATAATTGTAAATGCAAGAAGTAACATTTGTTTAGCAGTTTTAAAGAATTGTGTACAATTGATTTCAAAGTAGGCTGCCTCGAGCCTCACTTTGGGAACCACTCCTTTCGACTCCATCTCTATATTTACAGGATTGTATTTCAAACCCTGTCACCATATTAAAACAATATAAATGACATGCAAAAGGAAGAAAAATAAGTGCTTGAGGCATGTTTGATTGCGAGTTTGTTAACACCAACACTTGTCGACTTAGGCAGTCTTCTTCGGGCAATATAAAATAAAAAATCGATTTGAATGACGATCCTCCACTGCTTGTCACAATGAGAAGAGGCTTATCAGTTCTGCAGCCAATAACAGTGTGAATTAGGTTTGAAAATAAGGCTACACGTGATCAATGTTTATTCAATAGATCTTCCTTCTTTCAACAAATGCTATAGCTAAAACAAAAATACCACAAGAATTTGGCTTTAGACCCAAACACAAAGACAAACTGTGTGTCCTGTCCTGCTCTCCTCTGATTCACTCTGATTCACTGTCAACTTCACACCTGACCAAGCATGATCCAATGACTCAGCCTCGCCCGGCCAATAAGGCAGTCACCGGAAGAGACACCAGCAGACAGCGGCTCTACGTCAGGACGCCAAAAGCCAAAATGAATCCAGCTAGAAAGGTTTAGATCACAAAGATAGAGTATTTGCGAAGCTGCATTGTTGCTTTTAAAGGTCCAGTGCAAATAAAAAATCGTTTAAAATCTGTTTTGAACAGCACAGATTGACAGTATAATCAAAGTAGCCTATACTGTATAGTGTGCTTTTAAAAATGTCCTGACATGATTTAACCCGTATAGCTCAAAAGCTGTGAAGCATTTTCAAAGTAAAACAAACAACAAAAAAAAACAAACTGTGCATCAGCATGAGTGCATCGTATTACCAAAGTAGCATATATCTTCAGTTAAAATGAATAGAAGATGGCAAAGTCTTCCAATACTAGCGTGCTTTTTAATGGCTTTAGCATGAGCTAACTCTTGTTAGAACAGGACACAATTGAACTTGTGCTAGCTTCCAAAGCTGAGAAGCATTCTAAAGCAAAAAAAAAAAAAACAAAACAACAACAATAAAAACTCCATCAGCACGGATTCACAATATTATCAAAGTAGCCCTATATCTTCAAACTATAGCTGCAAATGTACTTCAAATAGGTTAAAAGTGTCCTTATTTTTTTCTTTTTTAATGAAGCAATGATCATCAGTTGCATTGTAGGCGACAAAGCAAAGATTAACGGCCCAAAAACAGTTACAAAAACAAACAAAAAAAAACAACAACAACAAAAACATCTTATGATGCAAATACTTATCAAACAACAGAGTACATAACACTAACATCATAATGCCCTACAGGTTGACTCAAATGTTTAGCAGTCAGTGATACATTGTCTTTGTTTTAAATAGTGTGCTTTTAACGATTTAGCACAATATCATCCAGCTGCAGCTAAAAACGGGTGTTTCAGTGCAAAACGGAACGCCTCCATTGAAGTTAGCGCTCGACAGTCGATTTGAGGGACCGTGATTAAGTTTAAGGGAATGGTAAGTTTAGGAAAGGTGTAAGGAGAATAGTTATGTTTAGGGAAAGGGTTTGGTAAAGGTTATTTTAAAAATATTACGCTTTCGAGTCTTGAGCGCAAGAATGCCATGAGGCGTCTCGAGCTAATCAGGAAGCCTACTGCATCCACCTACTCGTTAGCATAGCTAGCTTCGTAGCACACAATTGAAATTGTGCTAGCTTCCAAAACAGTGACGTATTTCTGAAGTTTAAAAAAGCAAAAAACCAAAAAAAAAAAAAAACACGTGTTTACAAGATGGTAGAATTTGGACAGTATCAAAGTAGACTATATATTCAAATTAAAACTGAGTTTGCAATGTGTTTTTAATTATGTTTTTAGCATGAGCTACCTCCTGTTAGCATATTGCCAAAAATAGTAAAAATATTTTAAAGTCATTGTGTGAATAATTAGGATGAGCAAAATGCATGAAGTAAGCAAGCAAAACATTGGAAAGCTGTAGAAACAAACAAACAAAACTACAGTATATATCTGCATCTGTCTGTCTGTCTGTAGCCTATATCAAGCTGCAAAAATGTGCTCCAAATGAAATAAACATATAGAATAATCTTGAAAGAATAATACATCAAATACATTTAAAAGTAACATACAACAAAATTTAGGTATATATTTTTTATTTTTAACTTTTGTCATTTCCGTCTCATTTCTACTGGCTTAAATAAAAAAAGGTGAATTGTCTAACAGAGCTCATGTGCACTTCAGTCTAATATTAAACTCATTAAAACAAAAACAAAAGTGCTGGTGTGTGTGTAAGCATACTGTATTTTGGATTTGTGCGTCACAGCCTGTAAATGTTTTCAAAGTGTTGCACAATGTTTTGGCCAGATTGAATTCCAGGGTTAGCTGTTTTGGAAAGTGATGTAACCGTTTGGTAAGTAAACAAAAAACGTTTAGGTCACTGTGACCTTAGCACACTACTGAAAGTCTTTTTAGGAATATTTTCACCAGTACTTAAATTTCCCATGATGTATTTCGAGTATTTTATTTATTAAGTAATGCTGTATAATCTTAATGGACAGTACATTTTTGGTAATTTGTTGCTTACTGTTATCTTTATTTATATGTGAATAAATATGCATATTTATCCCCCTTTGTATTGACTTGCTCAAAACTAAATGTTTTATTAAGATTTAATCACTAATAATTCAAATGACACTAAATAGTACAATTCAACTGTAAAAACAGATGTCTCCATTTTGGAAAATTGTAAACAGTTTAGTTTTTGTTACCAATTGTGATTAAAAAAAAAAAAAAAAAAAAAAACTTATTTAATTAGGGCACACAGTAGCAGAGTGGTTAGAGCTTTGGCTTCTCAATAAATAAATTGTGGGTTCGATTCCCGGGTGCATCATATCAACATCTAACGATCTTTCGGGGTGGAGTTTGCATGTTCTCTCTGTGTGAATGAGAGAGTGAATAGTATTCTGTTTCTAGTGTTCCCCCTTCTAAGGCCCAAAGTCACTGGGATAGATTTGAGTATTTTATTTATTAAGTAATGTTGTATAATGCAACCCCTAGCAATAGCAAAAATAATGCTAAAAATAATATTACCAATAAAAAGTTAAATAACGTAAACAGTAAGACTAATCGGATACAACTACAAAAATAGCAATAGTACAAGTCAAAAAAATAACTATTTTTAAATACCAAATGAATACCCCTCCCCTGAAATAAATGCAAAAAAATGCATATATTTCAGCTTATTTACTTAAAGAAAACCTATTATCTAAAAATCTACTTTACTGAGTTTTTGTTACAGCAGTGTTCTCTTAATTGTATTTAGATCAAATTTCTGCATATTTGAGGAATCCTTGTGCTGCGGCTCCAGTGCTCAGATAATCACAGTTTTCACCTACCACCTATCCCCGCCCACTTGTCTGTATTTACTTGTGATTACTCAAAAAAAAAAAACAAAAAAAAAAAAAACTGTTGTCATGCTTGTCAGTTCTGCAGTTTTGAACAGAACGTTAATAGACCTGTTTCTATATTTGTAAGTCGTTTTGGATCATTTTTGTGTTTTATAATAAACAAAACATGAATTATTGATCAACAGTAATGATTTCATAGTTTATTCCTAAATATACAGAAAAATCACTATAAGTCGCCTTTAATTCCATGCACTCATTTGCCTTCCCTAACCTAACACCGAACTTCTCCCAATCAAAATTTGCCAGCGTCTGATTCACAAAAGCAAAGAACGAGAGAGAGAGAGAGAGCGAGAGAGAGCGAGCGGTAATTTATTTAGATGTGAATACGTGTGAACGCGACAAACTGTTGTGTCCGTGCTGGCCTCTCATTATCTATGCGGTACACAACACTTTGTATATTCTGTGTTCTGTGCTAACTGCCACATTGGGTGAGAAACAAAGAGCTCGACCCAGGCTGAACCTGCTATTGCTGTAGCTCCACTTGTGCAACCAACATTTCATTCAAGATAGTACCAGGCGGCGAGTGATGCAACCGCCGCTTTTCCCGGTTATTTTGGGAAGTGGGCAGCGGTTAATGGAAAGAGGTAGATGGTAAACAGAGATGGGGTGAACTGTACCGAACCTAACTTGTTTTTGTTACAGGTCTGGTGATGTAATCAAAAAATCACTATGTGGTCATATCTGTGAAAAGCCTAGACATACATTTTACTTACTTGTTTACTGGCTTAATTACTTACAATAAATAAATTAAAATGAATTGGATGCAATAGCTTGATTCACTTGACATCACAACTTTGATCTTATTTTGCCCCGCCCACTTAACTTCCTCTTTAGCTGTGTTAAGGTTACGTTAGCTTGCATGTCTTGTATGAGCCAACAATTTCAAAAATATATAACCACAAATTAAAATGAAACTGTGGGTCAGGAGCCAAGTACGGCCTCGAACCTCCGAACAACTGGCCCAAAAACCAATTAGCATTGCATGTCAAGCATGTTACCTTGTGTACAGTATGTTATGCTAAGTCTAAATAAATGTTTTGTGGCTCAATTTAACATCTTCCAAATGCAACCATTTGGAAGATTAGGCTAGGTTTTTACTGTATGGCACTTCTCTATGGCCCAGCCAGGTCGGCCTCTTTCTTAGTCTATGTTTCAATATGAGGCCCTTGATGAAAAAGGTTTAGACACCCCTGGTCTAGATGAATGATTAAGGCTAATCGTAGCTATGGGCTATGCCAGAAAATTGGCGGGCCCAGATGTGAATGTTTTTTTTCATATAAGTTTGAATGCTAACTTTATCTTTTGTAATTTTTTGTGATGAATGATTTGTTGCATGAGGTGGAACAAGCTGCAGTTGCAGATATGTAAAGCAAATTTACGTTTTATTACGGACAATAAAGTTTTTCATATCATATCTCTCTATGCCTCCACTCAATTTCATTTTACTCCACCTACTAGCTACTAGTTTAGGTATCGCTGGAATGAAAAAAGCAGGAAGTGTGGTCGTCCAATCAGTGAACAGGAGTGGACTGTTGCGTTGGCCAGAAACAACCAGCGTCGAGATAGCAGACTGTATGCGTTCTCCATGATCGTGCCAAATTTAACTTACAATATGATATTGTTGCTTTTTATTAAAGATAATAAGAAAAGCAACAATCACTACACGTTTGTTCTACTTGTTACAAAACGAATTGTTGCGATTGGTTAAAACAAACGTCCCGCTTACTGTGAACAAATGAACCTCAACAGAGCCATGTCAGACTGTGAAGTGAACTAAAACAACTGATGCACCAGGCTTGTCATTTACTCTAATCTTACCCTCGTTTTGCAAAAAATATTCCCACCCACCGTCTCTGCATTGCTTTACAAACCAACATACAAACTCCACAACACATGACCATTACCCACGTAGAACCCTGACAGCCCCCTAATGCACTTTCCCTTCTTTCTCCTCTCTGGGAAAACCCTCTGCGCCGTGCCCATCCAGCCAGCTCCGCTCATCCAAACTCCTCCATCCAGCTCCGTCCCAGACTGACGGGGGTTAAGCTCCTATAATCAATATGACACCGCTAAGTGCCCTTTGATTGAGCTGGGCGCGGCGTACGGGGACATTAGCGCCGGGGCCCGACTGCTAACGTACGCCGCGAAGTCTTTGTCCCCGCGCGGCTTAAATGCTCTTGTGAATGTCATCGGCGCGGGTACATTAACTTTTATATGAGGAGAGAGAGAGAGAGAGACAGAGGACGTTAGAGCTGATGGACATTAAGGCGCGAGTCAGACGAAGGAAGAATGAGCGGGAAATAGGGTGGATTTAGATGTATTTATGACGTGTTGGGGGGAAATTGCATTAGGGGAAAAGTTGAGGATTCTTTGTAAAGGTTAGGAGGATGACATCATTGTATTTGTACATGTACGGTGTTGGCAAAACTGCACTCTCAGAAGAACAAATTTAGCCCTGGTAAAATGACTGAAATACCAAATTTGTATGATATAGTTTTGACCAAATTAGAATGAGTGCTATACTCAATTTTTGCTTCCTTAACTTTCTACATCAGTCACATTTGTTCACTTACCCTGGTCACTTGATCACTTAACCTTCGAATTGTTCAGCACGACATGTTGTAAGCTTTTTTCACAGCTGTTCGGAGTTAGATATGTCGGAATGTTAAAGGAGTTAGCCACAATGCTAACAACAACAGACGAACAAGATAGCTAGGCTGGGGGAAAAAGGTTTTAAGTAAGCCGTCAATCGATAAAAGAATTAACTAATGAATTACAAATGGCAAAAAATGTATCTTAATTTTGATGCTTTAAATTGTTAGTTTTAGACCTATTGAATGAGCCTTCATCATAAGAGCCTTTTCAACAAGCCTATCTACATCTATTTTATGAGCAATTAAAAAAAATCGAGAAATCAAGATCGAATCGAAACAAATTGTCAATTATTTGGTGGTGGGGTTTGAATTGAAAGATCGAAAACCAATCTTTTGTCAGTAAAAATGTGTAGTTTGGAGCAAAAGTCAATTGATATATAGTTTCAAAAAAATCTATTAAATGGGACATATTAACAGTTTTTGTTTGTTTATGTTCATGAATGGCATTTTATGTTTGAAAAGGTTAAACAAAAATGAAAATCGAGATTGATCAATATGAGAAAAAAAAAAAATCATGATTATATTTTATCCCAGATCACCCAGCCTACATGGAAATGTATAGTTCCCTTAATGAAGTCCTAATTTTAGATATCTTTAAAAATTGGGTATAGTTCCTTTTGCTCCAGTCTTTCTAAGCACAAGTTAATCCAGACCTTACGGACTCGGTGCTGCATACTGCCACTAAAGCTACCACTCATCATTTTACACAAACAATCCAAACAAACTTAAAGGTTGCTGACCACATCTCGGTGTTGTAAAACTCTCTGTGTCACCAGGCAACGGGATCTGATGGTTTCTTTGTGCCGGGGTGAAAGGTCCGGAGCTCTCGTACTAATCTCTCTCACCGCACAATTAAGAAACACGGGAGTATACGGCCGCGCACCCGCTTTTACTCTCTCCGACACCACAAAACACAAAGACATCCAAAGAGAAGGACCCCCAGTTCCCCCCTCCACGGCGGCCTAATCGAAAGGTATTTGCACTGTAAATTAAAAGGGTTCTGTGGTGTTGTTGTAAGCGCTGAAGCTAAGATGTTCCACAAAGTTTAATTACAGAGGGAGATTTGGTTGGACAAAAGCGGGAGGATTGTGGATTTGGGTTGGTTTATGGTGAAAGTCTTGAGTGAACGTATAGACACTGTGTCACAAAAAGCTTAGGTAATTTACAACGGCATTGTGCCAGCTTGTGTCACAATACAAAGTAAGATAATATTTGGTTTTCCAAGTACCATCAGATCTAAACTAAGACCATTAAGCCTAAAATAGAGCTCATAATGGTTAAAATTAGACAAAATTGAACGTCAAATAAGAGCAAATATGATTAAGGCAGATCTGAATGAAATAATAGTAACACAAGCCAAAAGTCCTTAGTAAGTGCTTAAATGCATATAAGAATGTTTGGATTATATGTATAAACAAAGACAGAACTCTGAAAGCAAAACAATAATAAATAAATTAATTTTTGAAAAATCTGTGACCAAATTCCAAACGTGTTTTCTAGGAGTTTGGAACCAAGTCATAACAGTGTAGAAGTTCAAAATTGTCACTTTAAAAAAGATAAAAACAAAAATAGTTAACACAGTCTCCTAAGAAAACCTATAGAACAAAATGTCAAAAACAACAAGACATTTTCACTTTTCATTTGGCTTTCTTACATATGACGTTAAAAAGGCGTAAAAACGTGCTTATCCTGTATACGGCTCTTGGTCAATCCGATTTCGAACTCCCAGTGATATTCTGTGAAACTGGAGCTTCATTTGGTTCTATTTTGCGCAAATCTGCCTTTTATCCACAGAGAAAAGGTCCAAATGTACAATGAAATAAAAAGTGCAAAAATAACAGCAGCGCAATTCGTACGAAAAGGCACATCGCGGAAATCTTCAAAGTGATGTTTACAGCTGTAGCTTTTCTCTGAATGTGATATAAAACAGTTTACACACTGCCCTGACATAAGTGTATGCAGCAGTGTTTTCTCTGCTCTGATCACACAGGACAGTTCTGAGTCTGACTGATGCTCCTAAAGTCCAGTTTTACATCGGCGGAGCTAAGGGTATCCCTAAATCTGGTCTCTATGAGGGAGAGCTTTTAGATTTACTGACTTGTGTCATGTCTTTTTAATTATAGCACAATTACATCACATAATGAAAATATCACATCTTAAACTCACCAAAATGCAGGAAATTGCCCAGACATTAATACAATTCTCCTGGGGGATAATTCCCCAGACCCCCCTGAATCACATCAAGACTATGTTAAATAGAAAAATAGTTTTAATGGAGGGCTTACAGTGTCTGTGTGTAAATGTAATTCAATAAAAATGTATTTCGCCCCCTGGTGGTGGCAGTAGGACAACTCATTGTGTGGCTCTTAGAGAATGACAGCTGAAAAATTCGGCTCTTGGCCTCTGACCGCCAACCCTGCCTTAACCTTTATATTACATTTTTTTTGAATTATTGTGGAAAACTGTTGAACAAACAACACAAAATTCATCATAAGCAGCCTATGCGCATGCACTACTAACCTCACCACACTATCAAACTCATTTAACCCCTTCAATCCCTCCTCAGTCATGATTCCGAACGTCATCTTATCTCCGGAGAACAAACCCGACCCTCTCTGGCCCGCTCCATTGTGACAGCGACATTAATTAACCATATCCCGGGGAACTATTTTCTCGAGATTAGACGCTCGCATTCCTCCCAATTCCTCCTCCTCCTCAAGGACAAAAAAAAACTACCACTGTGCTAACATGCTAATACAACAGGATGAGAACCGACGAAAGAAGAGGGGGGTCGGCGGCCTAGAGCTTGTCCGACTCTGTGATGCTCTCGCCGGGGTGGCATTGTGGCGGAGGAGCCCGGGACACAGAGGACCAAAGGGAGGATGGATATTGGCTGGATCTAGACCCTGCTGACTGCTATTTTATGGGCCATGAATCGCTGAGCCCTCTGGGAGTCTATAATCCGGACTAACCCCCCACCTTCCCACCCACTTTAACCAACCGCACACAAGCCACAGCGGTTTATAGGTTATGTTTGATGATGTCATTCCAAAAGGATCTTCGGTGGGTAGAAATGAGCCAAGAGTGTTGTAGAAAAATGGTTGTTAAGAGGTAGAGACACTCCCACTTTCTCTCAGTTGATTCATTTCTGGGAGAAATTATAATAATTTACAAAAAGAAATCACCAAAAATGTAATAGGATTTTTGATGGACTTCACCTAAACTTTTTTTTTATTTAGCTCCAGCTTTTGAAGAAGAATTATCAAACTCTATATAACAAGAGAAATCTTGGATGGACTTGAAAAATTTTGTGCAGAGCTTGTTTCCACTTAGAACTAGAGTCAGTAAGTCATCAGAAGAAAAAATACAAAGTCCAGCTTCACAAAAGTCTAACAAGGGGTTCTCAAACTTTTCCGCCAATGGACTCCTTATCGGTTTGAAGGACCCCTTTTCACATTTGCATCACAGAATATTTCTGAAAATTAAGCTAAGTTTATATTACATTTTTAGTAGTTTTTCATTTTCCTTTTTATCTGATTTGGTTGTTTCTATCCAAAACATCAATGTTTAGAATTACATAGCATAAGAAATTGTAAAATTGAAGAAATGAGCAAACATTTTTGAGGGACCACCTACACATGGCTTTTCTGTTTGATTTTTAGACATTTTAGTCAAGTGTTTTCTCAATCCCAATCCTAAAGGGTTAAAGTTCCATGTATGGATTGTGCGTTGTCGAACAAACATGGCGCTAGAATAATGCAAATTTATATTTGTATTTTAAATTCAAACAAAGTGCACAAAATCAAGTTTCACAAAGTCAAGTCTCTCAAAAAAATCAAGTCTCACAAAATCAAGTCTCACAAAGTCAAGTCTCTTAAAATCAAGTCTAAAAAAAAATCAAGTCTCACAAAGTCAAGTCTCTCCAAAATCAAGTCTCTCAAAATCAAGTCTCACAAAGTCAAGTCTCACAAAATCAAGTCTCACAAAATCAAGTCTCACAAATCAAGTCTCACAACAACAAGGCTCCAAATTCAAGGCTTACAAAATCAAGTCACACAAAATTACAAACTTACTTATGTTAGTGAAAAACAAACAAACAAACAAACAAACTAAATATATTTATCTGGAATACAGAATATTGGGATATTGCACTATACATGCTTTGAGGATAAACTGGAAACTGACCGACCCGATCTCACAAGAAAGCATATACGTATGTACCACAACACAACAGGACATGTCAATAGTAATAACTTCACACTCTGGCAACCCAAGTTCTTCTGTGATTGTAATGTCTTTTTAGCTGTGAATCGTACATACAATTCTTTTGAGGTGGTCCGACTCTCACACCAAAACTGTTACATAATACTGGCTTTCAAAACCAGAATGTCACTCCAGGAAGTGTCTATGTACACACTTTCACCCACCATCCAAATTCCTTAACACCATCAAACACCAGCACATGAATCGCTCTCTTCTGTTTAACTACTTCTGTGAGTCTTCTTCCAACACCCCAGACTGTGCCATCTCCGCGGCGACATCCCCGTTTTGCCCGCCCTCTCATTCCCATCAGAGCGGTCCATCCACGGTCCCCCGCCGAGGAGCCTCTAAAGCGGGCAGAGCCACCGTGACACTAAGCCCCGGTGCGGTGGAGGGCCCCATGTGGGAGTCTGTGAATGAATGAAAGAATGCGCAGGCTGGGTGCGATGGAATGTCGTCGTGCCAACCTCTCATTCACCGGTCCCATTCAGGCGCCCAACGTCCGGAGCAGTGTATACATGTAGCATTTACAGGACTGTGGGCAGGCAGGGAATGCTAATGTTCCAGAGGCCAGCGGCTGCCAGGGGATTGTCAAGGTGCAGGCATGTTTAGATGGATGTACTGGACGTTTATTGGCAGAAAGTATTTAATTGATTGGATTCTAGAAAAGAAGGGTTTTTGAGTTGAAGCAAGAACATAGCTTTTCCTACAATAAATGTTTTACGAAGAAACATTGGGCCTCTAACAAATTTGTTCTTATAAACATTTTTGGTACTCACAAAATTTGTTCTTAACGGAAAATGTTTGTCTGAAAGAACAAATTCTAAGAGCACTCAGGAGCACTCGTTAGAACAAAAAAATTGTATTTCTTATACTGTATATTACAGTCAAACTGGAAGTGACTAAGACTAAGATGACTAAGATAGACCTGGGCAAACTGCAGCTCTTGGCACTTTTTTTGGCATATTTTTTATTGACTGACTTACAAAGCATGTGTGATTATCACAATAAGGAGGGTCAAAAAAGTGGAACAAAAGGCTTTTGTTTTACAAAAAAGTGCTGCTATATGGAGAATTTGTTACACCAATAATCGCGGTCCTGCCCTCCACCTCTTATATCTCTCAATATAGCTTTTGCGAAAATATTACCCAACCTTGGACTAAGGCAATTTTGCGCATTTCGATTAAGCATGCAATATGATTATGCCATAATGGCATCAAGCTCCAATTCAACAATTGTGATTTATTCTGTAACTGAAAGTAGCATGTTTGAATGAAATGGGATTATATGAAGCAATAAACTGCAACATTAAATACATTTTGATTCATTTTTGAATGGTGTGTAAAAAGTGTATTTTATTTTGGTGGGGAGGGGTAAACAAGTTGGTTTGTTTTGGAAGTCCCGGTCTGAAAAGTTTGGGAACTCCAGTCATAACAAGCAAAAAAGAGATTAAATTTGCGTGAAATACGTGCACTTTTGTCAATTTTTTTTTTACAAATTGCAACTATAATGTCCAACAATGTCATTATATTTACCACACAGACCATTTTATGTGTTTTTTTAAAGTACTCAAATAGCTATATTCTGGACAACCCCCTTAACTCTATTGACCTAAATGGAAGCAGCAAGAATTACTACTCTAGAATTTGCTAATATCCGACTGTATCTGTAACACAATCCTTATCTATTCCTGAATATTCCTGTAGACTATAGATCCCTACTCCAGCCCAGGCTACAACACTTGTACCCAGCGTCGCATGATTAGAAGTGGGGTTGTCCACGCGGGCCGTCCCCCCCTTTTACACCATATCCATCAACCCAAACGGAGCATCTCTCCCCGGCTGGAAAAACTCATTTAGATCTTATCTGGGGAAAAATTTGTTTGCTGTGGAGAGGGTGAGGGAGGGAGGGCGGTTAGTAGCGGGAGAAGTGACTGTAGTGCTGCTTGATTTAATTTAGCTGCGCGATAGTGTCTGGGACCACTTGTACCCCCCGTCTTATTTGGGAGCGCTGAGTGAGTGGTGGAGCCGGGGAGATGGAGAGAGGGAGGCTGGAGAGGAGAGAGCGAAAGGAGAGTGAGGAAAAATATGTTATGGTGAGTGGTGGGCAATAGAGGGACATTCAGATAGACGTCCTCATGTAATTCCAAAGCCGTGCGAATGCGTATGTCTGTGTTTTCAATCCGTGAACGGTTTATAAATGAATTAATAATGACTCTGCTGCTTATTTTACCTTAAATTTTACAAAATTATTTTTACTATTCTTTCTACGATTAAAAGTCCGTGAACCGGAAGTACAACAACCACATTGTATAGCTACATAAGATCGAGAAGATGGATGTTTGGGAAAAGCTTGGACAGAACAGTGAACAGAACGCTGCAAAGTTTGGATGTTTGGATTTTATCGTCGTAAATGGATTAAAGAGAGAGTCTTTGGCTGTTGTGTAAGGAATCCGATGTTGTGGGTGTGATTTTGAACGACGAACTCAACAACGTGACGAGGAGTTACATTCGCTGCCGCAGGTTTTACAACCAACTGAAAACACAAAAAACGCTCATGAATGAAGTAAAAGACATTGAAATCCCCATGCGAAAAAAAAAAACCTCAGATGTTGGGGAAATTTTAAGTTTACAGACGTCCTAGTAAATATTATGCCGTGCGAATTGGACATAATACTCTGAGATATCAAAACAGTTAGTAATTTGATTGACAGTTCCACAAATATGCTTAAAAAGAGCCTTAAGCACATTTGTTTAGGAATTTTGTTGGAATGTTGTGTTACTCCAAAAAACTGTTGATTTCAAAGTTGCTGTGGTGTTTAAATTTGATCAAAGTTCAGAAAATGTTGATTATTTTTGCGCATTGGAATTTACAAGTGATCAAAGACAGACCGAAGAAAGTCAAAACATTTTACGGGGTTGACAAAACTCCATATTGATGTCGATTTTTAAGTGAGACTTCACAACCCAAGTCTTTATAGGAATGATTTAACTAACAGCTAAAGGAAAAACATGTAAAAACTTTATTTCGATCTTTATTGGTAAAAATTTTAGGCTTCCCCAAGCATTTTTGTCAATATATAATATTCAAGTATTGGCTCCAAACATTTGACCTAGAGTTTTTGGCGTTATCATGTATCTCTACATGTGCTACATAACTTCACAGTGGCAGTGAAGCTAGTTTTCTGTCATTTTATTCTGTTGCGATTATCAAAATTTATTGACATTTTAAAAAATGTTGATTATTTTAGCTGCCTCAGGTTTACATATGTTCAACGACACAAGAAAACCACCTCAAGAGCTAAATTTGAGAATTGTTGCTAATAGTTAGCGCAATTTGTTTCTTGTCAAAATGGCGGCTGAAGTAAATGTAATGTATGTTGTCGCTAATGTAGTAAACATAAGTAAGCACCAAAGAAAATAGAGTATGCAAGCAAAGTCAAAACAAGCCAGAATACATGTAGTTCTCTTTTGTAAAACTAGCAGTGAAGCGGCTAAAACAAACGCCACCGTTAGCCGCTATGCTAATGATCCACAGTGCATATTTGATGGGGCCGTCCAGCTGGCCGGCGCGGTAGTGGGAGGACCTGGTGCTAATCGCAGGTTGACTCACCGGATGGTACTGTGCGGTCTCGGGTCTGCTGGCACAATGTTAATGCTAATGCTAACGCTAATGCACATCTGCCCTACAGGAAGACGCCACATGGACAGAGGGAGAGTCATGATGGTTTGATGTGTTGAGGAATGTTTTAGTGGACGGATACACATAAGAGCGTCAATAAGGGAAAACAAAGAATACATAAATAAATACATAATGATAACAATAAAAAACAACAAATAAAATGAATGCCACCATAAAAAAATGCATGATAAAATTGCTTGCACTAAAGTAAACTTTATAAATAAATAAATAAATAATAATAAATAAAAATAAATAAATACTTTCTAAACAAACCAAATCCACAATTAAAAATATATATTTAAATAAAAATCATAAAAAACACTTAAAAATAAAATATAAAAATACATAAGTTTAACTAAAAAATGAAATAAAAAACCACACAAAAATACATTTAAAAATATTTAAAAATGTATACGTTCATAAACACATAAAAAACAAAAAGAAATATAAAATAAGAAAACAAAAGAATTGAATAAAAATAAAACAAATCAAAGTTACTACTACTTATAAAAATAATAATAAAATTACAATTACAAATAAAAATACAATATATTATGTAAATTCCTTAAGATAAAATAATACAAATGCAAAATAATAAATAAATAAAAAACAGATAAAATTGATCAGAAAAACAATCAGAGATATAAACAAACAAATAAATAAAGTTACAAATAATGTAGTTATATATATTACAATATATAACAAAAAGTAGGTCTAAGTTATGCCCCACTCAAAAAAACTAAAAGAAAATAAAAAAAAGTAACTTTTTTTTTTTACTTTTTTTTTGTCTTTTTGTAGCCTATATACTCATTACATGCATATATATATTTCCAACTCGTTATATTAGCACTTGCTTTTAATGTATTCCCTCACTAGCACCACTATTTGAACCACAAACCCTTTCATCTTCACTCTAGCTCAGCTCAAACCCCACTTACACGTCACTAGCTGCGGCAGCCTCGCGTTTGCTCGCGTCCCGTCATTCGGGCCAGTCCGTGTCGGCGTTGGGGGAATATTTGCTTTGCTTATCGCCGCCCTAATGCTCAGTGACAACTTAATAACATCACAATTAAGTAAATGCTAAACAGATGCCGGCGCCGGCCTTAATGTGATTGAGGACATCGGCACTTGTGACTCGACCCCGTGTAACGCCGCCACTGGCCCCGTTTGGCTGAGTGACAGGCGGAGAGAGAGAGAGAGAGAGAGTGGTGTGTGTGGAGGTGGTGGAGGGGGGCTGTTATAGTGAAGATTGTGTGCGTGAGTGGGGAGAAGATAAACCGCAAAGCAAACCTAAAAGTAAAGTTCAAGTATCTTAAAATCATTTATACATTTTTTTTCTATTTCAAATGCAAAAAACATGGCTGCTAATATTATTTCCCTAACCATTTTCAAAAATTAAAGGAGACATATGATAAAAATACAATACAATATTATTTTTTTTTATGTTTTTCATTCTGAATTGTGCTGTCAAAACATGTAGCACTTTCACAATAAAAAAAATGCAATTAGAATGACATTTTAAATAAAATCTGCTTCTTGTTACAGTTAAATCAAATGTTACAATAACGAAGAGGTGGAGCTATCAGTTCTGCAATTTTGAACAGGAAGTCCGCCTCTCTTTGTGAAAATGATCAGCAGAATTCAACTTGCATCTGTTTTACTCAGAATCTGAATATTTGGAGTAATTATAAGTAAATATAAATCAAAATGCATTATATTTTGGCGGACTGCTTAGAGACAAATCCATGTTAAGTCAAGGGAAACTAAACTTTTTTACTCTTTAAAAAATTTTTGAGCAAATTAAATGTATTTGTTGTCCAACTAATTCAAGTCGGGTCACAGTTGGAGGTTGTTGATGTGGAGTTATCTCAGAAATAAACCAGTCAATGGAACTGCTAATAGTCCGTCTTCATTGAAAAATGCAGAACTTAAAGTTGTGTAACTGTTTCACACAGGAAACACAATTTCAGTTTTAAATCTGACACATGGTTAATCTTGACATGCATTCATAAATGTGCTTATTTATTTTTGCAGTTATGGTCACTAAACTTATTTTACAACAACAAAGTAAAGAGAGAGAGGACCACTCAAGCACAGTCAACCAAAATGCTGCATTTGGCTCCGATTAGAACTAAGTTACTTTATATTTAACAGTATACAGTTGTCTGATTGCACCTGGCTACATGTGATTTGAAACTTACATGTTTACCCGGAATCTGAATTTGTTCTGTAATACAATACTTTGGAATGTGCATTTTTTCTGTTTGATATTGTGATTTCGATTTGATATGCAATATTCAAGTTATTTTCTATTGAGCATACCATTTTGCAGCAATTGTAAAATGTTAATTTACCGAACTATTAAAAATAAACTGCCCTACTACACTAAAAAGCTTAACTATGCATACATTTTAGGCATTAATACTGAAGCTACAACCAAGATTTACTAGATGTTGTACATTTTGACAGTTCAGTTGGCCGGCATAAAAACAGTGACTAATTGTTTAAAACTGTGTAAGCTTTTTACCTGGTTTATGACACAAATATACAATTGAGGTGGGAGTTTCCACTGATGCCAACGGTATCTATGCAGACAAGTAGGCGGACTTTGTAGTAGGTGAGCACAAGACTTTTTTGAGCATCAGCTGTAGGAAAATCCAAGATTACTCAAACATGCATGAATCAATCCAACTATATGACTAGCTCAAAAACTCAGAAAAGTGATTTGACTAACTATGTCTTCTTTAAACAACCCCCTAATAAGTCCATGACCGCTGCGTTTAGGTCTGTTTGTCCTCACTCTGTCTGCAGACACATTCTCTGCAGAAAAAAAAAAAAAACTATTTGTGTGTGAGAAAAGAAAGTGTTTACTCTGAGGGTTAGCTGTGCTGGAGTCACGCTGTGTTCCCACTGGCCAAAGCCACCGCCGCTGCCACTCCATGGTTAGCATACTTCTGCTGTTACAAGGCCTCGAAATAGGCCTTCGCCCAGAAAGTACAGATAGTCAAGAAGTGGTAGCATCGTAAGCAGCTGAAATGTGAACAAATAATCTAAAAAACAGGAACAACAAAAGCAAAACATGGTAGAATTGATTGATTTGTATATACAGTATACAAAAAAGAACAAATAGATGTATGTAAGTGTATTGAACTTAGTGAATCCAACTAACTGTAATGTTGTTCCTCATCAAAAACATGGCTTTGTTTTTTTTTTTTTTTTTTTTTTTTTTTATGCTAAATTCTGCATAGACTATTATACAGGCTAGAATCTATCAAAGCGTCTGCACACATGCGGTTCCACATTGTAATCTAATTCAGTGGTAGTGTTTTTAAGCTTCACACATCCCTAGAATCATATCAACCTTAAAATGACCAAATTTTGCAATTTTAGCTAAACTTGTAGTCTTGTTTCAAACACTTCTGAAGTAATGTCAACAGAACATGAAAAAACGGTTTAAAAAGTGATTGTTATCTGATTTAATGTAGTATAAATCAACACAAATATGCCCATTAAAGGTGGGGTAGCTAACTTTTTTAGTTGTAAATGAGTAAACTTTGACCTTTCCACTAAAAAGTATGTAGTAAATGCAGCACTTTGTGAAAAAAATTAAACTTCTGAGTTCTGTCTGAACAGAATAATAAAGAATTTTAGTTCTAATCAGGAGCTGAATGCTGCTCTCTGATTGGCTGAGCTCGGGGAGGTCACTCCAGTTTCACTTTGTTGTTTGTAAAAAGATGTTTATGGACCATAATGCAACCAAAATGAATACATGTCGATATTAACCATGTATCGAAGGATTTAAGAGAGGAAGTTGTCAGATTTAAAACCTAAATTGTGTTTGCAGTAAAAAAATATAAGCTACCAAACCTTTAAAGACATCACAAGATGGAACAAAGCATATTCTGTTTTGCATTAAGAGAGCATTTGAGAATAAAAGGAAAGACAACATAGTGATACTTTTGAAGAACAACAACCAAAGCTCACAAGAGTCAATTTTACCTAACATACGACTTTATATTTGTGTTTTGATAATTTTAATCGTTCAAATGATGTAAAATGTTAGAACTAGGTTAAGGGTTGATGTGTGTTTGGAGCAAACATTCCAAAGGACTGGTTTACAGTTGACCTCTGACCTGTCACGGAGCTGATCTCGCTATAGGTTTGCAAGTCACGAAGGCATATAACTTGAGAGGGTGGTCTCCGAGGTTGGACACTGGATGAGATCATCAGCGGATGGTTTGGGAAGAGACAAGTGACAACCAAAAATGGGGTGAACCAAAGACTGGAAGACCATCAACTTAAAGATGGAACACGTGGCGAGAACGAGGGTGTCAACGCACGGACAAGAACAAGATAGATACGTAGTAGGGTTTAGATGATGAATAAAGATGTTTTTGTAACGTTGTGTGTTTTCCCTTTGAATTCAAAGTAAATCTTATCCTAATTTAATCTTTTGAGTCTTGGTTGTTTCTCTAAAGAGGGATTACAGTTCGAGGATACATTTCTCAACCAACACACAACAAACAAAAACAAAAAAAGAACTCTCAAAAGGGCTTAGAAAAGTAGTTTCTTCAGAACATACAATCTCAAACAGAAATTTCATCTCCCGACTAGTCCAACAGTAAACTCAGCAGTTTAAAATAAACCACTAATTCCTCTTGCACCCTGCACCTGCTTCCAAACTCAAAAGTTATGGTTCAAAAAGTGACTGAGGATAAATGCGAGTCCAACTCCTATAGTCCTGGTTTCGTTGCAAGAGTATTTATTTACCAGTGACTTTCCTCTCTTTAAACTTCGGACCAAGTGTGAGTGGTTTGGACCAACAAACTAGTGAACCAATCACAGTGCAGCATTGTGCTTAGGCTGAAGCCAAAAGTGAGAACCAAACAAACAAAGCAGCATTGGCGAACATATCTCATGCTTTTTTTTATTTAGATGTTTTTGTCGGACCAAAACAAGTATTAAAATGTGTCCCTTAATAAATTAGCGCATCAACTTACATTTTCCCAAAATTTTGTAATATTCCTCTTGTTTCTATGAAAACCTATTTTTTTCACATCTATATCATTAAGAATGCTCCAAAGTTAAGTTTGTTTCTGGAACCAAGCAGTCATGACTTTTGACATTAGAAAGTACGTTTAAAGTATTAGTTAGTTAGTCGGGTTCAGAGGATGGAAGTGAGCTGGTTTCCATGGAATGAGTTTATTTCTGATATACAGGCCCAAAATTATATGTTTTGTCTTAACCTTCAGTCAAACCTTTTTCTTAAACTTACCCATTACTCTAAACCAAGGCTATTCAATTATATTTACCAATGGGCCAAATAATTTAAGGATGGTCTGAGGGCCGATTACTGACTGAACTATAGATGTGTTTTATATCCAATATCCACCAACCAATGCAAAATGAAACAATTAACTAGAAATACACCTTTTTCAAAACCAATAATACAATGTCACATTAAAAGAGGATAATACAAACAAACCCCAACAATCAGAGTGATAACCAAGATTAATCCTGTTTGGTTTCCTCAGATGTAAACCAGATCTTAAACAGACTAGACCATAAAATGAACTGGAACTAAACCAGGACTATAATGTTTGACCATTTAACAGCATGACAAAGTCTGGTTCAATTGATACACAGCCACTGAATAAGAGAGCTAATATAAAACACTAGATACAAATCAGATAATCTAGTCCAGTCCATGGCCTGTTTCATCATGCTAGGCCAAAACATAATTTTAATGGGCCGCATTTGGCCCCCAAGCCATCATTTGAATCCCCTGCTCTAAACTTAATCATCGTGCCTTCGAACCTGATTATCTTGCATTACCCTTTAAAATCACACAATAGCACTTCTAATTACCACCTGATGACGTCACGCAGTGGGGGTTTACATTAGATTAAGTTATCAACATAGCTTAAATCTAAAGACAACTGTAGCTATGTTTTTGACGAATAACGATCCTCAAAATGTTTTTTAAAAGTCTTTTCTTCAGAACATACCATCTCTAACAAACATTCCATCTTTCGACCAGTCCAACAGTGAACTCAACAGATTTAAAATAAACCACTAATTCCTCTTACACCCCGCACCTGCTTCCAAAAAGTTATGGTTCAAAAGTCGCCTAAGGATAAATGCGATTCCAACTCCTGTGTAGTGTAGTCCCCGGTTTGGTCGCTGGAGCATTTATTTGCCAGCCACTTTCCTCTCTGCCTACAATCTGACCTTTTGCTTGTTGCGCGCCCGGCGAAAGTTTAATCAAGTGGAAATGAGAGTGCGGCGGGTTTACCAATAAAATACAAGCGCCATGAATTACGGCGCGGGCCAAAACAATCTAATGAAAAGGAGATGAAGACAGCTGGCATCGGTGAAGAAAAGACGCCGGAGTTCCAGAGCGGAGACGGATTTGGTTGGCGTGGGCAAGCGGGAGTATGGAAGTCACAAGATACTAAAATAACCTGTCATTTTTTGAGTCTATTTAAGCGTGTACCGAGTTCATATTTGCATGTTTTTGTGGTTTTTTTTCTTTCTGAAGTTGTGTTAAAGTGACAGGTTGGACAACTTGTTTTGCCGAAGTGTAGTTAGTGTAATCATACTTGAGAATTGTAAACATTTCTGGCAGATATTATGGCAATTTTTAATTTTGTAGATTTTAATTTAAAGGGACTGTACTCGATTTTTTTACAACAAGATAACTTAAAAGCAATTTCCCCCTAGCACTGATGTCTTGTTAATGTATCTAATCAGGTGGAAATTAGTCCCCAAAGTCCTGTCTATGTCTAATAAAATCCCGTTTGTGTGCAACTTTTTCTGTTTTTGTTTTTAGCATTGTGGCTAACTGTTGTTAGCATAGTGACTCACCTCGCTGTTAAAAGCTGTGAAAAAACATTAAACTCATCATGATGAACAATTCTGAAGCTCAGAATGCATTAGTTACGTGAGGAAATCATGTAGACTGAAGGAAAAAGGTTAAAATTAATTATTTCTGTTTGTTTACATTTTTAGGATGCAAAAATCAGGTACAGTCCCTTTAACTTCATAATAGATTGTATTCACATAACATTCTACAAATCAATCATATATCTATCGACTGGAGGGCAACTTAAATGAATTTTGTTTAAATGTATTTCTTTGTTGAGTCCAGTCATCTGCAATGTCCATATTTTAAGTTTTTTCCCCTCGATATTTCTTCGAGCACTACAATGCTATTATTTAGTTTTCACTTTTCATTTTGATGGTGATCATGTCATGGAATCAGCTGCCATTTTTCTCTATTACGATGCACTTTGACTTGAATAAAAATAAAAACACAATTGAGTGGGTTTCTTATATCAGAAGACACACAAAATACACAATAGTCTTTTTCTATGACACCTATTTGCCCATAGAATGTTAAAAATTATCACATACAATGTGAATGCAAACCTACTGTAAATGAAGTCAATGTCACATAAAAAAAAGAAAGAAAATTACAAATACAAAAGAACAACAAAACAAAAAACTTACTTGGTAAAAGTCTTGTTTAAAGGGTCAAAAAAGTGTGTTAATTACAGCTATTTCCAAAAACTTTTCAACTTTCCTTTGCAAGTTGATTCTTGACTCATGTTAAAACATCATATGTACATACAGTATATTTCACCAAATAAAGTCAAAGTGAGGAAAACATGAAAACCACACATTAATAGATTCATGTGCTCCAAAATAATACTCAATATACTCAATACATAATAAACAATATTTAGTTTTAAGACGTGTACGAAAGTAAAGTCTGTTTTGCAGTGCACTGATACATAATTAGTGTAATTTTAAATGATAAAAAAAGTCATTTTAATTTCAATAATAATGAAAGTATTTTTATTTGTAGAACACTTTTCACACACGCAGCAACCTAAAGTGCTTCACAACCTTAAATAGATTAAAATACAGCAATATAAAATACAAAAACAAAAAAACAAACAAAAAACAACAACATAGAATCCAAAAGTTAAATAGTTAAAAACAATTCAAATGATATAAAAAACAAAACACTGTTAGCATGCTAACTGTTGCTAGCTTAACCATGATGGTGCTAGTACTGAAATTGGCAGTGTCATTGCCCACTTCGTACCTCTGCCCACTTCGTACCTTTTAGAGCAACTGCGCATGCGCCTACCAAAATTACGTCTTTTAAACACATTGTTTGTAAGTTTACAATTGATATTATTCATTTATACTGATATTTTTATATGTATCTCACAAAGGTTTGCCAAAAGAAAGTCCAAAACGCCACACTTAATTATCGCCGTTTTAAGCTAACAGTTAGCAGCCGGAACTATCTTAATCGGGCATTTACGGCTTTAAAATAGTAATAATCTCACTTTACAAATAACTGCTTTGTTTTAATCTGTAAGTGGGCTTTACGTTTAACAGTTTAGTTTCGTCTGTGTTTAATTTCAAATTTAAAACTAATAAATCAATGTAAAAGAAGTAAAGCTAAAGGTACGAAGTGTGCTTCCGGTACGAAGTGGGCAATGACAGGCAGGTTAGCACATATCATTTCAGCTAACTTAGCATTGTTTTTATTTTTCCACATTTGTTTATAAAATATAATAACAACTGTCACATTTAAATGCATAGTTATAATTTAATTTTTTTTCTTCAACAAATGCTCTACTTTTTAATCTGGGACGATTGTTTTGCATTCATTCATCTGTAATAGTAAAAAAAAACAAAAAAAAAAAAAAACACTTGTTTAAAAATATTACATTTTTAAAGCACTATTCTTGCAGTGCAAAAATGGAAAATCTAAATTACATAACATGATTTAAATTAAGCATCTTAAAAGACTAATTTTAAGATTTTTTTTCACTTAGGACCCAGACTTACTAAGATCATTTGATTATTTTCTATCCAGATTTATCTTATCCAGATATAAAAACCTATTTTAAGCACATTTGTATCTGTTATAAGCCATAATTGCTTAAATCAAGAATAGATTTAATTAAAAATATTGTCAAGAGAACTTGAAAGTAGCTTTTATGCTCAAAACTAGATTAGTCAAAATTTCGTCCTGCACTGGCAGATTTTTTCACTTAAAATTTTTACCGTAATATTAACAAAATTGTCTTATTTTTACAATGTTTTTTTCCTTGTCTTTGTTTCTTTCAGTGTATTTTTTTTTTCTTTTCCTTTATAATCTAACCCACTTTGGCTACATCTCATACAGTACACTAACCAAGCTCTACGTTAAACAGCCATCCGCCTCTACACAACACACCATCTACAAAACCCTCTCCGCCCAAGGTTCGCTCTGCTCGACACGTCTTGCCAAAATACTTAGGGCAATCGTCGCCTGTCCTTCGTCGCCTTTTTTTCCCCCCAAATGGAGATTTCGAAAAACCCGACGACGTGTAGTGCTTCTGCTGCTCTTTTCAGCGGCTGAGATTGCATTATGGACCCACGCACTTGATTGGCCTTGGTTTCAGATAAACAAACTCCAAATCGAACGCGTTTCCAAAGCAATGTGAAGAGCTCGTCCAGGAGTGGTAGCGAACTAGCATTTAGGTATTTGTTGCTTCAAATGTGAAAAATAAGTGCTTTTAAATTGGTTTTGGTAAAAAAAAAAAAAAAAAAAATTGCAAAGAGATGTTGTTACTTAGATATTTAGAAATGCAACAACCGAATAAATGTAATAAGAGCGAGTGTAAGAAAGTGAAATGTAATAATTTCCACAAACGTAACACAAAACCTCTGCAATGAAAGACCACAATGTATCGTTACATATGTGAATTGCATTGTGGGAATTTATTACATTTGCGGAGAGTCACAAACTAGCATTTAGGTATTTATTGCTTCAGACGTGAACAATAAGTGCTTTTAAATTGGGTTTGGTAAAAAATTTCAAAGATACGCGGTTATACCCATGAACGTAATAAGTGTAATAGAACTTTCCTTAGTGTAATAAATCTCCACAAAGCTAATAAAAAATGTTCAAGTGAAAGACCACAATATATGGTTGTATCAACGCATTACATTTGTTGGAAGTTATTATATTCGTATCGTTTCACAAGTCTAATAATTTCCTCCCCAAAATAACAATTATTGCATTTGTGTAAGTTTTCCTATTAAGGTTCTGAAAGGTATTTGTGGAAATGTATTACATTTGCAGCTTTGTGTAAAACCAACAACACTTTCATAATATTTGTGTAAATGCATTACATTTGTTGTTTTGTTACATGTAAAGACAACAACGGTTTCATAACAATTGTGAAAATGTATTATATTTGTTGGTTTATTGCATTTAAAACCAACAACTTTTTCATTTTATTTGCTGGAATTTATGATATTTGCAGCTTTGTTAGATGTAAAACCAACAGTTGTTTCACAATATTTGTGGGAATTTATTGCATTTGTAGTTTTGCTACATACATAACTGCAACTGTTTCATAGCAACTGTGGAAACATATTACATTTGTAGTTTTATTACATATAAAAACAACAGTTTCATAACATTTGTGGAAACATATTACATTTGTAGTTTTATGATATCTAAAAGCAAAAATTGTTTCATAACAGTTGCGGAAATGTAATACCAGTTTATTATAATAAAAGTTTGTGGTTTATTACTCTTTGTTGGGAAAAGGTATTTCAAATTTTACATTAGCGTGTTTTTTTTTTTTTTTTTTTTTTTTTTGTGAAGATTGACAAAATGTTTGTCAATAACGACCAGTTTAGCCAAATGCTAGACCAAAATGTAAAAGTTTTAGCTAAACATTACTTACTAGTTTCCACCGTGTATGTTTTTACGTGTATTTTATGTTTATGTAAACTGCAAAAAGTTTTAAAATGTTATGCAGTGTTTTGCAAATTAAACACATCTCCATGTTACAAGGCCCTTTTACAATCATCAATCACAATTACGAAACATTACTTAATTACATTACTTAATATTACTTGATATTCACAGTTGGCAGACTTACTTTCTGTGAACCACTGCAATAAAGAACAATTAAAGATGCAGAACCTGACATATCCTAAAAATAAAATAAAAATTATAAAAAAAAATAATCATAAATAAATTAATACTAGGCCTACTAATCTTTTTGCAGCCGTCCTTTCAGAACCTTAAGCAAGTTTTTACAATAAAGCTAACTACAACATTAGCAAGAAAACCTTCATAGATGCATTTACATTATATTTGTATTGGGGCAAAATATTAATGTTTGAGAAGAAATAAAAGCATTGCGCATCTATCTAATGCCATTTTATATTCTACATAACAGTTACGAGTCAAGCAAATGTCTTCACCTCTGTCTTGGCCACTTTCTATTGTCGGGAATCAGCTTGCGGTGGCAGAAAATCTGGCAGCAAAACATCATGAGACAGATTTCCCCCGCTCAGCTCAATTCCAAGCGTCACACCGGGAGAACGCGTCCATTCTCCTGCTCTCACACGAATCAATTCAGGAATGCCCACAGCTCCTCACTTGTGATTCACATTACAGGTCCAAAAATGCTTATCTCGGTCACACATTTCTCCCCAGCAGGACGCCATCGTGGACAGGGCTTCTACATGTTCAATCGCAAAGTGATTTTGTACAAACCAGAAGACGGTAAGTTATAAAAACGCAGCTAATATATGAGATAAAAAGATGGGAAAGTGACACATCAAGTTAGTCAAAGAAGGTGTTAAACATGGCACCTGGCAAAACTCAAATTAAGTATTTTTCATTGGTTTTAGCAAGAGATTCAAAGGTTATGTACAGGAATGTTTGCACCACTAGGCTGCATCAACTAGATTTGAAAAAAAGAAAAGTGCACATACAGTAGGTCGTACTTGTACTTTAGCCACATTGTTGTAGAAGTCGCAGAGTTTAAAGATCGAGAGATTGAGAAGTACTGAAATGTCAGAAATGTGAGATTATTGACATTTTTTGGATAGTGTTTTGGGTAAATTTAAACATTCTAATGACTAAAGCTTCATTTTATTTATTAAGAAAGTATGAAAAACAAAATTGAAATTATCCCTGAACATGGACGGTGGACCTACGCAAGCGTTTGATAGTTCTTTAAAAGTTCTATCAAACCTAAAACAAACAAACAAAAAAACAAAAAAAACCTACTATTTTATTCTTAAGTGACTCTAATGTGGCTCTTTGGGATCTGATTGACAAATAGGAAATACACTATTAGGAGAAAAGTGTCCTCTTTTATCGTTATTAGCACACTCATTGTGACAATTGCATGATAAATTGATAATCCGGCTTGTGTGAGGTCACATATGACACTAGAGCAGGACAGGGAACACAATCTCACAATCTGGGGCCTCAAACAATAACTTGCAATACTTCAAGTACTTCAAAAATGTGGTAAATATTTCCAATTTGGCCAGCAGTACAAGCTTTGAGGTTGTTGACTTCCTTCCCCCATCAGTATGGCATCTAAAAAGCACCAAAATGCAGAAGGTGACCATTTGATTATTTGATCAAGCATGATAGACCTTTTCTGTATAAAGTCTTGTCCTGTATATTTGTATTTAACTGTAGTTGCGGCTCTTTCTGACTTAAATGTTCTTTAAATTGGGCCACTCTTTTGCTGTTAAAGATTGCAGACCCCTGCACAATAACAGTCATTGTAACACTGAATCAATTCCTTTTAATCATTGTCACATGGCTTGAATACCTTAATGTTTAATGACATATCTTAATGTCAATTTTTCTAAAATTGCAAGATATGAAATACAGTTCTTGAATTATCAAATGCTCGAGGAAACTATTACAACAAATCTTTTTTATTTTTTGCATTTTTATGATTTCTGTGACTTCAACCTCAGAAAACAGGTTTGAATTTCCCAAATTTGTGGTAAACTTGTGCGCTGTTCTAAAGTCTGTACAACATACACATTCATTTTGAGCATTTCTGCAGCATTAGATTATCAGGCAAGATTGGTTTGATTAGTTCTCCTGTGTATGTTCCTTCGTAATTCAGTAGTTGGAACATTGACTACTTTAATACACTTCTAATACATAAGATGCCAAATAAAGGTTCTCATAAGCACTGCATCCTGTTCGTCCTTTTGAATCACAACATTGCGAAACCCTGGAGGGACTGTTGAATAGAAAATATCACTTTCGGATCCAGAATAGCCACCCGCTGTTAAACTCCTTACTGTAAAAACTAAATTTAGGCTCCATTTCAAGACTCAACTACTACTTCCATTCGAATCTTAAAACTTGAATGGGCACCTGTCGTGAATGAACACTCGAACTCCCTGTGGCGAGGTCCATTTCAGGTGAAAATGATGCAAGCGCTCGACAAAAGACTGTTTTTGTGCGGCGGTGAGTCACAGTCCAGCTGATCGGCCCCACAATACTTCCCATTCACCAGCACAGAGAGAGGAGAGAGAGTGAGGAAGAGGGAGAGAGAGAAAAAGGCCAAATATTGTCATCGCGGAACATCGGCCAGGGCCTGAAGCGCTGCCAAAAAAGCTCCGAGTATCAGATCAGACTGAGACGGGCCAGAAGGAGACACCAAAACGCCAACAAGAGCGACGTGGAGAGCTGTACACACATGGTATGCGACGGATGGTGACATATTTGCGTAGCTCTTCTGTGTGTGTGTAGAGATGTTTCGGGATGTCTAAATCCAAATAATATAATCCAGCGTGCAACCCATCTTCTTGGTTTACTTGGTTTTTGGGCATGAGGTCTGGACGTCGGTAGTTTTTGTAGATTAACTTCTGCTAACAAAGACTATCCTATTATGCTACTATTTTTTTTTCAATATGTGACAGAAACAAGCTATGAAGAACAACAATATCAAAGTTTGGCTGTTAAATAATGGCCTGTTATGATTAATGATTCGACGTCGTCCATATCCATGTTTTTCTATATATAGAGCTGTCTAATCTTGTTAATCTAATAAAACTGACCTCAGGTTATATGAGATTGCAGCCCAGTCTCCAAAGAAAACGTAGATATACAATGAAATTTCAAAAATGTACAATAAGCACGTTTTCCTGCCTTTTTTTACGTCAATATGTGGCGAAAAGCCAAAGCGTAAAATAACCACAAGTTTTGGTTGAAGCCACGTGGTGACTTTCTTTGGGTTTAAGAGGGAAATGTTAACCTACCCCAGCCCAAATCCTAAACTTTCACATTTTATTAACTAGAAGTCTAAATGTACTTGTTATACCCACAGAAAATGTCGCTATGTGAAAAAATGTGTGTGTGAAGGTGTTGTCTCTGCTTTATGTCAAGGCAGTTCTTAACTTATGAGACCATAACATGTAACACTTTATAATAACTACATCTTGATTAGTCTTAACAAGCTCTAAATAAAGTATGAATAATGGGTAATTCATCATGAACAACTTTAGAACAACTTAATTACCACAAGCCTAAACACTAAATCCTAACCTTAGCTCATTTAGTAAGCTACCTTAATACACTTTTTCATTCATTAGTTGATTATTTGTTCATGATTTACTAACTCTTTAATCATGCTTTATAAGGGTAATTAAGGTGTAGTTATTAAAAAGTGGGACCAAAATTTCAATTAATCAATTGATTGCCAATGGAAATAATAAATAATAAAATTTGCTATATACTATCTTAGTCAAATTAATTTAACTACTAAAATAGGAAAAAATACACTTGTTGGTACTGCCATTTTGGTTTTAAAGTGTACTTCTACCCGAACCACAATGCAATAGTGATTAGTCTGCTGCTGGGCTATGATTGGTCTAGACTCTCAGCGGCCATCTTTAACCATGTGGCGAGAATTTCTCTCAAAATCCAGAGCAAGGTTAATTGTTGTACTATTCCACAAATCATTTAAAGTGCTAACAAATCTGCCTTAAAACTATTAAACCCAACACAGTAGAGCCTAGGCTTGAGTTTTGTCTTTGGATATTTGATTTTTGAGTTCTTATTTGTAGATTTAAACTGGAACCACCATCTATTTGGAGTTAAAAGTTCAAACGTTTAGAAAACCTTTCTACGTTTGGTGAAAGTTACACCAATACTATTAACGGAACCTGTGTTTTTGTTGGCAAATTTTAGCCTCTGCAGTTATAAACATGCTTTTATGCTAATGTTGCTACTATTTACATTAAACCAACGAAAACAGAAGCCACAGATGTCTCTCAAACGCTGAATTCTTAACTATAAATGCTACGTAAGTACAAGTTCATTTCCATATGCTAACATTCTTTCACTGACTGTATTTAAGCGACGTTAAGTGTTGTCGTTTGAAGCAGGTCAAGCTCGGGCAGTTATTACACAGTGTGCTAATGTGCAGCCATAAAAGTCATGACATATTTTTACAACTTAAGAGAGCCATCTGGAGACTGGCGCGCAGAGGCTAGTCCATAAGATGCTATTATACATCTGGGGTTAGCGCCGTGTTAAGTCGGCAATTTGGCGTCGTTTTAAAGAGTGGCTATAGTGCGATGCCGTAATGAGGAGACGAGCTCTGTGTAACTAAAGGTGCATTGTGTTGTAAGTAAGCGCGGAACAAATGGGCCACCAACTAGGGAATCCTATTGTAAACAGTTCAGCGCTGCATACAGTATGATTGCCGTCTACAATTAAAGGCCTTGTACCTGATTTACGGATATACTGTTAGCATTTTTATCCCAATGAAAATATGACAGCATTCACAATACAAAGTGAACTAGATTTGGTTTCATTGGGCACCGAATTTGCCACGTATCTCTGCCTGATTAGTGTCCAAACAAACATGTAGCAGACTTACATTTTTGTTTTTAAGGATCTGTCTCTAAATTTGCCTCACATTAATGGGCTCAAAAGGCCAAGCCAAGTTCGTGCAAAGTGGCTTTTTCTGCCACTCCTCGCTCTACGAACTCCCACTCTGATTAGTCAGAACGATCAGGCCTGCACTTTTGGACAATCGTGAGCCAAACACAACTGCGCTTGTCCGATAGCATGTAACGCACCTGGCAAAAGGATATAGCTATAGCCAATGTAGCATCGAACACCAGTGATCACTGGAACTTGGAAGAAAAGCTTTGAATCGAGCTAGCTGCTAAAGGCTAACTCACACCAATAAACTTGACTTGAAATGCCAGAATAAGCTCAGACCTTAAAAGTAACAAAATAACAAAGTCTTGTCAGTCTATTGTCTAAAACAGGGCTATTCAACATAAGGCCCTAAAACTAATTCAATCCAGCCCATGACCCAATCTTCCAAACAATAGATTTTTTTTTTCCTCATTAACTGGTTTGAATTTGGGTTCTTTGTTTTTTACATTCTGGGAGAAAATTCAAGGTCCCACGATGTGATTGGAAATTCTTTTGTGCCAGTGTCAGTTAGACTATTGAATATGGACAGATATAGAACTGCTGTAGTGTTTTTTTTTGTTTGTTGTTTTTTTTGTTATTTTAAATTGGACGTAGTTAGAATGTATATTTATCAAATAACTGCACAGTACTGATGGTAGCACGGTTGATAAACCAAGACAAATTTTGCGTTCTTAGAACAAGTAACCTTGAATCTTGAGTCGTCTAGTTCTTGTGCAGTATCTGAATGTCTTTTGTACTATAATTTCACAAAAATCTATATATTTTTGTGATCCTAATTAAAAATGGCTTGTCATGCATCTTCGGCCCAACAGTCACTGACAGTCTGTCAAAAAATGTGTCTCTTGGGAAAATAAAGATTAACTACAATGTTCTAAAATCTTGACTCAAAAAAGTGTTTGTGACAAACCAATAACACAGTTTTTTGGTTCCCTAACACCATGGCAATGTGCATGTTATTGCTTTTAGCATTAGCATATTAGCATACTGACATGGCTTAACTCATGCACTTATTTTAACCATGTAAAAAGTACTTCTAAGCTTATCAGGGAGAACATCTGTAAGATTCAGAACGCAAAAGTAAAACAGTAAAAATCAGATATAGTACCTTTAAATTTTAACACCGCAATTACATTTTTAAAACAAGCAAACACATTTGAAATATTGAAATTGCGTCATCATTGTTGACCTACTTCATTCCTCACAATCCATTACATTACATGTGTGGAGCGCTCTAGCTAGCCTATATTTAGCCCGCTGTTTCTTTCCGCTGTTATGACTGCTGCATCATTAGCCTTATTTAACCCTTGTCTACCTCCGGGCGAGCTGATTGGCTGGAGTTGACCTCACCCCCTTTACGTTCTCATGTTTGCGGTATGAATGACATGCTAACATAGAGGCAGAATAAGGGAGCCGTGAGGCCACCAGAAAGGTTTGGGTTGCCATGGCGGTCGCCCGAGGGGTTAATGTCCAAGTGAAGGGTAAAGACAAGACGGTGGTAATGAGGCTGACGAGGGGGCTATTTTTGGGTGGAGTTGATGGTTTAACTGTGCTGGGGGTCATTTGGAGTGACAGGACCAGGGTAAGTGTCGGTGACCCTTTGGACGAGATTGTCTCAGCGTGTTACGGGCACAAGCTTGGATGGTTTTCAAAAGGCTGTACAAGGAGTTAGCAACTTATAATAATATTTTGTAGTAATTTTAAAGTTAGGGTTACAGATTTCCATAGAGATAAGCAGGCGGCAAAAACCATCACCACAAAAAGTAACATAACAAAAAAAAACTTAAATAAAAGTTATACGTTTTTGCAGCAGTCTCCTATAGATTTAAGTGCTTTTCAAAACATTTGGAAGCATTTCTGGGAGCTTTGCTAATAACGGTGCTAAAAGGCTAAGTAAAAGCAATAAACATGTTCTTGTGTTTCGGGGATTAAAATACTTTATAGAAGGAATAGTGCTAATTCATTTTCATCAAATGGGTCGCTTTGACCAGCCCAATCACACAAGAAAGCGTATGTATAAATCACGAGATAAAAGGAGGCCTGATTTTTTTTCTCCAACACAGTTATGCCATACACTTTGCATTGGTGGCTTTGCTAGTAAAAGTTTACATTTCAAGATATTTGCTTTCAAAATTTGGGTAAGTTTAGGGTTTATTCGACTAAATTTAAAGATTTGAGAACTAGGTCACGGCATAACTGTGTTGGGGAATATAAAGACGCTAACAGGACATGTAAATAACGTAAGATTAGCACAATTTCATGTCTTTTTTGCATAAATATATACATTTATCCTAATATTAACCTACCCCAAAATCCAGCCCTAAATGTACTCATTGTAGTAACTTGAAACATAAACTGACTTGTTGTTCAAGCTAAAGCAAATTTTATAAGGCTTCAACCAAAACTTGTCTATTTTACGCTTTTTCATATTTTGCAATAAATAACATAATTGGGTTCATCATATGCTATTTTTGTGTCTTGGTATATATGCGCTTTCTTGTGATATTGTGTTGCTTTGACAGAATTTCTAATTGCCTAAAATGACAAAGGACAGGCACACACAAGGGAAGACAACAATGGTAATAACACATTATAATGTTTTGTCTAATGCCAGGTGTGTTTTTCCATGCTTAGTTTTTTCTGCTTACTGATAACTTTATTTCACTGGTAAAATCCTACAGATCTAAATCTCTTTAGTTCAGGGGGTTGTTTTTTGTACATGTTTTTATGTCGGTGCATCCAGAGGAAACCTAAGCAGACACTGCTCGACAAAGTCCCTGGGACTTTCTTGCTACACATTGTCTTTACCTGATAAAAAAAAAAGCTATCTTTTCAAACTTTAAGTCAACCTGTATTAAAACCAACAATATTTTGTTACTGTCCTATCAAAAACAATTACTACTTTATCCAAAATTTTCCATTTGCATTGTCATTCACCTGCTTGATTGACACTATTTGCAGATGTAAGGTGAATAAAATAGGAATTAATAAAACCCAATCTCCGGAGAAGAAAACGCAACAATAAGCATGTTTTCTCGCCTTTTTTACATTAATATGTTACCAAAATCTAGTGACCCCCTTTATTTAAACACAGATTTTCTTCAAATTAACTACACACTTTTTAACTCCTCTCATAAAAACAAACAACAATATTTTTTAGTCACATTCCTATCAAGAACAATCCGTCCTACTTCCTCCCAAAAAAAAAAAACTCCACATCTGCATTGTCATTCACACGCTTGCATTACAACTCTCTCTTCTCCAACAAACATCCTCGCCCGGAGCCATTCAGCCATGTTTTTTTATTTCCCTGTACAATCCAATCTCCAATCCTCTCCCTGCAAATGAAGCTAGCGCGCTTGTGGGTCTGGTTCACATCTGCCGGCTTGGATTTGAGCTTTCCCATATTTACATCTTGGCACCTGGATCCGCCCCTCCTTTTTTTTCCCTCTCATAACGGCGCGCTGATAAACAAGGCCGGCCTGCCAAGTTGACTTAGTTTGGTGATTACTGAAGATTACGGCGACTAAGCTCCGAAAATCGTCTAATGCGAGCTGATGAGATCTGTTTGTCAGTTCAAGGATAGAGTTAATGAAATTGGGATAAGGTTTAGGAGGAAGGAAAATGAAATGTACACGTATGGAAGGGAACGGAGGTGGGATTGTGTCAGTGTTTTGGTTTTAAGTCTTCTTATTTACAGTCAAATCAACTATTCTCCGCCAATGCTACTACTGCTGCTACTACTACTACTACTACTGATACTACTACTCTTACTACTACCACTACTGCTACTACTATCACTTTTACTATTATTACTGATACTACTACCACTTTACTTACTACTGATACTGCTACTACTACCACCACTCTACTACTACCACTTTTACTGATACTACTACCACCACTACTACTACCACTTTTACTAATATTACTGCTACTACTACCGCTACACACTACTACTACTACTACTACTACTACTTCTTCAGCGTTACAGTCCTCATCCACCATGTCGAAGTATTAGCTTTCACAACATCAAATTCAACTTTTTATCTTGTTGCCTCTTGCACAAATACGGCACATGCAGCCTCTCCGTCTCACCCACATCTCAACTGACTTTCTCTCCTGAAAAATCTTTTTATTTATTTTTAAAATGATATTTCTTTAAATGCATTGCTAATTAAAATCTTTTAATATTACATATACTACTACTAATGTAAACTTACCGAGTTTGCCTCCCGCAGACACAGCGTTGCAACAGTCATTATTTCTTAGCAAAAGTCTACAATGGACATGTTGTAAAGGCTGAAGTATTTCAGTAAATACTCATCTAGTCACAACATCAAAACAATCGTAAAATGAAGCCGACTCGAGGAAGGACATGTTTTGAGAAAGAGGAATTGTGCTTTTTCATCTGGTGATTATCATTAGAAGGTAAGACTCTCAGGCCTGTCCAAGCATCGCACATTTAGACACGTAGCTTACATGCAGCTTGAGCTCCTTGTCTCACGCCAGCTTTTCCTCACTCTCAATCCTTGTGACTAAACTGATCATTCAGTCAAAAAGAACTGAAAAAGTCAGAAAACTTTGTTAAGAATAAGCGTAAAATACGTTTAATAATGTGCCACAAAACGCCAAAGATCAAAATTTTCTTTAATAAAGATGCACAAAAATTAGAAAATTTAACTAAAATTAAAAAAAAAAAAGTCAAAGGCTAGTGTATTTTCAAAGTTTTGTGTATAATTTGGTTCATTTTGTAAAAGCTAAGAAACTCTCAAGTGGTTCAAATTTGAGCAAAATCGAATAAATTTAAGAGCTTCAGTTCTTGTCAAAATGCTGCCATCTGATTGGCTCTGCTTGGGTACTTCACTTAAGTTTTTCGTCACTGTTTGTCAAAAATGTTCTTAAGATATAACTGCAGTAAAAAAAAAAAAATAAAGTATCTTAACAGAGTACCAAAAGATACAAGAATTTGGAACTAGTTGGACAAATTCCAGTGGACATGTTCTAATCTAACGCCCATAAAATTACACACAATTGAGGAGATATATCAAATAATTTCAGGTCACATAGCTGTATGACCAAATTTCATTAGTCATTTTGTCAAGTCAAGTTCAAATCCTAAAATAGTGACTCAAGTCTGTCTCAACTTTAATTCTAAATTGTAGTTGCATTTACTAAAGAAAACGAGTATAGTTCTTATCCTTGCACGTTACATCATCTGTACACCAACAGCATCGTACAAACACAGCTCATCGATAAACCATGATGACAATAGAGTTTTGGCGTTCCTTACCGGTGTGGATCTGCCGATGGGCCTCTAAAGACTCCTCGGTCTGGAACTGGGCACCGCACTGGTCACACACGATGGCTTCTCACCAGCTGTAAGACGAGAGATAAACAAACAAGATGTGTTATTAGTGACATTTGTACACTAGACATATTTACAAAAGCTCATTCAGTTTTCATTTGTCAACTGGAAGCTTAGTTTGTAGTCCACCTAAATACTAATCCTAGTGCACTGCAGTTGCCACTACAGTTCAGTCTTGCATATGTGTATGTCTTGAATTGAAATCTACGCCTCAGTCAATCAAGCTGGTAATTCTTTAAAAATGTATAAAACATTCAATTCCACTGTCTTTTTATTAGTCATCTAAAAGAAAAAAAAAAAAGAAAAAATTTTATGGCTTGTTCCATTGGGGTCACAGCTGATTAGAACCTATCCCAGTGACTTTGGGCCTTAGGCGGGAGAACACCCTAGACAGTGGCCAATGAATAACAGTTAGTTCCTTGGTTTGTTGGTTATACAGACAACCATTCACTCTCTTGGCATGTTTTGGAGCTGGGAAGAAACTGGAGTATCCAGAGAAACACACAGTGACAAGGGGAGAACATGCAAACTGTTGATATGGTCTGACCCGGGAGTCGAACCCATGACCTCCTTTTTGGGAAGCCAGAGCTCTAACCACTCTGCTACCATGCAACACTTTGGACATTGTATGTATAGATACATTAACTGAATGCCATTTTGTCTAATATAGCTAAAAAAGCAAAATTTCCATAGAAACAAGCAGGCGAAGGCCCTCCACTAGGACAGTGGCTCCAAAAGTGGGGGTTGGAACCTGTCGGGGGTTTCGTTTTTACAATTTTTACTTAATCCATTTTTGGGGAACTGGGGTCATGTAAAGCAATACAGTATCAAAATAAACCCAATTAAACCAATTCAATTGTAAAAAGATTACAAATGTTTTTTGTTTTTTTCTGTGGGGGTTGCGAGTTGGTTGCACAGTTATTTTGGAGGTCCCGGACTGAATCATTTTGGAACCCCTGCTTTAGAACAGTGGTTTTCAAACTTTTTCAGTCACGAAACCCAAAAAACAACCATAAGAATTTAAGCACACTGTTAAAACACACAATTTTATACAGTTCTTCTTAATCTCATTTAAAAAGGAACAAGGTAAAAAAAAAAGTGCTCTTATTCAAGTCTAAAGCTGCACTGACAAAAAATAAAACATTTTTTTATGAAAAGTGGTTTCTTTGGGTGTATCTTTTTCACAATAAGTTATAAAACATTATTACCAATCAGAATGTCCCAAAGTATGGTTTTAAATATCTACTTATACTGAAATGTGTAGTTCTGGACGTTTCACCTCCAGAAAGGTACACGTACAAACAAACATATGCACAAAATAACAACAGACATTGAACTGACTTTGAAATCATTCCATTTACAGCCCCACACTAATCTCCAACTCCAGACACTCCAACAATAATCTGGCTCGGTCATACATCCCACTTTGAGCTCCAGTGTGCGGAACAAAAGCACGTGTCGGGACTGATGACACGTAAAAAACTAATGATGTGATGTGGATGATTCGAACGAGCCGGGGCCGTATCACAACACGCTCCCCTCTCTCCAAGGTTAAGTGGTCGCTCGTGTCTCTAATGCAGCCATATGTCGCTGTGTGGTTTGACACGGTAGCACCATACGCTAACGCTACACACGGGGGTTAAAGAGTGGCTAATCAGGGGGAGCGTTTGTTTTGGGTTTTGGTGTAATTGAATGACAAAACAAAATGTAGATATGTCTAGCTAGTCATTTAGCTAACAACTGTTTGACAAAAGACAATGTATAAGCTTTATTGGAGAAACTTTGAGTAGTTTCAGGCATCATGATTTTCCTTTTACCTTGTTCTGCTCCAGGTTTAGCAGTGGTTAGTTACATAAGCCACAATCAAACACTAAATGCTGTAATACACATACAGTTCAATGTTGTACCTTGTTTGAAAGGGTAGGTTGTGTAGAAGAGGTTTACTTCTAACTGTTATATGCAGGGCCGGCTTACGGCATTAGGCTACATAGGCTGCAGCCTAGGGCCTCCGCCAGCAGGGGGCCTCAGTGAGCAGCACTTCAAAATGTATCTACTGTAGATAATCTACATTGAAATATGTTCTGAAAAGCAAAAGCAAAATTGCTATTAGAAAGTTTTATGTATATTTTTATGATTGAACACATTACAATTCTATTGGCATAAGTTAAATAAAAAAGTTTGTGTCTTTTGCAAATACTCAGAGGGAGGGGCCGTACTGCTGCGCTGTGAGAGAGAGAGCGAGAGAGGGAGAGAGAGAGAGAGAGAGAGAGAGAGAGAGAGAGAGACTCTGGAAAGATCATTCACAGCATACAGCGAGAAATCCAAGACTCTGGACGCAACTTAGACACAAAAAACACGTTCTACACGCCACAAGCTATCAGCCAGTCTTTGTTTCGGGTCAATCCGTTATGTATTCTCGGAGATACGATCAGTAAAAGCTGATGAACAAACATTTCAACAGATCTTGTTTAATAGCGCAAATCACCGCGACCAAGCGCGACGCATTGCTGCCCGCATTTCTGTCGAATTATTTCAAAGAGAAGTGTCCAAAAACAAGCTTCTGTAGACTATTTTAGCGTGAGCCACTCTGCTTCATGTGTGCGTGACGTGAGAGCGCTCTTTGCCGCGAAGCAGCAGAAGAGAGCAGGGAAATTAAAGAGCCCATACACAAAAAAATTGGCGTATGTTTTAACACTGTTTTCACATGTAAAACATATCTGGAACTGTGTTTTGTTGTTTTCACACTTGTTTCAGACACAGTTAGTTCATATTTAGGCCATGTTCTTCTCTAAAATTGAAAACACACTGATTTCTAAGGTACAAAGTGCTCCACTGTGTTTTAAAATTGCACACATCTTTACAAAAATCATTTTAACATTGTTAGCCATATATTTGCTTGACATTGAGACCGCAGAAATAGTTTAGCTTAATTCTAACCTGGAAATTTTCTGTAAGGTAAAACTTACTAAATTAGCTACTGCTAAATCATGTTGAAATAATAATATTACAAATAATAGTGGCCAGGAACTGAGTAAAAAGCAACAAAATCTTCTCTAAAATCCACCAAAATGCAGGAAATAACTTTTATTTTAAGCAAATCCCCCCCCCCCCCCCAACAAGATTGGTCATATTTCTATAAGTTATATACTGTCACCACATTATTTAATGAATCACTTTATTTCAGCCTTTTAGCCAGTTGTCAGTCTGTGCCTTGGGGGCGCCATCTGAATTCTTGATGAGGGCTATTGCGAGCACTGGAGGGGCCTCAAAATATAGTAGCCTAGGGCCTCCAAAAACATTAAGCCGGCCCTGGTTATATGTATTTGAGATCGCCTTGCAAGATAGACAAGCCAACACCGGGCTAACACTGCATCCAGTCCGTACTTCAGTCCGGTCGTCCAGAACTTTTCCGTTGGAAGGAACTTTTTCCGGACTGCCAGAGCACTCTGGAGCCCTTTTTGGTGAAGTTATAAAAACAAGACACGATAAACAGGAGACGAAGCGAGCGGTGAAGTGCATCCAGTGGTTTTCAATATAAAATCATTACGAAACTACTATTACTAATCTAATACATAGTTCTGATCACAGGATGTAAATAAATATTCCGTGTTTATCCATTGTGTGGCAAAAAATCAAACATGAAATGAACTGACGTGAAAAAACAAAACAAAACTCGGCACAGTGTTCTTTGTTTGTCGTTTGCAGATTTGATTTTGGCCTTCTTATTTTTGTGAGCTGGCTTTTCTATATATTGGGGTCATTGGGCCATAGCCTAAAGCGGAACATTATAGAGTTCTTTTTATTGTAGCCAGCCTAAGGCACAATAATATTTAAATATATAATGACACAATATTCATGCAACCTTCAAAAATAAAAAGTAGGTTGTTGAATAAAGTTATTAGCAACACAAAAACTTAAAATACTCTTCCCCCAGCACAGATATCTTGTTCATGTATCTATTCAAGTGTAAGTCCACAATGTCCTGTTTATCTGTTGTTGTTAGCATTGTGGCTAACTTCCTTAGCACACCAGCAAGTCTCGCTCTAACAGCTGTAAAAAAAGCTTAAAAAAACATCAGGCTAAACAATTCAGAGGCTCGGAAGCATTAGGTAAGTGAGCAAAACATCTGACTGATGTAGGAAGTTTAAATTATTATTTGTGATTATTAGCCATTTTTAACAAAGCAAGCTAACCTTTTACTTCATTTAAGCGTTTCTGTAAACTCAGTGTATTTTAGTGCAACTTATTCAGGTTGAGCCCGAACAAAGTTTAAATAGAGGTTCTTGATGTCGAGTTATGTCAGAAAAGTAAACAGAAAGTGCTGCAGATGTAAAAAAAAAAAATATATATATATAGATGCCAGGTGTTGCTAGCATTACATTAGCATTTAGCTCACAGCTACCATTAGCATTGTTGGGTAGGCTTATATTTACATATTTAGACTGTTGCATCGCTTTTTCATCTTTATGTCTTCGTCTATATTTAACACCATGTATTTCCTTAAGTTATTGAGCAGTGAGTGACAAAACTGTAGTTCCGATGCACTTTTCATGTTAGGTTGCCCCCACAGAAGTCAGAAGGTTACATTAACTGCAGTTTGACGGACCAAACTACAGAGATAAGGCTTCATTCGACAAAAAATAACAAGACAGACGGCGTTATGCAGGTCTGATTTCAAGAGGTTTTGTTCCTTTGACCACGATCGCTTGGTTTAGCGTTCAGAACGGCATCTGCATCAGAAAAACTGTTGACTAGTCACAGTTAGCATCACTGTCGCAGCCCTATTCAAACATTTAGCCAAAAAGGCTTTGCACTACATCTAACTTTCAAACATTTACCTTTACCTTCTGTCTTCCAAAACCATCTAAAACTCCAAATTAATGTAAAACGATAAAAGCAGTCAAAGGCAGAAAAAATCCCAGCTAACCTAAAGTGACAGTAAAGTTCTCCCTAAAGCTTGGTCCAATTTCCTCGACGCCTTCCACCTGTTTAAGTGCCGAGCTCCAGCTGTGCAGCCCGCGGCCTCACCACACCACTTTTACAATCACAGCAATTACTCTGATTTAGAGCTAGTATTTTCTCTTGTGGGATCTAACCCCCAGGCAGCTTTTTTCCCTTTTTCTGCGACCGCTAGGCCACGAGATGAGTCCTTTTGTTAGACTGCACTGCAAACACGCCAGATATGCTTGAAAATTAAGGGGGATGTGTATCGCAATCTGGATTTGGTTTGGGAGTTTTTTTACCGAAGCTAGATGGGAATAGACATGTGGTTGATAATACAATGAAGGGGAAAAAACAAAACAAAATAAAACTCAAACCAAATTACAATGGTAGATAGGCAAAATGATTGGGCTCAGATTACTTGAAATTAGGTAAAAAAATATTCTGCTCATCATAAAAAAAAAACCCTTATGTTTGCCATTTTTGTCACAACTTATGAGAAGAACTCAAAATCAATGTTTTAGGTAAAAATTTCATTATTATTTTTTATTTTTTTATATGTTTTGCCAGGTTTAAAGTAAAATAAAATCGAGAAGGCAGTTAGAACAAAGTTAAAAACATAGAAAAATAGATTATACACTATAGGTCTCCTTTAAAACACATCGTAGTGAACAACTTGGAGGCTCAGAATACATTAGATAAGTGTTTATACAGGATTTTTAAAAGAAAGCAATTGTCGGGTATAGCACCTTTAAGTACAAGTATCTGCCAGTCCAGTAGAGCTTTTTTTTCCCCTTCAAACAAGACTTTGTACTTCTTAAAAATTATTATAATTTGAAGTAGGACATGAAATAAAAAATAAAAAAAACATTGCAAAGGTATAGTGTCAAAGCCTGACTTGGAGAGACTTATCCATGCATTTGTTTCCAGTAGGTTAGACTATTGTAACAGCCTGCTCACCGGCCTATCCAAACGAGCTGTAAAACAGCTGCAGTACATCCAGAACGCTGCTGCTCGTGTCCTGACAAGAACCAGAAAGTACGATCACATTAGTCTTGACCAGAACCAGGAAGTACCATCACATTAGTCATGTGCTTAGGTCTTTGCACTGACTCCAGTGGCTCAGAGAATAGACTTTAAAACAGCTCTGATTGTGTTCAAGTCTCTCCATGGACTAGCACCAAAGTACATCTCTGACATGTTAGTGCTTCATGAACCATCTTGGACTCTGAGGACCTCAGGGACCGGCCCCCTGCTATTATAATTTTGATGTATAGCTTTCTGTCTTTCAATTGCTTTGTGTATGAATTATGCTAATACACATTTGCCTTGCCTAACTTACCTGAACATAATTTTTGGTCAAATTTCAGAAAAATCTCATTAGTTGCAGCACTGGAAATTATACAAGTTTGTACTGAAATATCAAATCCAAGCTACTCAAATGTCTTTGTTTACACTAGCTTGTTTTGACACAGCTTTACCACACTCACTTCTGAACATTTACACTGTTGTTTTTGAATATGTCTTTTTTTTTTGCATAACATGTTGCATAATGTTTGGCTGGCCATCGCGGCTTCTGCTTTCCGCCAGCTTACAGTACGCCCCGTTCCTCCTTCTCTCTCCCGACTTCTTACAAAACCACACTTTTTTTCTTTCTTTTGTATTTGCACGTTTTTTTTCTCCTTCTCCCCTCGTCATCTAAGAATGCACTTCCTGTTTTGCTCGCTTTTGATTGTGTGTCGTAACCCCGAACGTGCCAAGTGCGATGGAAAAAAAAAAACATATAAGAGAAAAAATGTAAGTGAAAAAGAGAACAACAAGTAGAATTCGGGCATGTGTTTTGTCATCTGTTTCACAAGTGTTAGCAGTTGTGAATGAGTCGGAGAATCCAGCTGTGGAGAGCATGTGCGGCGGGGATGGTATGTACCCAAATTTTTGCCAAAGTCATAAAAAAATAAAAATAAAAAAAAAACGTGGTGGTGATTTGGAAAGGCTGCACTCTTTGCAGTTAAGTTCAGGCGACAGGCAGAAAACACAAATGTGATGGATGACTAAAATGTTTAAAGTGTATAAAGGTGTTTAAAGGAGACCTGTGTTTTTTTCCTCACATATTTAGTAATAAACTACGACAGGCCTATTCAACTTAAGGCCCTCTAAAAATCTGATCAAGCCCCTATTTCTTCTTAATTCTGATGGTGTATCTTGTACCTGTATTGGTCCCTTTTTAGTTTTGGTGTAATTCTGCTTTAGACCTGACTAGCAGCCTAATGCCTTTTACTCTTGGTCAGACTTGGCTTGTTTGATTCTGGTTCAGTACTGGCTTGGACATTTTGTAGAGCAAATAAAATCAAACGGAGTGTATAGCAATAGACAGATTTTTTCTTTATCAACATGGGCGATGTGCGCGCACCCGTTATGCACTCATAGACTCAAACAGTGGAAACAAGTTTAAAAAGGACCATTGTCAGCTAACCACAAGAGTTTATCACTGTGCAAAAACAAAAGTTATACTGCTAAGTCAACATTTATGGATGAAATTCGAACCTACGACCCTTAAAAGTTACTTTCAGGTGAGTGAAAAAACAGTGAGAAAAACACTGTCTCAAGTTTCACGTCTGTCAGACCGGTTCAGACCTGATCCAAACAGTTGCTCTTTTATTCAAAGTAGTTTCCCCAGCTAAGGAGACGGAGAGGGGCTCTTTCTACATAACACATGCGCAGTAAGGTGGGAAGTGACATTGACCCAAAACCCCTCTTATAGTGACTAACGTAACAAACAGATTTGTACAACCCTAAAATTTTGGCAACATTGGTCATGTGCAGTGGAACTATCTGGCCCAGAACCATGGCTCTCTGAAAAAACCTGGTCCTTGGAAAAAAAAGGAACTTTTACATTTACAACTTTACATTTAATTCATTGTTTAAACCCAAAACTGACCTAAAACAGCTTAGAAAGACAAACATTGTCTATTGACTTTCTTGTTGCAAACTGCAGAGCTGATAAGCCCTGCCTCTTTAATGTAAAACTTAGCGTTAACAAGGAAAAACGTATCTTACAATGAAACGTCAAAAACGTACAATGAGCATTTTCACGCATTTTTTACGTCAATGTTACGAAAACCCATGAATTTTGGTGAAGCAATGGGGTAGTTTAGGACTGGGGCTTGAGGTGGGTTAAGATAAATGCATGGATAAGTCTCTCAAAGTCAGGCTTTGACACTTTGATTTTGGTAATGTTTTTAAATGGTAAAAAGCTGCTGATGTTACTGATTGATCTGAATTAATATCAGTACCATTTGTAAATTTGCTAATCCTTCCAAAACTATCAAAAAGGACTCATATGATGACATCAAGCTAAAGTGGTTGTGGAAAGTGTAAAAGCAGCGAGACACAGTGTATGCTCTCAGATCTGTGCAGAGGAATAAAGTGTGCCAACTGCAGCTAAGCCCGGATTGTTTAAATGAGCCCTGGAGCTTTGACTAAGAGGCCAGCTCCAGAAGTGGCAAAATCCCGCACAAAGCAAAGTCAAGAGCGACTGCGAGAGGAGAACTGAAGAGGTCGTCTGCAAAAACACCGGTCTTTGTTTGGTACTGTTGTCACAAAGTTTTTTCTGCAAATGTTACCAGTAAGAGAAGGATGGAGTTGTGCTACTACTGAGCATTTCTCCATTGTCCAGATAATTCATTCCTCCTTACAGGTGCGTCATATCAAGATGCTGAGAAACATCTGAATATGAGTGGAGATAAGAAAGCATTAATACAGGTGTGGCTTTGGCAGGCCACAATAAAAGGACACACTGAAATGTTCAGTTTTAGCATACAGCACAATGACACAGATGTTGCACATTTTAGAGAATGTATAATATCTTTCTTTACCGTAAGTAAGAATGATGTTAAAGTGATTTAGAAACTTTTAAAATGGGGATTTGCAGAAGACAGCCCGAAGAAAACGTAGATAGACAAAGAAATGTAAAAAAATAAATATTAAATTAATAAAAATAAACCCCTTCTGATTAAAACTTGGATTTTTAAGTCTAAAAGTTATTAATGTTTGAAACACTATTCAAATATTGCCTGACCAATTTGAGGGAGGGCTTTCCAAGTGCGGAGTCAACCATTCACAGAAAACCCAGAAATTCCACCAAATCAGATTCGCGCTAAACCGGATCTTAGTGTAAATATGTAGCGCGAGTAGTTTTTCAATGGAGCAGTTTGACTTTAGTTCCTAATTGTTCAAAACTGAAGCTAGAGCTGAAAAAAAAAAAAAAACATACGTCCGCCATCTTGAATGTTTTAAAACAGTTAGAAAAAAAGTTTTGAAATTGCGAGAGGGGAGGGGGTGGCGGTTTGTGATTGGATGTCCAAACTTTGGACGACGAAATCTTGTCTTGTCTTTGATATCAGACCCTTCTGCATTCAAACAGAATGGAGGAGCTGACTGTCAGGCAAATTACTTGTTTCTTTCAAAAAAATGGCAACACTGGTCAGCCTTTATCTTGCTCTGAGTGATTGACAGCTTGATTAGCCGATCACAGTAAAATACGACTTTTTTTTCCTCAAAGGCAATAAGAAAATAGACAATCATGTAAAATTAAATTGTGATCTTGTTCCAGAAAATTATATTTTTTTTTTTTTGCCCTAGCCTGAAACAAAGACAGTAGCTTTCAACTTTTCTTAGCCTCAAAATTTTCAATTTGGCTTTGACCCCAAACAAATCAGTCCATCTTAATTATGATCAATAGTGATTTTTGTAAAGCTGCTGCCTTCTTGTAGCTATAAGAACAAATGAAGATAAACACCTCCATAATGAAGAACTTTATTTATTTTATACTAAGTTAGTTTGTCAGAAAACACGTATAATACATTTCTCCAACCACTTTCAACCAGAGTGTTATTACTGCCAATGCCGCCTTGTCAAACTCTTTCAATGGTTTCACTCTTACTTTCTGAAGTGCTTGAACCGCTCACACGTTTATTCATCGGTATTAATTTCAAATCTTTTATATCCACCGCACTTCTGAGTCTCAAATATTCCCCATTGTGTTTTACTGTCACAGCCGACGCGCTCCTCATCTTCACTGTACCGCCGACTGAAAACAAAACATTTTCACAACTCGAGAGCCCCGGCCTTGTCTCCGCCGCTCCGTATCACTCCACCGAGCTAAGTAGATCCGGTTGACACCAATTGAGCTCGCTATATACGCTTTTATGAAACGTGGAAGGGAAAAAAAAAAAAAAAGTCCACTTCAAAGAAAACGGCCATTGATGTGAAAGTTTGAAGAATTGTACGTGGAATGATAATGTTGTGAGTGGGTTTTGTAGTGTCACACGGGCTGTCAGTTATAAAAGAGGCTGTAATTATGACTCCGGGACGATTTGGGTGACTTCAAACGAGAATAGGAGCATGGTAAAGGGGGCTTTAGGTGATTTGCATATTCATTAAAAGGTTGGGAGATTGTGGCCGGCGAAGGCAATGGTATGAGTCAACTCAAAGTGACTGGGACATGCAATAATAAAAGACAGATCTTAAGGTGAGATGCCGCAGGTAAAATAAATCAAATATGAAAAAATATAAAAATATCCATAGTCACATTTCTATTAACCATTAAATATCCATATTCAGTTTGAGCAATATTTCTCATATTCTAGATCCTTCATAAAGAATTAATAAGTCCAAGCTCTATTAGTTGGGCTTAATAGAGCAGGAGTTAAGGGCATTTAAAAAAAAGTCCCATATACGCATTCCTTTGGCTCTGCTTTGGTTGTGTGGCATTGGTCCATTTTCATGCCTGGTCGCTTCATTTTATTTATTTAAAATAATTTTCTGATCACAAAAAGAAGTGGGAAGGTTCTAGTTTGTTCATGTAAAATGACTACAATTTTTGAAGAAAAGTGTCAAGGGGACGAGTCGAGCAAGGTTCCTAGTCACTGACCTTCAAGCCCAAGTTGAATCCCAAGTCTTAGTCAATTTTATCAAGTCTCAAGTCTTCGAAAAAAGTGGTCAAACCAAGTCTCACTTTATCAAAAATAGTTGTCAAATCAAGTTTAAAGTCAACGAAAATAGTGGTCAAACCAAGTCTGAAGTCATCAAAAAAAAGTGGTAAAACCAAGTCTGAAATCATAAAAAAATAGTGGTCAAATCAAGTCTAAAGTCATCAAAAATAGTGATCAAACCAAGTCAAAAGTCATTAAAAACCAGGTGTCGAGTCATCAAAAATAGTGGTCAAATCAAGTGTCGAGTCATCAAAAATAGTGGTCAAATCATGTATCGAGTCGTCAAAAATAGTGGTCAAATCAAGTGTCGAGTCATCAAAAATAGTGGTCAAAGCATGTATCGAGTCGTCAAAAATAGTGGTCAAATCAAGTGTCGAGTCATCAAAAATAGTGGTCAAACCAAGTCTTGAGTCATCAAAAATAGTGGTCAAATCAAGTCACACGTTATCAAAATAGTGGTCAAATCAAGTCTCAAATCAAAGTAGTGGTCAAAGCCATCAAAAGTAGTGGTCAAACCAAGCCTAAAGTCATCAAAATGGTAGTCAAACCAAGTCCAAAGTCATCAAAAATAGTGGTCAAACTAAGTCTCAAGTCATCAAAAATAGTGGTCAAACCAAGTCTAAAGTCATCAAAATAGTGGTCAAACCAAGTCTAAAGTCATCAAAAATAGTGGTCAAACAAAGTCTAAAGTTATAAAAAATAGTGGTTAAATTAAGTCTAAAGTCATCAAAATAGTGGTCAAACCAAGTCTAAAGTAAAAATAAATAGTGGTCAAACCAAGTCTAAAGTCATCAAAAACAGTGGTCAAATCAAGTCTCAAGTAATCAAAATAGTGGCTAAAGCCTGACTCAAGTACAAGTCACAACTTGCAAGTTCACCAGACCAAACTGTCCTAAAATTAAATTATGAACAGGATAAGTTAAATGTTGATAATGTTTCACCACAAAACATTTCCCATTAAACTACATACATGTTTATAATTAATAATTAATATGCATTTAGTTATTTGTTTTGCCGAACATTGTCCTTAGCCTTCTAACAGCTAGCTATAAATTACCACTCCGCACATACTTACTCCACCATTTCAGTCTCTTCCAGACGCACCTCTTTAAAAAACCCTCCCCTTTAAAATCCCATATCCCTTTTCTGACCTCCACAGCACCCTTACAGTTACTCAGCCTGTGCCAAAACAGCAGCAGCAGCGGCAGCCAATGGTCTGGAAAGTCAAGTTAGCCGCGTTGTAAAGTATACAGTAAGTAATTAGTAGTAAATCAAGCTTGCTCAAGGCCCCTCAGACGCTGGCGTGGTGGGCCCCCTTCTACCCTCGCCCGCCCCGGATAGGATTTTAGTGCAGGCCGTGCCCCTAGTTTGTGGCACCGGGGGCATAAATTGTGCAGTGGGACGGCGTATAGCTTCAAGGGCTCCGGGCTTGCGTCGGGGTCACGGGGGGTTGCGCAGAGGGTGTGCGTAGGAATTTAGGGGGGGACCGTGCAGCCACCCATCCAGATGCCAGTTAGCTTAATGAGCGGTGCTAAGTGCGAAGGAGGTGGAGGAGGGAGGAGGAGGGGAGTGAGGGCCGGATTTCACTGCCAAATGAAAGTGATAAATCTGGGGAGGTGCACTGAAAAGGAGAACTTGGTGGACAGAAGTTAGTTTGGACAGAAGCGAGCGGTGTAAATCTAACACTTAGGGGAGTCAATTAAGGGGGATTTGGAGGTGCGGTAAATCAGTGAGAAATTAGTGAAAGTAGTTTTTTTCAAATTTGAATTTATAGAAGAAGTGCTAAGTACATTTTTATGTCGTTACATTCTCTAATTTAGCTAAAACAGCCATTCAAAGTGCTTTACATCAAGGAACCATTCATCTATTCACAAACATATACACATGAGCTTGGCTCTAGTAAGAATGGCAAAGGAATCCAAGACACACTGGCCACATTCTGTACAATTTATAAACAAGGAAAGTTTATTAGTATGTTTTTTCATGACTTTTTGTATGTCAATATGTTACAAAAAGCCAAATCACAAATTTTGGTTTAAGACACATGGCGAAATATTCGGTAAGTTTAACGGGTAAGTTTAGGCTTCAAGTTACTAAAATGGGTAAGTTTAGGGCTGAGGCTTTGGGTATAGGTTAAGATTAACCCATACTTGCAGTCTCCCACTCAAGTACTGACCAATATTCACATTTATAAAACTTTAAGTGGAATTATTTTGAAAGTGTAAGTCCAAACAAAGCACAAACCAACACAAAGTTAATAAATTCTCATGACTCTCAGCACAAAATTCTGCCTCATCCCTGAAACCTCAGAAGTACAAAATTGAAAATTATTAGATTGGATTACTAAACCTAGATTGTGACATTTATAGCATTTTTGAAGGTATGCATGCTTATAAATGAGACCCCAGACTTTTAAAATATGACAAGATCAGCCATTAAGTATGAACCTATATTTTGTGCTATAATCAAACATAATTTTTTTCTTCCCAAAAATTTTAAAATGACTTGGGTGTGTAATCCATAATGAAGTGGAAGTCATCTCCCACTCTAAATATCGTGGCTCTTATTTGGACGATCAGATGAAATTTGATGCAAACACTGTTGCGCTGGTGAAACGCAGTCAGCAAAGACTTGACCTTTGCATAAATTGAATTCTTTTTCAGTGCCATGAGTATTTCTCGGTTCTAAGAGGCCTTTATCGAGAGCCTTCTGCGGTTCTTTTTTATTTGCTGGTTTCCTAATTTTTAGCATTGATCTTATTGCAAAACTGAGAGAAGAATTCTTCTTGTTGCCATCAGGCAGATGTTATGAGTTACCAAACTGCAAAACTAATCGCTATTTAAAATCTTTTGTCCGAACAGTTGTTAAACTCTCTGTCGGCTCCACTGAGTCTGGTGTTGTATGTTTGCCATTATGAGTGGAGGACTTTTCTGTTATTGATTTTATTGTCTGATGCTCAAATGAATTGTCCCTTGAAAGATAAAGTTGTCTGACTCTGGATCTGGTCGTTCTGCTAAGAGGCCAGTGAAATGTAATAACAACATTATAGAACATTTTAGCTACTGCTCCAGTCCTGACCAAACTCAGCTCTGGATCTGGAGAAGGTGAGAAGGACCCCTGCTCTGTGGAGCTCACTGCTCATGGGGATGCTACAGAGACATTGAGGAATAAATCGAATGCAGAGAATCAATTGCTTTTAGAAGGCCTTAATAAAATATAACTTAACAATATTTAAGAACTCTGTGTAAGCTAACAAGTTACAAACTGTCATGAAAGTCAAACTAAAAAAAAAAAAATCAAGCACATTAGAAGAATATAATTTCTTTCTTTCTAGCTTTAGTTTTTAAATTATAAAGAGGGTCGTATCCACTTTTGTCAGCTCATGACACATTAGCAGATTTGCGTATGTCGGCACGAATGACAAGTTATGACAACTTAGGAATCAAGTCAGCACCCGAGCCTTATTTTCTTGTCTTATTTGCATATTACAAACTAGTTTTAAAACATGTCAAATTGTAGCTATAAAAGATAACCTGTTACAATTGCACTGTACTGTTTTTTTCCCCAGTTTAGAGAGTACCATGAATGATCAGGCGGCACACTGGGCTCACACCACTTCTCTTTTCACTTCCCTCTGTGTTGGATTGCACAAGTCCACTTATCGCATGTCAGTATTTCATAAAGCAGGAAAAAAAAGAGAACTTCCAAGTAGTGCTAACTCAATACTTTTACTTCAGCTGGTACTATTTACACACTCTGCATATTTACAACTTTGACAGGCTAGGCTAAGTGCAAAATAGTGAAGAGGTAATGTTCGCTTTAATGTGTAACTGTTAGCCATTGGTAGTTTAAATTGCAAATGAATAATGAGAGAAAGAAAACAGACACATAAAAAATAATTATGTATGAAATAAAAAAGTAATAAAAAAAATATGCTAGGTTGAAAAATTGTTGGCATAAAATTTCACACAAAACATGCAAACTAATTAATAAAAGTATATTAAATGCACTGCCATAATAGTAAACAATATCTGTATCAACTAAAATTGCAATGATAATATGCTAATCTTGCCAACTATGATGTTAACAATAATAACGCTAATATTAATGCTAACAATAATAATGCTAATAATGCTTGCGAGCGTAATGCTAATGTTAATGCTAACAATCATAATGCTAATAACCATGCTAATAATCATAGCGCTAATGTGAAAAATCTTAAAGCTAATAATAATGCTAACAATCATAATGCTAATAATGCTAACTGTTAACAATTAAATTGCCAGTAATAACGTTAACAAAAATAATGCTAATAATACTGCTAGCAAACATAATGCTAATAATCAAAATGCTACTAGCAATGCTAATAACAAATAACAATTGTAATGCTACTAAAGCTAATAATAATAATAATGCTAATAATCTTAATGCTAATAATAAAGTTAATCGTAAAAATGTAATCCAATTTATAAAAATATACAAAACGAAATAAAAACAAAGCATAGGTAAAGAAAAACAGTTTAAAACATTTAAGCTACTCTTAAATTCCTGCACACATTTTGGGACAAATAAGGATAAACTTGGAACTAAACCTGGACTAGACCAGGTCTAATAAAGTCCATCAGGTGCTTGAATTTCAACTACGAAGAGGTGGAACTTATCAAATCTGCATTATTAACAGAAAGTCTATAGTCTCATTTCCTTTTACTAAAACATTTGACCACTATTTAAATTTACTAAGAACAAAACGCACAATGATTACTTATATTTACTATAGTTTATTGCTACGTGCTAACCAAACACCATGATATGTCTCCTTTAAATCTGATGTACTCCTATTGTCAAACGTTCCTTTCTTTGTCATTCACGTTCAATGATGTTCTATTAAAACGAAATACAGTGCGGCGTGCTTAGCCATAAAGCCCTGCACTAAAATGTGACGTGAAGCATAACCAGTTACACCGATCATTAATTCATAGCTCTTTACACGCCGCACACTCTGCAGTCTATGGAAATCCCATTGAACTGACTCCACATTACTCCCAGAATAGCTCCGTTTGAACTGTAAAGCCTTCCGAGTGTGAGATTGGTCAGCCATGGACATATAGTCTGTAATTAGCCTTTTTAATTTCCCATTTAGCCTCCGCTTCCAGTAGATGTAGAAATGTGGGCTTGTTCTGTAAAAGGTTTTATGTTCGGGTGAGCTTGGATGTTTTTATACAGTGCAAAGTCAGAAAGGGAATTTTACTGTAGTTTGTTAGAATCAAATGTTGAGTGGACATTTTCACCTTTAGATACTATTTTTGCTATCAGCTTTGGCTAACTGTTTTGCTATGACATTGGATTAGTATCGTTATTTATTAGCACATTTCAGATTAACTTTCCTTCCAGACGTATCATATTGACGAGTTGCCAAAGTAAGATTGACCATGGTAAGTATAGAGTATTAACCCTTTGCATGTTAGTGGGATTCTGAGGCTAAAGACGACACCGCTTCCATTCTAACCAGTGTAAACTACTACGTTTTTGGAGACATTTTTAAACACAAAAGCAGTGACTTGTTCTGTGGGACCTGACCACTACTTGACAATTACTTCTGGCAGATGGAAGGATTTTGTTTGAGCTGGTGTGATTTGTTAGAGGATCTAGATCTGCTCTTCCACGTGGTTATAATGCTGTCTTTTAAATGGTCATTCATGTCTTGAAGCTAATGCTAAATATGCAAATGTGTTCATCACCCATTAGAGCTTCTGAGACGACACAACTTTTACTTGTAATTATTTTATAATTAACTTCATTTTGTTGGAATAGTCACTTCTTTGGACTTTTTGTTCAAGGCTTGGTTGCTTGTAGCTCTGTTAGCTCTGGTCAAATGCTTTGTAAAAGCAGGAATAAAATGATCTTGTGAACAAAACTTGAATGATTGACAACAGTACTGTTTTAGCTCGAAATCTGAATAAAACAGACCAGTTTGAACATCAAACTGAACTTGCACGTCTGGGTAAGGTCAGGCTCACATTAGACACCAATATCATGGTTACACTTCACAATGAAACGGCATTCTAATGACAACAAAACTTCGAACTTTTAATGCATAGTTAATGAGTTTTTGTTTTTTTTTGCCTCGAGCTAGAGCTGTGACGTCACCGTGATGTAGGCTGAAAAGGGTCAAAAGTATACGCGTGTCCTGTGCAACCTGGGATATTTTTGCCATTTTGCATTTCTCTATGCCTTTTTTTCTGAGTCTTGCCATCCTCTCAAATATCGTCTCAAATATTGTAAGGTTCCGTATCTCTCTCATGAGACTTCTTGCAGCGCCAATATGTTTTTCAATATGAAAGTCTGTTGTCGTGTGTGCCTCGAAATGAGTAGCTACAATCGACCCTACCATGGTGATATTTGTTGACTGTAAATCTGCTGTAGAGCTAAATTAATTTAAAAAGGGACTGGCCAGGTTCCTTCTCCTTATTTCTGCGTTCCATTCTTCAAATCATTCATCATTTGCAATCTTTGGTCCACACAACCTTTAACAATCTTCCACAGAATGGTGAGCTGCCCAGAACCTAAAGAACAATAACCAAAATCCGTCTCTGCAGGATGTAGCCTTGCTCTTTACATTTACAACTACAACAAACAAGACATTTGGAGATTTAACTTCTGTATCAGTAAACAGTTTGTCGAAAGATGCACACCTATGAAATTTCTCTTAAGTAGGTGAAAACAGGATTTTTTTTTAGCACTGGATCATCAGCTGTGAGACAATACAAGATTATCCAAACAATCAATGAGAAAATACTGTCAGAACATGGTTACAAACTCAAAAAAGTAAATTTAACATAATACTGCTCCTTTATATAAGCTTTTAAATTCAACTTTACGTCATCAACACTGCATTCTACAAAAGTGCCCTCCACCAGATCTGTCAAACTCCGAGCCGCTGACAAAAACCATCTTTCCCTCAAATCTAACCAATCGCATGAATAAAACACTACAAACATGTCCGTCCGTGGTACTCAAAAGCCTTGGATTCTTCTCCTCCGTCTCGCACCGCTAAGTGACAACACGCTGTCCTAGTTTTTTTTTTTTTTTTTTGCACACAGCTCCTCTGCACAGACAATCTCCTCTAACTCTTATGTTTAATTCCGCTATTGTCTTTGATGAACCATTCTGTTTCGACTCGCGGTCCCGGAGGAGAAGCATCTGTCGCGGAGAAGTTAGCATCTCCTACCTGTGACGCTAAAGTAGGTTGGAACAACAAGTGGAGTGGAGAGGAAATGTGGTTAGCTATGTTGTTTTGGTCTTTTTAAAAATCTTAAATAGGTTAGATGGGGAAAGGATCGCGTAAAAGCCACAAGAATGCAGTTCATATGATGTAAATGTGAAGATTTCTTGCATTGTGGATTACTTGTTCTTCCAGTACATACATTATTTTGTACCGCTTGTTCCCATTTGAAGTCGCAGGTGACTGGACCTATCCCAGAAACTTTGGGCCTTAGGCGGGAACATTCTGTACAGTGGCTGCTTTAAATTATAGATCACACATTGTACTCCGAGTAATTTGTCAAAAGCAGAGTTGCAAAAACCTGCCCTTTTTTTTTCTTCTCTGGTTTGATGACTTGAAACTTGACTTTGACGTTGGGACTTGATGGTCAGTAATTAAGAAGCTTATAAAAAAAAAAATTTTTGCATAAAAAAATCCTGATAATTCAATAACATTGCAAAAACAACAGATTTATTCACTTATTTGCGAAAAAAAAAAAAAAAAAACTCAAAAAGACTTAAATCAGACTTGGAACTTAACTTGGACTTGGGAAGGAAAAGGAAGAAGAGGAAGATAAAGAAAAAGAGAAGGAGGAGGAAGAAAAAGAAGAGAAGGAAGAGGAAGAAGAATGATGATGAGGAAGAAAAAAAGAAAGACGAAGAAGACGACAATGAAGATGCTAACGAAGAAGACAACCATCATGAAGAGGAAGAAGACAAGGATGAAGGAGAGGAAGAAGAAGACAACGAAGACGACTACGATGAAGGAGAGAAAGAAGAAATAGACGACAAAGAAGAAGAAATGAAGACGAAGAAGACGAAAAGATGACGACAAAGATGACATCGAAGAACACAAAAATGAAAAGGACAACAAAGAAGACGAAGAAGATGAAGACAAACATTAAGAAGACAAAGAAGGTGAAGAAGATGGCGAAAACGACAAAGATGACAAAGAAAAAGATGAAGATTACAAGACAACAAAGACGATGCCGAAGAAGACGACGACGAAGTAGTTAGAATTGTGCATAAAGTGGGATTCAAGAAAGCACAATTTAGACTGCTAAAATTTGAAGACTCGATGGAATGCTTACTACGTTAAAAGCAAAAAAATCTCAACTGTCTTTAAACTTTCATCAAATTTCAACAAAATTATTGAATGCTTGAACTAGAAGAAATTCAATAGGTTTACACTTTTTCCACTTCCCTTTAGAGAATGTTTAAACTGTTATTCTGGATTGATGGCTTTCTTTCTATGGCTTTAATGTACAATTAAGAACATACTCAAATAAAACAATTTCATTTCAATAAAAGTCGAAACTGATCTTGAGCCAACAACTTAATTATTACCAATGAAAAACTATCATTTTTGTACATCCAATCTCATGTCTCGTCTGTACAACTCACCATATTAACTACCATACTATATTTTTTCCAACTACATTTCGCATCGTTCTTGCACCACTACATCCCATCTTCCAATTTCCGCTTTGGTGTCATTTTATTAGACTTTTGATGGGGCATAGAAGGACCATTCGCCGTCCCATAATTCAGCGGAATGTGAGAGGAAAGCACTCGGGTTGTCACGGAGAACGGCCGGCGTGGGACAGTACAACACTCCCCACAGAGCAGACATGTTACACAGGCGGGCTAAGAGAACCCTGGAGCACTTACAAATAGGTAAATAATGATAAGACGTGGGAGTTTTGTGGAGTGATGGGGTGACATTGGGGGAACGGTAATAAAACTTGACTTTTGTGTGGTGTATGCTTGTTTCCATGGGGATAATGCCAGGCTGTGGGTAAATTCAGTACAAAAGTGCCCCAGTCAAAAATAGAAGTGTTCATGTTTTGTAATGTGACAATGTTTTAAGGTCTGGTGGTCAGCCAAAAGTTTGTTTTTTTCAATATTATTCTTTATTGTATGTTTTTTTTTACTCTGCATATTTCTATTAGTGACCAGACCCATTCACTTTTTGTATTACAGCACAAACTACATTTAAACAGTCCTCTTTTGTTGTGATGTCACTTGAACTGAAACTATTGAGAATGGATTCTCTGGTGGACAGATTACAGCTGGGATTTCGGGGGAAGCTAAAGGTGCAGATCCAAAACTAACTAAAACAAACATAAGTGTTTGATCAGGGATTTTGATTTCTAATTTAGATTTTGAGTAATCAAGGTCTGACTGAAAACATGTCTGAAAAGACTTTTTTAAGCTTACTATTTTTAGACTTTAAAGAATTGCTGGGTTTCAGAAGATCACAACGTTCTAAAGTCAATGTTATTTCAATAAGATTGGGGGCAGCTAAAAAGAACATTGTAGAAATTTAGTCTATTTTTGTAATGCAAAAGCTAAATGGGTCCTGTCACCTCAGAAATAACCACTTTTTAAATTAGTGAAACATTTTTTTTTATATTTAACAGTAAAATGCAATGTTTTTAAGAAGAAAAACTGCCTCTTGCCCCCTAACCTGTCCTTTAATGAATGAATTCTGGAATGTGAAACCCAGCAATAGAATTTGAAAAATGTCTTTTGTTAAATGTTTTAAAATCTTGTTCAGTCAAGATTGTGAAGTTGGATACTTAAAAGCTACTTTCTATGAAAAAAAAAAAGAACGTGTAGAAGTTATATTGGCTAAAACCTACATTACTACCTAACCCTATCCAGGAGTCAATGAAGGAGCGCCTTTTCCCTTTTTATAGTATTTTTGTACTTCCTGTCCATTGAAAATACTCTTTGTATTTGCTGTTAGTATCATGCTGCATAATTTAATATTTTTATAGTTTATGTAGCACTTCTAATGGCTCCAACAGCTGCTATAAAATTTGTATTATGCCATAAAGAATACTTTATTGTGTTGAAACACATCGGCTTATTCATTCACAAAAGATCAATGTACCACTACAATGCCTCAGATTCACCTTGATGCTGTCACACTGGCTAGCAAGTCTCTTTTTGACTTTAACTTTTTGGCTGATTCCATTTTCCAATTTCCTTCTAACTTCTTCTGACTGTGTTTTGGTTGAAGCCACATGGAAACATTTTCTATTGGTTTAACTACTACGTTTAGCTCTGAAGTTACAAAAATGGGCATGTTAAGGTCTGGAGCTTCATGGTGTTTATGATTAAGATTTTGTTAATAATCCTAAATAACACAGTCTCTAAAAGCACAATAGGAGGCAGAGCATTTAGCTATCAAGCTCTCTGGTTATGGAATCAGCTCCCTGCTCATGTCAAAGAAGCTGACACAGTCTCTACATTTAGGATCAGGCTCAAAACGTTCCTCTTCGGATTAGTTTATGGTCAGGTCAGTTAGGAACAGACTCTAAACCCACAGTTCTAGTCAGGCTGCCCTAGGAGCAAATATACTGGGGAAAGTATGGCAACTTGAGCTCTATCCTCTCACTTCTGCTTTTCTTGTAAAGAATAATAAACTACAGTTCATCTCTATTCTGTTCTTTGCTATTCACTCGTTGTCCCCTGTCCCACTCCCCTCGGGAGTGTAACTGTTTCAGATCGTTGCTGTCCCAGTGACGTGGGCCGGACCCTACATCGGACTCCTCTTCTGGACCTCCGCCCCACCTCCTCTCCAGGATTGGCCTGTCCTGGTCCTGCTAGATGAGTCGTTTCCCTCTGCTTATGGACTCTGGCTCCACAAACATAAACTCTCTTTAGTCTTAGTTACATCTACAGCCTGTCAGTCCATGGGAGTGGATCCCTTCTTCACTGTGGTTCTTCTCCAGGTTTCTCTTTTTCCCTTAGGGTTTTTTTGAGTTTTTCCTTGCCAAGAAGGAGGGTCTAGGGACAGGGGATGCTCTGGACAATCATTAATTTGCTCTACTAATAATCTGCTTTGACATGCTTGATCAAATGTTTCATTGAATGTGTATTGTTTCATTGAATATGTATTGTTTTATTTGATTTTATATTTGGTTAGAGAGTTGTTGTGATTTTGGGCTATACAAAAATAAATTGATTTGATTTGATTTGATTTCTGTCCTATTAAAGACATAAAGAGTTTAATTGGCAAGCACCATTTGCATTATGGTTGTTGTGCTTGTGTTTGCTTGGAAAATCCTCCACACAACCTTTCTAAACCCAGCACTATCTCAAAACGAATCCCTTCTCTTCTCCACAATACAATCTTTGACTCCACGGGTTGCTCTCCGACTAGTGACACATTTCTCCAGCGGCCGCGGGTTGACTCCAGGATAGAGGCTCCGCAAATAAAACTAATGTAGCCGCTGTACTGTCCTCGCGAGAGTGGGGGAACAGAATGTCACCATGTCTGTGCGCGAGAGAGACGCAGGGAGCCAGACAAATCTAGTTTCTGAAAAAAAAAAAAAAAAATGAAGAGGGAAAACATAGCCTGTCTGTGCACTGAGGCTGCAGAAATGGCTTACGTAAGAGTCCTCGCTGCTAGTCCCCAAAAAACAGCAAAAATCCATAAACACAGACAGACACAAACACGTTTATACTCTCTCGCTTCTCTCACATACACAAACGTTTGGATGACTACGCCGCGAAGGACAGCTGTGCACTCCCAAAGCTAAATACTATCCGTCTCCATAGTCTCAATGGTGCGACATGGGAGTCACTGATATGAATAGACAAGTGCACTGAGCAGAGGTACAAGGTTTAACATAGGAAGACAGCAAAAGGTTGGTTTCGTATTACATCACAATATTCTGCAGAGCAAACATTTTCAATACATCTGCGTTTGGTGGCTAAACTAAAAGTTGTTTTTGTTGTTGTTGGAATACAAAAGATAACTTGTTACTCATAGAAATTGCCACAATGAAAGTTTGTGAAATGGAATTTGATATTTTATGGTAAATTACAGTTTTAACAGGAAAAACTGCCTCTTGTCCATCATCTGTAACTATATCATTAATGGCTTATGTATTTATGCAATCATCTTGCATGAAATTATTGTAATACCAAACATCATAACAATACGTGTCATAATACAGTATTTCCTCTTATCCAATGATCACGTATTGATTCATCTTCATTCATTGTACAACATGAGAGTCACTGTACTTTTGTTTAGTTTTAGTGGATCATAGTATTGTAGAGTTGACTATTGAGTCATATAACATTTATCAACACGGAGGATTCACTTGAAGCCTGCAAGCCGAAAGAACAGCGTCTGATTGACACAAGCTGTAGCAGCAACACTAGTCAGTGCTGTTACCAGCTAACTACAAGAGTTTATCACTGTGCAAAACAAAATTATGCTGCAAAATCAACATTTGTGAATGAAATTCGTTCAAACTAATTATACATTATATTCAGTTAAGTGAAAAAAACGCAGTCTTAAGTTTCAGGAGCCAGATGTTTGTCACACAGTTAGTTCATTCAAACAGTTAGCTCTCCCGTTTTAATGTTTTTGTCAAAGCAGTTTCCGCAACCAATTTTATGGACAGCGCATCTTTCTGCAGCGACAGACACAGTAGAGCGGAAAGACAACCAATAGGCCATATATACATCTGTATTAATTCAAAATCTGTGCTTATTTATTCTTTTTTTTTTTTTAGACCCACAATTATAGCATTTGAATTGTCAGCTTTTCATAGAAAATGTGCCAGGATCTGTCTCCAATAGTTTTTTGTCTCCAATAACTATTGGAGACCAATGTTCTTTTCATATGACAACATTCTTTTACAGTAATAATTTAACAGATAAAGGGGAACTACAGTAATTACTGTTTGTTTGAATAACTTCTTGTAATAAGTTTATTCACTATTTAAAATGCTGCACTTCTTTGTACAACATACAGTAACAGGTTGTTTTGACATGACAACACAACACAGTCTAAAGCGTAAATACTACAACACAAATTGCGTAGGTTGAGAATGATTGCATTTGTCTAAATATTACACCGTATATATCGCACAATGTGAAAAAGTGCAAAATAAACACGATATTTCATGAAATAAACTCGAGGTTGGTTGAAGCCACAATGGAACATTTCCTTTAGGTTTAGGCTTCAAGTTACTAAAATACATACGTTTATGGCTGGGGTAGTTTGAGATTAGGATCAGGATTTTGTGAAATCTACATAAATAATAACACATCTTTACAACCACTATAGAAATAAACTGGGGTTACAGCGCGTGTCATATTTACCCAAAAAAGCCGTGAAATCATTCAAATCATATGCTATTGACATGTCTTGTTATGTCCTGTATATATACAGTTTTTCGTGAGATCGGTTTGGACACCACAACATTCACCAGGCCCATAATAGCATTTAATACAGATGTCTGGCAGCGTAAACTGGCAAAGTCTAATGTTTTTAAAAGGAAAAACTAGTTCTTTCCCAACATCTGCCATTATGACATAATCCAAATGACATAATAATGTTAAACTGTCAGCGTCCAGCTCATCTTCTCCGCAGCTAACCGCAGTAGCATTACCCATACTTGTTGCATTATTGTCCCTTGGCTCGAAAAAAAAAAAAAAAAAACAGTAGCAACAACAGTGAGTACTTGGAATGTGCAACTCAATGATATCATGAAGCGGAACAACCAGCCGGCAGCCCCGCGCGCACACACGCACGTGCCCAGACGCAGTACGCCTTCAGAACAATAAGTACAGACACTGCCCCCCCTTCTCCTTCTCCTCACCCTCTCCTCTCTGCTCTCTCTCTCTCTACCTTCAGCGTTCTAACAAGCCGTGCTGTACAGTTTTATTTACACCGGCCCCTTATCAGTGCCACAGCAGCACACAGCCTGCCAATTGGAGAGGACAGGCGGAGAGGCTAAGAAAGAAAGAAAGAAAAAAAAAAAAGTAGTGAACGGCACAGAACTGCCTGTACCCGCCGTTGCGTGGAGAGGTGTCGAGACCCCCCCTTTCGACAGACTGAACCCCCCCTACATCGGCCAGGACCTCAGCGCGGCGGAGTTATCAAGCAGTCTGGGCCCGAGCCAGCTGCTGTTGCAAATAATAAGTCACTCCGGTACACAGACAGGTAGTACGTGGAAGGCAGGGGAAAAAGGGGGAGTTGGGGAGGTAGCGGCGGCTCGGGGGGGGGGGGGGGGGGGGGGTTGTCCGTTTAAGGATGTAATGAAGGGTATGCCCACTTGTCGCAGCGTTTATGGGGCCGGGAGAAGGCGAAGAGCTGACAGGAATCATAACAGGGGCTGGCAAGTGGAGGACAGGTGGTAAAGAGCGCGGGATTCAGAAATAATGGAAAGTTTAAGGGGGCGCGTGGACAGCCTTGACGCGCGCCAATTAAGAAATGAATGTTTAACGGAGTCTCATTAACTTATATGAAATTGAAAATACGTGGTGGTTTGATGATGAAATTATATTGGTTTAAGTTGTATGTTTAAAGACGACAATGTTTCCAAAAAGTGTAAAAAGAAGCATTCAAGAAATTAAATGAACTTTTTCAGACGCAGATGTAAAGCAGGCTTACCACCCTCTTCATAGCAAATCAGATCTCATCTCATCCCAAAGAGTCCCAAGAGTAACTTACAGGGCTCTTCTTACAAGTTTGAAATGATAGCTTGAAAAAAATTGATTATTAAACAGATGAAGACAATGTGTAATTTATTTGTATTTTTAATTTATTTTTTAAAATAAAATGCACATACAAAAAAATAATATTAGTAATAATTTAAAAAAATGTAAGGAAAAATAAATAAATAAAATGGACTAGAAGTAAAGGTGTGGAAATATTTGGAATGACAAAATGATATTTTTAAATACCTATGTTAATAGAAAATAACTGTGCACCCTGTTGCACACCTGATTTTCTTTTAATTTATATAAAATTACAATGTTATCATTTTTAATTGAAACTGTTTATGCAACAATACAATTTTAATAGATGGAAAATGCACTAAAATAATCAACTAACCAAATAAAGCAATAAAATAAAAAAATAAATAAATAAACAAAAATAAAATAAAATAATACAAAAATAAATAAATAAGGGGCAGAAAGTTCTCCCTGTTGGACTCATCAAAACAAAAAATATGAAAGTTCAACTGGAACTATGATGATGATGATAATAATTCTATGTAGCAGCCAAATATATTATAATAAATCCAAAGTTAATGTAATTAATTATTAATTAATTATATTAATTAGCATGTATGGCAATAGCACAATTACCATTCACTGTATAATTCCAAAACCCTACCCCTAACCTTATAAACATAAGATCAGCGCACTATTGAGTTATGATTAGATCATCATGAGCACAAGGTACAACATTGCACAAGACTGGTGACATGTTGAAACTTTACTGGTGTTAAAATGACAGACGACTGCACTCAAATGGGCTTGAAAAAATACATATTGCGCAACCAACACAAACAAACAAACATTGACTTAGCTCCCCATTCCCCCAAAGCTTAAACTTCTGTATCCCAAAAAACGACACACAAGCACAAACTGCTTTCACTCCTTGATCAAGCACAATACCAGTTCCCACCATGCACTTAGCCTCATTTCAAAAAGCTAAAATAGCCTAAATTGGAGTCTGATCAGAACTGCGACATTTAAAAAAACACATGAATAGTCAGAGTTACAAAAGCGCCGAGTGCTTCTGTTTTAAATATGAAAAATGATATCTGTCTGAGCTTGAACATGCATAATGTACTCGAACGCGACGTCTTTATGGCAACAGATAAGAGACAATAATCTTGTTTTTTCTGCAAACAGGGAGGTTGAACGGTCCCATCAAAAGGCCCCGTGTGCTCCTGATGAAATTGTTATTGACGGAAGAAGAAATCAAAGAGAGAGAGAGAGAGAGGAGAGAGAGGAAGAGAGGATGAAGACAGAATATTCAGGTCGCCTCTGACAGCTTTACGGTCTATTGCGTCGAAGAACCGTGGGGATGTCTAGGGAAGCAGACAAATATTGACTTGCCGCCGCGCAAATCCGCGAGATTCTAAATTTGGTGCCGGGACAAAATTTGAGTGAAAAAAAATGAAATGATAAAACGGGGTTGCAGCATCAGTCAGGTTAGCTTTTCAGATCGCTACAATGTCTTCATTTACTTTGTTGTGAAGCGATTTGTCCAATAGCTTAGACGATAGGTTTTAGATAGCTTTTTTTCCTGGTAAAGTTGAATGTTTTTTTGCTGTATGAGTTGCAATTTTGAATCAAAGGCCTGGCAAAAAAGTCTTTCAAGGACAAAAATGTGGATGGATTATGTCTATGATTAGGAGTTTTAGGAGATCTAGAACATATGCAGAGTATTAATTTACATTTTGTTCACAGTAAAACACCAAAATTTGCTAAAACAGCTTGGAAACAGAAATAGGTCCATTGACTTCCTGTTCAAAACTGAAGAATTAACAAGCCCTGCATCTTCATTGCAAAACTTAACTTAAATTAGCAGCAAATTTTGGAGCAGAGAATAGTGGTCAAACAATTTTAAACAAATTTATATGTTGTACTTGGAGTTTGATTGTTTGGACTAATTGCAAGTAAATACATACAAATAGGCAAATATAGGTGGTAGGTGACAACAGGGATTTTCTGAGCACCGGCTGCAGAACAATGCAAGGTAATTCAAATGTGCATGAATCAATTTATTTACAACTTTAGGTGAACTTATGTTGAGGGAACAAACTCAGAAAAGCAAATTATAAACGTATTAGTGAGTTTGCTCTATGTTTGTAAAGGGAAACTTGCCTAATGTTTAATAGGTTGGGTTCACATTTTAAAACACGGGAGCCCATTTTTTTCCATCAGCAGGCCAAAATTAATGTTGTATTTATTTAAAAAAAAAAAAAAGTTTGTTCAAATACAGGACAAATTTCCCTACAGGGACAATAAAGTGTGCCTTAACTGTGCCTTGTGATTACATCGTACGTGATTTGCATAATTTTGTGTACTTTGACATTCTTAAAATGCACTTAGACCGACTTACAAACAATTCTCAGCTCCTCTTTGTAGGCCAATCTCAACTCTTGAAGGGTCCGATTTGGCCCTTGGGCACCATTGTTTGAGATGTGATGTTTTAGGCCAAATGGTGGGGAAGAAATATTTTTTAACATTAATAAGATTGCACTTTCTCATGAAATATCAGTAAGGTTATTCCATCTGAGGATTTCTATTAGTGACTAAAACCCTTTCACTTTTTTAACACTACATTTAAATAACAGCATTCATCATCTGCAAAAAAATATTACCGTGCTGTCTCGTAATGTCATGAATGGAATCTATTATTGCACATAATTGAAAGACAGCTTTGTATAGGCCACCATTTTGTTAAGAAACTGGTCAAGGTTTATTCACAAATGTTTTTGAATTCAAGACAGAAGTAACCTATAAAATCAATAATTAACAAAACATTGTCACATTTTACTTTCTTACTATGAATTTTGAAAATCAGTGTTCGAGTGTTTTAGCCAATGCTATTGTTAGCATATGATATGGCTCTAAAAGTTGTGAAAAGTACTTGAGGACCTTTAAAACACATTAGGTAATCAAAACAGAAGACTTATCAGCTTTTTTTAATGGTAATAAGCTTAGAATACATGCTTAAAATGGAAGGATTTCTAAGTGTACATACTGTATTATTAATCATTTAAGGTCAATGGATTTTGATGAGTCAATTTCTTCCCGAAGCCAAAAAAAAAAAGCTGGCCTAAAGTGATTTGTTTGTCCAGTACACCACAGACAGACCGGTCTATGTTCCTGAGCCTCTTGTAACTGTTTACTGCTGTTTTTGTCTTACTTTTCTGTGAAACGGAGCGGCCATTTTCCAGAGTAAAAAGCCCCCAGGAAATAAAGGTTGTCTGAGTGCATCCAGTGCCATCCTTTCTAATGCCGGAGCTGTGGATTTAGCCACTCGACGCTATTGTACAGGTTAGCTTGGAAGTGTAAAGTACAATGTCTAAGTAAAATCTGTATCTGAGAATTTTACGTAGTTTATTACGGTGAATTTGATAATTTTTCTTTTTTTTCATCAGTGATTTTCTAATTCATATTTTTTTCTTAAATTTGTGACCATCGTTGAAAGTAAATGTTTGAAATGCACAGTAATAACAATAAGCAATGACAAAAAATAATATAATGTAACTACAACACAAAAAATCTGAATTTTAAAGAAGGCTCTAGCAAAAACTGAATTATAGACATAACTGATCATTTCCATTGGTTTGGTTGTTTCTATCAAAGTCAGTTCACAGTTAGAATACATGTCAAAGAAATTCTGTGATTGAAATAATGAGCCAATTTAAAAATTGGACCAGTGACAAAGTCTTGAAATTGTTTAATTATTTTATAGATTTAACAAACAAACACTGTAATTTCTATACATGATGCTACTTTTTTCACAAGCTTAACTTATACGATAATGCAGCTAAACTACTGGTTTTCATTGACTTACTATAAACAATAAAAGCTTATATATGTACTTAAAAAAAAAAAATCAATCAAAAATATTTAGTTGGTGACGCTTTTATTCCAGTGCGGAATAAAAAGCTGAACTAATAAAAGGGGTACCACTTTATATTAACTACACCTTAATTGGCCTTAGTAAACCATGAATAAAGCATAAATAAAGCCTTAATTATTCATGAACTAATTGTGAATTAATGAATGAAAAAGTTATTAATGCTTAGTCACTACTTAACTAAAGAGTTAAGGTTAGGATTTAGAGTTAGGGGCGGGATTCGGAGTAATTAAGTAGTTACTAAGCATTAATAAGCTTTTTCATCTATTAATTAATCATTTATTCATACTGAAATAAGTCTTTATTAGGGTGTTATTAATGATTTATTTATTAAGTCTAATTTCTTTGTAGTTATTCTAAAGTGTTACCATAAAAGCTTTTCTTCTAAAATTGTCACCAATAGATTTGACTTGAATGAAAAGCCTGTTTCAATGAAATATATGAAACAGGCTTTTAATGACTTTTATAACCAACCCTCTTCGGCTTGGAGGGTGAACAACTGTAAACTGCTAATTCATTTTTGCAAATTTAAAGGGCACATATTATGAAAATCAACTTTTTAGTTTTTAAGCTTTTTCTAATTTTTTTTCTTCATTAATAACACTACTGAAGTTTTGTCTGTAAGAAATTTTTCGTTCCCCCCAAAACACTGTTCTGAATGTTCCTGATCTGTGATGTCATAGGTAGATCTCGGAGATCTCCTGCTCTGTTTTTCACTCCATAAATCATCCAGACTCGATTCGAGTTTTTCTGCAGCATTAGCATATCAGGAAAGATCCACTTGTTTGTGTTCCCAGTGTCATTTCCTTTGCAGTCTGTAAACAGAGCCCACACTTAATTTGTGATGGGGGAAACACAAAAAATGCACAATATTTGTCCTTTAAACAACAGGTTCTATTTTGCCAATTTTCACAGCCCAGTCTAAAAAAAAAAGCTTGAGGTAGTTTGAGAAATGTCCTCATCATACAATTTTGACATTTCGTTGTATATCGCCGCTGTTTTTATTACCTTACCTTGCCAATCTAAAACAAAAGTAGCCACAATATTTCTCAAACTATCCTTGTTTTTTCATATACTCTTCCAAAACACTTCTCTCCATCTGTGCCTCCAAATCTAGCATCCCGTCTTGAGCGAATCCTGCTTTTTAAATTCGAGTTGAGTGCAAAATAGACATGCATGATTTAGGAGAAGGCCCTTAGCTCCAGCTGCCAGAACGCCTCTCCTTCACCGCGCCGAAGTCCTAAACTCTGTGAAAGAACCGGGCTTTGAAGCTATTAGAGCGGCTCCTTTCATGTGACGTTACCTGGGCATTGGTTTGGACAGAATGGACGCTTTGACGGTGGGAGACGGCGAGTGAGTTAGGAGCGGTTAGTGTAAAGAGAAAAGATATGGTTTGGAAATGTTATGTTTTGATCTGATTTGTTGTTAAAGATTATAATTTTTTTTTTTTGTGTTGAATATGATCAATACATCACAACTCCTCACTCCATCAACATTACAATGTGTCGAAAATGCCGCAAGGGTTTTCTAAGTATATTTTTAGCTTAATTTAGACAAGTTTATTGCTTAAAATAAGGTAACTAAAATGTAAAACACATTCTTTTTTTATCCTCTTTATCTTTATGCGAATGAATGCAGTGGTTCCAACCCAATAATTTTATCACAAAAGCACATCTCTTGTTTTCTAGTCAGTTACAACAAGAGAAATCTTGAAAGTTAGTGTTATAAAGCATTTCATTATTTATGGAACACAGTCTTTGAAGAAAATCTAGATATACGACGGAATGTCAAAAACGTCCAATAAGCATGTCTTCACACCTTTTTAAAGATTTTTTGGAGTTACTAAAAGGTTACTAAAATGAGAACGTTTTTCGAACTGGGGCTTACGGTAGGTTGATATGTACCTGTTAAACCTAAAGATCGTGGCTTCAACAAAAATTCATGGTTATTTTACGTTTAGGCTTTTTATTACATATTGCCGTAAAAAGGCGTGAAAACCTGCTTATTGTACATTTTTGACATTTCGTTGTATATCTATGTTTTCTCTGGAAACTAGGAAGTAAATATGTAGAAATAAACACATAAATGCAAGGCAAAAAAATAAATCAATATCAAGCCTTGCTAAAAGGATGCAGAAGTTTTAATTGCTTATGTAGAATGTTTCTCTGCTTCCAAGGCTTTTTCTAAGTTTTACAGAGCTTGGCCATTGAGTTAAAGTTGCTTGATTCTAGGATTTGAACCTAATCTCAAGCATTTTGACTAATTTAATCTTGATTTATTGCAGAGACATAAAATATTTTCCTAGTTTCAAAGTGTTTCAACTGATTTCAAGACATTGCTTCCTATTTCAAGCCAAATTATTTGCCAATGGGTTAAGAAAACTGTTCTTACGACCATTGGCAAATTTGTGTTCTTATTTTAAGCCAATTCCCTTAATACCAGCTAAAACTGTCTTGAAACCAGTGAAAATGTCTACACAAGCCTTATCTACATACATCTTTTAAACCAGTGGCAAATAATTCAAAAATAATTTCTTAAAATGTGTTCTGAACTGCTCGAAACAAGGACACTAATCTTGATCTCTACATCAACTAGAGCTTGAAAGGATCAAATGGCTTGACAATATGGTTCATATCCTAGAATCAAGCATTTTTAACTTTTGCATTCTATTTCTATTCAAGAAAACCCAAATGAAAAGAAAAATAAGCAGACTAAATAATTTAAACACAAGATTATGTAGGGACCCATCAACAAAGTTTGTACCTGGGGCCCAGAATTTGGTAAAAGATATGCCCTTGATTTTGAACCATAACCATGTGTCCATAAAGGCTTGTATTTGCAGTAAAAAAGCTGACCATTTTTCAAAAACTATTCAGGAAATGTTCCCTGTTTGTGATTTACTGATGTAGATTTGATACTAACTAACCCAAATAAATCAAACAATAAAGCTCTACTTGAACTCTCACTCCAATCCAAATATAACTCAACCTTTGCACCACAGCATGTCCAAAAAAGAAAAAAAAACTGCACCGGACATTTCTCGAGGTGCTACATTGCCACATTTGTCCAGTCTGGGCGTCTAGTTAGCGCAATTAGCCGGCTGTTTCCAGACACAAATGTCACCCAACGCGGCCCCTTCTCCCTTTTCTCCCTAAACCCGAGCCACCTTCCTTCCATCCGGGTCAACCCAAGCCCATGTGGTCCCCCAAAACGGAGAAGAATACGGGGCATTGAGAGGCTGGGAGGATGGGCGAAAGGGTGACAGGAAGTGGCTAAAAAAGAGAAGGAAGGAAAGGAAAGGACATGAGGAGTGAGGAGACAAGAGAGAGAGAAAGGAAGTGAGCCGACACAGGATCTGGTATTAATAGTTTGTTTTTGAGACTAAGAATGAGGAAAAGTAAGTAAATAGATTAGGTTTGATGAGTAAATATGAGCTTAATGAGACGAAGCCAATAGAAAATCGATGTTCAGTGATTTGAACCGTTATGATTTTGTTAAAGTTAAGTATTTTGAAATCTAGATCAATAGTTTTAAATTGTATGCAGGTACATTAGTTAAAGTTAAGCTAAGGATTTGGCCACAATATGAAACAGTATTCATGTTTGGAAAAAGTGTTGACAATTATGGCTGTTTTTGGTACATTTCTTCACAAACTGACACCGGAGAATGACAGTGAATGGTGGCAGAGTGGTTAGCAATCTTGGAAACCTTGATTTCTGGAGAGATTGTTTCTCTGTTACCCACAAAAATTGGCTAGAAATAGATAAAACATTAGTGTAACATCGCAGGACAATTTAGTTTTTTGAAAAAAAAAAAAAAAAATTTTAATAATAATCAAAGAAAAAAAAAAGAAGCTTTATGTGCACTGGAAGTTGAAAACTGAACAAAAACAGCATTATAAAACAATTTAAACTGAAGTACGCAAAAGTGTCATCACATCAAGAATCCATTAGAATTAAATTTTTAATTGGCAATGAGGCCCCTGCCACTATTTCTCTATCATGACTATTGGTTGCCAACAAAACAAGGGTAAAGTGGGTTGTTTTGCTAAATATTAAAAAATACAGCATTTTATAACCATAAATGCAGGAAAAAAATGCTAGGCAAATCACTAGGCAAATCATATTTCCAGACAGTAAAATACAATAAAATCAAGATAGCTATGATCTAGTTCAACTATGGTCTAGAGAAGTGGTTCCCAAACTTTTCAGACCGGGACCCATAAAATATTGATGTTACCAACTCGCGACCCCCACAGCAGAATAAAATGGATCTCTTTAAAACTTTCAAGTTGGAAAACTATTTAAAATGGGCTAAAATGCATTTATTTTTGTGGAATCATTGCTTTATATGACCAATTTTCAGTCTGATGCTACCTGATGCTAAAGTTATAAAAACAGATTAAAAACCAAGTCATCGTTGTAAAATTACATTTTGAAATCATCTTGCGACCCCAAGATCGGGGGGTCACGATCCTCACTTTGGGAACCACTGGTCTAGAGCAGTGGTTCCCAACATTTTTTGTAGAAAGTACCCCCTAAATTTTGTCCCACCTGTTCTTGTTTTTATGAAATTCTATCTTAAAATGCTACGAAAGTAATACAAAATTCTTACATTTCAAAAGTGTTAAAAAATCCTACAATTTAATGTTAAATACATTTCACCTTCTGTTAAGATCTGAAATCATTCCAAGTACCCCCTGGTGAGGGCTCACGTACCACTGGTTGGGAAACACTGGTCTGATTTGTCCCCCGGGCCTTAAGTTGCATAGGCCTGCGGTAGACGTAATCACGTAATTTTCCAAACCCCCAGACATTAAGTGGAATGAAATAAAGACGGTTTAGAGTGTTTTTCATGTTAACTTTTTATTGTTATTCAGAACAACTAATTCTGACTTAAAAAAAAAACAAAACATTATGTAGACATGGTAACTCGTCAATTTTTCACCTATTGTCAGGCACCCCCCAAAAAATAATTTCTTGACGTCCCAGTAAAAGAACACAACCTCTTCCTGCGCTTGACTCTCCAGTTTAAAAAGCCCATTTGAGGAGCCCCCCCGTGTCACACCTGACCAGCGCGTGAACCCTCTGACCAGCGCTGGGCCCGGGCCGCCAGCTCTCTTTACTGTGCTGTAAATGTGTTTATGGTCCAGAGGGAGGACATGTACCGAGGAAAAAAGTCATTTGGACCGTCTGCGCGTGCCTGCGGGGGGCGCTGCTGTGGCTTTAAGATGATTGCACCGCCTTGAGAGACACTTGTAACGTTGGAGTTTAAGTTTTTTTTTATTTAGGATTTGTCTGCAGGGTGGAGAGGGGTGCCAAGGCGTCTGCAGACTGGTTTTCTGTGTGTGGAGTTTGTTCGAGTGTGAGTGGAGTGGAAGCTAAGTGGTTCTGTGGATGGGAAATTGCAACCTTTGGAAGGAAGTGAGGCCAGTGACTAAAAAAAAAGGGGTTTTATAATGTGCAAATTGAGAGTGGTTTTGAGGCGAGACAATGGAGGTGAAGAGACAAAAAAAATGTTAGGTACCTTTTATAACAACTACACCTTAATTGGTCTTAGTAAACCATAAACAAAGCATGAATAAAACCTTAATTATTAATTAACAAATGGTGAATTAATGAGTAAAAAAGTTAAAAAGACATAAATGAAGGACCAAAGGTTAGGATTTCGGGTTAGGGGGCAGGATTTGGAGTAATTCAGTAGTTACTAAGCATTAATAAACTTTTTCATCTGTTAATTAATCATTTGTTCATGATAAATTAAGTCTGTATTAAGGTGTTATTAATGATTTATTAAGTCAAATTGTTACCAATGTTTATCTAGATGTACAGTAAAAAAATGTTTGCAAGGTTGCAATGTTTCTTGTACAAATATTGTAAAAATGGCAAAGATTAAGTTTTGTAAGCCAAATATCTAACTAACTAAATAATAATAATAATAATAATAATAATAATAATAATAATAATAATAATAATAATAATAATAATAATAATAAAAAGACAAAACCAAGTTTATTTTTCCTTGGTATTTTGTTTATTTATATATATATATAAAAATGCTGTCAAAAAACAAAATACACAAAACCAATCAATCAATAATACAAATAATAATGAGGGAATTATGGGGAAAAGCTGCTTCAATTGAACAGTGTTTTATTATTATTTTTATTATAAGTTTGATAGGTGTACTCTAAAATAAATATATATTTTTTTAATTTACAATATACTATATAAATGTCTCGATGCATGGGGAATAAAGGTAAAAAGGATTTTATTAGAAGATTGAGGGCTACACAAAATTGTCTGAGGGCCGCAATTAGTCTCCAGGCCACTGTTTGTATACTCAGATTTGGTGCAATTTTGAGTAAAACTAAGTCATAGAACATTGCATATAAAAAAAAAAACAACAAACAAAAAAAATTAAGCGAACAGCATTTCGAATAACATGTTTGATATGAAAAAAAAAGATGATTGCTTTTACACTAAACATTTTGTTACACACCATATAGTATTATAGTCATTTTTTTTAGAGATAAATTGATTTTTTCGTGTACGTTCCGACATATGTGGTCAAAGTGATAGAACATATCCTCCCCACATTTTCAAGTCATTAATCACTCTATTATGACGATGACTTTCTAAGTTTCCGTCACTACCTTTCGCGAACGCAGACAAAATGAATACCTTAAAGTAATTACTTAAAAGATACAACTCCGCATACAATACACCGCTACATAGTTGTTCGCGTAGCTTTAGTTGCTATTTCTGGCAGTCTAGTTATATGTCATCGTAGACAAATACACTGACCATTGAGCAGATAGAGTCTTCATGCAAACGGTTCATCGTACCTATAATCTGACGTTATTAGACTTTTCAAAAAGGTTTGTTAGATTCCAGTTCAGGCACAAAGATTAGAATGTAGGTGGTTTTTTTTGGGGTTTTTTTGTTGTAAAGTTTGAGAGGCTACTCGATGTAGCGTGATTGAAAATATAATTAAAGGTATGATGAGTTTCTAGAGGCCCTACTATACTTCTTTACTGTTGCCTCATTAAGCAGTCTTTCTCTTTGACCTTCAGCGGAATGAATAGGGCCTATGGATCCCTCGCGGCATGTACTGTCTTGTGCTATAGTCTCTAGAGTTTTCTTGTTTTGCATATACAAAGTATGTTTAGGTTATTGGTGTAATTGCATAGGATAAAAACAGAGCGGTAATAAGTATATCTACGTAATAATTTGACTCAGATTTGGTCAAATTCAAATTTAAATAGCGATCCTAAGACCCTTACTACTCCCTGGTCTCTTAGTTCAGATTGTTGCTGGTTAGCTTGTTCATCATTATGTAGTCTGGGCTTCATTTTGTCTACTGTATAGTCAATGACTGAATTGTTATCGGTAAACAAAAACAATGGATATCGTCCGGAAGTTAGGACTTTTTTTTTGGCAAAACACACTCGAACAGTGTAGCTTCAGCAAAATTAGGTTTTAAAAAGTAAGTGTACAGTTAATATTTTTTCTATTTAGATTTCTAAGAATAATCGTTTCTTGAAAAGTTGTATCCCATAGAAAAAAGTTCCCAAAATCAGAGCATTATTTATATCATTTTATTAAGCTAGCATGACTCAGGTCTTAGACGGAAACTACGAATCTTTATTCTAGTTGTTTGCAGTTCGATTATAACCTTGCTGCATTAAACGGTTCATAGAGACCAAAATCCTCATCTCTAATACATTATCATTTTGCTTTGTTTTGATAAATCTGTCAGGCGGAACTTTTGAGTTTTAACTGTTTAGTTTGTCTGTGTTTATGCTTTAGATAAAATTGTGCTGGTTCTTAAACCAATAAGGATTACAGTCCACCATTATTTATGTATAAAGAAAGGTACAGGCTCTAGATTTAGAGGGTAGTTTGCTGCTGGGTTCTCATAGGGGTATCGGAATATCGCGCAGGTCTATGCCTGCTTCTCCACTCCCTCAGTGACTGTAACTATGTCCCAAGATAGTAAAAATGACAATTACTATAGCATCTGAACAACAATTCTCTCTACTTATTGACTAGCTCATCGAGGTCACCATGCTAACTGCCTTCAAATACATCTTGTGCCACTATGCTGAACTACTTCAAGCGTGTATTATGCTCTTGTTCTTTGTTGCACTTGCTAAGAGATAGTCTCTGTCTGGGCTAGAAATTAGCGCAATGATCTATAGGGAAAGTCTATAGACCAATCAGAAACTGTTACAAATCATAGGTTGCATTCAATATTTTTGAAATGTGAAATTTTGTTTACAGATCTTCATGTCGTTTTTACACCTCATAAATACTATGGTTGTCGTCATCTAGTCTGTCTAGAAATGATAGTAAAAGTCAGAAATATGTGTCCGGAGACATTATTTTTGAAGAATAACAATAACTCGAGATCGTAAGGGAACTAATAGATATGCTTACCTATTTGATGTTCCTAACAAGTTAAAATCGAAACTAATAACTATTATAATAAGATTGTACAGTGGTAGGCCAAAGAAACAGAAAAAGCAAAAACACACTGCATCAAAGACATCTCTTGCAGAGAGCGCAGCAGACGACGTATGTCCTTCACTTGTGACCAGTGAGTTCACACTGAAATGGCTACACACTCAGCAGAAGCGTCTTGTAAACCTGGCAAATAGATTTGACTGGGATACCGTCGTCCGTCGACGGGCCAACAAAGGATATATATTGTACTATCTCTCATTCTCTCATTTGAGGCATTGCTATTCCAGGTCAGGTTTCTACTATTCGGTGCGTGCGACCTAGCAAATTGTATGTCTCCTATCTTTTGGCACCAGCATTTGTCCCACGTAGAATGAAAACAATCTCTTCTCCTCCTCGCGACGTGCTATAAGTACCTTCACATAAATTAATAAGAGACTTCAACAGGCAAATCGTGAGTGCAACTTAGTGGAGGTTTTCTGCCCACATGTCTCATGAGCTAGAAGCGCAGGACGCCTATTTAGTGACGGGCAATAAACTCTCCCTTTCGCTAACAACACCGCTATCACGGCTCGCGTTCTCCCCCGCTATCTGCCACAGATGACACCGGGTACAAGATACCTAATACACAGGTTTGGCTTAGCGTCTATCTCCATTGTGGCAGTGTGTGCATTTCAGTTCGCGCCTGGCCATGTGGGCCAGGAAACTTGAAAGAATCGCAGAATTGAAGGAAAGAAAAAGAAAAAACCGCCGAGCGAGTGTGGCTTTCGGCGCTGATGCACATTGAGATCAACAGTGTCATGAGCAGGGCGTGCAACGGAACCAGTCGTTCGTGCTGGATTTCTCCATACTTTAGAGTCGTTAGCAGTTCAGTGGTGGTCGATGGAGGCGGCGCATAGGCCGTAGCGGCGGAGGAGGGTTGGGGTAGGGAGGTGCGGAGACGTGGCGAGTGAGAGAGATAGTGGGGAGCTCATTTTCTGGTGTCTTGGATGAATAAGCTTGCTTGTTGATATTGTTGATAAGAGGCACGAAAGTCGCTCGCAGGTTGTGTCTATAGACGTCCACACCCCATTTGAGAACCTCTGGTTTAACTAACAGAAAAAAACTGTCTCTCTACCCAAACTCTGCACTTTTGATGTCATCATATTCTTTAAAGTAACCGAAACACTTAGCTGCTCGATCTCTTCAAAGTCCTATAAACTTTGAAGTTCATAGGACTTCATTGGCCTATAATGTAGTGTCCCATGAACGCAACCTATTGTCAGACAAATGTGTAAAGTTTACAGCATCACCTTTAAAAATGTTTTTGTGGCATTTTTAGCAGTATAGCGATATATTCAATCATCGATCTTTGGATATCTTGAAAACATTATCGACATAATCAAAAATTAGATTTGTTGCCCAGAATTTGATGGTAAAAGATTGATAAAATATTAACTCTATCATTTGCCACAGTAGATGTTTTACAGTGTAATGTTGACTCCATAAAGTTAAAAACAAAAACATAGAAACACTAATAAAACATGAGGAACAATGTGACTTCAAATACTGTATATGCATTTCTTCAGACCACACACTTTTCCCTTTCCAGACTCGTGCCGGACAGACTCCATTCCCCAGTCGCGTTCCAGAGTGAAAACATGTGGTGGGAATCCTCGCCTTCCACATTCCATACGTCATAACAGCCAGCCTAGACAAAGCTCCGGACCTTTTTAATATATGCAATGTACGCTCACCTACTTCCTGATCCTAATACACCGTGAGCGCTAAATCAAAGCAGTTAGCCCGGTCCGCGCTAGCCACTCCGCGCTGCCTCTCCGGATATAGATAGAGCCGGAGCTGATAGCAGAGCCGCTATGACAGCTCCTGGCAGCCGGCCAAACACGCCAAGTGTGTGTATATATTTGTACGGCTGGAGAGGGAGACGGAGGGAGGAGGGGGGTTGTCAGCTGAGGCAGAAATAGGCCAAACAGTGAGAGTACAGTTCAGTGGGTTCGCCTGTCCTGCCGTGGCCTCTATATGTGTATGCGCCGGAGACGGAATATGGCGCTGTTCCAGTCTTATCAGTGAGACTTGTCTGGGGGACATGTGGGTTAATATGGTTTATCGTATGTCTACTCATGCCTTACATCGCTTTGACATACAGTTTTTGCTCATTTTTCTAAGAGTGGGATATGGGCGGATTTAAAATGCCTTTGGTTTGATGTGTTCCCATATGTGCAACAGAGCTTCGAGAAAAACTGAAGACCAAAGATAAGGCTGTGTTTAGAAATGTGTAATCTTTACATTTGAATGGTGAAGTCCCTGTATCAATGAACCAACAAACCAACTAGTTATAAGGACTATTCCTTATTTAACACACATTGTCATGAACAAATTGGGTTGCTCAGAATGCATTAGGTAAGTGAACAAAACGTGTAGACTGAAGTAAGAAGTTTAAAATGAAGTATTTTGGTTTGTGTACATTTTAAGGAAGCAAAAATTGGGTATAGAACCTTTTGCCCAGCAATCAATTAATCAACCAACTAACCAACTAAGAGATTAACTAACCAACCAACCAACCAACCAACCAACCCAACCAACCAACTATTATGTAATGTTTGGGGGTTATTAGATCATTTGGTCAACATTAGAAAATTTATACAATACAGGATTCTAAAACTATAGAAGAGGTATATTTCGGCCTGGCAAAATTAGAGACCATCTGACCAACCAAAAGGACCAACCAACCAACAAAAAAACCTGGCCAACCAATGCACCGGCTAACCAACCAACCGGCTAACCAACCAACAAACAAACTGGCTAACCAACCAACAAACAAACCGCTAACCAACAAACCGGTTGACCAACCAACAAACAAACAAAACAGTTAACCAACCAACATTCCGGTTAACCAACCAACCAACAAACAAAACAGTTAAGCAACCAACCAACCAACCAACCAACCAACAAACAAACAAACTGGCAAACCAACCAACCAATTGGCTATTCTGGGTAATGTACTTAAGCCTTCAGAAAACCAACCAACAACAAACAAACAAACAAACAAACAAACATACATCTAGCTCAAACAATACATTCATAATTAATGTACTATGTATGTTCTCTAAACCAAAACTCCACATTGGCATTGCAAAAGAAAGTCAGAGGCATCTTTATAACCAAATTTGAATGAAAACGAACCCTTATCCTGGTTTAGTTGTGTGGTTATTTACATCAAAACCAAAATATCTTTGAAATAGCATACGATACATGGTTCCCAAAGTGAGGGTCGGTCGCAAAACCAAATCTGGGGGTCACCAGATGATTTCAAGATGCAATGGGCCTTAAGTGGGGGAACATCTTAGACTCATTGCAGCGTTAAGAGACAGACAACCATTCACTCTCATTCATTCACAAGAGAAATTTACAGTGGTGTCCAATGTACCTAAACATGCAAGTTTTAGGAGGAAACCGGAGTACCTGGAGAAAACCCACAGTAACACGGGTAGAACAGGCAAAATCTACCCAGAGAGATCATGAGATGTTGACTTGGGTAGCCAGACCTCCAACAATTCTTCTACTATGTACCCATTTTGTCATTTTCTATATTCAGAAATACACTAAATCTTTACTTCTCCAACAGTAATTTTGACACCAACCCATAAAACATACAGTAACGCACCATCTCCCTAATGCAACTTTCCACACTTTAAACTTTGGACTCATCTGAAAGTGTACGCGCCGTGGCAAGTGACAGTATACGCAGGCTTTGGGAGCTCCTGTCTGATGTTCCAGGAGTGTCTTGTTACATCCTTTTGCAGTTTGAGCTTTTGACGCGCTGCTGGGGCCGTGACAGCTTGACAGGGGACATGTGTAGCTTGTCTGCGGCGGAAGACGGCGCTCTCATTACGTCTTTGTCCTCTCAATGTCACTTTCCCGGGGACGCGGAGACATGATCGGACATCGCGGGGGGAACTTAGCCCGACGATTAACAAGTCATTTCGCCGGAGTAACCGCGCGGTGATACATCCATCAAGCTCGAGGCGCTCCGGGGGAAATGATTCTGCACTGTTTGTTTGGCGTATTGGTTTTAATTAGGCGGTAAGAATGGCGTTTGGTTTGAACAAGAATTGTAATGGATTTGGGGATTTCGATTTCGGCATTATGACAGTAACATTTTTAAAGGCAAGAACTCAAAATACATTTTCCCTTAAATCTTAAACTTAGCCATAGTATGACGAGCAATGTGATAAATACTAAAGAAGTGTCACTCAGGTGTCTCCACAAACTCAGGAAGGCACATCAAGCTTAACATGTAGAAGGTGTAGAAGGTTTAATGCACATTTAGACAAATTTGTAAGAAATTTAAGAGAAATTGGTCCTTTGCAGTTGCTTGAACTTGACTTTGAACTCTGTGACTTGAAAGGACTTGAAGCTCTTTTTTGTGTGATTTTGTGACCAGAAATCTATTTTAAATGGGAGAGCTTAGAAAACTTGTTGAAATTGTAAAAATGCAAGAAGTATTTGGTGAGTTGATAAAAAACATAACTTATGGGAAAGAATTACATAAAGCGTTTGGTTGACAGACCTTGTCAGGTTTAGAGGAGGCAGGTCTTTCCGCTCCTGTTATAAAAGTGCAGGCACTGCCCACTCTTGACTCATCCAGTTTAGAGTTGAGAGAGTTTAGAAATTTAACACAGTGACCAAAGAATCTTTCATATAACAATAAAATAAATCTTTCACAATTATTTTCAAGTCTTAAATTTATAGAATAATTAGCAGATATTATAAAATCAAGAAACACTTCATAATATAAATACCTCAATGAGAGGGAAGCTACAACATGACATTTAATTGAAGTTCATAAGACCTCGTGGGTTTAAAGTCTGTAAGGTGAAGATCCAGTATGCTTCACGTCTCTTTAAAACGCGATTGTGGTGCCCACTCCTGGCGGGACAAGCACCTGCTCTATCCCGCAGAAGCGGAGATGGGACACGTCGTGATTGAAATGGACTGCTACTGGCGCGTTTGTGTTCGCTGATCCGTTGTTTTAATTTACGCGTGGTCTTCCCAACGTATAATAACTTTTTCAAAAGAGTGAGGCGGTGTGCGGGATTCTTTCCCACAAGCTAAGTACCTGCTGTTTCCTACGCACCTGACGCCTCTCGGGTGTGCAGAGTTTTCCTGCAACAAATTTTGATATAAAAACATAAAATGATCAGAAGGTTTGGACTGGACTTGGGGGCACTGACTCTTTGACTTGGCACTTGACTTTCTTCCTTTGTCTTGAGACTTGACTTGAACTCGTCTCTTCTGATTTGGGACTTGACTTGGACTTGTCCCTCTTAGGGGTGTAACGATTCACCTAAATATTCGAAGTATCAATACACAGCCCTTACGATCCGCTGCATCGATCGGCGTTCTACTAGTTGGCCTCAATCCAGGTCACACATCGATGCAACTTTGACTCGCTTCGAATCTAAGCCCAAAGAATCGATTTATTTAGATATATGGCGAAACATAAACCATACAGACAAACAGCATTCTTAGTAGTTTATTTTTCACATAAATGTTTCATTAAATGCACGTTTAATACGCTGGTTTTCCGCGCTGCGTCATCATCAAGAGCCTGCAGCACTTGTTTCACATGGAATCTACTCCCGGACGGAACCGCTGCCGCACAGCCCAGCAGAGGGGACGGACAGTGCCCATCCCGCGGCCCGCGAAAGCGCACAGAGCGGGGACCATGAGGGACAAAGCCGTAAAGGCGAAACCAAACTGCCCCACGGAGGTAATGCCGCGAAACGACTCGAGCGAGCTCCGAAAAGAACCTGACGAGCTGCAAACACCCGCCGCCGCCCCCCGAGCTGCAACGCCACAGTCATAACACAGACTCGCGCATTTGTGCAGGTTCATGACTCCGCTGCCAGTCGGCGCATATGTCACATTTTGGACATATGCCGTACTTAAGACGCAACATCACCATGCTTTGGATCTAAACTTCGAGTCTGCACATATTTGTGGATATAATATTTAATCTAATGATAAGTCATGAAGATACAGTAAGTTACAGACTCCCGTCTCAACACACTTCTGCATCTGTGTGAAAATGATTCAATAAGATGGTGAAATGTGAGTCACTTATTTTATTATGATACTAAACTTGTGAATTAAGGGGAAAGTGCAATGAAAAATAATTGTCATTAAGCTGAATATCTTTATTACCCTTATCCTTACTCTATCATTTTATTATTTGTTATTGAGGTTTTGATTTAATGCAAAATCTTGGTCATTATTTTATTTATGCCGTAAGTTATCAAACTGAATCGAAATATTGTTTTAAAACTGCTGTATCGTTCTGAATCGTATCGTTCCCAAAACCCCCAAATCGTTTTGTAATCGTATCTCTTGGCCTCATATCGAAATGTATCGTATCGTTCTAAAAACATATCGTTACACCCCTAGTCCTCTTTGACTTGGAACTTGACTTGAACTTGTCTCTTCTTGACTTGGGACTTGACTGGACTTGTCTGTGTTTAACTTGATGCCAAAACTTGAGACTTATTGAGACTTGCAAAACAGTGCCTTGGTCTTTTGTGTAGTTTATTATTTCTTTGATTGTATTAAGTTTTTTACTTTGGAAACATAGTCTCCCCAAAATAATCCCCTCAAACAATCATTTCACAATTATTTTTAATCAAAGTGCAATTCTCTCATTTAATATTTTTCCCTTCACAACAAGCTCAACTCAAACTTCAAAAAAAAAAAAAAATCTTCAAATTAACAGTTACAAATCAATAACCCTCCTTCACTGCGGGGAATCCCATTTTGATCCATCTCCAAGAAGGCCCTGTTTACTCTTGGATATCTGCTCTCGTCTCTCTCGCTCTCCCTTTTCCCAGTTTTCCCTCTTGCTTGTCTGGGCGCATTAGTATTCCGAGACTTCGCCTTGCTTGTTTTCAACAGTTATAACACAATATCCATGCTTTAAAGCTTTCATGTCGCACCTCCCTGTGGAATTAGCAACGATCCTTGTGTGTCCTGGCTACTTCCAGATGGCTTTTGTGCACGCTTTTATCTTCCGCTAGCTGCCTCCTTTCACTTTCTCTCCAGTTTTTTTTTTTTTTTTGCCCCATCCACATGAAAGTGCCGTCGGCGGATCTTTGCTTAGCCGGGTTCATTCTTTCCTTCATCCCAAAATATAAAAGTTTCAAAGCGGCGTTTCACGAGGGAGCTTCTTCCATAAATGGGATTCATAGCTTTCTAATCTGCACGGCGAAATTGATCTAAAAAACTTTCCCAGAGCTGTTGGCCTCACTTACATAACGCAATCAAATAAAATAAAAGGGAAAAGTACGTTTGCCGAAGGAGGATATTTACTTTTATGGCTGTTTATGTCGCAAACAATCCTCCCACTTGTGTTTTTTTTCCCGTTTTGGGAGTGTGAAAGAACACGATCTACAGCCAGAAAAGTCATGGCATTAAAGAGTGCAGCGATGGGCCGCGGAACAAGAATCGCAAAGAGAACATTGTGCTCAAAGTGAGGAATCAGAAATAACTCTTTGCTACTGAGAGAAAAGACTACAGAAAAGTTGGATGTAAGCTGTGTGCGAGCAAAAGGGCAATGTGGTAAAGTTGGCCCACCAGACAGGCTACCACATACTGTGCTTATCTTTTGTATATATTTGCAGTTATAGTTCATACAGATAGCTTTTATATGTTTAGCAAGTTTGATAATGTGAGCAAATGTTACTTTGTTTTGTTGATGCTAATCCCCTAAACTCCCTGCCTGGAGATATATTGTCTGATCACCAGGTTTATTTCCCAAGTTTAAGACAGATGAAATAGCCAATCAGGAGTGAGCATCAACTATCGTATCTAAACAAACATGGTGGCTTGCAAGGACAAAGTAAGATTTTTAGCTTCACTCATTGATTCTACCAAGCCTTGATGATATATAAAGAATATATTGTCTGGTCACTGTGTCAGTCTTTCGAATTCAGAAGATGTGATGGACAGACTGATTAGCCAATCAGGGATGTGCATTGTCTCTCGTATGAAAACAACACGACTGCTTGCGACGAAAAAAACAGACAAAACAAAACATGGAAACTTATGGAAAAAATATCATGTGGAACTGAAAAACATTGCATATTTTTGCAGAATCCGTGAGCAAATCAGAAAACTATTTTAATTAGAGTTGAGTGAAGATCCTCAGGCAGGATCCCAGGCAACAAAGCATGTGACCGCAGCAGTTACATTATTTTAATCATCAATAATTTTTAGCTAAACAAAGACAAACAGTGCTTTTGTTCAGGCCAAATTTGTTTTAGCTAAAAAGCTACATGATGTTCCTTTAAAGAAGGGAAAGGTTCTCTGGATTTGATTCCAGCTGCCATTAGCAAAGAAGTTAGTGAAGCTCTACAGTGTTGCCACGACAACAGAAAAGTTTCCATTTCACTACTTAAAAATGTTTTACTGTATGTAAAACAAAAACTCCAAGGATGAAATATGGGTTGTAAAAGCAAAAAAAAAAAAAAAAAAAAAAAAAAACGTTAGTGCATAGGCATTTATGCCCAAATCCTTGAATTTAACCAGTTCAACTTAACCTATGCCTAATCCTAACCTTACCCAAATCACCGAAGTAAATGTTTTAAAACATACACAATTGCATGTTTTCGAACTCCGCACAGAAAAGCCGGGCGGACATCAAACCTGCCACTTTCTTGCAGTGAGGCGAGAGTGCTAGCCACTCTGCCACCATATACATTTTTGAATTGAGCTAGCTTGCAATTTCCTACCCTAAGGACCAGTCTCTCCAGCTTTACATAAGCTACAAACTCGATCCTGCAGCACACTGACAATGCAATGCCCATGGAAATTCTGCTTGTGTCTGCACTTAAACACCAAACAATGAACCATCCACTCCTCGTAATGTCATCTAATCCTTAATGTTGTTCCTATGACATCTGGTTTACACCACAAGTCCTCGCTGTTGGCTGGTGACGGGCAGAGCTGTCTACCGGAGTAGTATCTGACTGGAGAAAGGGGGTAGATCCAGGGTCTGCGGTGTAGGTGACAGCTTGGACCGGGATCATAGCGGAGTTTTTGAAGCGGAGTGACAGTAAATGTAGGCAGCCATGACAGGTCGGGGAGTACAGAGGACGTTTTGAACATGACGAGAGAAAGGTTTCATGTTTGGATGAGCAGAGAGTGGTGGGGCCGCATGAAAAGATGATGCTACGAGCGGTAATGTGCCATGTTTAGGTGGCGGAAGAAAAAACCCGGGTTGATTCCAAGTTTCGTAGTCGTGCGTGTGTGTGTGTAAGATTGCGCGGTCACAGATGGATGAAGGGTTTGTGGAGTGAAATAACTGCATGTGACGAGTTAGCGGTGCAACTTTTGATGGATAAAAGGCTAAGGGGAAAAGCCGGTTTGAAGTACAAATCTCAATAATACGTTTTTGAAGTGGTGCAACACAGTGTTTCCGAATCGGAGGTACGCAAACGTCTACAGAGGAGTATTGCGACATGAGTTTACTTTTTAAAGAATAATTTAAAAGTGCAGGAGGTTCTGTCACTATGAAGGTCTAATTACTTTGACTATGATGTTCCGAAGCAAGATATTACACATATTAGATCAATTATAGCTAGGAAAAATTGAATCTTATTGTAAACAAGATGGACTCTCCATAGATTTGACCTGAACTACTTTTGTTAAGCTTATTGCAACATTCCAAGATAACGGTCTACCACCAGCAGTTACACAGTTCCCCTTTAAACTTGTCTAGAAAATCCAGACAAAATATACAAAAATATATCGAATCCACAGCAAATCCAATCAAATTAGTTTCTTTGAGTGACGTATACAAAAAAGGAGCTTATTGGTCAATGTCAGTCTATACATTCGAACCAAAATGACATAGCGGAGCAGATTTTTTTTTTTAAGCAAATTACAGACTATTTTTGACTTTTGCACACAGGAATTTGCACATACTGTATTGGATGGGAAAGATGTTTGTGCTTTTCTCTCGACTGGGTTTAACAAAAATATGGCTTCTGAGCTGCCTCTGCTTTGGGATGTTTCGACCATTTAAATATTTTCTATTGCATTCTGTTTTTTTCTCTTGGTCTCTTGTATCTAGAGGGACCTGATGACAAGAAAAATTAAAGACCGTCACACAATTCACGCATCTGTCCTTTCCACACGTCCCGAAAATCACCCTAACCAGATCATGTGTGGCACGTCATCACGCCAGGCTAATCATATGCTCGGATACTTTTGTCATGATAACAGTCGCATGTTTTGCATGGCTTGTATGAGAATTAAACAGAAATATGGCAAAATCTATTGCTGTGTTTCGCCGCTGTAATTTCCTGATTAAAACTGCAGAATTATTAGTTTGTTGATTATTCAGCCAATATGGGACAGATTGACACAAATAAAAAACAGTTTAATACTTCGTAGGGTGTTCAACATCTATAAATTCTGGACCATCTCATCTAGTCACAGCCTAGTCTCCAGAGAAAACGTAGATAAACAAAGAAATTCAAAAGGTAACATGAGCATGTTTTACACCTTTTTACATCAATACTTTGCGAAAGCCAAAATGTAAAATACTCCCAAATTTTGGGTTGAAGCCACGTTGGCGACATTTTCTTTGGGTTTAGCAGGTAAATCTTAAACTACCCCAAATCCCAGTCCTCAACTTATTACTTTAGTAACCTCAAGCCTAAAGTTACTAATTTCACCACTTAGCTTCAAAGAAGATTAGTGGTTATTTCATGTTTCGGCTTTTCATAACTTATTGGCGTGAAAAAATATCGTACGTTTTTGACATTTCGTTGTGTACTGTATCTACGTTATTTTTCCGAAGACTGTGTTGCTTCTGGAGATCAAAACAACTTAGAAACTCCCCTAAAACATGTTCAAACATAACACCCAAGCTTCACCGTCAGCTCCTGAACTACGACATTTATTTTAAAGTTGGCATTTCCGTCTAATTGCTTTAAGTGTTTCGGAATCCATGCTGTTTGCGCCAACTTCACCAAACAAAATAAAAACATTTCACTCTGACAATCAAACCGTACCTACTACCACTCTTGCCTCCTTTTATGGCTACACTGTCAGTTTACAAAGGTGGCCCTGAACGTTGCCCCATCTGCAAATATTTCCATAACGACATTTTAATTGGAATTTTTTTTTTCTGTGTGGAATTCGCCCTCTGAAACAAGAAGGCTTTTTCGCTTTATTGCTTGCGATCACACTCGGAACATCAGACTGCTGCTCGCTCGTGTCCCTGGGAGCTGTCCCGGATCCTCCTGCCCCCCCACCCCACCCTCTCTCTCTCTTCTCTTCTCTCGCACGGCCCAAATCCATACTAGCCACAGGCCCCTCTCCAATCTATTTTCTGCTCAGCTGGTTTTAAATGAAGTTATTATGACTCATTAAAATGCCCACAAGCTGGTGGAAGTCGGCCAATTACGATTTAAATTTAGCCTCCTGCTCCCTTCTCTCGATGTGGTGCCCCCTCCTCCCCCCATCCCAAACACACTCTTTGTTTTGGTGGGAGGCAGTAGTTTTTTGTTTTTTTTGCATTCATCAGGGTGTCTGATGCAAATGCGTTCTCTCGTACAGTGGAGACAGTTATGTGTCTGCTGTTACGGCTTTTGTCTTTGCTCGGGTGGGGCTTGTTCGGTGGCGGGAAATCATCAATTGAAGCATTTTTTTTGAGCCAAATGCATGATTGTTTTGTATAGTTTTTGAAAAGTTGCCACAATTGAGTAGTTCAGCTTTATTTTTGTAAAACATACCAATAAAAGCTATATGGATGCTTTAAAAATGCCTAATCAGTATTGGCTGCAGCTTTCAATCTCTCCAATTTAATTTCTTTTTTACATGTCCTTATATCTTGTGTTATATACTTAAATGTTTTTTTTTTCACTCCATGGTTTATATCTATTATCATCAGTGTTCTATGTTGTCCATTACCATCAAAGCAAGTTTCCAGATTGTGAAAATTCTTCACTAACCACAGCAAAAAAACTTATTTGGATTCATTCCTGTGAAGTGACCCATAAGCCATCGAACGAATGTAATCCCCATTCTTTGACCAGCCTTATATTCATGTGACATCGTTTGATTCAGAACCTGGGCAAACTCGGCCCGGGGCCAGATGCGGCCCTTGGACTGTTTTAATCTTTAAGCTTGGTGTCTTATAATTTATCATAATAAAGGTCATAAATAAAACGTTTTACAGAAAAAATTCCTAACAGTCATAATAATTTTGTCACATCAATGTCCATAGTATGGCCTCTCTACCAGTTGACTGGGTTTGAATAAGGCCCTAAGAAAAAAATATTGCTTACCCCTGGTTTATATGGTTTTTGCTTGTTTCAGCCACTACTTGGTTTGTATGCTAACAACACCCTCAACTTGCCACTGCTGCAATGTGATTGGATGGTGAAACCACTGGTTCAGGCAACACAGCCTCGTAGATATACAACGAATACAACGTAGATATACAGCGAAATGTCAAAAATGTATACGCATAGGCTTCAAGTTACTAAAACGATTAAGTCTTACCTGTTAAACTCAAAGAAAATGTCGCCACGTGGCTTCAGCTAAAATTTGTAGTTAATTACATTTGGCTTTTCGTAGCATATTGCCGTATTAAAGGTGTAAAACATGCTTAGTTGTGCGTTTTTGACATTTTGTTTCTTTGAAGACTGAGATGGGTTCAAACTGCAAATCATCATCTGGTGGGGGCCCATATGGATCTCTCAAGTTTATGAAGTTACAAATTTACAAGAAAATCCTACTTTTCATGCAAGAGGAGGCCAAATAACCGTCTATTTTGTGACCATGCAAGCCTGTTCAAAATAAAGACAGAGATTTGCATAAGCTTGGGAAGTGTTACAGTTACCAGGGAATAACCGCAAATCCACCATGTTTGCCAGAGCAAAAACACATCTGTAGAACAACTCAATAAAGTGCTGTGTCACTACTGGTGAGTTTATCACGCTGCAGTGTCAAAATGTGCAATGCTTTTTTAAGATTCAGCAATCTAAAATCTCCAATGACTTAACATTAGACCACCTGAACATTGTACATTGTATGATGTCACCTTCCCGAGCCTTATTATTTATTTAGTGCAACAAAAATGCTATTCTTCGTCTATTTTAAATCAATAACTTACACAATGCACGTTTACACAGTTCATTTCAGTGTTCTTAATCTACTTGCATGTACAATGTTATGTCACTTCAATTTATTAAACCTGTCCTGTACACTTTGAGCTGCAGTCGTCCGCGCCGATCCATGGGCGTATTTTGTCTAATTGTACATCAAACAGAAAAGCATCTCAGCCTCTTCCCGAACATCTGCTGCGGCCCTCTCAGCACGGCCAACACCGCTAATTGCTATTCACAGCGGCTCCACTGGACCTCGGTACTGTGCCACACCGCCGGCGCCGCCACACACACAAACGCACACGCGCGCTTGATGTTCTCGCCAGAGCCCGCGGCCTTTTATTTCATCTTAACCAGCTCACCAGAAACACTTTCAAATTTAGCCCCTTTATACTGCTTTTATGTAATTGTGCCGAAGCTTCACTGGCAATTACATGTGAAACAATGGGGATTAATTTAATGGCGCGCACTGGATGGGAACGCGCAGGCTTAGGAGCAAATAAGGCGAGAGAGCAGCAAATGGAGACTGTATGGAATGAATGGGAAATGTAGATTCTATATTTGGCAACCTGGATTTGGTGGAACTTGCTTTAAATCATTAAAAATACATACACAGTTGTCCTTTCTTTCATATGCTTGGGTAACTTTTTATAACGATTTAATATTTTTAGCAAAGCATGACAACTTGACATTGTTTCTAGTTTTGACTTAGTTTGGTGTGATGGTCCTTGTGGTAAGTATTTATTCTAGTTTTAAAGAAGTAAAGTTGCAATGTATGAAGGAATTGATAAATAAAAGTTGAAAATAACGGAATAATTTGAGTTTCTCCACATACATCGTCAAAAAGTATTAAAATGCAAAGATTATTTACACATAGGTGACAGTTTACTAGTTCAAGCAATGATTTAAGAAAATGTTGGTCTTTCATAATGTTATTTGTCAAATGATGTTATTTATGTGTTTTGTTTTGTTTGTTTTTCAGCTCAAACTGGCTTAAAACAGTTGTGGAATTAGCTCTTCATATGTCGGTGTAGGGGTGCACGGTAGCAGAGTGGTTAGAGCTCTGGCTTCCCAATAAGGAGGTCGTGGGTTCGACTCCCGGGTCGGACCATACCAACATCTCACGATCTCTCTGGGTGGAGTTTGCATGTTCTCCCCGTGTCACCGTGGGTTTTCTCCGGTACTCCGGTTTCCTCCCACCTCCAAAAACATGTATGTTCATTCTCTCATTCACTCACTTAGTGAGTGAGTGAATGAGAGAGTGAATGGTTGTCTGTCTAACCCTGCGGCAAGTTGGCCACTGTCCAGGGTGTTTCCCCGCCTAAGGCCCAAAGTCACTGGGATAGACTCCAGTCACCCGCGACCCCTAATGGGATAAGCGGTAGAAATGAATGAATGAATGAATGAATGTCGGTGTAATATTTAATTGATTTAGGGGAATCCATAGTAGAAAAAGGCAAAGTTGCCTTGCATTTTCTTGGAAAGTAGAAATGTCTCAATCTTCCAACAGTCATGTTTAAGATCGAAAATGATTGTTGGACGAACGTTGAAAAATCTCAATTATCTTTTTCTATTCTTCATATGTCACATTAGGTGGACAAAAGACTATTTTAAACCAATAAAAAATAGCCCGAAGCATCAGCTGGTTTAATTTCACTTTGTGGACATTGTATCATTGGTGCTTGTTCGCTTCTCAGTAGGCGGAAACTTTTTTGATTCAACCAATCTGCTTTTTGGTCGTTTTGTTGTCTAGTCAGTAGAGCATAAACGTGTATCTGATAGTTACCTTTTCTATGTGGCAAATTAAAAGGTAGAATATCACATTCTAAGTAAATTTTTGACACAAGGTCAAAAGAGGAGAACAGTCTGTTATTTTTTTTTTTTTTTTTGGTTCTGACCAACAAACCACGCCGCTCCTGCTCACTGATTGGGCAACGTTACTTCCTGCTTTTTAAGAACCTTCTGTAGTTTTGAGATATCTGACCTAGTAGTGAAATTAAATACACTAGGTTAGCCTGGTTACATGAAAAGCAAAACAATCTCTCAAGAAAATGTAGATGTATAATGAATGGTCAAAAACATACAAAAAGCAAAATGTGTAATAACCACAAATTTTGGTTGAAGCCACCTGGCGACATTTTATTTGGGTTTTTTACGCTTCAAGTTACTAAAAGGGGTAAGTTTAGGGTTGGTGTTTGTGACAACTGACCAAAAAAAGAAAAAAAAAGAAAAAAAAAAGTTTTGCCTGTAATGACATGCCATTCAAAATTGTCAGTTTCCCTTTGTGTCCCATTGAGGAAATTTGCTCCACTTTCTGGCATTTTTCCATTTTTCCATTGTCAACCATTGGTACAGTTTTGGAGATATTATTTCTTGTTACAAACTGTTGTTTGATCCATATTAAAAAAAAAAAAATCAACTCAATTGAAATAGCCCATTTTTCATACAAAATGTGAAACTAAACTGTATTTGTTTGGATCTTTTATTACTGCCTCGGACATGTTAAAATTCAGCCCCAACTTTGACTTTGATGATTTTGTAGTTTTTGTGCAGAAGCAGTTTGTTGTTTTTTTCTCTTGTTCTGTTGATGCCATTTTCTCCCCATTGACTTCCATTAGAAACACTTTTTTGTTATTGATCTGAAAATTCTCTATAAAAATGTAATTTCCCAAACATTTGTGTTTGTTCCTTTTCAGACAAGCTGAAATGCGTCAATTTTAGACTTGCTGATGAATTGTGTGTATTTTCCATTGAAACAGGCCTGTGAAGAGTAAGCCACAGTTTCCCCATGCTTTCCTATGAAGCTCTAAGGAGACAGGACATGTTTGTGTTTAGGGGCTCCTGGGGGCATTGCCTCACCTGGGGCGGAGTCTAGGTGTGTGTGGGGCACTGGGGGGTGTTGGAGAATATGTGAGTGACATTTGAACAATATGTATATTTGAATGTAGTGTCCTTACATTAGGATAGCAGGAGATTAGGAACTTTTTTTTCCTAATGGCCCCAGAATTGTACCAAAACACCAAAAGTATACATTCGTAAATTATGTTGTAATCCTATATCTTCCCTTCTGCTCTCTACACTAGATCTATTCACCTTTCTATTATTCACTATCCTGTCCACTTACAGCAGCTGTAGTGACTCGGGGCTGGAGGTGACCGCGCAGGAGGTGACCGCGGAGATGGTCTTAAACCTCCTGGATGTGTCCGTAGAGTATACCCCCTGGAGAAGCACCCCCCACCCGGAGGAGCCAGCGTCAGGCCGGGTCCCTCCGTCATCCTGACAGTCGAGCCCGGGACTATAAAAAGACACTCGGAGATTACCCAGAGAGCAGGTCGAGTCTTCCACCTGATCCCAGCCAGGCCCCTGAAGCAACACTTATGCCGTTTCAGACAGACAGGACCCTGAACGCGTCACGACCTTATTTAACGTCAAGTGACAATTGTGGTCTATAGCGTCTGGTCTACTGGTTTGTGGAAAGGGGATGTATGGGTAGGATTTAAACAACAAATCAATCAATGAGCTTTTTTTTTTTTTGGTGAGTATATAAGCTTTTATGTGGAAACAACAAAATTGCTCACTCTTTTCAAGAAAATCCATTTAATTGTCATTTTTTTACCTTTGATGTACTTTTTTCTATTCACCTTCAGTGTCTCTCTTTATGCCTTTTTTTTTTTTTTTTTTTTTTTTTTTTTTGGTTAAGTACTAACCGTGTTGGGCAAGTTACTGTAAAAGTGTAATACATGACTAGTTACAGATATGAAAATGTAATCGGTTTGTACTACAACAACTGTCTCTAAAGTTTAACTGAGTTACATTTTAGAAACTTTAGCTAAGCATTAGATAGTGTGTGAATCGTATCAATATAATTATTTACATTTACGCTGGATTACTGATTCACAAATGAAGCATCACATTTTCTTTATAATGCTTGATTATTCCTTCACTCAAGTCAAAAGCGGTCATGGAAACTTTTTCTAATGTGTTGCAGTTTCAGTTGTTAACTTCAGAGTGCAGGATCATGACTAGGGCTGGGCAACATATCAAAATAAAACCAAAGATTGTAATTCAGTCATTTCAAATTATTTGGTTGGGAATTTGGAATCAAAAGATAATTGAACACCTGTTGTCAGCAAAAAACGTACTTAAGCTTGAGGCAGAATAGTGACATACGTATATTATATTAAGTGAAATGGAACATATTAAACTTCTGTTTCGTTACGTTCATGAAACCCTCACAAACAGCTATATGATTTTGAAAAAGGTAAGCAAAATCAATCGGAAATTGAAATGGGTCATTATGACGGAAAATAAAAAGTGATTATAGTATTTCATAGATCGTCCAGCCCAAGACTTAAATGTGCTTAAAACAGATGCGCCTTTGTACACAGACCTTGGTGCAATGCAAAGCACGTCCGAGATTCGAACTAGTGTGTGGAAAGAATCCGTAAAAAGTAATTTGGTTGTACTTTGGGCAAATACGGACAGCAGAGGTACAAGGCACATCGCAAAAAACTCCCATGTTTCTCGCATCGGACTTGCCTCACAGTCAGTGTACAGGAGGCGTAGGGTTAGGGTTAGGACCTCACATATCAATAGACTTTACACTTTAACTGATGTTACCAATGACGATTGATTGTGCTGATTCCTGACCAAGTCTTGCAAGAAGATCTGGAGATGGGTCTATCCGAGCGCTGCACTGGCACTGGGCGTTCACTGCTTCTGAATGATGGGTCAAATGCAGAGGACAAGTTTCCTACTTGGACAAGATTTACCTAACTTTAATTATTTGTAAGTGCATGAGACGATATTAAAATTTGTACTCTTTGTCTTACAGTCATTAATTAACTTTCCCACTTGAACCTTTTCTTGTTTAACCATAATACAGCTTCTTACTGGGTTCAGTCAGATGTTAGATGCTCTTATGAAGCCACAGGTGCACATCTGCTGCTATAATTGCGATTATCGTCACGTATGATTATCACGATTATGAAAAAACGCCACGATTACTTAATTGCGGCCTTTAATTATTGCGATTAGCGATGATATCGTATATTGTCCCATTCCTATTTGTAAGGTGTGCATGTAAACCCGTTTTTCTCTTGTCCTTTGAAGGGAAATTCCCAGGTTAAGAACTGCTTTAAACTTTTAGCTTCATGCTTCTCAATCTGAACAATACCATCGAACATGAAAGTACCCATCACAGCCTTCCATAATCACTCCAAAAGTTACATCACACGTCACAACATCCAACCCAGCATATTCCCCGTCACCTCTCACTGAAATCCCTAACCCGGGCTCACCTACAGTATCACTTGCATTTCCAAGAGAAGGGATTAATGGCCGGCCCTTTTACAATAATTGACTTTTACCACACAGCCTCGCGCACGCTCGCAGGCGCGCGCACGAGCCACAACAAAGCCGCTGTGGTGCGGGAGGGGCGACGAGGAGCGAGGCCATGATGAAGCGAATCCAAAATCCAATCGTCTGTGTACTTGTTTTGAGCAGAAGGCACACAGTGTACTGTACTGAGAAAAGGCCATAAAACTCACTTGCGGCTGACGGCAAAACAAAAAAAATAAGAGGGAGAAAAAACTATATATATATAAAAAAAATGCTTTGGAAGACACACAGACGTTGCAGCAATCACCCTCCATCAAAACACTTTGTCTCGCATACAAAAATACGACTTGGCATTGGAGCGGAATACCAAATTGGGCCCATTAAGGGAGCACAGGGGCAGCCGCTACTTAGCAACCGAAAAAAAGAGAGGATTTAGAGCGGCAATATCCCTGTAATAAAAGGAATAAGATCAACTCCTCGCGCCTTTTTTCTCTGGCAGTGAAAGGGCCAAAAGCCAAATGTGGTTTGTGACTGACAGGTGCGCTACAAAAAAATGTGAACAGAGTTGAAGTGATCACCGAATGGCGGTTGAGAAGTTGATTTTTGAATGATTTGGTTATGTTTTGTAAAGTTTTTTTTTTGTAGTTTTGAACATGATTTCAAAGACCAAATATTTCTGATCGCTGCTAGCTTTTCATTCTTTACTTACTCAGAAAACATCATTGAAATAACTTGAAATGAAGACAATTTACCGTAATGTCACAACTAAAAGGCAATTTTTACTCTGTGATCTATTCGATGATGTGGCTAAATTATATTTTAGAGGAAAACTAGTGTGGCCTATATATGTACAATTTTTTTTTTTTTTCTTTTTATTTGTGCAGCTTTTTTTGGTGGTCTCAATGGTGCAGACATTACGGTAATGATTTTCAAACTGCAAACACAATTTAGGTTTTAAATTGATCATTTCCTCTAAATCCTTCGACACATGGTTAATATTTTGGTCGCAATTATGGCTGATAAACTTATTTTTAGAAACAACTAGACTGACCACCCAAGCTCAGCCAATAGGAGAGCAGCATTCAGGTCCTAATTGAAACTAAACTGGTTTAATTCATTCAAACAGTAATCATTGGTGTGGTGTGCTGCATTTATCATGGACTTTTTAGTGGAAAAGTGAAGAAAAAATTGTTAAAAGTAATTTCTTAGATAGATTACAAGCTTAAATAACGAAAAAAAAAAAAAAAAGTATATTTAAAGCACCATTTGTACACAAGGTACTCTAAATCATATGCTTGCAAATATAATACAACATAACATAACATAATACAACACAAATAATATAATATTTGATTAAATTAGGGCTATCCAAATTGCAAACGTGTAAAAATTATTTTGTGGTTTAAAAGTAACTCCATCACTTCTACAAGTGTATAACCTTTGGCTTGTCACCTTGCATGGATTTCTTTGTCTTCTAGTCACTAATACAGAAGTGAGGCAGGCTGATCACACTCAGTCAAACCACTTTCATCCCACAGAGTCATCTAGTGACTCAAATGTCTGTGTATATGTAAAACAACAACAACAAAACCCTAGAAAGCTAAATTTACCAATAGGTGGGTTCACATTCTAGAATCTGGCAGTACATGCCAGGTGGAGGGCAAGAGGCACTTTTTCCTATTAATAACAATGGACTTGGTCATGGAATAATTCAAAAAGTATTTTGCTAATTTAAAAGTGGCGATTCGAGGATACTAACCAATTACTCATTTGCATTGAAAAAAAACTGCATTTAATCAATATTCATTTTAGCTGCCCTCCACCTCATTGAAATAACATTGGCTCTAGAATGTTGAGATGTCACGTGAAACCAACCTATTGTGAAAAAAATAGGTTTAGTAGCTACTCCAGTTTTAGTAAAATGGTTTGATCAGTGTGACATTGCCTATAAAAGTAATGACTATCAAAGCACAATAATTAATGTATTATGTAACAAGTCACGATTAGTCAATCAAAGGGCGTATGACAGGTTGGGCGAACACAATTAACACCATTATAGTCATAGTTTTCCCAAACCTTTACTTTGTCCCAACACTAAAAAGTTTCCGTAACACACATTCAACAACAACAACAACAAAGAAAGTACACATATCATTCCGTATCATTCCGCCTAAGCCAACTTTTCACACCATGTCAAAAGAATAATAGATTCCTGATTGGCTGATCCGTGTGTCAATTCTACTCATTACACTTCAGGAGATAAACATGAATTTCCAGGCAACTATTGCACAAAAGCGGACCTCGGCAAAGTCACAATTTTCTTTTCCGGGACCAGTCGAAGTTTGGTAGCGTCAATAAAAATAACATAAAATGCGCACAACCAATTATTGTATAGATATTTGAGCTGTCTTATTGCTTGAATTAACTGTTTATTGAGTTAACTGGCTCCATATTTTCATAGTAAAAGATTCTCTGGGGCCCATAAGCAGTTTCGATTTTGGGCCTCGGACTATAGCAGTTGGGGACCCTGCATTAGAGCTAATAACGATTACAAAAATGGATTAAACAAGCCTAAAATGTGAGTGATCCATGAACAGACATAGAAAGACAAAAGCATGAATTTGTCTTAAATAAAAGAATCAAGACAATGTAACTTCCTCTATTCATCCAGCTCTATCATGTAACCAATCTTGCCAGAACTTGAAACTCATACTCGTGCCATTTCAACTTTAACTGTACTTTGATTATCATTTTTTTTCCTCCCCATAAACTTTACAGCTTCAAATCTGTGTTGAGAGATAGGTGAGGCTATATTGTATTATTACAGTAAGATTACCGTGATGACAGTTTTGCCGAGGCCGTAAGCAGGAACTGTGTGTACTTGAGGTGTTGTCGGCGGATTACTTAATGACATAATTGAGGCGTGCACACTCGAACCCGGCTGGTTTATGGGCCTGGTAGGAAGGCAGCGTTCCGGGCTGGTATGCGGGCTGTGTAAACTGTGCGTGCGTCGACAAGAGAGAGATTACTGATATGATAGCTGCAACTGTACAGGTAGAGCGTCTTGCATTAATGTATCAGTATTAAGTGTCTTGTTTTGCAGTTTGGAGTAGGTGCTAAAAACAACTGAAAGCCTGCTTGGTAAAATGCAAAAAAAAAAAAAAAATGACTTCCTTCTATTTGTTTTGTTCATGCTAACATGCAAATTCAGTGTTGTTGTTTTTTTTTAGCATGATAGCACAGGCAGATTGTTTGCACTATAATATGCAAAATGAATGCTGCTTTTACTATTTTAGCACAGTTTGTTTTTATTTGCAAGTTAATATGCAAAAAAATAAAAAATTAGGTTACACGTATGATGATATGCAAAGCAATGTTCTCTTTTATCATTATGCAAAAACAATGCTCTATTTCAGTGGTCCCCAACCTTTTTTCTTGTAAAGACCATCATAATTTTCTTTTCTAAAGACTGGTCGAGGTTGGGCAGTGCCAATAGCAACAATGTAAAATGCACACAACAGTGGTTGGGAATCACTGCTTGATGTGTGTCTTTATAGGTTGTTCATGTAGCCTGTTTGAAACGTTAAAATATTTTTTTTAAAGATTTTCTTGATACATGTTTAAAATTTCCAAAACAAACATAGATATAACTTGTTTCTTAGCTATATGCTAACAATGTTCTTTTAGTGTGTTTTTGTCTTGCATAATTTGCAAAATTATACTCTTTTTAATGTGTTTTCCCGTTGCATGCTAACATGGAAACACAAGCATCTTGTCTTAGCATCTACACCCATCCCGCACCAAGCAAAGCATAGCATAGCATAGCATAGCATAGCATAGTATCAAATTCTAGTTTTGAAATGCATGCTAATATACAAAAACATACATTATTAGCATGCTAGCATCACTTTGTTTCTAAGTTCAAAACTTTTTGTTCAAGTTCTGGCAATTGCTTGTGCCAACACAGTTTTCACTGTAATTATTCTTAGACTTTTTGCATGCTGGTATAACCGGATTTTTTAAATAGAGTACATGCATTTCATTTAGCAAATTTTTTTTCTTTTTTATAAACAAATCTTACCGAGGCAGACATGTCCAAGCTCTGGCACAGGGGCCAAATGCAGCCCTCAAACAAAATTGTGTATCCTGAAGAATTTGACCTAACAGCAGTAAATGATGCTATTTGTAGTGAGTAAAAATGAACCTTTTACAAAGCCAAAAGAGGCATTTTAGTTTAACTTGTTCTAAATGTATCCATTTAAAATGTTCACTGTATGTTCACTTTCATATGACGTAGATTGAACTTTCACTTAGTTTGTGTTTCAACTTGTAACCTTTAATTAAAAAAAAAAAAAAAAATGGACACGCCTGTGCTAAGGTTTTATACCTAGTAGCTATGGCGCTAACAAGTAACACAATCCTAACCAAAAGAAAGTCTATATTTCCCACTCAGACCACATTTAGTAGTTTAGGTGTTCATTTCTGCCCAAAGACTTAGCAGTTAAACCTTTAGATAGAACCGCCAACCTCTGTGAGCAGTGAATCTTACCCGAGCCTTAGCAAGCTGCCAAAACAGTGTCAGAAATATGCCAGAAGGTGAGGCATTCTTGTGGTTACACTCTTGCCCTATAATAAGCTTTTGGCAGTTTGACGATTATGATTTCCATTGAATCCAGCGCTTGGTGTTATTGAATACGGAAGAATTACCGGTGGCGTTTTGGAGTTCACTGTACCGCGTCATTTTAAAGTGACTAAAATAACAGGTCAACACCTTAGCTATTGTTGAAAGTACTCCGGTAGTACATCTAGTGCTGGTGATTGCCCAAGTTCAAGTATTGTCTTTTCACAGCTTAACACGAACATTAAAGGATATCAATATTAAAAAGACTGGCTTGCAATAATGAAAAAAAAAAAAACACCAAAGGCAATCTGGTGTGTCTGACTCCTGGTGTAAAGCAACAGCAGCAGTCAGAGTGCAGTTCGTAGACAGTGCAGATAAGATAAGACTGGCAGTATTTATCCCACATCAAGGCAATGAAGATAAGTGCAACGATCACCAATGCAATCGCAAAGTGGTGTTTGGCGAGCCGGCCAGGAAGGTTCACGTGAAAGTAAATCTAAATAATAATGCTAATCTTTTTGATCTCGTTGTCTGAACGTGAACAAGATGTGCTAGTGCAAAGATTTGTTTATTTTCTTTTCTGTGGGCAAAGATAAATAAAATGTGATGTGGCGAGCCAGCTAGGAACATTGATGTGAAAGGAATCTAAATAATAGTGATAATCTTTTTGATCTTCTTGTCTGAATGTGCCGGTGCAAAAGATTGAACAGTTTCTTTACTGTTCCGTGGGCAAATAAATAAAAAGTGATGTGGCGAGCAAGCCAGAGAAAGCTATTATGAGGAATAACATTTAAATTATGAATAACTTTGGCAACTATACTTTTGAACCAGCTACCTTTTAGTAAATGCATAACACTCTACACAAATTATATATTATCCCAAGAATGTCACAAATGAGACATGATGTGATTTGTAAACTATGTAAAGTTAACATACACAGAGTCGTAGTTTCTACTTTGTTTATTGTAAATCCAAAATTTACAGAAATTGGCTTGGAAATAGAAACATGTCTATTGACTTTGTAATCAAAACTAAGTCCCGCCTCTTTATACTAAACAAATAAATAACAAGTTTTACAAGAAGGTGCATTTTTTTTTTTTTTTTAATAATCACCAGTAAATACAGACAATTGGGTGGACGTAGGTGGTAAGTGAAGAACTGCAAGATTACTCAAACATTCATTATTTAAATGATAACATGGTTTTAATAGCATACTTTAGGCTATTCTAAAAGAAAAGAAAACACACTGGCCTTTGGGTTGATCCTTTAGCGGGAATTTGCTTTGTTGCATAATCTAAAAAAAGACTTGGCAACAAGCCCACATTTTCAATTACATACTTTTAATGGCTAAAGAATTACATCAGGATGTACCTACATAATGGAAATTGGCTCATGTTCATTTTTTTTTTTTTTTGGCTTTGGGCCAGTGATAATATATAGTAAAGTGCAACAACTTATTTGTTTTAGCATCTTTAGCTCATAGAATAAAGATATACCTGTAAACATGCACAGTTGACATAAAAATATGTAACCAGGTTGAAAAAACGCTCTTTTTAACTTGAAAATATATTAATTAATGTGAGCCGTCTGTTCTCTCTACGTGATTACGTCATCGCATCACGTAGCGCGAACGTCCCCACGTAGCGTCGGAGCGTGCCCGCGTTCAGCCAATCACGTTGCTCGTAGAGTTTTTTACATGCCAATGGCGCCGCTCTCAGATTAGAAGCGTGGGGGAGCGAACACGGAGCTGCTATCAGAGCCTTCAGCCAGCGCAGGGTAGGAGCCGTTTGGTCGCGTGGTGCGTTGGTTTTAAAAGGGAATTGGCCAGCCAGGTTTTCCTGCTCGGGAAACCCCGATGGCGAGCTAAGATTGGAGCCGAACAAACCTCAGTTCAAGCGCCCCTGCTGGTCTGGTAGGAGGCTCTGGTAGCCTTGTCTCCCCCCCACCTTTTCACTCACACACACTTTCACACTCAACGGCTTTTAGCCCATGGACTATCATACACTTTGCTATGGACAATGAACCATAAGTGGACAATTATGAATATGGACATAAGCCTTGCGACTCTTAACATTTGGGCACTTTGGACATTTTGGGTTGTGCCCGCTCTCTTGATTTGAACTGGGTTTTTGAATATATTGTGTGTGTAAACCGTGAAAGTTCTGGTTTATTAATCAGGGAACAAGCCACCCTTGAATTGTGTTTCTTTTCATTGTGAATATTGTACATGATCGATCTATTTTCTTAAAGAGAACAGTATCCTTCATAATTCTGCAGATTGTAAATATTGGGGTTTTCATAGCATTTTGTTTTGTATGTCTTCACAATACATGGTACCAACCGCACTTTAATCATTGTGTGTGTATTTATTAACTGTCCAATCCCTCCTAGAGTCGACCAGTCTTCTGGTGAGTTAGATGCGACCTAGTCTTAAAGTAACTAATACGGTATTCAACTCGTTTACCCCAGTGTTACATAACGTGGCGAGCTAGCCAGGAGGGTGGTAACAGTTAATAATACATTTTTTTTGTTTTACACAGTCTCACCAACCCTTTCTAACATGGACATCTTTGAGTCCCTCGATATTAAAATACCAAATGCGTTATTGTAAGTGCGAAACCAAAATGTGAAGTCATGAAGTAGAAGAATTCCTGCAGAATTGTGGTGCTCTTGAACGTTCACTTGTGATAAACTCGCCGACTCTGAATTTCATAACATGCTAGTCGTTGAGTTTAAAACATGTTCAGCTTTCGATTTATTGAATCCATTACTGCCGTACACGTTTAAACCGGCTGAAAATGAATATTGTGTTAAAACCTGTCAAAACTTTATTCTGCGAGTATTGGTTACACAAAGACAAAGACTTATCTTGCTGACTTAAAACAAGTGGCTAAAGGTCTGGTCAAGAATTTTCTGAATGTTACAAGAGCTAATGGTCCAAATAAATGAAGCTGTAATTGAACTGTTCTCGCCTCATCACAGAGCACCACAGAGAAATCTGTCACAGCACCAGATCACAACATGGCTGCCAATTCTGATCCACAACCTAAGATGGCGCCGATCCAGTCTCATCAACAAACAACATGGCTGCTGTTTCTTCTCCTCTGCCATCTGCACAATCTGCTGCTGCAATAGAGGACATTCAATATTATGTCTCTGCTTGGTCAAGTGCTGAAGAACTTTCACCTACAGTTCGTGAACACCAGCTCTCTACAGAGAACTGCCAGAAGCCAATCGCTTCTGCCTCTGCTGTTCCGTTGCTGGAATCTGCCTTCACGGTCCAACAGCCTGACATCCCCCTGTGAAGTCTTTACCAGATGTGGATGATGGTATGATGTCGTCTACGCAGGGCACACACTCATGACACCAGTTGACAATCTCAGAAGAAAAGAAAAGTCATAGCAACATTGATCCAAGGCACCGTTAAATGGTTCAATGTGAAACAGATATGGTTTTAACCAGAAATGACACCAAAGAAGATGTATTTGTCCATCAGACAGCTATAAAGAAGAATAATCCCAGAAAAGTTCTCCGAAGTGTGGGCGATGGAGAAGTTGTTGAGTTTGATGTTATAGAGGCAGCAAGGGGGCCGAAAGCCATCAATGTGACGGTCCTGGTGGTGTACCTGTCAAAGGCAGTCCATATGCACCAAATAGAAGGCACTTGCGAAGACGGTCTTCCCTCGCAGTCCTCGACCAAGGATCAGCCCAAATCTGCTGATGGGAGAAGAGAGAGACAGTGTGTGAGGGCACTACACCCCCACGGCATCGACGAAGACCCTCCAGACGATGGTCTCCGAATGTTGATTGTGTGGAGCAGAGAGGGGTAGTTGAAGGTGACTCACAGACTGAACGACCAAACGAAGATTCTGGCGTCCGTATAGACGGCGATTCCAACTCCACCCGCCTGAAGAACCATCCATTGCATATCCGGATGATCTCACTGACGTCCGGAGCAGTGAGGATGAGTTCGAAGTGCGTCCACTTAAAGTTGAGCCAGCTCCTTCTCAATTTAGAAGTGCCGATCCTGATGAATCCAGCAGTGAAAAGTCTGATGTGGAAGAACATGAACCTGAAATTGTGGAAAATCAATCTGAAAACCAAAGCAATGACTCACCTGTGAACTTGCCTGAAGAAATACTTACCGAAGATCCTGTTGTTCCAGTTGAAGATCCTCCTGAAGAGTCCAGTCCTGTCGAGCCACTGACAACGACTCTGACACAGTTGACTTGACCCTGAGACGTTCACAACGCCAAAGGGCACAGCCGAAAGGGTTACATTACCCCACCGTTGGCAATCCGCTAATATCGGTCTTTCAAACCCTGTTCATAGTTTGTCCGATGCATTGGGTATCAGTGCTAAGCCGATAACAGTCTTTCGTCCGTTCTCGAAGTTTAACGTGCAACGGGACGTCACGGTTTAAAGCGGGGAGGGTGTAACCAGGTTGAAAAAACGCTCTTTTTAACTTGAAAATATATTAATTAATGTGAGCCGTCTGTTCTCCCTACGTGATTACGTCATCGCATCACGTAGCGCGAACGTCCCCACGTAGCGTCGGAGCGTGCCCGCGTTCAGCCAATCACGTGCTCGTAGAGTTTTTTACATGCGATGGCGCGCTCTCAGATTAGAAGCGTGGGGGATCGAACACGGAGCTGCTATCAGAGCCTTCAGCCAGCGCAGGGGTAGGAGCCGTTTGGTCGCGTGGTGCGTTGGTTTTAAAAGGGAATTGGCCACAGTTTTCCTGCTCGGGAAACCCCGATGGCGAGCTAAGATTGGAGCCGAACAAACCTCAGTTCAAGCGCCCCTGCTGGTCTGGTAGGAGGCTCTGGTAGCCTTGTCTCCCCCCACCTTTTCACTCACACACCTTTCACACTCAACGGCTTTAGCCCATGGACTATCATACACTTTGCCTATGGACATAACCATAATGGACAATTATGATATGGACATAAGCTTGCGACTCTAACATTTTGGGCACTTTGGACATTTGGTTGTGCCCGCTCTCTTGATTTGAACTGGGTTTTGAATATATTGTGTGTGTAAACTGTGAAAGTTCTGGTTTATTAATCAGGGAACAAGCACCCTTGAATTGTGTTTCTTTCATTGTGAATATTGTACATGATCGATCTATTTTCTTAAAGAGAACAGTATCCTTCATAATTCTGCAGATTGTAAATATTGGGGTTTTCATAGCATTTTGTTTTTGTATGTCTTCACAATACATGGTACCAACCGCACTTAATCATTGTCGTGTGTATTTATTAACTGTCCAATCCCTCCTAGAGTCGACCAGTCTTCTGGTAGTTAGATGCGACCTAGTCTTATAAAGTAACTAATACGGTATTCAACTCGTTTACCCCAGTGTTACAAATACCACTCTTTAGCTTATTGCAGTAGGGTCATGCAACAAAATAGAGTCAACGGATTTAATAGGCCTGAACATCACTATTTTTTTAATGTTTGATCTTTATGAACTAAGATATTAGCTTTGTTGAAGTTATTAAAATTGCTACAAAAACTGTACTATTTTATCAACCTTTTGCACATGCCCTATGGAGGATTAGTATGTTCTGTTGAGGACCAGAGTTTTTCCACAGTGGAGTCACGACAGCGGCCATGTTTGCAGTGAACAAGGAGGAGGAGTTATTTCAACAGCAGCTAAGGTCGGGTGAGCCAGACTACAAGTTATGCTAATGCTGCACGTGAGCTAACTGGACTTTAGCCAATGCCAAACTATGTTATTTTAAGTGGAGCAATCGGTGTGTGTCCAATGAAAACAAATCGGGGAAATGTAAAAATAAATACATAAATTAATTAATAAAAAATAAATTAAATAATAAGTAATGACATAAATAAATAAATATAAGGCACAGCTTGAAGTCACTAATTAAAATGTATGCAAACCTTTGTACTTGTTTTCTTTGTTGATCTTTTAATTTATTTGAAAAAAGTGTAAATGTAGCATGAGTTAAATAAAAAAAATATAAAACTAAAATAAATACAAACACAAAACAGTGTTACAACTTATAAAAAGCTACATAATAAATGTATATAATATTTAATTGTTTTCTTAATGTGTGTTAGAGTGACTTGAGTTTCATTTTGATTAGTGGTCGTAGTCAAACAACAGGTTAGATCGCTGCATCTTAACTTTAAAATATTTTAAGCTAAATTACATTTAAGCACAATTCCAAAATAGACAAAAAGTTTTAACTAAAAATGTGGAAAAAACAACAACAACTATAATAAAATAAATTCATTTTCTACCGCTTAATCCCGTTAGGGGTCGTGGGTGACTGGAGCCTATCCCAGTAACTTTGGGCCTTAGGCGGGGAACACCCTGGACAGTGGCCAACTTGCCGCAGGGTTAGACAGACAACCATTCACTCTCTCATTCACTCTCTCATTCACTCACTAAGGGAAATTTACAGTGATGCTCAATTAACCTAAACATACATGTTTTTGGAGGTGGGAGGAAACCGGAGTACCCTGAGAAAACCCACGGTGACACGGGGAGAATATGCAAACTCCACCCAGAGAGATGGTGAGATGTTGATATGGTCCGACCCGGGAGTTGAACTTACGATCTCCTTATTGGGAAGCCAGAGCTCTAACCACTCTCCTACCGTGCACCCCACTATAATAAATAAATGAATGATAATAAAAAGTACAGTCAAAGTTGTATTATTTAAGTTTTCCTTCATTTTTTATTACATTAAATTTGCAGTTTCACGTGTTCTGTTGCGTCTACTTCATCCCAAATCCAAAACAGACCAAATGTATTTTGACTTAATAAAGCGAACTGACACACGACACACTTTTTTTTTTTGGCTCCAATCCGGGCTACTTCTTCTCAAACTACCGTCTTATATTAATAGCACCAGGCCCTTGTATCCTCTTCATCCCCCTCTCCTCTCTCCTCTCTCTCTCCGTCCCTCTGCTTCTCTCTCAAACGCACACACAGTCACATTTAGGAATTTGTGGCCTGGAAGGCAGTCAACTTTCATTAATTTCTGGGTTTGGGTACAGTACAGTGTGTTCCTGGACTCACATCTGCGAGCGATCATAAATGCTGGAATGCTTGGCAGAACATCCAGACCTGCCGGCACAAATATGTCGTCATCGGTGCAGTCGCGGAGAGGAAAGAGCCAAAAAAAAAAAAAAAACAGCTGAAAACCAAAAGCCGGAGGAGGAAATGCATACGGAGTGTTATGGGATGTTATGGCACTCTCACCCAAGTACATCCCATTGGAATTTTGAAGACATTGTTTGCATTCCCAGCTATTTTATATTTCGATCTGCTTCTAAGTGTGTTTTATTTGTTAATTTAAGCCACTTGTGTCTATAATCATGGTGGACATTGTGACTTCAAACACAATTTTCTCAAAATTACTCATCAAGATAAATATTATATCTACATTGGGTCTACACACCAGACTTCATCAACTTGGAATGAGCAAGAAACACAACACAACATTGTTCTACATCTGATATAACTAAGTAAAAAAATAATAATACAATTAATTGTATCTCTACATTTGTATCTACACAATGTATTTTTAATTTTTTTATATGATAAGGTTTTAAGCAAATATTGTGCGTGTCTTAATCTAAAGAAATTAAAATAAGTTATTTTAGACTTATGCCAATACAGTTTTTGTAACTTCAATAAAAATACCAAATTAAATATAGAGACTAACTTTGTCATTTTTCAAAGAGTAGTGAAGTTTATAACAGTCACCACCAGCCCTTTAATGACAACCATCACAGCATTGCGGCCCTTGGTGAAAAAAATACAATGTTTGCTGTCAAACATGGTTGAAAATAGTTGTATAGATTTGCAACCTTGTACTTATGGTAAGCATTAAAAGAATCAAATATATCATCAAATACTGTATATAAACTATGTTCTGCCCAGTAAATAATGGATGAGGTGCCACTGGGCAGTGGAACATGTGCATCATTTGAAAAACAGCTGCTGATTTGTCTTTCCTTGGAAAGTCATCCACATATCCTCTGAGAGGACACATGTAAAAGAAAGTTAGGAATCAGAAATGTGAAAAAAGCCTATGTCTAGTAGTAATTAAGTAAAACTAGTCTACAAGTCATTTTGAAACCAGATTAAGATGTGTACTTAAGATTTGTGTAGCCATTTTAGCAGTACCTGATAGTAATAGTTGTAACAGTAGTGGATAGTAATAGTAGTAACAGTATCAATAGTAGCAGTAGAAGTAGTAGTAATAGCAGAAGTAGTAGTAGTAGTCGACCTACAAAAGTAGTTTTTGCAGTAATGGTATTAAGTATTAGGCTGCTGACAATATCAAGCAGGCCTACAGTACAAAAAGCCTTCAGGCTAAGAGTAGACGCTGTGGTGAAAGTCGTTAAAGTAGCAATAAATTAACAGATGTAAAACCAGATATTTGACTTGGCAATGTTACTTCCTGGTCTATTATCAATGACTAAACTAGTCGTTCTCAAATAGTTGACACAAGAACATGCTATATTTATCAGTTATTTATTGTAGGTTAAATATAAGATTTGAGTTTGTGGAAAAAAAAACATAACTACTAAAAAACTTTAGCAAACATATCAAAGCAGAGAAGGGAAATGTGTGTGGAAAATACATGTTTTTACTTTCAAAAACAAGCGTTATGAAACTCTATTCAACTCATATGATTGGCCATTTAAGACTGTAACTTGACAGATAACATTTCCAACCATTTCTGGCAGTTTAAATAATGAAAATATAGTCAAGCTAACAACTAGCATGATTCAGCAAATGTCTTTAAGTTGGGGAATGACGAGCCGCACTTGTTTACATGCTACTTTCCAGTCGCTATCAAAAGCAGCGGGCAGTGTTAATCGCTAATTATAGTTCTGTGGTTGTTTTTGTATTAAATGTCAGAGAGAAGATCGAACTGGAGAGGCAGTTTGGCTGAGTAATGGGAAGGAACGCGCCTAGCATACCAGAGCTAGCCGTGTGACAAACCATGAGACAGCGGAAGATTGGGACTGTGTGCGTCTGTGAATGCAACAAGTCAGCTACACTTTAGCCGTGGAAACAATAGGGCAAACACATCACAAACCTGGGACAGTCTGAACAGTGTTTCTAAGGCTCAGAGGGGAAAGAAATACTATCCAACAGACAGAACTCCAGGTGTGTGTTTGATGAGAAAGCAATGTTAGAACATGGCTAGAAATAATAAAAAAATGTTTTGTTTATTATGCGTACTTTCAACTAGATCTCACAAGAATGCGTATATCCCACGACATAACAGTACTCGACACGGTAATTGTAAAGATGTGTTATTATTTCAGAATTTTAGCAAAATCTCTATCCCAATCTTAACCTACCCCAAGCCCAACCCTAAACTTACCAATTTTAGTCGCCGGTTAAACCCAAAGACAATGGCTTCAATTAAAACTTGTGTCTGCTTTTACACTTTATCAGTCATGGAAATTTATACGGCGTAACATACATACGCAAAAATCGTGAAATTGTGCTCATCATACGCTGTTGATGTGGTATATTGCGCTTTTTTGTGATACTGTGTTGATACTTTAAATATGTCATAGAACAACAATGAGTAAAAAAAACCAAAAAAACAGAAATGAAGCAATAAACATACCTCTTCATTTAAATGCACACAATCTAGTATAAATACCTTTATAAAAGAATCTCAAAACTTTTTTGGGATTAACTTTTTGGATATGACTTGCCGTATAAAAATAACTGCATAACTCCTAGGGTTGTCAAAAGTATTAAAAATTGGTTACCAATCAATACTAGAAGTGGCATTGAAACTAGGTACTGATTTGAGGAATCAAAGAAACAAAACACTTACATTTTCCTGGAACAGTTTTGAGATGATTTTAAGTTTTCCCAGAAAAGTTCTATACGAGTGATAACAATGTCAGTCTGTTGCAAATTCTTGGCTTAAAAAGTTACATTTTGAAGTGATTGTGGCATCAAAATCTTTATGACATTAGAATACTTTATGACATTAGCTCACAATTCAGTTGATGAACTACACTATTACCGTCAAGCAAACACAACAAAAACAACTTTATATCTTCCTCTAAAAGTTTTTTTTTTTTTTTTAATTTTAGTGTACACTGTTAAAATTAGCAAGTTTCAGGTCAAACTAGTCACAAACTTCCTATGTCTTAAGCCCAGTGTAATCTTTGTATAGTTGTGACATCATCATTGATTTGTGCTGATCACAAACACCTGCTTTCAAACCAATCACAAGTTGCTTGCCACACTCAACTCCTCCTTTCATCTTTTCCATAATGCTTTCAGAGCAGAACGTTTAGTTTGTAATGTGTTTGTGGGTGGAGTCTATGGGGTTAGCATCACAAGTTTAACGACTGAAATAAATCAAATGGAAAATCTTGTAGTCATCAAGATCTAAAAAAATTGATTCGATGTAGCTATATATAGATTTATTTTCCTATGCAATCAGAACATGTCAATTACAGTTACCTTAATAACAAAGCACATACAATCCCACACAGCCATTGTCTTTTTACATTATCTTTACCAACACATCAGCACATTTCACCCTTTGAGCAAGACACCAAAGCTGCCCCTGCTGTTTGAATAACCAATTTGCCGGAGGTGGCTAGCACTTGTCTGCGCGCATGTACAGTAAACATGGGATTAGCCGTGCGGAGCGGAGAGGGCGGTCAGATGAAAATAAAGTTGGGAGGATTTGGGGGCTGTTCACGGAGAGGATAATCTTATTACGGCAGATGTTGAGCACTATCGCTAGCGTTTGGTCTGGGCTTGTAGGCTGCGGGAGAACACCAGGAGATACAGGGGCGAGATAAGGCTAGGCTAGGCGGGCTAACAAGAGAAAAACACCACAGTTAGCTATGAGAATCGAGCATAATCTTTTGTTTACATATGTGGGTTGGAAATAGGCGGCTAATTGACATAGCTTTAGAGGATTAGAGTTAGGTTGTAATTTAGGCTCGGTTTAGCTACAAAAACAAAAAAACATCTTGATGAAAGCTAGGTAGGGTTCATTCTTCTAATTGTGCACATTTACAGTTAGCAGAGCAATTAAAGAGCTAGCAAGTCATTTTCTTTCTTAGATTTAAACTTAGTATGCATATTTTAGCAACGGTATGCTAATAGGCTTAGCAACAAAACCTTTCATGTGTAAGATTAGCAACAAATATGAATGAATAGCCACAAACATTTAGCATCATAATTTCCAAACAAAAGTAGATGAAATTGATAGAGTTTAAGTGGATTAGATTAGGTTGGATAATGATTTTAGCAATAAAAAGATGAACATATCTTCATAAAAGCTACGATTTTATTTAGAGTTAGCCAAGCACATTTAAGTCTTAGCAAGTTCACTTGATCATTTTTGTTAGCCAGAGAAAAAAAAAAGCTAAAACTTCAAATTGTGGATTTAAGATTTTTATATTTAGCCTAACTTTTTTTTAGCAAGTTTATTTTGTTATGTAACCTTAAACTTGGCATAATTAAGTTTAGCTATTAAAATGCCAAAACCTAATAGGCTATGCATATGTTTTGCTATAAAAACTAAAACAATGTAGCTTTGATTTTATTATATTCCAATTGTTTATATTGTTAGCAAGTGAATTTAGTAATTTTCTTTCATATTTTTACCTAGCATTCATATTTTAGCCAAAGAAAGTTAAAAGTTAGCATGCATTAGCCACAAAAAATAAACCATGTTGGTAACATTTAGGTTGGATTTTTTTTTTCTAACAGCACAAGTTTAGTTAGCCAAAGCTGTATTTGCTAGCAAGTCATTTTTTTTTAATAGTTAGCTTGAAATTTCTCCATTTAGCAAGTCCATTTATTACTTTATTATTACTTTTTTTTTTTTTTTTTTTTAGACATGCATAGGTTTACCCATTAAAAGCCAAAACGTAGCATGCTCAAGTTTTGCAATAAAAACAAAAACAAAGTTTGTTTTCATATATCAACTGTGCATCTTTTTAGCAAGAGCTAGACCGAGGCTACAGGAAAAGTTGAGAAAAAATAAACAAAATAGGCTAGCCCAACAAGCTAATTTTGTCTTTTAGCCAACAAAAAATATTCTTTCAACTCTTTAACCCAACTTTGTATTTGCTAGCAGGTGTTACCGTTTTGTCATTTATTTGAGTAGCTTTAGCCAAGTTAAGCTATAATCACTATCACTTGTCTTAGCTTTATGTTGTTTTGTCTTAGCTTACATAAATAGGCTGCATTCATGTTGTAGAATATTATGATGTCATGTCGCCAGATAGTTTTACTAATTATAACAACAGGGGTGCACGGTAGCAGAGTGGTTAGAGCTCTGGCTTCCCAATAAGGAGGTTGTGGGTTCGACTCCCGGGTCGGACCATATCAACATCTCATGATCTCTCTGGTGGAGTTTGCATGTTCTCCCCGTGTCACCGTGGGTTTTCTCCGGGTACTCCGGTTTCCTCCCACCTCCAAAAACATGCATGTTTAGGTTAATTGGGCATCACTGTAAATTTCCCTTAGTGAGTGAATGAGAGAGTGAATGTTTGTCTGTCTAACCCTGCGACGAGTTGGCCACTGTCCAGGGTGTTTCCCCGCCTAAGGCCCAAAGTCACTGGGATAGGCTCCAGTCACCCGCGACCCTTAACGGGATTAAGCGGTAGAAAAATGAATGAATGAATGAATAACAACATTACCATAAAATATCAAAGGTAAACTGGCTAATTTACAAGATTGTGGCAAATATTAGTGATTAGACCTATTCACTTTCTCTATTACAACAAAGTATGGTAATTTTATTTTAGTTGCCAAATGTATTATTGACTTCTAGAATGTTTTGTTTCGATTTAGTCTATACAATTAACTTCATTGCAACTTCTTGTTTCATTATACCTTTAAATATTCACCAAAACTTCAACCGTTTTTGGCAACAAGTGTCAAATAATTGCTTGGCTTCTCCCTTCTCTCTGTGCAGCTAACACAGCCTTGTCAAACATTAAACACCGGAGCCCAGATAGTGTCTGGCCGGTGTGGACAGGACGTAACAAATAAAGAAATCTGCTGGCACGAGCTCCACTGTACGTACTGTACCCTGGAGGTGGCAGGCAGCCCGGACTGGACTGGAGCGCTGCCAAAGTGGAAGACCGCAGACAGACACACCAGAGAGAGAGAGAGAGAGAGAACTACTGTATGGATGATCAGCTTTATGAAGTGGGTCAGGGATTTGGAATTGGGTAATATTTAAAACAGCTGCTGAAGATCAAAAATCCTGAAAATTATAATGTGATGTCTGTGGTTTTAGTTTTGAACAAATCAATGTATGTATAAAGGTCTGTAAAAAACAAAATTTGTAATGGGACAAAATAGGTCATCCTCAGGTAATTCTAGTCCTTAATATTTGTAATAAACTGATTAATTAAAGTCAAATTTATACTAAGATGAACTAATTTAATTACTGTATGATTTACTTAGATTACAGCGACAGGTTGAACTACACATTTCACTAAGACAAAGTTACATTTAATAATTTGCTAATCATTCTGTTTTTAATTAGTATTACAATAGAAAGATGCCTATGCCAAACACCTTCAATGTAACTTGAGACTAAATAACTAAATACAAACATAAATCAGTCCATCCAATTTTATGTTCAGATTTGAACAAACATTTTTCTATTTGCCACATTTTTTTTCTTCAAATGAAAAAAAAAAAAAAAATTCTATAGTGCAATTTAACAGGATGTTAAAAGATATTGTTTTTGTCAGTTCTGTTGAAAAGGTTATGCAACAGCACTCTTTATAGGGTGAAGCTCTAGAGAAAACAAGGATTGTTCTAAAATGAAGAGACCGAGATTTTTTTAGTTGTGTTGTTTAAAGTCACACACAGGGTACTTGTATGGAACAGAAAGACAATGTTAATTAAACTTATTGTTATGTATCTTAGATAAATACATGTATATTGTTTAACAATTGTATCTACAGTTAAAAAAGGAGTAGGACTTAGATAAGTTGTACTTCCACCTACTCAAAGATTAGATTTTAATTTGTATTCTCATTTAATGTGTATGTTTATTTTGAAAAAAATGATGACATTGTATTCGAACTAAAGATTTCAATTAATCAATTTAATAAATATTTTTCTCTTTCAAAAGGTGATGCAATGTAAAGTGAGATTTTTCTTCTTTTTTTTTTTTTTGGTTGTTTTTGCTAAAAATTGCAATTTAAACTGACAAAAGCAAAGCAAAATGACTTAAACTGTGTTTTTAAGTAATACAAATTATTTTCATTGATCTTTTGTAAACATTCTGTTGAGAACTTTTGTTTTGGCATTTTATGAACTATAATTAAAAAAAAAAAAAAAAGTATAGCCAAACCAGTCTTGCCTTTGCTGGATCTGCAGAAATGCCTTCTTAATGTCTTAAAAACAGTTCATACAAGCTCAGAGATCTACCAATGACATCACAATTTCTGAACATTTGAAATAGTGTTTTCATTGGCTCAGACTGTTAAGAATAGCGTCCCACAAACAGAATTCTAACAAGGTTTGCGACGAGAAAGCAATCTTCAAACATAACTAAACATTGAGCATAATATGTGACCTTTAAATGTACAAATCCACTTCAGATAGCCCTTTTATTCTCTGCTTAAACATTCTGACAGTGCATTATTTTACTCCATGCCAACATTAAACAACATCTTCATCTTTTGTCTGCATTTGTTCCCATCTCCTTCAACCGCAGAGCCTCGTCTAGCCTGTGATGTTGCCATACAGTAGGTGGATTGTTAGATAAGCCCACCATTTAACAGCGAGAGAGAAAAGACAGAGTGCTAGCGCCCGGGCAGTAGCGTCTGACACTAAACGCATCATGCATACCAACGAGCTGGACTCAACTCTCCGCCAGGACCCGCAATTTCATGCACTTTCCTCAACCCGTTTGGAGCGCGCCGGGTAATCAATAGTTGGTAAATTGCAAAAGCCCCAAATACTCAGCCTGTTCTATTAAGATATAAAACGTAGCGGGACATGGATTACGTGGCAGTCGGGAGGCCAAAATATTAGCTTTGTGATGCAATGGCTTTTGCTGCGGCGAGACACTTTATGCGGAGGATGTTTTCAAATGCATTAGAAGTAAGTTGATTAACGGAGCTTCTGATTTGGACGCGCGAGGCTTTTTGTGCGCGAGATTTGTTCATGGTTTAGCAGTGCATCAAGTCATTTACAAACAAAGGGAGCTAAAATGTGTCAGAGTCAATTCAGTCCATGTCGAAAGTGAAGTTAGGTCGTATGTCAATAGGTTGCAAGTTTAAATTATGTCATAAATTCATGGATAATACTTTTTTTCAATAAAAAACCTAAAATCCATTTGCCCCAACACAGATATTGTTAATGTATCTATTCAGGTGAAAATTAGTCCTTAATGTCCTGTCCCAGTCCAATAATGTCCCGTTTGTTCACAAAAGTCTTCCAAGTTTTTCTGTTGTTGTTGTTCTTAGCATTGTGGCTAACTGCGGTTAGCATACCGGCACGTCTCTCTGCTAACAGCTGTAAAAAACAATTCAGAGTCTCCAAATGCATTAGGTATGTGAGCAAAACATGTAGACTGATGTAGGAAGTTTAAAATAAATTATTTCTGTTTGATTGCATTTTTAAGGAAGCAAAATTTAAGTACAAGACCTTTAACAAGTCCATGGGTTACAAGTTTGGGTCATGGGTTCATGGGTCCAGAATCTATGGGGGTAATATGTCTGAGTTGAGACTAGGAAAGCAACGATCCGATACTGGGATTGTGTATCTGTGCCGATCCATGAATCCATCGGATGTCCTAGTTGTGCCTTTAATTGGACTTAATGAGACTCATTTACTGGCTGTTGTTGATCCAGAACATCTCATAATGTTTTGACATTTTATTCATATTAAGTGGTTTAGTTGTGACTTGCACTAGTAATAAGTTACATACCACAATATGATTACATTTCTTATGTTTTGAAAATAAAAAAAAGCTATTTCAGTCCTTACACTAGTATCGGTTGATATCAGGTGTCGGTATACATAATTTCAAAGTATCAAGAATGGAACTGCAAAAGCTCGATCGGTGCATCCATAGTTAAGACGCAAGTACATGGGTCACAAGTGTGAGTGAATTCTAAAGTGGGTCACGTGGTCGAGTCAAGTGATAAGGTCTCAAGTCTTTGGATCCTAAGTCTCAATCAAGTCCCATTACGCCCATAGTCAGTTGGTCACAGGTTCAAAACAAGTTCATGGTTCTTAAGTTTACGAGTTGTCCGTTGTGCTAACGTTCAAGATCATATGCAAAAATCATACCCCAAAAAATTTATCAAGTCACAAGTCCATTGCAATCATGTCTGTGGGTGACAAATTCATTGGTCAAAAGTCCAAGGATGGCAAGTTTGTGGGTCAAAAGTCAAAAGATAAAAAACCCAGAGTCCAAATAAGCCCAAGAGTCCAAGAATCAATCGATCACAAGTCCATCAATCAAACTCTGTGTAAAATCCAATGTCGAAACAAGTCACAAGTCCATAGAACACAAATAAATGGATCAAAAGTCATATTGAGTCGTGATAAGTCACAATATGGAACAGTAGTCAGTGGGTCACAAGTTCATGAACCAAAAGCTGGAGTTAAATCCAACGTGTATAGTCATACGTCCAAGTCAAGTCCCCAATCTTGAGTGAAGTTCTGCAAAAATAAATCTCACAACGTCTAAAACTATATACGATTAAACCTATTTAAAAGTCTGTTTCTTCAAATCTTTTGTCAGCTTTTCTGCAATTTCGAGTGTTTATGCCACATGACTAGCATATTTGCGATCTGAATACTTTGACATACATTCCGTGCAGCATTTCTACGAAAAATGTGATGAAATTTCACACGCGCTAAACTATTTCAAGCCCAATCTTCTCCTCAGAATGCAAACTATTTATTCAAACTGATTTTTCAAGTGCGGTAGCGGGTTTGAAGGAGAAGAGGGTTCGTGACTTTTTCGAGTGTCATCATATCAGACGAAGATATGATAAAGAAAGCGTTAACAACAACAACAAAAAAAAGAATCTCAAACTTGCTCGTACGAGAGACAAAGAAGAAGCCTTGAAAGTCAAAATGTCGTCGGCGGCGGAGGTGGAGGAGTTCAAGAATCGCGGCAAAGACAACAACAAAAGCTATCAAAGCGCTGTCTTTCCTAGTAAGCGTCTACTTGTCTGCTCGCCGCGCCTTGCCAGACCAAAGCGAAGGTTCGAGTCGAGACAGCAAAAATGGGCAGAAGAAGAAAAAAAATATATATATAACTTTGTGCACTAGCTTGTCACTGGTGCTAAAAATACGCTGCCCACTTCTTCCGCTCGGCTGCGCGTCTCAAGGTAGCGGTGGAGTGCGAGAGGAAGAGAGAGCGAGGGGGAAAGAGAAAGAGAGAGAGAGAAACAAGAAGGAGGGGGGGGGTACTAGTTTTTTACTTTTTTATGATGATGTAATCCAAGCCAACATGTACCAACTGTCACTGTGTGGTAACTTGTTGATTTTGAGTGAATTTAAAGGTTGACTTTTTTTTTTTGGCAAAAGAGAACATTTTGAGTATTGGATCAAAAATGCAATGACACAAATGAAATACTGCACTGTCTGAATTAAATATAAAGTATTTCAGTTTGGTAAGGCGTCCAAGCTTAAAAAAAGAAACAAGGCTTCTGTATTTTGCTCACTTCAAGCAAGAAAATATTTGTATCAGACCTGGGCAAACTACGACTCAGTGTGCTTTTGAGAAAAAGTCTTTTATTTGATTGATTTAGATTTGGAGCATGTGTCTTTCCTTGAGGCTCTAATATTTATCATAATAAATGGTTAACATAGTAGATTAAAAAGCCTGTTTTACAAAAAATGTGCTTACAATAACGATAATTTGTCACACCAATGACTGCGGTCCGCCCCTTCATCACTTATCCAGGTTCAACTCTGGCCCACAGGGAAAAAAATTGCCCATCTCTGCTTTATGCTATATGTGTGCAAAGAATGTCAAAATTGCACAGATCTGGCATGTTTAAAAAAGTACGAAAAAAATGGCCAAAAGTCGGACTGACATGGAATGGGATGAGATCTCGTGCCACACGCACACGTATAGAACTATCTTGCAAGATTTTTCCTTACACATAAGCTGTTGGGAATGGTCATATAATTAGGTTTTGTATCTTTGAGCAACTGTAGTAAGTCTCCTACACACAGACTTGTAGAGGACTTATTCTGACCGAAAACAGTTTAAACTCCACCCCAATGTTAATTCGTAATGATAGAACCAATATTGTCAAAGATAATTAGTCCTAAATAATGTCAAAGTTAGCGCGAAAAATATATAATAGTTAAAAAATGTCATGAATAACCTTGTACAAAGTGCGAAAGTCTCTCTCCTTCTCATCTGTGTATGTCTGGATATATCATGATATGAAAAAACATTAAAATGACACGAGATTTCACAACAGAAAAAAAACACACGTCTTCTTAAGGTGTAACGGGTAAATTTAGGCATCAAGTTACTAAAAGGATAAGATTAGGGTCCTAGGTTATGATTGGATAAGGATTTAGTTAATATTCTTAAAAAAGTTGTGAAATCGTGCTAATAATCCGCAGTTGACAAGTCCTGTAATGTTGTGGTAAGTGTTCACTTTCTTGTGAGATCGGGTTGCATAGACAGGTGTTTGGGTGAAGTAACATGGGACATTTTCATTGGGTTTAACGACTAAGTTTAGGTCTCAAGTTACAAACATGGGTTAGTTTAGATCTGGGGCTTGGACATGGTTAAGATTAGGATTAGGATTTTATTAATAAAAGGTTAGGATCTCGCATTTTTGTGAGATTAGAGATCAGTCTGTGACAAAAAAAAAAAAAAACGTTTGGATGCTGCTAGCTTACAACAAACAAAAAGCTGATTATGTAATTATGCATTTACATCTCAAAAAAACATGATATATCTCTTTTAAACTTTCTCCTTTAACAATAGGATCACAGCAACATCTCATTCCATTTTATGAATCTATTTTAACCACCGCTCCAAAAACATCACCGCGCAAATCCAACCTCCAATCCAATTCCGAGCAGCCATCTTTTATGTGTCACCGTGTCTCGTCAATGTGTCAGCTCGGGCCCCGCGAATGTGTGCAACAGGGGGCCGCCAAAGAGAGAGGAAAAAAAATACATGGGTGTAATTTTAAAATAAACAGTGAATATTTCCTGGGAGCGATTTTTGTTTTTGACACGCTGAGCCATGCACTGAGCCAATTGAGTGGCGCAGCGGGGGTCCGTCATTCATCTCTGTCACGCCGGAGAGCCCCGTGTCAATGCGCGCCGCTGTCATTGTTTCGAATGTTTGCGCTTCGACGGGGAAAAGGATAACAAAAAAAAAAAAAAACCAAAACAAATGATTCCTGCAATTATTGTCTTCTCTCTCGGCTGTCCCTGCGCATTGTCGGAGATGTTAAGAGAGTTTGGAAAAGGAGAGAAAGAGAGAGAGAGGGTGGAGGGGTGGGTAAAGGGGAGACAAAACGAAAAGGAGACAATGGAGAGAGAGAAACAGTGTCTCATCGATGTAAGAGCTACAAGTCACAGTATAACTTCTGTTTTTTTTTTTCCTGAGTCGAGTTATGAAACACAACTCGCTTTGCTGCAGTGGCTAGCTAGCAAGTGCTTCACAGTATTTATGTTTGAAATCTGGTACAAAGCTGCTGTTCCGGCACAACATTCAGTAGTTCAGCAATATTTAAAGCTAAAATTAAGCCTGTATTAATACGTCCTATTTTCCCTCACACGTCTGATTAAATGGTCTAAAATTCAAACTAGAACGTTTCTGGAAGCTCAAGCAAATGGCTGGACTCTTTTTGAAAATGAAACCCCGTTGAAATCTGGGGGTAATAATGGATTCAGACTTAACTATAACAGCCACATCAAGTCGATGACATTGGTAGCTTCTTACCATCTAAAAAAAACATTGCCAAAATCAAAGGTATAGTGTCAACGCCTGACTTGGAGAGACTTATCCATGCATTTGTCTCCAGTAGTAACAAACAGACCCTATCCAAACGAGCTGTAAAACAGCTGCAGTACATCTAGAACGCTGCTGCTCGAGTCCTGACCAGAACCAGGAAGTACCATCACATTAGTCCTGGGTCCATTAGCAGGTCTCAATTCTGCCAAACCAGGTCCTTTCTGTGGCTCAGAGAATAGATTTAAAACAGCTCTGCTTGGGTTCAAGTCTTTCCATGACTAGCACCAAAGCACATCTCTGACATGTTAGTGCCTCGGACCTGAAACCATCTCGGACTCTGGAAAAAACCTCCAGGTTACCAGAGTCCTAACCTGGCCTGGAGTAGCCTCCAGAGTCAGGACTAAACATGGACCAGAGTCAGGACTAAACATGGCCCACACGAGATCAGGACTAAAACACCAGTAGGCCAATAATCAGGACTAAACCAATGGCCGTACCAGAGTCAGGACTAACGAACGATGGCCCAGAGTCAGGACTAAAAAAATGGACCAGATCAAAATTAAGAATGCATATTTTCTAATCATTTTGTATGTGCATTTTTCTAAACCCATGCCTTATCAATAGTTTTATCCACTGAGCGTTTATACAAGCATTGGGGTCAACAATTTGCTTTTCATCTGTCTACAGACTCCATAACAACCATATGCTCTGAATATTTTCTGTATGAGCAGCTGACCACACATGCAGAGGGTAATTTACAGCCATATATTAGAAACACAGCATGTACAGAGCTGTAGAAAAGTACAGTGGACAGAATGGACTCACACTGGGAGTCAGCCAAGCTCTATATGTTCTAATAACAATCCCAGACACTATCATTTTTATGTCGCAGCAAAAAGAACATACCATTCCTGTACATGCTGCACTTAGAACTTTTCCAACTGAAAATCCATCATCTCACAGAAGAAATACTTTAGCATACGCATGGAAAGAAGACATTTACGTACATATTTTTTGGTTTATGGACATTTCCCATTCAGTTTCATGAACTTTAAAAAAATAATAATTGCGTCTAATAGAGAGGTGTTTCAGTTGAAGGCACATGGGAACATTGTCTATTGTTTAACGGCTAAGTTTAGGTCTGATGTTACTAAAATTGGCAAGATTGGGTCTGGGATTAGAAGTTGGTTAAGATTAGTATTTAGTTTAAGGTTTATTACGCATTGTACATTAAAGGGGACCTATTATATAAAATCTACTTTTCTACGTTTTTAGTTACAGCCGTGTTCTCTCATCATTACTTTACCCAGAGTTGTAGTTGATTGATTCTTGCATGTCTGAGTAATCTTGTATTGTCCGCAGCTGATGCCCAGAGCTCAGAAAATCCTGTCTTCACTTACCACCTATCCCCACCCACTTGTCTGTGTTTACGTACGATTACTCAAAAATTCAGATTCCAGGTAAAGCATGTAGGGTTCAGAGTTGTCATGTAGCCACTTTCCAACAACAACAAAAAATTGTAATTTAAACTCTAGGCTTATTAAAGTTGAACTTTACAATGATGAGGTGAGTCTCATCAGTTCTGCAGCTTTGAACAGGAAGTTTATGGACTTGGTTCTATTTTTAATCACTGCTCTACGAAAGCCTTTGAGGTAAGGGTAACTAAAAATCATATTAAAAACCTTGTCTTTCTAAAAATGCAAATCAATTTGAGCTACAAACTATGATTTAATCGATTTTTTTGCCTAGTCCTGTGTGGTGTACATAAGTGATTTTCAACCAGTGTGCCTTCAGATGTTGCCAGGTGTGCCTTGACAAAATCATTTATTTATTTGAAGGAAGACGTGCAGGTACATTAAAAGATGGCTGCACCAGAGTTAGCACCATGCTAATTTCCATCTGTAGTCCTTGACAATCAATTTTCTGTCCATGAATGCAAGCAAACCAATCACCATTTAATGGTTTAAAGAACATTTCAAAATGTAATGGTCATAATTTACAACATCAGATCATTGTTTCCAGATTTTCAGAATGCAACAAGGGACCAAACCATTAACAAAAAAAAAAAAAAAAAAAAAATCCAAAACAAGTGATTCCAAATCTGCAAAGTGATTAAAACTTAAGTAAAAAATTACTTAAGAGTGTTTTGAAGCAATGCTTTTGGACACATTTTAATACAATTTTTGACATTGTTACTATATTTAAGACCTCAAAATAAAAATAAAAAAGAAGGAGCCAAAAGTCAGAAAAAAAAAAAAAAAGACTTGGAAACTCTACAGTAATAATATTTTGTCTTCTAAAAATGGCCTATTTGTTCATACTTGTGTAGGAGGTGTGCCACGGAAAATATTCAACAGAAAAAGTGTGCCATGAATAAAGAAGAGTTGGGATACACTGGTGTACATACACATCCAAATTTGCGTCATATCCATGCACATTACTGTAAGAATGGGTCGATTTGTTTTGTTGAGTGCATGAGGACACGCAGACTTTACGCAGACGCCTACACTCGCTCTGGTGCGTTTGTTTCGTCGAGTGCGTCCTACCTGAGTGAGACAGCAGGTGCATGCGCAGACGCAGACTGTCTAAGAAGCTCTTCCCACACAGCTCGCAGCCGTAGGTCTTCATTCCGCTGTGCATCTTCCTGTAGGAGAACAACACACAAACGCATGAGTTATCAGGCCACACGGAGACATGGAGAAATGCAGTCAGGAGTGTAAGAGCGGGACAGAGAGAGGACAACATTCAATAGGATTATTTCACGCCCGGGGTGGAGAAAGTGAGCTGGTTTCTGTGAGTGTCTGCGGTGCCACAAAGCATTGGTCATGATTCAGGAGAACTTAGGCCTATACTGCGTCTACTCCGGTTTAAAGGCCAGAGCGCTTTTGGTTTTAGATTAAGAAAACATTGCGTATTAAAAAAACATTGCAAACTAATATAGAATTGCGCCAATGACAGTAAAGTCTGAAAAAGTATTAACTTTTTTTTAATTAGTAGCAAATGTACAAAACCAACTTTCTAGGAGAATTCATTGCAGGCAAAAAAAAATAAAAATAAATAAAAATAATGATAATAATAATGATATGAATGACACGACAGTTTTTTAAGTGATATGAAATCAAAGTTGTCAAGTTACAATGTCATCATTGATCCAGTCTCTAAACTACCATTACTCATAAAAATACCATTAGAAAAATTTAATAATAATAATCTTAAAATAAATAATAATAATAATAATTTGTTATTAATCATTCTCATTATTATTATTTTACTAAACACATGTGATGCAGGGCATTTTGCTATGAGGTAAAAAAAAAATGAACTTATTAAATAAACAAATAAATAAATTGAATAAAATAAAAAAATGTATCTTTTATTTTATGTTTTTTCATTTTTAAAATTACTTAATTTATGTATGAATGTATTTATTTATAAAAAGGTGAATGAGGTTATTTTCCGTAGAAATCCAAACAGGAACTACATTTCCAAGACAAAGGCCTATCGTATGATGACGTCATCAGTTATCCGATCAATACACTACCATTCCCATTAAATACTATAGAAATGTATGTACAACTATTTTAAAAACAACGCCAAAAACTATGCTAATATAAAATATAATGCATGTACACCACACATATACATGACTAAAATACATAACATAATATAGAAAAGAAAAAAAAAAATTAATAACAATACCAAATAATAATGATAACAATACAATTTGTTTGATTGTTTTTAGATTATGTGTATTTTCCCTTATAGCTAGCCTTTGTAGTGATAAAAAAAAAAAAAAAAACATAAATATGTTTATATAGTGTGGCCATTCTATAGTTTTTCAAGTTTGATTCATTCATTGCTAACTGCTGCACATTAGCTAATGTTATAAAGACTCCAATAAAACAGTTAAACAAAAAAATAAATAAAATATAGCAAAATTATCTGTACAAATATGGTGACTATGTAAATAAAGACTAGACTATCTAAACATTTTATGACTTACAATGAATCACAAATCACGTCTTTTTTTAATCAGCGTGTAGCATCCTATTTATTATTGTCATAAAAAGTGATGAGCAGTAAAAGTGTATGGTCCCAAATGGAGTCATTAAGCTGTAAAAGGGTTGAACCGGACAAGGTCAGAGCCCACAAACGGACAATATTTGACTATGTGACAAAAGACTCAGAGGTTAGGCCACTGCACACACAAGTCCAGCTCTATTAGTAGTTTGTAAGCTTTGAAAAAATATCTCCACAAGCAATCTATAACAGTAATTGGGTTAGAGACGATTGAAACTTGGTCTAAATCTGGTGGACTCTTTCCTATAGCAGTTTCAGTTTGTACTCTAAGCCTTCGAACAGAAAATACCAGGTACCAGAAGATTTTTTATGTGCGACGTAAAAACATGTATCCATCGCAAGTCCATAAAACCAATTTCGAATTAAATTACCTTCAACTTTTGAAGGAGAATTGCTAAAGTCCAAAATAAGCTCACATTAGTGTCACTCAAGCCCAGGTTCCAGGAGCACCAACAGGGTACAAGTTTCCTAAGATCCCATGGTAAGGTAAGTAAGGGCCCTCAAGTGATACTTTTGTCTCTTTATTCAGCTGCATTTTTCCACTAATAAAATAGTAGAAAAATCAATTTTTTTTTTAACTAAATACTATGAAACAACATGTGAAGGTCTCATTACCCTTTTAAAAGGATGCAACTATGCAAACTAAACTTCTAGTTTAAAAGTTGCGTGTATGTTGCAGCATGGTAACTTTTTATAACAGCCCAGTCTAACAAATGTAGATGTACAACAAATTGTCAAAAATGTACAATGAGCAAGTTTTCACACCTATTTTACCACAAATTTTAGTTAAAGCCACGTGGTGACATTTTCTTTGGGTTTAACGGGGAAATCTAAACCTACCCCATCTTACCTATTTTAATAACTTGAAGCCTAAACTTACCCGTTAAACCCAAGAAAACGTTGCCGAAATTGGTGTTTTTTTAGCTTTTCATAACATAAAAAAGGTGTGAAAATGTGCTCATCTGACATTTCGTTGTATATCTACGTTTTCCCCCCGAGTATTGTTTTAACTCCATTTTAATTAGTCTTAAAGCTATTAAAAACTTCTCTCATCAGGCTTAACTACCCAGTTACACCAAATCTTACACCTGCATTTTTAATCATTCTATGCACTTTAAATAAGGATTCATTTATCATTTGTTTATGAAAAATTAAGGCTATAACTGCTATAAACTATTGTTTATAGCAGTGATATAAACTATTGTTTATAGCAGTGATTTCCAAAGTGTGATCCACTTTAGGAATCACTGCTATAATCACTGAGGGTTCTCCAAAGGTTGTCCACAAAAAACTTTATATCTTTAATTTGATTACTTTGTTTTTTTTTAAATCCACCAGCATTATTGTTTTGCTGTTTAAGAGTTAAATCTGAGAAGGAAAAAATGTTTTTAAACTATTTTGAATAAAGAAATAATATTGGGGGGCCTTGAGCAATCTTCAGGCCAATGGGGGGCTGTTGACTCTGAAAAGTTTGGGAATGACAAGTGAATGAATAAAAAACATCTAAGAAATATTTGAATTTAAAGCCAAATTATCAATATTGGTTTTGGAACATATACGTATAGCCATAAACCATCAACATTTGTATTATTTCTATGTGGAATGGTCACAACAAGTGAAACCAAAATCCCTAAGAGTCTCTTTGTTGCTTCTTGTCATCATTTTTACTTTGTCGGAACATTACATTCCAGAATTCCCCATAATCAAATTCCTCTCTAACACCACCAACATGAAATATTTTGCCAATCTGCGCAAAAGTGCCTCCAGCTTTTCCAAATAAATTGAAATTCCGCAGAGAGAAAGAGACGAAGACACGGAGAGAACAGTGTATTTTTTCCCGGGAGACAGGCACATTTAATCGTTTGTAGAGCTTCGGAGAAAGACTTTTGCGTCACGTCAGGAATAAATTCAGAGTCATCAGAGAGCAATCAGCGGATCTACGCGATAATGGTTCGAAACGCAGAGGTGTAAGAAAGGAAGGTTAAAGGGCAAGCTGGGATGGGAAAGTAAAGTTTTAGATTTTTAGACGTGCATAGGGATGGTAATGAAGGAGATGTACGAGGTTTTTGCTGGTCAAATCACGTCTTGCTTGTGATAATAAAGCTAGAAATAACAGCATGAGAATAGTGCACTGATTTTAAAACGTCAGGGTTCCCATTCAAAGCTCAACAATATTTTCCATAACATTCCCAAAAAGGATTTCATGTAATCACAACGTCTACATTAGCGTTTTTAGATTGTAACATAGCTTCTCTCAAGGAGGTCAAAACATTCTATAACCATAATAGGTGGACACCAAAAAGTGGTGGTCTGGGGGCCTCCCTCATGAAAATTTGAACATGCACTCTGATCAATTTTGGCAGTCTGACCAAGAAGACAGCATATTGGTGGATTAAACAATAAAAATAAGATTTTAGTTAAGGTATTACATCAGTTCTATGTTTCAATGAAGAAAAGGAACAATAGGCTTATAAGTTACAACATAGCTTTGATAGGAAATCACCTGTTTATTAGAAAGGGTAGTAAAAGCAGATTTCGCAATATATATTTTACGATTTTATGACAGGACATTGATTTCCCATGACGTTTGGATGTTTTTCTCACTTTCCATAAGTCGAAAATTGGATAATTATTTTTCAGGTTTTCCAGGACGCATGGTAACCCTGAGTGTGTGTGATAGGTTTGACCAGATTTGAGTAAACTGTAGCCCGGAGTTAGGTAATGGCCCTCAGTCTGTTTTTATCAGGCCTTTTGCAATTTTTTGACAATAAGCGTTAGATTCGATTCGATTAGTTTAGATTCGCTTTTGAATGACATCTGAGTGAGAGAAGTGAAATTTTGCTCCAAGTTGATCAAAATCGCAACAGGGGCAGTGTATTGGCTATATATTTTTTTTTTTGCCAAAGAAACAAACTTGAACAAAGCATCTTTTTTACTTGAATGTTTTTGTTGGACTCAAAATAACTGTAAACATATTTTACTCTGAGTGACTTTGCATCTCCCCCAAACTAAACTTTTAATGGCCTAGAAAAGGGCCTTTTGTGTTGCGACCGAAATGCACCATATTGATCAAAATGATGATGCATTGTTTAAACTTTATAATTCAACAGCAATAAACGCAAAAATGGGTACTGAACGTCAAAGTCCTACATCACACAGTCGCGAGATTTTCCTTATGTTATAATGTTTACTTATTAAAAAGCGTTGGATTTGTGCTTCAGTTTTCGAAATCTCCAAAGTTCCAGCAATAAGCACTTTTTGTACCACAAAGTTCAACGCCACCAACTAAAATGCTTGCGTGCTTTAAAATTAAAATATAATAAAAGAAATGAGTTCCACAGATTCTTTCCAGTATTCCATCCCAAACTCAACATCTGTCTCTGCATGTCGGCCATTTTCGTTCCGACACCTGTGAGTGCCGTGTGACAGCGAGCCGTCACCCGGGCGCGTTCCTTTTTTGATTCTCCTGCCCTTGATTCGAGTCGTGCCGTGCCCCATTCGTCTGTACCCCACCGAGCCGATCGCCCGAAACATGACGGATTGGTGTCAAGATGTCGCATGCAAATTGATTTAGAACCTTCTCCGGGCGACCGGGGGAGGTGTGCGAGAGTGATGGTCCTGACAATGGCGGCAATAGCGGTAGGAATTATTAAGGAGAGCGCTTAACATCCATGAAGGACTAACAGACAGAAGAGTGTGTGGAAGGATGGGTTTGGGTTCAAGAGAGAGATGGTTGACTCTGGTTTGCAGAGATTTGTCTAACGGAAAGATAAGGTGAAAGCTGGTTAAGGTAAAGGCATGATTCTTGGATTTTGGTCTGTTGTAAAGGCATTCAAGGGCTATTTAATCAGCTTCCATTTAACCAACTTCATGCTGTAATTTCAAAGATTGTATATTTTATTTTAATAAACTTTTCTGTGAAGGAAAAACCCACTGTGATTGGAAACATTTTTTAGGGGTCCTAAGGAAAGAAGAGGGCTGAGTACATGGTTTTAGTGTTAGAGGAATCCGGATCACCTGGCAGTATAATGATAATGTGTTGGATTTATCAAGTGCAGGATTATGCAACACAAGACCCAAGGGCAACACAAGGAACTTTAGCCCACAATGTCCTTCCAAACATTAGAAATTAGGTTAGCAGAGCAATGTTGGAAAAGCGTTTTGTATTTTTCCTTTAAAATTTAACAGTTATATTTATTTTGTCAACTTGAAACAGTGCTGAAGATATTGTTGGTTTCTATAGTGTTGAAAGTCAGTCATGCACCTCAGCCCTCAGAACTCTGCCCCTAAAAAAAACCTGATAGCCCTAATCTAGCGCCTTTCTTGACACAACAAAAGCTTCACATTTTTGCATTATTTATTCACTCCACACTCTGTAGTGGCTCCAACTGTAGCTACAGCTGCCCAGGGGCAGATAGACGGAAGCAAGGCTGCCATTTTGTGCATTGGTCTCTCCAAATTAATACCACATCCATACTAAGCAAAATGGATGGAGTGTCTTGCAGGGACAGTATCTCTTCTACTCATGCCACTGTGAAACCTGATGTTCCAGTGGTCTCTCATCGATATGGGAGAATATTATGCACTGACAAAGTGGTGTGAACATCTACAAGCCCATGCAAACTCCACAAAGAAAAGTTCTGTGCTGCCCAGGAATGAAACAGAATCTTCTATGACATCACAAAACTTGGTACTGAGTGTTTTCTGAGGCTTATTGGGAAAAGGCTTTACTAAGCAGATAAAAGAATCAAACTTATGTTAACATAAAAATGTTTATTGATATAGAAACACTATTGTGGCAAGGCTTACAGCTCGAAAAATGACTTTAGAATAACCCTTGAGCAGTTACAAGAACAAATCCACTTGAAAATGTATAAGCGTGACAAGTCTTTTATCTCACTACATTTATCTAAGCACCACAAAATTGTCACGTTAATGGCAGCCTTCATTCAACTGCAGAATGATTAAGTAGTCATAGAAAACAATGACACAAGTATGCGAAGGTGAAATATAAAAGACTCAAGAAATACTTGTGTTAGCTATTTTTCATTTAAGCTATATTATAAAAATGAGATTATGAGGCTCTTACAAAACATTAAACATGAAAATGCAGTGATATTGTAGAAAAAAATAATAGATTGTCAATTGGATTATTTTCAACTGCAAAAACTAAACACTTGAACTTAAACTAGTGCAATTCTTTTTTTTTTCCTTTTTGCAAATATGTTAAGATAATAAATCACAAAAAGGAACCGTCCAAAAATATTTCACAATGTCTTTATTTTGACACTGACCCAAAATCAGCGGAATTAGGCTAATGGAACGCTACAATTTGATATGCTTTACTACAGCGTAGCCAATTTCATTATTGTAGATTCTTTAGAATACTAACTGTACAGTTAGCAAGCACCTTCAAATGAGTTTTAGTCTGTCATTTTTTTTTACATCTTAAAAATTTGAACAAGTAGAATTTTTGCTTTCCGTACCTCATAATTGTCAACCAAAAATGAGTTTAGACATACCTTTTCAAACTTCATCAAACTTTAAATTGCTGTTAGTGGAGCTGAGTTGCTATGCTAACGGCAGCAGCTAGCACATGTTTTAAGGAACAAATGGTCTATTATTACAAGTAAGTGACATATTTAGTAAAGAAAACAAACAAAAAAGGTGGTCTTTAAAATGCGTATAATTAGCATTTAATATAACAGATTATTATCAGTTGTAAACATAAATGGTAGTTGTAGAAAACAGTTGTTGAAAATAACAGATGACGAGTTCTAAACTGATGGCATCCAAATGGAAAGACAAGAACCTTTTTTTATATAAACAGGCTACATATCAAGTTTTTTTCCATGTTAAAAAGTGTTACTTTAGCAAAGTTTTGACCCAACTTCTCAACTTTCTAGTGTGACATCTTCAATTATGAACAGGAAAGATAGTAAAAAATATGATTTTACCTTTGTTTTAGCTAAATTCGTTTTTCAGCCGGTCATAGGCACTTTAAAGAGGCTTATGGAGCCTTTATGAATAGCTACTGCACCTATTCACGTTTCAATTTTGACTAGATTTACTAAATATTTTCATGTAATTTGGCTTCAAAATAGATCTGAAGTCTATATTTTAGCTTGGAGATCCATGCTCTATCACAAATCAAAATACAGTACATACATACATACATCATTTTAAATCTCTGGATTGATTGAATTAAATTACAACTGTACTCCATTTTGTCTTTAAGCTTCTGATCTTTGACATTCTCCTTATCTTTTTGAATTTTTCACTTCCCACTTTTTCACTATATGTCTCCACAAAACAATCCAACTAATTCAACCCATCTTTTCAGAAAAATACACCAAACAAACCCTAGTGTGAAGGATTGCCGCACCTCTCTCTCTCTCTCCTGATGCAGTCGCGCGCCGTAACTCAGATAAGAGCGCGCACTAAACCACAACACGGGCCCCGCACAAAGCCTTTTCAGGGGCCTTTTGTCCAGGCCCTCAATCTGGGCATTGTGCTAGCTAGACACCGCGCTGATAAGCCACGGACGGACTTATTAAAGTGGAATCGAGACCCGTATTTTCTCGGGAAATGTAGCCTTGATGAGCAAATGGCTGAGAGCGTGTACGAGAGTGTTAGCTTGTGTCGGACAGAAGGCTAACAGCGCCGATTTAAAAAGAGGACGGCCAGACTTGAATAAAAGCATTTAAGGCTAACATAAAGGCGCTGAGTGTCGGCTAGGCTAGGCTGTGTTTTGTTGTGCCGTGTTGATTGCATTTGCATTGACTTTGAATGCATTATCCGCCGTACTTTTACAATACGGCGGACAAAGGTTTATTAAATAGTATGGATTGTTTGTGCTAGAGTTGAGATTGCATGTTTTTGCCATTTCCTTTGTCGCTACCTCTTGTATTAAACTGGTTTGACTCAATAAAGCTAATGTATTCTGTTTATATAAGTAATAGTTTCAGTTTGAGTTCAGCTTAAATCAAATTTGGACAATGTTTTATCATTTTACTCCAAGAAAGAGAAACTAAAGTGATGGTGTAGCTACCACAACATCATCAAAGTTAGTTGTTCCATTTTCAAACAATTAAGAGTTTGAAATGTACATAACAATTTAAGCTTTTTTCACAGCTGTTAGGAGCGAGACGTGCCAGCATGCTAACGGGAATTAGTCAGAATGCTAAAAGCAACAACAAACAACAAACTTCGTAGAGTTTGTAAACAAATAGGACATTCTTAGACATATTCAAGACATTGCAGAATGCTTTCCAGGTGAATAGATACATTAACACGGAGGGGTAATAGATTTGTAGTTATTTAATTGTAAAAACTCAGGTAGGCTATAGCGCCTATAAAGTTATCAAGTCATCTAAAACTGTAATTTCTGATTACAAGAGGTATTCATATTTTAAATAAGTTAACATTAGAAAACTATACATACGTATAAGAAAAAAAAAAAAAAACATTCATCACATATCTGCAAAGTTCTGAAAAGTGTTTTCTGAGGCTCAGAGAGTAACGCTCTAGCTGTGTTTATGATGAGGAATGTTAAACCAGAAATGACAAAAGTACTAAAATTCATTACTTAAGTAAAAGTACAGTTACTTGTCTGAAAAATGACTCATGTATGTAAATAAAATGTTGTAAATTAACTTACCAAATTAAAAAGTAAAATGACAAAGTTGGTGTTGCTGCACCGTAGCGTAAAATGTCTTTCTTGAAATAAAAAATTATTGAATCGTCTGTTAAATGAGGAATTGTTACAAATTAGACAGTTTGTATTTTTGATTTGTTTAACTGTTAAAAAATGTTAAAAAAAAAAAAAAAACTTAATATAAATCCTCACATCAGTTTGCACCGCCTTTAAAAGAGAAAAGCCGTCTGTGGACTTAAAAAAGAAACTTGTTTTGAAATTGTAAAGTACAAAGAAGTAAAAGAAAAAAGTCACCAGATTTTTTTTTATACTCAAGTAAAGTACAGATACCCACGTACAGTACTTAAAACTACTTGCTGTCTCTGGTTAGAATATGGTTAAAAAAAGTCACTTTTGCACAAGACCTAATAAGACTACTATTGTGATGTCCTGAAATATCAATGTGTCATTTTAAACCACTAAATCTAACTTCAATCTTTTCCCAAGCTGTCAATCAAATGTCACGGTCGGCCCGGCTCCGCAAAGTCACAGCCTTTAGCATATTAGCATAGCCTTGGTACAAAAAAGGGTTCAGCCTATTCCCCTCATCTAAGACTTAATGGCATGTAAAAGGGACAGTAAAACATTGTGTCAGCTCAGCGGCCTGTCTCCGCTAGTGTGAAGTTATGCTAAGTAGCGCGGCTCGAGCTAGCGCTGGAGGTAAAGCTGCCGGGCGATTGGAAACAGGTTGACTGTAGCCATTAAGAAAGTTCACATAAAAGCCTCACAGCTCATTTACTCAGTTAATAATCGACTTTGTCCAACAGTCTCTTCTGACAGCGGCCATAAATCTCAAATTTATGTCAACAAAACATATGCCGATTGCCGCGCGCCGTTTGCTAGGTAGTAAAAAACCCAGGCTTTGAGTGGTGATGGGAGTTTAGAGCTGCCGGGGAGAAGTATAATACGATTTGGGTGGGAGCTTTGCCGCCGGTTTTGCTTGGTCATGTCATATGCTTCAAATGGTTGGGCAAAAATAAAATCTACAGAGATAATATGGTGAAGTCTTGGGATTTTCTCAGCATGCAGCAGGTATTACATTTTTGGTTGTCTTTAGTCAAAAACAAATAAAAAAGGTTGCTGAAACTCAAATACTTTTGTTTTACTGTTTTTTTTTTCTCTTTGCATCCACATATATATTCTGTAACAACTAGAGCAGATGCAGTCACAATTTTCTTTTCCAGGAACCAGTCAAGGTTGAGTGGCACTAATACCAACAATTGAATTGATTGAAACAACTGATTGTTGTGTACATTTTTAGCTCTTTTATTGCTTGAATTTGCAGTGTATTTGGCTAAGAGATGCTACATGCCCATTGTAAAGCAAAAGGAAGTAGGGTGATAGACTATAAACCACAAATAAAATACATTTTGCAAGGACATGTATCTCATATTTAAGTCAGTTCATCCAACAATCTAAACAGACCACAAATGGCTCACTTTCTCTCATTTCAAACCCATGCACCAAAGTTAATTCAATTCAAAGATACTTTTAGCAGTAGCATCACTATCGGACCAAACCCGACCTCATTGTTCCGCGCAATCTAAACGTCAAACCACAATGACGCTTCTTACTTTATGAACTGTTTGGGTTGAATCTTCCCATTTCCCCTCCACCACTCACTTTCCTCGCCATTGTTGCCTCTGTCATAGCTCGCCTCTAATGGACTCCAATCCCCATCATGCCCCACTCCGTCATGGTTCCCAAATAAGAGGTTGGCCTGCATTAGGGTCCGTCAGGCGAGTGTCATTCTGTCGCCTCGTGCATCATGGCTCTGAGGGCTTTTGTTTCGCCGTGACAACCGATTCCGGCCGCGAGACTTCGATGGGCGCTTTAATCGTACAGCCAAATTGATGGGCGGTTATTTGGGTGAGGCATTAGAACACTTACACCGGGATAATTTGAGGATGTGTAATGTAATGTAATGTCCTTTTGTCTATGACGGTGAGAGGATGGTGGCTGTTTGGTATGGTTGGTTGATTTGATTTGATTGTTTTTTTTTGGCGAAGTGAGAGGAGGAATGTGGGTTGCGTAGACCAAAGGTGAACTTGACGAAAAGCACTGTCGCTATGAAACAATATTCCATCCATCCAATTTTCTTGCTCCTTGTTTGGGGCCAAGACCTCTCTTTCCAAAACACAATTTGACTTTTAACATAAGTACGCAAAATAGGCTTGAAATCATAATACGCTGTTTTTGTGTTATTGTATATGTACAACAACACAACAACATGAGACGGTGTTGGTTTGACAAGCATGTAGAGCTCAGGCTTCTACCATACTTTGCAAAGAGAGGGTCTGGTCAGTCTGCCCTCTGTCACATCTTAGATCAACTCCATAATGAACAGTGCAATCAAATTTGCAGATTTGTGTGACACACATTGGTGTAATGTCACTCTACTCACATTAAAATACTTTTGCTCAACTCAATTTAGCAGAAATCTGCTGTTTTTCAGCCCAACTGTGGTATTTTGTCATTTATTTTTTACTTGTGAGCAGCTATCTTGGTGTTCATATACTATGGTGCATATCCTTGATTAGCTAATTTAGCTGTAAATCATGGCAACTTGATAAATAAACATGGTTGCCAGATGATATATTTTTAATGTATTGTCTTCATTTTTCTGACAATAAAAATGTAAGTCTATTGTCTACAACCTATAGACTTATACATATTATCTTGCAATTGGCATGGAGGACTGAACAGAGAAGATTTTCTTTTATAAAAGGGTCTCATTCATACAATCTTCATGTGGAATTCTTACTAAAACCATAAAATTTCAAGACAGGTTAATGCATTTTTCATGAAATTGTAAACCTAACATGGATAATCTCACACGCTAGGTCGAAATGGTGACTAAACCTGGACTAACATTTCCAATAATGTTAAATAATTACCAATGCATTATAGTTTTCAATTGCAAAGCCAATTTGCAATCAAACAGACTGGACCACACTATTGCTATAGCTTCTATAAATGTTTATTACACTCTAATGTCAATATAAAAAGGCGGAGCTTATCATTTCAGCAGCTTTGAACAGGAAGCCATTGAACGTGTTTCTATGACTGAGCCGCTTTCGATCAATATCGCGGTTTACAATGAACATAATACAAAATGATGATGTATTTGTGTTATGGTTCAATACAAAGTACTCTGAAAGCACAATCTGTCTCCTTTAACATCCTGCCGCATGCTTAGCCACGCCATAAAAACTGAATTCGCAATTGTTATCTGCCCATTTAAACCTCGGCGACTCTGCAACCCCCCACCCCCCCCAAACCCATCGTCATGGCGAGACAAAACAGACATTCCAACGACAGAGACATGGCACACAGACGCATCATCGGCACTCTAACAGGTCTGAAGAGAGAGAGAATGGGAATGAGGGGAAGGAGAAAAGAGGAGTGAGGGAGGGTGTACCTTTCATACGGTTATTTATAGCGACAGTGACACCGGTCGGGACGCCAAATGGTGACGAGGGTTTGGTGTACTTTTGATAATAGTGATATCTTGTCATTCTAGTGCATGAGGAATTTAAAATGGGCTATGGTTATGTAGTGTTTTGGAAAAGAAAAAACAAAAAACAAAGGAGTTGTTGTAGCCTCATTTTAGATTCTGTTTCTTAAAATGGGTTACATGGTTGTTGGGTGTTTAAATATTTTTTTTTAAGCCAATTGTACATAAATGATTAAATACACCAATTAACTTTTTTTTTTTTTTTACAATGTCAAGAAAGGATGAAAATAATGAATTCAATGCAAATAGTCAAAGGACGATTGTCAACTTTTTGTCAATTGACTAAACTATAGATTTTACACAACTTGCTACATGTTTAAAAAAAAAAAAAAAATCAGAATATAAAGGAAGGTTATCTGAATCAAACTGAAAACAATATTTTGTTGGTTTTTTTTAATGAAAAAAGGTTTCTGTTATTGATCAATTATCTGAAACCAGTCGATTATTGGATGAGCTGTCAATTTAGTAACTGAATAACCGTTTAGAGCAATGATTCTCAGCCCTTTTCAGTCGTGACCCTCTAAATAATTAAAATAGGTTTTTGTAATCTCCAAACAAAAAATTTAGGCTACTCGCAAAGTGACTGTGTAGTCTTTAATCTTATGTTTGAAGATATGAAACCAAATCCAGAAATATTCAGTGTTGTCCAACAAATTAAGGGACCCCCAAGACATGGCTCAGGGACCTTCAGGGGTCCCCGGATTGAGAACTAGTTGTAAAAGATATCAATGTTTAAGTTCACATATCGTCAGGGGATATGCAGGAATACATTTGCGAATCCTGATGGGAGTTCTGACCCCCAGACTGAGAACTATTGGTTTGGATACACAAACTTGTCATGTGCAGCACTAAGGTTTTAGGCTCAGACAAAGTAAACCTTTAATGTGTAGAAATGTGTTCTAGTTGAGTTTTTGTGTACATTTCCATTCAAATTTGGTAAAACTCTATTTTGCTGGTCTTTTGCAATGTAGCATTTAAATAAAAATCAATTATTTGAACTAAATAATCAGCACATTAATAGATTACCAAAATAATTATAATTTTCAGCCCTAGTAGGATAAGCATCATCAACTTGGTTTTATCTGGGGCAAATTTGGCATACATTTTCTATTTTTGGCTGATCAAATAAAAAGCATAATAGCTGATTCATAGATTAGCATACATTGACATTTTCAAAATGTGTCGAAATAAGGAAGTTCTAATTTTTCCACAATGAGTAAATTCTGGTGTTACAACTAACAATCCCAAAACAACAGGAGAACAGAAAAGTCTTAAATCTTCAAAAAAGTAATAACTTCGCAAGACGATGCAACATTTTCACAGTTTCTCAGAACTTTTAAACCTCACAGCGGCCGCCATTCACCACGACTATCAATTAGCATGTTGAATGTCGTTAGCCTAGCCTACAGGCGGATATTAGCTAGCGTTGCTTCCTTCCAAAGCCGACTATCCTTCTACAGTACAAAGCGGAATAATCCTGGAGTTCTAATTGCGCCTCTTTGTTGGACTGACACCGTTGGGAGCTAATCCGCACAGATACCTGGCTCTCCCGGCTCCTCTGAAGGTAGAATTTACTCAGGATAACTAGTGTCTTACTTTGGGAAGTGTGTCAAAAGATATGGGCTCATTCTGTAGTGATTTCAAAGTCTTTGCATTCGATATTTTGTGATAGGTCATGAAGGTTAGTCACCATTCGTTGGACAAATATAGATCTGAGCGCCAAGAAACTGTCTATGCAAAGTAGCTAAAACGCTAGGTATATACTTAGGCTACAGATATGAAGTTACTTGGAACTTGTGTAATTAATTATTTTTGTTACTGGTTGAAAAATGATACGGAATTTTACAAACTAGTAATATCTACAAATGCTCTGCTTTTAAGGCTGTTTACATCTCCAACTTGTGATGTTATTTTCATGTTGTTTTGTGCATCAAAATTAACTACTTTAACTTAAAATACTTAAAAAATGTTCCATTGAATAGTGCAAGTGTATAGCAAACCTTAACTACTTCCTCCTCTCTTGCTCTTCCCCCCAATGCTATTTGTTAGCCTTTGTTGCTAGTGTACTAAACAGTTTGAGCCAAATTTCATCACATTCTTTTTTTCCACAAATTATATAGATCAATGTCTTCTGCATGTCAGTATGCAAACAACTCACCAAATGCTAACGACATACACAAATCAAACTATTGCACCGCGGAATATTTCATTACAAGTCTAAATGATTTCTGCTATGTCGGTATGTTAACAACACTTAGCCAAATGCTCATAACATCATTTTTCTTGTCTTTTCGTGGATTTTAGCAGACAGTTTGTTATTAGAAACAAATGGCGACTGCTCGCTTCATTAGAATAGGTACTGTAACAACATATTTGTTCTCAGAAAACAGGAACCCAACCCAAGCTTGTCAAAAACTTTCTCTCATTGAACTTCACAACCTGTTAATCAACTGGATAGCATTTCAAAACTAAACTACATCCTTGCTCGCCCTGTTGCATGCTATTTCATAGCTTTTGTTGCTAGCATGCTAAACACTTTTTCAGTGTTTTTTCGGAATTTTTCATCATAATGTTTTTCCACAAAGTCAAAATGAGTTCTTAATGCTAACAACATATGCAAGTGCACTTTTATAGACTTTTGTGATCAGACAGCTTATTATTAAGCAAAGATAAGTCAGTGCCAACAAATGTTTGTTCTGTGACATTTCTATGCTTTTTTGTTTTGTTTACGACCCACTGCATTCATATTTAAAACCTGTGAATTATCATAGCAATTGTTTAATAACAAAATTAATTACTGAATGATGCATAATCAGTGCTTTCATGAGAGGTAAAGGTACAAATCAAATCTACATCTTAAGAACAGAAAATAGTTCTTAAAAATTCTGCATTCCATACATACATCTCTTTTCAAACTTTTAACTGCCTAAACACGCAGACACGCAAACATTTAATTTCGTCGCAACCCGGGCTTGTCAGAACCCTTCTAACTTTTCCCCACTGAAGCTCACTGTATAGCATTTCAAAACTAAACTACTTCCTCTTCACTCTCTCGTATTTGTTAGCCTTTGTTGCTAGCGTGCTAAACACTTTGAGCCAAACTTTTGCGCCTTTGATTCGCACTCCGCTCTCGACAATCTACCTGCGTTTAACCGCTCTTTGACGCCATCTCACAGGTTGTCTCTAGCTTTTTTTTTTTTCTCGTCTTCGTATTGATGTAACAGGTGCTGCAGCTTCTGCTTCTCCGCGGCAGTCAAAATAACACATCCCCGGTGTTGTTTGGCTTTCAGAATGGTGAGCTAAAGTTAGACATCTTTGAGGTTTCTCTGCCACTTGATGGAAGGTGATGCCCATGCATAATTCATGAACCGGGAGGGAAAAGACTTTGTGTGCAGAGCTTTGGTGGTCTATAAAAAGCAGCCAGACTTCTACTTGATGTCTTGTAACCTCTCGCATCAAGACGACGCGGCGAGGGGAGGGGAAAAAAAAAGAAAAAAGAAAGAAAAATGAAAAAAGACAACTCGAGCAAACTGCAACATTGTCGAGAATAAACTGGAAAGAAAGGGAAATGTTGACGCGCTATTTTGAGATTTCTGATGGCACCGGCGGCGTTTGATGCGCAGGAGCCGGAGCAGACAGGAGTTGAAATAGTTTGTCTGTTGGATGGCGCGCTAACACGACTACTTTGTGCATGTGATCTGCCACCTCCGCGCCTAAGCTTTGTTCCCACGGCAGACTCTTCTCCAGACTGTGCTGTTGGTGCGTCAGACTGCTGCAGCTCAAAGAAAGATGATTTTTTTTTTTTTTTTTTTTTTTGAAACCCGTGTGTCACCTGTGGCTTGTGTAAAGACTGTGTAAAAAAAAAAAGTGGTGTGATATGAACTATGGAACTTTTCTGGTGGAAGTTGAAGGAAAGGACGATTCACGTGGGATTAGTTTTGCCTAGAGACTTTGGGTAAACTCTAATAGAAATTTTCCGTGTTTGTAAAATGCAAAACTTCCCTCAAAATTTCTTTACTTTAATTTGTCAAATTTAGAAGATGTTTCTAGTTTAATGCAAATTCTCATATCTTGTTAACACCAAGTACAAGTAATCTACTGCATGTAGTGCTTTAGCCAGAGCCAGATCTAGTCTTTTGGGGGCCCTAAGCAAAAATACAAACATTATATTTAAATATTTCTCACAACAAAGAGAAAAAATTAGATTCTCCCCCTGAAATTTTAGAATAAAACTGTCACATTTTCCTTTAACTTGGAAGACCAACACATATTTTACACTAGTCAATTTATGTCTAATTTTTGTGTGATTTTATGATTCTTGGTGTCAGTGTTTCTCGTGGATTTTGTAAACAGAAAGACTAAAAATCTCAAACTAAAAAATACCTAAATTTCAAACTTGAGCTCTATGAGAACTAGCTTAAAAGACTCCAATGTTTAGAAAAAAATAAGTGGTATTTTGTGTTAAAAAGTAGGACTAAAATCAGGAGGACTGTACATCTCTTATTGGCCAGTTCTTGACCATTGATGTACAGTCGGTCAATCACAGTGAAATAGGAACTTTTATAAAAAAAATAAAAAAACAAATAAGCTGATGATTTTAGGTACAGTCTGCAAGAACGTGATTATAATAAAAATGAATACAGTTACAAAATTCTGTATTCAAGAATACAAAAATCACTTGAATACAGATTTTGATTTACAGACAAATGAGCATTTACATCTAAATTATCTTTTTAGCACCATCACATAGACACTATTTTCTTGGCCGAGTTCAGATCTGAAGTAACTAAAATGGATAAGTTTAGGTCTGGGTCTTGGTTGGTTAAGATTAGGATTTAGTTAATATTCATAAATAATAACACATTTTTACATCCGCCCGTACATATGCATATATATTTGTGTTGTATATACACATGTATTTCAATGAAATTTGGGTTGAAATTTCTGAGTTTTGGGAATTACAGACAAATAAATATAAAGCTTTACAGACATTTTTACAGGTTTGGACAATTTGCTTGGGACAATTACTTTCACAATATTAACTCTTTCGTAAAGGCTTTTTAAGGTTTATTTAGACTAACGTAGATGTAGTTGTTTTACTTTTTTTTAGCCTAATCTCTTTTTATCCACATTTCCCTTAGTCATTCTCATCAGCTTTTGATTAGCAATACATACAACCTTACACAACATTCAACAATGTATTTCTTCCGCAAACCAGACTTGTACATTCTAAGGGAGCAGATGTACATTAGTCTCTCCACACTTCCAGCTCACTCTTTGCAAACACAATTTGCTGCCCTCAAAAGTGTGCACTTATTTTCCCCTGATCCCTCTAATCCTTATTTAAGCGGGCCGGGCCACTAACTCACTGTTATTTATAGTAATGACGAGGGGAGGCCTGGAATGCACCTGCTGCCCCGGACCACTCCACCAGACGAATGAGCGGGAATATTTGGGAAAGCTACGGCGGAATGGATGTCAAAGGTGGAAGTTGTGGGATTGACTGTGGAGACGCCAAAACAAGGGAATGGTTCTTGGTAATTCCTTGGCAACTTGATGAAATTTTTACTTTTGAGTGTAGAGATCAAGAAAGAACAATAATGTCAGAATCTTTGAAGCAAGACATCTAATAGTGATAAACATGTTGGTGGAAAATGCAACATTATACACTGAAATTTAACATGTGTGTGTTTTGCAGTGTGTTTTTAGAAGGCTGTCTTGCTTGGTTCCAACAGAAACCTATACTCTTGAAAGATTCTTGGAAACACAGTCCTGAGCTAAACTGGTCCTACAGGTGATGGAGAGCTGGACAGCTGGTTGAGAGGACTGGTTTGGAAAAAGAGGCGGAGAAGAAATTTTGTAAAAGACATTGTTTAGTGTTTTTAAGGAGACCACCAAACTAGCTCTACGGGACATCTACTTTGTCTCGAAACGAAGAATAAACCTCCTAAACTTTGTCATGGACACTATTGTTTTTGCTTAAATATTTCCCCAACACCTGTACAGTATGCCTATATAAATCTCCTTTTGTTAAATTGAGATTTTCAGATAAGAACTTTAGCCTGATGCATCAGCTGGTTTTTATTTCACTTCATGGAAACCGTCTGCATCGCATCATTGGGGTTTGTGGGGACTTTTTTGAAAATTTAAATAATCTGCTTTTTGGTTGTTTTGTCGCTCAGAAAGTACAGCATAAACATGTTTGTCAGTGATTGTTGCCGTTTCTATGTGGTAAACTTGCAAATTAAAAGGTACAATATCATCTAAGTTGATATTTGACATGAGGTCAAAAGAGAAGAACATATACAGTCTGCTATTTCAACTTGGGTTGGTTCTGGACTAAACACCACACACTCCTGCTCGCTGACTGTGCGACCGTACTTCCTGCCTTTGGGGAACCGCAGTCCTGCCATACCTGACCTAGTAGCTGGGGAAAAATGAAATTGAGTGGAGGCCTAGGCAGCACCAGCCTGGGCAACTGAACCTAAACTAAAACATTTTCTGGAAATATACTGCAATACATCTAGTTATGAGTTGCAACACAACCAATTATTAGTGGGGATGGTCAATCAATATCAATATTGCTATGGATGATATGATGGGTTTATTATGTCAAAAACAACAGATAATCAAGTTTTTACACCTTTTAATTTTTCGTCAACATGTTACAGAAAGCCAAAACATGAAATAACCACGTACCACAAAGTAAATCTTAACCTACCCCAGACCTAAACTTACCCGTTTTAGTAACTTGAAGCTTAAACTTATCTGCTAAACCCGAAGAAAATGTCGCCACGTGGCTTCAACAAAATTTGCAGTTATTTTAGGTTTTGTTTTGTTTTGTTTTTTTATTTTGAAGACAACACAATCAGATACAGTAGACACAAATGCTGGATATACAGTGGGAAGAAAAAGTATAGTCACTGGGACGCCTGCACGTCAATTAATTGATCTTCATCACAACAATGAAACCACACACTTTGTGCTGCAAACCATATATTAACATTGTGGATGCTGTAAATGCTCTATAAAACATGATTACTATTTTGCAATTACGAACTAGCATGTGCATATGACCAAAGTCAAACAACACTTTCCATTGTTTGCAAATGACACCAAATAAGCAAACCCAACTGAAAATAACGTGCATGCCTCACAGATTCCCCATCGACAAAGCTTAAGTAAACCTCAAATTCAACTACATACTGTATCAATACTGGAATAACAATACATTCAGTGGAAGCTACACAGAAACTCTCTCCAAACCACAGTCCAAAAGCCCAAATATGCACTTGTTTGTGTGTTAGCTAATACTGGCAATGATATAAGGGTCAGCCGTATGTGTAAACACTGTCTGACTGAAAGAGAGAGAGAAGAGAAAGGGAGAAAAAGAAGTGATGGCTGAGTAAACTAAACGCCAGAATGGAGAGAGATAATCCGAAAAATAGAGAAGAGAAAGGAAGAAAGCAGTGGAAAAAGTACAAACTAGAAAATGGGAAGATTTGGTGAGAGCGGTCTGGCTAAAGGCTTTACACAGTAACACTGGAGTTGATTTAAAGGATCACAACATCATATTCTAAGAAAGAAAGAGAGAAACAAAGAGACGCCAGGGAGGAGGAGGAGAAGTTGGAGACGCGGAAAGCAGTTGGGTCTGATTATTTTACATCCCGAGTTAATTACGGAAGGTTAGAGTGACCCGTGGAGTATGCGGTGTCCGTGTTTGAATGGCGAGGATCCATGGAAAACTTTTGAAGGATGTCAAAATATCACTGGCTCGTTCTAATGTCGAAAAGCTTGTATGTGTAAGGATAATTTGGTGATAGTTTACTCTATAACTATTATAGAAAGCTGAGTTATTTCCTCCAAAAAATGTGTGACTTGTTAAAGCTGAGGCACCTGAATTTTTTTGGTTGCAAATTAGCAAACCTAGTCTTTTTCAGTAAAAAGTGTGGTAAAGGTAACAATTTGGGAACAAATTTGTATCAAAAACAATCACATTTATTTCTCAGCTGTGCTCTGATTGGCTGAGTGTGGGTGGTCCACTTTAGTTTCACTTTGCTTTCAGCAAAAGTAAGCAAAATTAAGTATATGGATACGCCGTGAGTACAAACTATGTCACAGCACTTACTGACTTTAAAAACATGAATTGACTTGATATTATGGTCATTTTCTGCTTTTGTGCAACATTTCTAGTCTCTTCTTTGTTAAAAAAATATCTACTAAGTGTACTTTTCAGCAATTCATTTTTTTAAGAGATGAATTTTGTATCTTAATGGTTGAATATATAGAATTTAATTTTGTTTAAACAGTCACAAACATTAGCTGTCAGCGCTGTAATTTAAGATCAAACTATGCAAAGTTTGTCGTCTTTTGTAACTGAAACTTTCAGAGTAATTATAATTATTTTGACATTGAGAAAAGATTCCTGAGGTCCATTGGTGGTTATAGACACCAAGAGAATATTTCTGACAAGATTTTTGTCTAGTAGTGGACATGTTGCTTTGGGTGTTTTGTACCAAAAAAACAGGGCTAGGGCTCAACAGTTTAACCCTGTGCAAAAGAGTTTGGAGCTGAAAGTATTGGACTCATTTGATAGTTTGCAATGTGAAAATGAGGTACACCATCTTTAAGTAGGAAAACTTGAAATTAGAGCAGAGTTAGACTGGAATCGTTTTCTTTAGTCATAATCTTTCTTACATGTAAAGTTACATTCTTACAAATTGGACTTTAATATTGTAATTTTTAAGATTTAAAGATTTTCTTTCATCAACTGTCTTAACAAAATGAGGCAACCAGATTCTTTGAGTGACATTATTAAGCTTGAAGATGTGTTAACAGAGATAAGTAGAAAAAAACCTCGACTTAAAGAAAAAAAAAAAATCAATATATTTGAGATCCAACCATTGACAGTGCTAAAGCAAACTCTCCCTTGTCATTGGCGCGATATCGATTTGGAGCTTATGGTTTCAAAGTGGACAAACCACCAAAAAATGCCTATAAACACCCATATATGACAGATTATCACATTTTTATGACGTAGTTTGGTGTGATTGTCTTAACGGTAATTATTTATGAACAAAAGGACAAGGAAAATTAGAAAAATATATAGTAACCAGAATTCTAAAATGGAATTTTTCCACACGTTGTCAGAAAGCGCCAAAAAGCAAAGACAATTACACAAAATGATGTTTTAGGGATGGGTAATCAATCAAGCAAAATTGAGAGATCGAGATTCAGTCTTATCGAATTGTCAATTATTTTGTTTTCGGGTTTTGAATCAAAAGAACGACAACCAGTAAAAACATATTTACTCAATGAATACCAGACAAAATTGGTGATCGCTTAAAATGTGTGGAAAAAAACATTAATTAACTTATTTTTACTTTGTTCAAGAAAGAGTTAAACAAGACAACGCTTTGACTATTGAAATCAGAAAAGCCTCTTCTTAAGCTATACTCATGGACAAAATGCATAAAAACATGTATGTGAAACTAGACCCAAGACACAGTATCATCTGCTGGAGTCGAAATGAAAGTGAGTGTTGACAGTTTGTGTGATATGTGTGTATTTGTACTCGTATTGACTAACTGGCAGCACACATGGTCCACAGACGGGACACGAGGTACTGTACAGTCTGCTTGTTTTCACTGGAGGTACATCATGTTTTCAGCAGTCATAAACCACGTCCACCTGATACACACGCAATCTCTTATGTATAAAAAGAAGATGTTTTATTGTGCAAAAGTAAGATCAACAAGATTCTAGAGGTTATATTACTGGGGGCTTTTTTCATTATAGGTATGTAATTAGTGTCTTAAAGCAAAGTGAAAGTGAAAGTAGCAGATTTATGAATGTCTATGTCCTTTTATACTGCATTGTGCTTAAGAACTAACTTATGCACACCAGAGTTTATTTTTAAAACTGATTTAATCCAATTTTAGATCAGTTAAATTGAAATACTTTGATTCTTACTTGATATACAAGTAAGAATCAAAGCCTAATCCCTTCTGATTTCAGAAGCTAAGCAGGTTGGGCCAGGTCAGTACTTGGATGAGAGACCAATGGAACCTCAGGTGCTACAGTGTACTACAGTGTCCTTAGGCTAGACACTTACCTACATTACCTAGTTTAGATCTGGCGTGAGTGTGAATGGTTACTGTGTACAGTCTATTTTTATTGTCTAATTTTATTGGCTATTTTACGTAGTGTACTATTTTCTTGCATGCCTTATACTTGGCTTTATATATTTCTTAAACATTTTTATTATAGTTGCTATTTTTTATTCTTTATTCGTACTTTCTGTGTTACATGCTGCACATTAGCATTGTAGCAAGTTCCTAGTTTGTGAATTTTGTTCTGTTCACTGACAATGGCAATAAGTATTTTGCGATTCTGATTCTGCTTAGTGATGGTTGTAGGGGCTTATGACACCATAAAAAATGGCAGCCTCGCTTCTGTCAGTCTGCCCTAGGACAGCTGTGGCAACAATGGTAGTTTCACACTATGAAGTGAAGAATAAAGGAACAATGCATAGTGCGAGGAATCTTGGAGAGTCATAAAAAACGCTCTATAAATCCAATGCATTTTAAGAGAATTTAATTTTGGTCCATTGCCTGAATATTTTTAAGCAGCCTTGACATTCCCACAGAACATAGCAGGGGAGCATTCTGGTTTTTACAATTTCATGACCTATTTTGTAACAACTACTTTTATCTTTCCATATTTAGCTCAGCGTTCGCTCGGAGCAACGTTCCCCTGCATGATTTAATTCGACGGCTGTTGTGAAATTTACTGTACCGCGGCCTAGTTAAAGTACAACGTCTGAAAATACCGTTTTTAAACTCTGTTGTTGGAGAAAAGTACAATAAGTTTTGCCCAGCACATTCAAGACGATGTCAGCAAACGTCTATCCAAATATTTCGCCCAATGTATTCGCCAATGTAAAATCAGAATAGGAATGACATTGGAAGTGCAGAGACACAAAATTATTCCAAAAGCGTTACAAGCAGAAGCCAAAAGAGCAGTTCCTAATGACAAAACCATTTCGGAACAGTTCCCTGGAGGTGCCTTAGCCTTGCTGTCGTATTATGTAACCTGTCGTCTTATTTCTGCTGCTGCTCAAGAGATTTTGTGAGTAAATATGGCTGACAAGTTTGGAGCTGGAATCAAGGTGAGCGGTTATGACAAACAGCGGAGTGTTTTGGATCGTTGGAAAAGCAATGGGTCGTGTGAAAAAAAAAGCATTTAGTGAAAAAAAAAAAAACAATTACTAGATTTTTCGAATGGAGAAAAAGGAAAAGTCGAGTGGAGCGTGATGTGATTTCAATAGAGAAAATGGGACTAGCTTCAGACAAATGACATTGTTTGAAAAATCTAAGTGATTGAGCTAGGCTTAGAGACTATTGTGGATTATTTTAGTGGTTCATTTTTGACATATTTGCTGTTTTTTTTTCTCTCTGGGCCAATAAAGTATATATTTGAGAAAAGATGAGGATTAAATAGTCTTGTATGAGCATGTTTTAAGAGATTACATCTTGTTTTTGGTCCTTTGTCATTTCAACACAAACTTTCATCAAAAACGAATTCTCAACATGAGGACACGCAGGTCAATTTAGACCTCCCCGTAGGCCCAACTGTTGGGCACAACTGGTCTAATCTAGGTTGATGCCAGTTTTTCATTTTCACTACAGATGTAGATGTACAATGTTTGGAGGAATAGTCTGAAAATGGAATCAGTTATAGCAGTGTTTCCAAACCTTCTTTTGTCCCAAGTACCCCCTAATTTTTATCCCACACGCCGAGTACCCCCTGACTTGTGCTTTTAGGTAAACCAATGGGTTTTCTAGAGGAATAATGCCAACTGTTGCTTTTTTATTTTCTTATTTTTATAAAATGGTGGCTTAAAATGCTTCAAAAGTATCAAAAAATAGTACCCTACTAAATGATTAGAAAATGCGTCACTTGAGCTTAACTTGATCCTATAACTCAGTATTTCCCAACCAGGGGTATGTGAACCTTGGGGGGTACGCACGCCCTCAGGGGTACTTGGAAATATTTCAGACTTTAATAGAAATTTAGGACAAATTGTTTGCAATTTGCTGCATTCCAGTCACATCTCGGCAACATAAGCCTTAATATTTCCATAGACTTATAATTCATTCTGGCTGTTCTTTTCAGTGCTAGGCTGCAGTGTATTCTGGGACCTGTAGTCCCCAGTCAGTAGTCAGGGGGCCATGTTTCATATACTCATCTAACTGTTTCTTGTCATCGCTAATAATAATAGCTCACCTCCAGATTTGTCTTGCAAAAGTAAAGCTCTCCTTTCGACCCCTGCCCTAAAACCAATGAAATCCAGCTAACAAACCTAGAAAATATATTTGTTTATTCAATTCTTGGTTAGTCTTCTAGTTTTGCACTAGTTTAGTATCCAAACCTGTTTTATTATTACCGTAGTTTACAATGCTAAAACAGATCTAATGAATCGCCCTGACCTATATATTGCAATGTCACGTGACTGTAACCTTTTACAAATGCGAGAGCTAGATAGTCACATAGTTCCAATGGAAATGAGTTTATTTCTATTGACAAACAGGCCTAAACTTTATTTTTACCTTAAGCTTAACCCAAACTTAATTTATAAACCTCACTCACTCCCTTAACTTAATCATTGTCCCTTCAGATCTGACATTCTAACATCGCAAACGCCAACAAAATGTCCAAAATGGAGAAAATAGCTTCATTGAATCTCAAATATAACCATGTCCACTAAGTTCTACCGTTCATCAAGAGTTTCCCTTTCAAATTACAACCCCTAAACCGTGTGGGACAGCCCAGCCCAGCTCAGCTCTGTTGCCAAATCCAAAACTCTAATTGACACGTTAAGGAGGCCCAGCAGTAATCCTGTAATGTAGATTCATAACTCTGAAACCTTGCGATCTTAAGTCCGCGTGCTCTTTGGCAGCCGGCCCGGGTCAGAGAGAGCGAGAGTGAATGCGGAGGATAAAATATGTGCCGACAGCTTTTTGGCCGTAGGGGGGCAGACTCTGAAATAGTAGTGTCTGGGTGTCGTGGCGGGGTCGCTGGAGAGCAGACTTTTTCGAAAACCCAAACATCGCGCCAGGCCAAAACGGGACATGAGGAAATTAGCTTTGTTCGGTGTGATGACAGAGGAGTGTGAGAACAAGGTGGAGAACTGCTGATGAGAAAATACGCTGGTGAGGAATAGGAAGATGGGTTTTTGGTGGGTTTTGTTGACATTGTAGAATTTTAGATGGCAGGTAAGCACTTTTTCAATGATAAGATCAGATTGGTAAATATTCAACGTACAGAACATGGAACAAAAGAAAAATTAATGGAACTGCAAAACTACAAAGTGTATTCTGTATTTTGATATCAAGAAAAGAACTTAGGCTAAAAGCAGGACTAGGACTTGTGGGACACTGTCTTGGGACTTAACTCGGACTTATGAGGCACCTAGTTGAGGCTTGACTTGGACTTTTGGAGCAGTAACTTGGGACTTGACATGAACTGTGGGGCATTGACTTGAGACTTGACAAAGAATTTTTGGAAACTGACTTGTGACTTGACTGAGACTTGTGGGGTACTGACTCGGGACTTGACATGGACTTAAGGGGCCTCGATCTTTGGACGTGACTTAGACTTGTGGGGCACTAACTAGAGTCTTCACATGGATTTATGAGGCACCTACTTGTGACTTGACTTGAGACTTGTGGGGCACTGACTTAGAACTTGACTTGTAGGGCAGTGACTTGAGACTTGACTTGGACCTATGGTGCACTGACTTGAGACTTAACTCTGACTTAAGGGGCTCCTTCTTGAGTCTTGACATGGACTTGTGGGTCACTAACTTGGGACTTGACTTAGACTTGTTGGGCACCGACTTGGGACATAACTCAGACTTGGGACTTGGCTTGGATATTTAGGGCACCTACTTGAGACAAGACTAGACTTGTGGGACACTGACTTGTAAAATGAGTTGGACTTTTGGGGCACTGACTTGAGACTTGACTTGAACTTGTGCAGTACTGACTTGGGACTTGACTCAAACTTTAGCGGCACCTACTGGGAGGCTTGACTTGAACTTGTGGGGCCCTGACTTAGGCCTTGACTTGTGGCGAAAGACTTAACACTTGCTAAACAAGTGCATTGTCTGGTCAACAGTAAAGTTAAATAGAGTAAAAATTGGCCCCAAAACTTTGAACTATGTTGCAATCGGTATTGGCATCAGCCATGTAAAAACCCATATTTGTCAATTTCGATTGAATAGCTGTGACTAAGGCTGGCCAGAAAAAAGACACAAATATTACGTTTTATCAGCAAAATTCCACAGTTGTAAGGAAAGGGTTTTCATTATTCAATACAAATGACTTACTTGCTGTCAGCTGAAAAAGAAGCATGATTTGGTGAAACTTTGCATATGATTAGATAGATTTTGAACTCATCTTGATCAAGAATATCAAGAGGATTTTATTAATTTTTTTTTACATGTTAGAGATGCTTGAGTTTAAAATCCTCCAACCAGACTGGTCAGACATCCACATTCTCCTTACTTTTTCTGTATAAATCACTCTGCATTGCCATGTATTCAACTTCCAACTTTACATAACTTTACTTTTCTCACTGTACATAACTTCTCCAGGTGTTAAAAGGCTGCTTCCCTCGATTATGAGACTAAAATATCACACTGGACCCTTCCGAAGGTTAGCCTTTTTTCCTCAGAGGAGCAAATACATAGAAGAGAAGGAGAAGAATCGATCCCAGCGCTAATGCAATGAGTCACCGGCCAGACGTGTGTGTGTGTGTATGTGTGTGTTGGGTGAGGGAGGGGAGCAACAACAAACAGGACCTTTAAAGGTTCTCCGTGTCACAGTCGCTCGCAGACTAAAGTAGGTAGAGCAGACATACATATATAAGTAAATAGATACATAGCCAGCCCACGCTACTGTCCCATGTGTGGAGGACAGTCAAGTTTGCGGGAAGAAATTGAGAAGTTATAAGCAAGCAGATGTATTGAAGTTTTTATTCCATTGTTCTATGTTAGGTTATAAAGCAAGCTATGTATTTTTTTTACCCTTAGTTCCAAATCTTACTTCACCTTTTTCACGACTGTATAAATAATAACAATACAAAGTCAAACTTTTTTTTTGCTTAAATCTGTAATCCACTTCTGTTATGACTAAAAATACCACATTAAAAACAAAAAGTCCTCAAGGTTTTATTATTTTTACAGACAATTCCAAGGGGGTTAAAATGTAACACAAAATGGTCACTTTTCATATAAAATGTGAATCTAGACTGGATTTGTTTGGAGCTTTTATTACAGCCTAGGTTGGATATGTTAAAATCAGTCCCAACTTTGGCTTGATGATTTTGTAGTTTTTGAGCAGAAGCAGCTTGTAGTTTTTTTTCTCCCTCTTGTTGTGTTGGTGGCATTTTTTCTCCCTCTGACTTCGATTATAAACACTTTTGTTATTGCTCTAAAAAACAAATAAGTTTAGACTTCTAGTTACTAAAACGGTTTAGGATTGGGCTTAAGTAAGGTTAAAATTTACCCGTTAAACCCAAAGAAAAAGTCGTGAAAATGTGCCTATCGTAAATTTTGTTGTACTGTATATCCAAGTTTTTTTCCGGAGACTGGAAAAAGGGTAAACTTAGGTTTAAGGCTCAGAGTTGGTTAAGGTTAGAATTAGGATTTTGTTAATTGTCATGAATAATAATACGTCTTTATATCCACTATAAATAATAGGCAGGGAAATAATCAAAGTTGCGTGTTTGTGCGATTAGCTTCTGCTGCTATCATTGAGTTGTGAGATTTGGTTGATTTGCACAGCACTTTGGAATCTGTGAAACTGTGCTATATAAATAAATTATCATCATCAAAATAATAATTTTTTGGTGGGAATAGACAGGGTTTACATTTTACCCAACTTTAAGACAGTTAATATCTTTGAACATTTATAGTATCACATGAAACTAAAGTTAAATGAATAGTGTGGTCCTTCTAAAAAAAGGAAGTTGTTAAGTCTTGTGTTTAATCTAAATTTATCATTTCAATGCAAACTTTCCCAAACAAATCCCATTACTTTTCACGACTAAACCCGTTCTGACCGTCCACATTTCTTGGCATTTTGCTGCACCTTTTGTCCGAGAGAAAATCTATATCTCCACTCACTCCGCTTTTCCCCTTTCAACCCGTTCTCACACAATCCCCCAGCTGGTCGCCCCACCTCGGCACCGGGGTGGGCACACACACACACACATAGGATGGCACCCATGCTTGGCTAAATACAGTTAGATGCCAGCTGGGGTTCCCTTTTATTTCTTTTATTTGTTTATGAAAAGCTCCGCGGCTAAATCAATCACACATATAGATGGGACGGGGTGGAAAGCGGGGTCCAGCTGGGGTCTGTCTGGGGCGGGTGGATCGGGGAGGGTAAGGGTCTGCCGGCGGCTCGTGTCCGTAGGGTAATTAATAGCGTGGCAATGTCTCAATTTTGCCCCGCAGAGTCAGTTTTGTGCCAACCCAGTCCCGTTCTCATTATGCCTATCAAGTGGAGTGGGTAAAGGGTGAGTTATGGGTGCAGAGAGGGATTGGTTGGGGTAAGGGGAAGGGTGCGAGCTGTCCTCTTTTCTCTCTCTCTCTCTCGCTGTGTTCATTAGGAAGAAGATGTAAAGTTAATGGGAGTGGGTTGCCTGTGACGCGTCATTTCTTTTTTTTTCTTTCCTAACACAGTTCTGTCGAGATCAGGGAAGCAAACGTGTCCCAAAACTTGAACCTTAGCCAAAGATACCTTTTGCTATAGGGGATATGCTGATTTAAAGTTGGGCAAGTAATCCAATACATTGAGAGATCAGATTCGACTTATGTCAAATAGTCAGTTATTTAGCTTTTTGAATGGGAATGCCACAGCTAATTCTCTGTCAGGGTGATTTGAAACAGTATGGAAGTCTGTTTTTGACACATTTTATCAAAGAAACCAAATTAAGTCTATGTTCTCGAGACATGTTAATGGATGACATTAGAGTCACTATATCTTCACAAAACTTGTAATTTTATTTGTTTTGATAAGCAAAAATTAGACTTAGTCTTCAACAAAGTTCAAACTTCAATGTAATTCATTTTGGCACACCAAGAAATAAAATATCTGACTTCCATTAAGTGGCATACTTGAAGTAACGCAAAAACATACTTTTTTTCCCAAGTCAAATGTTCCTTTTTGTTTCCTAAATTTTCCAAATTGCCAATAGGTAACCACAAGTCTTTGCCCATGAGTCCAAGTCAAGTCTCAAGTCTGCCCACAAGTCCCAAGTCAAGTCTCAAGTCTTTATCCATGACTACAAGTCAAGTTTCAACTTTGCCCACAAGTACAAGTCAAGTCTCAAGTCAAGTCTCAAGTTTTGGACCCCCTCGAAGACGAGATGGCACATCTCAAGGGGTTTTCCATAAAAAAAAGAAATCACAATTTTTGGTGAACAGCATACAAATCATTCTATTAAACAACTTTTTTTTTTTTTTGCTAATATATCATATTATATTATGATTATAGAACATTCACAGACAGCAAATCAGAGCGCTGAGGAGGCGGACATTTGTCAAATAAACCAATAAGAGCTGAGCATTGCTGAGTCTTAGGAGAAGAGACTGAGCCGAGGAGAATTAAATCGAAAGTGTTGAAATATTTATATGTAAAAGACTTCAGTTGTTCAAGAGTCCCAAACCACGAGTCCAAGTCAAGTCCGGGTTCTAAGTACACGAGTTTGAGAGTCGGAGTCAAGTTTTAATTCTCTGTTTCACTGTTCTTCCAGTTAATCCCAATCCAGCTTCATAGAATTTAAGTGAACCATCTTGTTTTTATTTTTCTTGAGGTCATTTTAATCCTCGTGTTTCAACCATTTCAAGCTATTCGCTGGCCTAACACTTTTGTCCGGTAGTTACAAAACATCCACGTAAATGAAGGATTAGTCCAAACTACTGCATTGTACACAATTCCCAAATGACTTTCCAAAACACTGACTTCCACATCTGCTCCAAAACCGCAGCTGCTTTCCCGACTCTTTGCAGTCCGTGTGCCAGAGAAGTACTTTAAAATAATAACAGGGATTTAAGTGGCGAGCGATTTGCCGACTCAAACTTTGTCATGTCAACTTAACCTTGGCTTGTGCTCGGAAAATCCCCCTCCAGGCCACTCCACAGCTGGCTCCCTCTCCCAAGTATTATTCCAATACTGTCCCGCTTATAGTGCTATCATTCACTGGAGAGGAACAATGCAATTTGCCGCAATCGTGTCCAAGTGTGTGTGGTTGAGCTGCACACGTCAGAGGATCATGGGGGTTTATACACATTTAAAGAGTGTTTAAAGAGACATTGGTAATAGTTGCACATTTAGAAATGACTATATTGAAATTAGTATGCAACAAGCTAAAGAGGCTGTATACAGTATGTCAATTAAATCAGTGTTTGTTGATGTAATTAAAAAGAAAAAGTTAAATTATAAATTAACTACTGTTTTGTTTTGTTTTTTAATTGTAAGGTTATTTCTCTAAAACATGTTTTTTGTTAAGTCCTATTTGTATGTAGTGGTAAGATTGATGCTGTTCCTTTGAAATAAAACAACAAATTACCAGTGCAAAATCAAGTTAACATTTGAGACAAAGTCAAAAGAAGAGACCATACATTCTGTAATCTCAACTCTGGTTGGTTTTGGCCAAAACACCGCTTCATCTCTGTTCACTGATTGGCTGATTGTACTTACTGGTTTTTGAGAACATATATAGCTTTGTTCCACATTGTAACGTCATTACGAGGCAGTTTTAATATGTATTTACAGTTTTTCAGCCTTTGACATGGACAGTGTACATTTTTAACATTACTTAAGACGTACCAGAATTAGCCTTAGGCTTTTTTTTTTTTCATCCATTGTCCCTGGACAGCTATACAAATGGTCTTCCTAAAAAGACACGGTACAAATCAATAAGAAAACAGAAAGTGCAAAATAAGTTGACAAAATAACTGTGTTCTCTGTTGCAATCACCAATCAAGCCAAAAACAGCAACACAGTTTCGAAGAAAATATGGCATAATCATATAGAAAGGCGTAAAAATGCGCTTATGACATTTTATTGTAAATCTAGATTTTTTTCGAAGACTGGGCTGCAAAATAGACTAAAACATTAGCTGTAGCTGCTAAATTTCAACTCAGAAATTATTCTAGTGAATCAGTGATAGCACTTCCTGTACTACCACTTCACATCACAAGGTGGAACCTCATGTTTTCAGATCGACAGATGAATCTAGCCTATACAATAAGCAACTCCAGCTATGCTTTTGATCAGCAAAGTACAATATAACAGAAATGGCATAAAAAAGGCTTTAAAGTGTATGAAGTTATATCTGTACAAGTGACAAGCTCTGTGAGGACAAGAATTATTGAAAAGTAAAGCGTAGGTATTTTGACACTACATTATTATATCTTATAATATGTGTTATCCTCTCAAGACCTGCACCAGTCTGCCCCGCGTCGAGATAACCAGCGTGCCCCCGCTCGGCGCCTCTTCACCGGGGGGACTATGAGTGCGTGTACCCCGGGCGCCCCGCGAGACGAACCGGGTGTCTGCACCGCTATTAGCCCCCCCTCCTCATCTACACCCCCTCTTTAACCAACACTGCTTCATCTCTCACTCTCCGCCGTCTCCTCCCTCTAGCTCGCCAAGACAAGCAATTTACCTTTTCTTTTTTTGTTGTTTTCCTGACCTAGAGAAAACAATTTGAGAGAGGTCTACGGCAGCGTTTGAAACAGGTGAGGAGAGGAGGAGGAGGAGGGAAGAGGGGGGTGGGTGCCGGTCGGTCGTAGGAATCGGCACGCGGCCCCATGGCTTCTTTTCGCCGACTCGTGGAAGATGAATTGGCGAGCTGTCACGACGAGACAGCCAGAGCAGCGCGGTTTTCTGTAACGGGACAGTGGTAGTGTCGTTGATTAATGGGAGAGCCGTGCCGGGCGGCGAGGGGGGCGCGGGTAGAGGGATTGAGCGGTGGATACGTGCCGACAAATGCCGAGGTAGAGGGGGAGGCCCGGCGGTTTTAATGTGCGCCGAAAAACGCTGTCAGGGAAAGAGGCAGATGTGGAAGGGAAGGGAGATGGTACAGAGGGTATGGTTGGTGTTTTGGGAGATTTGGGAACGGCGGGATAGGGGTGAAGGCAACAGAGTACAAAAGTGAAAGTACTGTGGTCGTTTCTTGTTTCGTGCAACTGGTAACTTGTTGCTCCGACTGAAAAGACAAAATAGTGATCAGGAGCTGTTGAGAGACTTCTATTCACATAATAATTTTCCTTGGAATCAATAAAGGATATAAATGAATTAAGGAAATCAATTCTGATGTGGTAAAACAAAGTTAATTACCACAAAAAGTGTAATTTAGTAAGTAACCACCACATGAATATGGTAAACAATGTAAACATTTTGTAACCAGATACAAGTGACAATTTGTTGTTTGGTATGTTAGAGGTCTTATTGTTTATATTTGTTTAGTGTGGCTTAGCATTAGTCGTATTTTTCGTATATTCATTAATTTATTTCACTGTATCAAAACCAAGTACGGTCTTTTTACTTTCTCCCTCACAAATGTATTTAACTGAAAAGCTTAAAGTATATTCCATAGCATACTCCTAAAGTTTGAAGAATTTGTATTAGGATGTTCATCCTGCATACACAATTTCACTTCAAGATGTTCAAGTCCCACATATACCATATTTTAAATACTTTTTGAAAAATCCTTAAAATTAGGAAGAAAGAAAAAGATTTGGAACTGCTGCTCCTGCTCCTCTCCTTTCCCTGTTTTTCTGATTGGCCAGTCAGAAAGAAGAACTCTCCTTTGTACAAGGACTGCACTCTGATTTGTCAAATCTTGTTTCTTCTAGATTTTAAGAGGCCACAGTCAAACGTGCATTGGGAAACTCGAAGGGACCTATGTCATGATCGGACTTCCTAAAACCAGAGCTTTCATGACAGTCGCTTGTAAAACACACGTGCAGCAGTGACACTAACTCTGCACCAATCTCACACAGCCCTGCCCCATGCTTTTGTCATCTGACGTAAACTCGGGAATTTGACCTCTAACACTTCCAGCCCGAGTTTCCGAGCTGAAATTAAGACCAGAGCAGTGTTCTAACACGTTTTTCCCAGTCGGGGCTCAGAATTTTCCAGTTTTCAAGAGCACATGATTGCAGTATAACAATCCAGTCACCACACATCATATTTAGGAGTGTGTCGTGGGAGGAAGGCATTCGGAAAGGTCCCTTTTTGCAACTTTTTTTTGTCCTTTTTGTCCTTCTGATTATTTAAGTGGACTTTGAGCACAACTATTTCAAAGTCAAGTTTTAACTGTGTATAAATCAAGCATGTCCAAACGGCAACTCATCGGCCAAACGCTGCTCTTGGACGATTTTATTTTATTGGTCATCAGACTTACTGTAAAATTGGACCAAATCTATTGTCTTAGATAAACTCAGATCTTTACATTTTTCCCCACTGACTTAAGTGTAGCTCAGTTTACCATCCAAAGCAGCTAATCTCTTCTTCAACACTGATATGGAACTATCTGGAACTCTCACAAAGTACAAGCTGGTTTCTTCTATCTAAGGCCGCAGCTGAGTGCTTTAGCCCGATCTTTCCTCTGCTGAAAAGATAACCAATATAAATACGCATGCTTCGTAGAGCCTTGATAAAAACAAATAAATAAAACAGTCGGAACAGAACCATTCATCCAAAAGAAGAATAGTTTACAAGAGACGGTCGGAACAGAAGATTCTCAGCTGGCGGACCCTGCTGTTTGGGGATAATGTGGTTTTAGTGGAATGACATATTTTTAAATGGAAGGAGCAGAGTTTTTACAGGGTCATTAGCCACACTCGTAACTCTCGCTCAACGAAGCAGGGTTTGGGGTTGTCTTAGTCACGCTGTGGAGGACGAAAAAGCCAGGGAAAAGAAGTCTGCTCGGATGTTTGGAACTGTGCGATAACTGCAGGATGTTTGATGTTACAAAGAGCAAATGGAAAGGTTTTTTTGACCTTGGCATTTGTGTTCAATTCCAAATGTTGAAGAAAATTAAAGCCATAGGATCAAACTCCAAGTTAACGCATAAGCAGGACAGGCGATATAATACTTAAGGATGGACTAGGATCGAATATCAATTTTGCTTTATCAAACATTTAAGATGAGGTATCTATAGCCTAAATAAGAAAACCTTGTAAATTATGTTGGAAATGCAGGAGTTCTTGACCAAATCAAATCACTTATGTTCTGTCTGAATGAAACAAATTTTATATGTCAAGAAATGCCAAAATGAGCACAATAATTGGTTGAAATGGTAGACGGTATCTATTTATTTGGTGTTTTTTCCCAACAGTCTCCAAAGAAAACGTAGATTTACAACGAAATGTCAAAAACGTATGATAAGCGTGTTTTCATGCCTTTTATGTGTAAATGTGAAAAGCCAAAACCTAAAATAACCATCACCATATTTTTGGTTGAAGCCACGTAGCAACAGTTTAAAAATTTAAAGGCTATGGTTTGGGGTAGATTAAGATTTACCTGTTAAACTCAAAGAAAATGTTGCCATGTGGCTTCAACCAAAATTATGATGGTGGTTATTTTACGTTTTAGCTTTTCGGAAATATTGTCATAAAAAGGCTTTTTCAAGTTTATTTGCAACGAGATGATGATGAGATGATGAGTACTATGTATTAGTATTTTCAACTCAAAATGTAATCAGACAGACACTACTACCACTACTTGAGGGTCAAATTAAACCCTCTGAGGGAAATGTTTGGCCCCGAGTCCCAATATCTTTCAAGCGCAATTTCAGTGCAGTACATGATCAGATCTGATAAACTTTTACTAAACTTTGGGACCAACCTTATCCAAATATTTGTTGTAATATAGACTCTAATTTTGCATCTAAAATTGTCATAATTCTATAGGTTGAAAGACAGAAATTGACTTCTGAAATGGCCACATTTAGGGATGAGTTGATTTTTTAAACTATATTCCTTTAGCCAGGTAGTGTTCCTTGACCTCCTGGGTCAAGCCAAGTCAACATCTCACGATCTCTCTGGGTGAAGTTTGCATGTTCTCCCCGTGTCACAGTGGGGTTTTCTCCGGGTACTTCAGGTTTTCTCCCACCTCCAAAAACATGAATGTATAGGTTAATTGAGCATCACTGTAAATTTCTCTAGTGGAAGTTTTGAGAGAGTGAATTGTTGTTTTTTCTTTAGCCCTACGAGTTAGCCACTGCCCAGGGTGTTCGCCCGCCAAAGGCCAAAACATTTTGGACATTTTGTTGTATATCTACATTTTCTTCGTAAACTGTGTTGGCTGTGGAAAACTGATATCGGCCAATACAATATTTGGAATTTTACATTCATAAGAAGGCTCAAAAAATCTCAAATTAACTTTTCCTTATAGAAAAACAAACAAACAAAGAATTTATAAAAAAGTCACAAGTTACATTTTTTCTTGATGCCTGTACAAATCAACCCAACTAAGCAACGTGAACTATCAAAAAACAAAACATTTATCCAACTTCTCCCCCAAAACTGCCTGCCTGCCCATTACTCCCTCTCACCCAGCCTTATTTAGTCACGGTGAGAAAAGTTGCACTCCGGCTAGCCTCTCGCGTCTAAATTGTCCCTCTCCTCTTGGGCGAGCGGGCCCATTTGCAGTCTGCCAAATGAAATTGAAATCAACTTAGGCGTTAAGCAATGAGCAGTGCCCGGGAAGAAACGGAGAAACTGCAAACTGCACTTGACCGCTCTCGACAATAGTGCCGCGCTCCTCCCAAATGCCCATTGATTCAGGAATTACAATCCCTTATTAGCAAATTGACTGTCTGGGCTGATTATCAAATTCACTTTCTCTATTAGGAGGCGGCTGGAGAGAGAGAGGAGGCAGACCGGGGAGCGAATGCAAGAGCGAGGACGGAAAGGAGGGATGCAAATTGTGGTTAAGTAAGTTTACGGTTATGGTGGGTTCGAGGGGAATTGGTGGATGTTTGTTGTGTAACTTTTGCAGCAGTTAAGTTGTGAAGTTCAAGTCAAATGAAGAACAATGCTAACGTTTTTATGACCGCTTCAACATTAATGCAACAAAATAAAGATATTATTTGTCAAATCATCATTGGTAAAAAAGGAACCAAAATGTAAAAGTTAGAACAGATAAAGGAACAAAACAAGTACAAAAAGTAGAGAAGTACATGAAGAATTTTACTGATTGTTTAACATATTTTGTATTCACATTTTCAAGTCAAACTCAACTTTATTTGTAGAGCACATTTACACAGGTGTTGCTAAAGTGCTTCACATGCACAATGATAGAAACAACACACAAAAACAAAGTACAATTACACAATTGAGAATCAATGAAATAGTTAACACATTGTGAAAAAAGTACAAAAATACACACAGTAAAGTTCCTCAGCTCAGCTTGTGTTAAAAGACAGTGTATAAAGGTGTGTTTTTAACAAAGTCATCAGCATGATGTAATTTCAGAACAAATATAAAGAAATCATATTAATAAATTGAAAAAGTTATAAATGAGTTATGTTAGGAAAGAGGGTGGGATTAAATATGTTTTACTTTTTCCCACTTCATTTTAAACCAGTGAACTGATATCTTTCGTTTTGAATTGCGCTCACGCAGTATCCTAAACTACTGGTGACTTGTGTTTACATGTTTCTTTTTGCATGCTTGAAATAAACAATGAATGAAATTAATGATGATAATGAATGAAATAAATCAAATTAAATTCTGCATTCATATTTATAGGTATATAAAACACATATAATAATACCCTGCTAATCAAAACAAAAATACAGATAACTTGTGTAGAATAAAGTCAAATTAAAAAGTCTTTTAAAATCTTAAATTATTTCAAATACCCCCTGGTAAACAATCCAGATCCCTTTACCACTAATTGGGAAACAAACACCATAATTTCATTGCCTGGGTCTCTCAGACCAGTTCACTTTGGAGCGGTTTTGACCACTGACTGTCTGTTAATGATGGTGAGTGTTTCTACTGCAGGTCCAGACACTCGAGGGTCTGCTATGACAGCAGCCCAAGTCACTCACACATAACACATTTGTCTTAAATAGAAAATGTACCTGAATCAAACCTTTTCTACTTCTAATTTATTTTATTACTTTTTTGCACTTTTTGCAAAGCCTCTGTGACTCTATAGGCTATTATTTAAAACTTTTTTTTTTTTCAATAAATTGAGTTTGATATAATGCACAGGATTAACAATGTTTACAGTGTTTTCTCGCAACAGGAAACAGCTGATGCTAATGCACTAGCTTTGCTTTCTTAATTTTCATCACTAGAAATATGGCAGTTTGTCACAAGATCAAGTCGGCGTTTGGCGAGAAACATCGGTTCATATTCCTATCTCTGCTTTTCCATCTTGTTTTGCCTGTGTTTTCTCTTGTCCAATCATGGTTCCTAATGGGGCACCGCTGTAAGGTCTGCTCCAGGGTCCAGGGTAAAAAGCAGGGCCGTCTGTGGTTATTACTGACCCAGCAAGTGGGCAGAACGGGTCGCTTTGCACAGTGGAAACAGCATAGAACCGTACTGGACCCAAGCCTATGGAAACAGGGCTAACGATCTGTGTGTTTTTATATCTTTATATCATTGGAATTAGTCAATATTTATTCACACAGAAGCTTATAGTGTTTGTACAGTTTCATTTTTAGCAGCTGTATGCTCTCCTTTACTCTGAGCGCTGTAGAATGCACATAGTGCCCTCTAGGCGGACTCTCTCTCTCTGTCTCTGTCTCCTCCTCCCATATATACCATTACATACATGCAGACCCTGGTCCCGTGTGACGACGGGGGCAGCAGACAGGAGGCTGACCTGAAAAGACCCCGTCCCGTATGTGGAAATACACATGTGGAGCTGTAACCAAACCCACATGGAGCCCAGAGGAGGAGGGGGAGGGGCTAAGTGGGACAAGGTGGGGGAATGTGATTGGAAGTTGTGGAATTCTTGGATTAGTTTGGCTTTTTGTTTGGGCACAATACTCACGTTTGATATTAATGAATAGACTTGATTTAGTTGATTTTGATACTATGTTAATAATTAAAATACAATTGGTTTTAGTTGACTGCAAGAGGAGCAGATACATATGGCATACGGTTGTGTAAAAAGTAACAAACAATTTTAAGCATTTGCATTTTATGGTTTTTTTTTTTTTTTATGTTTTGTGAAAAGTTTGTAACAGCAAAATGTCTGACCAAGACTAAGTATTCCAGGAATGTTTGTGTTATATTAGGCACTACTTTTTTAAGTGTCTGTAGCCAAAAATAAACAGAAACAAACAAAAAAGAACACTATACAAAAACACAGCTGCATAAACTGAATAGAAAAACAAAGATGTACAAAAAATGTAATAAAAAATAATTAGACATTGCTAAAATGTAAAAAAACAACAACAAAGCAACAACAACAAAAAAAAAACCCATAAAAATAAATGCAAAAACGCAAATGAAAAATGCATACAAAGAAAAAGAAAGCAAAAAAAAAGCAAAAAAGCAGCAAAAAAAAAGCAACAAAAATAAAATGAAAAATAAGGCAAAAATACAATAAAAAAAGAAAAATGCAAAAAAGCACACACAAAAAAACATAACTTTAAAATACCTAAAGAAAAAAGAGAAAAAGAAATAAACAAAAAAATGCATGAAATAATAATTAAAAAATAAAATAAAAGCACAAAAAACAATAAACATTGATAAAATGTAAAAAAAAAAAAAAAAAACAAAAAAACACTAAACAGTAAAAAATGCATACACAAAATAAAAATGCAAAAACAAATACAAAAAAGCAACAAAAATAAAAGAGCAACAAAAACAGGTATATAATATAATATAGTTATGTAATGAAAAAAAAAATAATGAAAACAAAAATCTGCATAAAAAGAAAGAAGAAAGAAAATGCAAATAAAACACACACAACTGACTAAAAAAATACCTAAAGTTCTACAAAAAAATGCATACAATAATAATAGAAAATTTAGTAAAAAAAAAAAATAAAAGCACAAAAAAAAAAAAAAAAACATATTTGGGGGAGAGGTTGCTTATCATAATTTGCCATGAACCAGTACATGAAGACTTCGAACACAAAAAGAGCTAGTTCAATGCAAAAATGAACTGCATTCCCAAACTTACAGTGCATACAACAAATATTTCTACTTATAACATGTGACCACCCTCGTTTCAAAAGCAGTATTTATCAGTCAAGTTGCTCTTGTTCAACCAACGTTCCACCAAAACAGACAAAAGTGCAACAACGTTCTCTATGTTTTACTGAAAAAGCATCATTTACATAACTTTACTGACTGACTTCCTGCATTTTTAGGTGTTTCACACTTAAACCTCTCCTAAAACGTACTTTATTTGACCGAAAAAAGAAAAAAAAAAAACTACACGATCCATAACTATTGTGCAGAACCAGTTCTCCCGTCACACAAAAGCAACCACGACGCGGAAAAAACTTATTTGGACAAAGCTGGGCCTGGAATTTTTTTTTTTTTTTTTTTTTTTTAAGAGTTGTGTGTTGGGGGGTTGTCGCGCCGGTCGTACTGGTGACGCGGGGTCAGAGGTCGCCGCCTTGCACTCAACAGCTGTCTCACGAGCCGCGCAGATAAGAGCCCGGAGCATCCTGTGTGTGAAGGGTTAAAACCTGCCGCCGGGCAAATAGATACAGTAAAGTAAAGAACGCAGGATTCTTCCCAAAGTTGTGTTTGAGTCGGTAGAGAAAATGTTTGGGATTAAGGAAGAGGAAGGTGGGAGTGTAGACGAGAAGGAGGACTGTAGAAAGTTTAGTCTAGGCAAAGTTAATGAGCTAAAGGTCCAATATTTTGCAAAATGTGGTTGTCTAAGAATCAAAAAGCAGTTACTAATCAATAATAAAACTAGTGAATTTGTGACTTTTCTCAAATTTGAAGAACATTAATTTTGTTTCCTTCAGTACAAACACATTTTCAAGCTTTTCTAGTGTACTTTTTGTAGTTTTGTTTGTCTCAAAATGTGTCTACTTCAGTAAACGATAGCTTGATTGCTAAAATATTTGGTGATTACTTGCAATTTATCAATTCTTTTGTGTCAACCCTTCTACAAAGTATGACTTACTGCAAAAAGTTCGTTAAAGCTCGGCCCCTAGACATAATTAAGTCTTCCTAAACCTAATCCTAACCTTGCTCGAGGAGTAATTGCAAAAGAGTTGATGTAGCATTAGTCTGAAGTGGATGTAACAGTAAAACAGGCAGTAAACTCATCTGGTTTTTGAGTAAATGCAAGTAAATAATGCCAGTTGGGCAGGGACAAGAGGTGAGAAGGATTTTCTGAATAATGAAGTATCAGCTGCAGGACAATACATGATCACTCAAACACTCATGAATCAATCCAAATGATCTTTGAGTAAATTGATGAGAGAACACTTAAACTCAAAGAAGTGTATTTTACAAATACTTCACCAATGGAACACTTGTGTTTATGATACGTCTGATATTGTACTAATATAGGAGGGAACTTTTTATTTATTTCAACCAATCACTGTGCCACAACTCGTAAACATTAGAAATGGGACATAATGATTAGAATCAGTTTTGCAGTCACAATTTTCAATTTTCTTCAGTTTTTTTAGTTTATTAACTGTTTTGCCTTAAAACACAGAATAAACCATAATAAATTCTATTTCAAACAAAGCCACTGTTGTTAGTGCTCAGAACTTGTATTTTTATGAACATTTGAACAGTAAACAGTCATATTTAGAGGTCCACCATCAGTTGTTCACACAACATAATAAGGTACATTCAGTCTTTGTTTCTTCAGACACCGTGGCTATTATTGTAACATTATTCATATTACACAACAAGTGTGAGTGGGTCAGTGGATGTGTATTTTAGTGTAGTGTTTCCCAACCAGGGGTATGTGGACCCCAGGCGGATCACAACCCTTTGCCAGGGGTACTTGGGATGATTGCAGAATTAAAAGAAAAAGAATTGGAAGTATTTTATTGTAGTGTTGCACATTTTACATGTGCAACACTAAATAGGCAATGTTTTGATATGGAATTTTATAAAACAATAAAAATGCAATGGCTATAAATGAATATTCGAGGAAATACAGACAAAGACAGAAAACAACAGCAGCAGCAACAACAACAACAACAACAACAACACTTATATGGCTTAGTGGGTACTCCATGTGTAAGACCATGAATGGGGGGGTCCTCAGAACAAAAATGTTTGGGAGCCACTGTTTCAGTGCATGAACTAAACTGATTCTGTCCTTATCGGATTGGAGTCGCTGCGTACTCTCGCCCAAACTACTGCATCACCTTCCACAATAGATGAGTAAAACCATTTCACCCTCTCTTCAATTTTCACCTTGACTAAGGGGAAAATTTAAATGAACCCACATTTACTTAAAACGTATGTTTTTGGGAGTGGAAGACCCGGAAAAAAAGTCCCCCGAAGGAGGAAAAACAGCCCCCAAAAACCTCCCACTTCCCAGAAAAAGAGAATTTCCGTGGGAAGAAATGTTGTTCATAAATGGGGTTCGACCCCGGGAGTTTTAAAACCCCCCACCAAAATGATCTGAATTGAAACCCCAGAGGTTTTACCACCTCCTTGCACAAATAAAATCCATGCAAATTTTAATTGATTATGAAAGTATCAAATCTAAACTTGGATCTTCACTTTTTTCATTGCTCTTTTCCATTTCTTCCTTATATAACGTTGGTGTGTCTGTCATTGAAAGTTACGAATATAAATCAAATTGCTATTTGTGTATATAATGACACATTGGGCGCAAGAACTATTGAGCCAGTATACATTAAGGTCCAAAGGATAGAAGTAACATTTACATGTCTGATTATCTCAACTTGGAATTGGTTTAACACATCATCTCATGTCTCAAGCCATGTTCCTGGTTCGATCGCATTTCTGGTTTTCAGCAAATTGTTCACATATCCTGCCACGCTCAGTTGAAGAGATAAATATGTGAGTAGGAGGCACTAGTGGCGACCAGTAACTGTTTCTCCTAGTAAATAAGGCCATTTTTTGTGAAATTTAATCATATTGTCGTACCATAGTCTATTACACTATTATCCCTCCTTTATTTGTTTGAAAACTAGAATTATGGTTGACTCATTTAAGGGTGAGTGTAAGCACACCACAGCTCAGTGCCCAAAGACAACATCTCACCACAACACTTTGACAGGATTTGTGGCCAAGGGGCATGTTTTTTTGAGGGTTGAGGGAACTGTCAAGATTCAGTACTTAAAAGTTCTAATTTACCACCTCTTTAAGCACAAACAATAGAAAAAAATACAAACACGATCTGTTGGAACTGGGAAATTTATTGTCCTTGTAAACACAATGTCGATAACGCTCTGCCACAAATTCTAGCCCAGTAGAGTAATGAGTGGTTCCTCCAAGGTCCTGCAACGTCTACATCGATTTCCACTGGATAGGATGTTTAAATAACTTAAGAGAATGGGAGGTTGTAAAGGAGAGGGGGAGGTCAATTGCTTGACCGGTGAGAGCCAGGTTCATACCTCCATCAAAACCTCGCTAATGATGTCTGAGGCTTTATGACTGTGAGGTCAGTGAAGAATGAATCTCTTTGTCCAGTGAGGAGGGACGCGCTGTTTTTGGTGGTTCTCTCCGAGGAAGTCGAGTACATTACGCGAGAGAATATTTGTAGGAAGAGATGGGACAATAAAAGTAAGAGGGGAATGGCACAGTGAGACAAACTAGCATTGCAAATGTAGAGGTTATTCCAGAAAGACAACCACAAATAGTAATATGGCTCAAAAATCCACATAGAAATGACATTAAAGTTAATGAATCTGTGAATGAAGAATGAATAATTGTCACAGTTGTCTTTTGCATCTTTGGACAAACTATTGAGATAGAGACATAAACTTTGAAGAATTATGATCTATGAAACTGTCAACAAATTAACTTTCGTGAATATTGTTCAAGTCCTTTATATGTCAATGCTTCTTGCACCACCGTGCCGGCGTGCGTTTTATCAACTGTTATACAACACTTCTGGCTCTTTCCGTGCTTGTTTATTGAGAAAAATATCATTCAACAAGACTTGACAACCCGAAAACGCACAACACTATCCTATACAAACTAAACAATATTGTGGGGGTAAATAATCTGCGGATGAACACCGGTGGATTCCCACCCCAGTAAACCTTCATGTTTTGCGTTATCGTATCAGCGCCATCCTGTAGTGAACAGCCACACACACTAAGTTAGAATACCATAACCACATTGCAGAGTATGCGCAAGAGAAATGATAAAAGTAACCACAAATTTTAGGTTTGAAAGCAACGTGCGCGATCATTGTCTGTGAGTTTCACCCTCTCTTCCTTTTCTCCTTCTCTTGTCCAACTCCCTAGCCTCACCTCTCCATCTTTCTCGTTCTGTCTAGTTTCTTTATGTCTCTCATCCTTCATACTATTCTGCGGTCGCTCTCGGGGTTATTTCCCTCGCTGTCTTTCTCTAAATCTTCTCCTCTCTCCTCAACTATCTCTCCCTCTCTTGCGTGTTCCTCTTCTTTCTCTCTTGCCCGCTCCTCTCTCCATCGTGTCCTGAATCTGTGCACACTAACACATCTCGGAACCTTTCCCTATTTTCCTCTCCCTTTCTGGCCCTTCTTTCCCTCTAACCTCTCTTTCTCTCTTTCCTGCTAATCTTCTCCATCTCCGACTCGTATCTCTATTTTTCTTTCTCTCTTGTGTCGTTTCCCCTCCCATCTTTCTCTCCTGTCTCCGCCCTTCCTCTCTCTCTGTCTGACTTTCCTCTCTTTTTCCTGTACTCTATTGTCTTTCTCTCACACCTTACTTCCTCTCTCACCTCCGTCTAAAATCCGTCACCCCCCCCTCATCTACTCTCTCCAGTCACATCTTTTCTACTATTACTTACCATAGTTACCTGCCTCTCTTTCTTATACTATCTATTCATGCTGTCCCTTCCTCTCTCACATACGCTTTCTGCCTGTCTCCATCTCACATCTTTCTCATTTTCTACACTCCCCTCCCCTCCCCTCCCCCCATCCTCTCATGTCTCTTTCCTCTCTCTCTCTCACACACACTCCCTTCTGCGCGCCCTATGCCTCTCTCGCTCTCTCTCTTTTCCGTGACGTTTCTCTCTTTTTCCTCTCTTGTCTTTCATCTCAGCCCTTTCCTCTCTACCTCGTCTCTCCGCTCTCTTCCCCCTCCTCTCTCCTCTTTTTCTTCTCTCTTGTGTTGTCTTCCCCTCTCCATTCTGTTCTGTCTGATTCTGTCACTCTTCCTCTCATGCCCCTCCCTCTACAATGTACTCTCTCTCACTCCGAGCTATCCCCCTCCCCCCCTCTCATACCCCTCCATTCCTCATGTCCTCTCAGCTTTCATGATTATCATTCCCTCACCTCTCCCTTCTTTCTGAGTCTCTCTTAGCTTACTCTTGTCGCGCTTTATTGAGAGCGTTTAATTCCAAGTCTTAAAGCCTCTTCGAATTTTTTCATTGTTTATCCTTTTACAAGTATTAAATTGGTGCACGAGTATTTTCTTTCCAATCATAAACTGGTGATAAAACAATGTAAAAAACAGCCCTTCCCTGGATGCTTAAAAACCGCCACGTAGTGTTAATTACACCATCTGTAAGGCAGCATCAGCTGACAGAAATATACAAAATGACAGTTTAAAGAAATGTAAGACTTTGTGTTTTGACATAAACCAGCGAGCTGATATTCAAATTTTACACACAAGAAGCTAGCGTTCTGGCCATATGTAGTGGTGTCCATGTTGACTAGTAAATGCTAAAAGTCACCTGCACTGGGGGGGTGATATGAGCTCGGGGGTCAGGAGTGTTCGGTGTGCCCGGGGCTTTGTCGGTTCCATGTTTACGGTCTCGTGATGACGTCCAACAGGGGGTTAGACCGCAGATCCGCCCATTTTAACGGGAGGCAGCAGCTCCGAAATGAGGCTGTAGAACCCAGCGAACTGGCATTAGCACAGCGTACGCCTCTGCTGGAGATTCGCGTGATTGGTAGAATGTAATGAATTGAGTATATTGGCGATTTAGCAGAAAGATGGCTGAGAGGTGATAAAGAAAGGAAAGAAAGAGATATAGTAGAAAAAAAGGTGTCAAAGTTTCAAGAAATACTAAATGTCAAGGTATTTAATCAATTGTTAAAGAGGATTTAGTTTTATTATAGATATATGAGAAATAAAGGGAGGGAGTAAAAATAAGAAACTTATTGCAGCTGACTTAACAAGACTTCTGTATAGTGTACAGATCTATCTCCTTATATTATATGAGCTGGTTGTAGTGGCATTTGTGCCGCTTGCAGTGGTCAATAGACCTTGGGCTAAACGTGGCCCACACTTTTGAAGAAAGCAAAGAAAATGTAAGTAATGTGAGAGTATTGACTGGTCAAATAATTAAAACAAGAATAAGCTTTAGCCACAGCTGTCTCTGGGGCATGGAACTGGATCAAAGGCGAGCCCTTCTAAGGCTGCATTTTGCCCCCATCAGCTCCCCTCGAGAGTGAGGCCACCCGCGATGAGAGACCTAACGCAGTGTCACACTCACACTCAGAGTACCCCATACAAGGTAATTGGGTGATAGTGTCTTGCTATAGGAGCACCTACAGTGTTGCTCACACCTCTACATGCATCCCACTGTGGCAGCCTCGAGGAGGTCTCTTTTTTTTCACATGCTGAGAGAGCCAAATAAAAAGCCTAGGGAGAATCTTTTCAGGAATAAATTTTAAAATTGTAATTTTAATCACATCAAAAACATATATACACATGGGACCTGTGTTTTAAAGATCAAAATGGTAAAATTTGACATTTTATTATGTGATTTTAAAGCTTTTTAAACTGTTATCTTTATTCTCACAAAAATATTATTAGCAAAAATGTTATTTTTAATGTTTGTTTATTCTTAAGCCTCTCATACACTGATTACGAGGTAGTTCGGTGGAGACGTGCGAGTTTCTTGCGAAGTGCCTTATACGCCAGCTCCAATCCACTGCAGTCAGTTCCAGAAGAAGGTTTTTGTGAGCCGCCAAGCGTGTCAGATCAGCACATGCTTTTAAAAAAATATTTTTTAACAATGAATTAGCCCAGATTAATAAAGGGTTTTTTAACTTTTATTGTATGAAGAGTGCCTTAGGCTTGCGACCCTTTCTGTGACTTTGCATTCCCAATCACCAATGAGCACCTTCAAACTTAACTAGATGTATGACTTCATGAGCATTTTTGGAATTTTCTTTTTTTAACTACTTCTGTCTATGTTTGTCCAAAGCCTAGTGGATTCCTGCAGAATACTCGTATCATGATCTGAAAGCTGCATCAGACCGCTGCGACCTCAGAAAAAAAACAGACTCTCTAAGAATTCTTTCTGCACAGTCGTGGTTATCAGATGTGCACTGGCACTGCTCTGAGGTCTGTGTACAAGGGCACTTTGGTTCTACTAAGTCTACAGATAGACTCCATAGACACTTGCACTATAGTCCAATGTTTTGCTTGTCTCTTATGCTCTGTTGGAGAAATGCAGAAAAAAAGAGAATTTGTTATTTGTTAATGTTAGCAGTCTGGCCCTCGACCACTTGTCGGGTCTAAATATGACCCCCAGGGAAAAATAATCGCCTAAAAACAAAGCATTGGAGTCTATAGAAAATATAAATATGTGAAATCATGACATTACTAAAAAGACATTGGACGGAAAAGTATACCTTATTTTTTGTGCATTGACAACTTAAGTTTTTTTTTTTTTTTTTTTTTATTGTAAAGTTCTTTCTTTTTAACTAGTAATAATTAGGTTCTATAAAATGTATTGATGAGCATTGATTACCGATTGTTTTGGTGGCAAGCTGACAGCTAGCTTAACAGTGCTTACAATTAGCATATTGACAAAGCTAATGTACACAATCCATTAACTGTGGTGCATTTATAGCTTTACTCTTCTTGGAAAAAAAAAAAACAAAAACATAGGACAGCAAATATGAGAAAAGGCTTGATAAACAATGCTATCATTTTGTTGTTGTTGCAGATTTGTTGCGGCTTCATAAAGAGTTATTTGATCGCGTGCCGACACTCTCTCTTCCTCATTGTCCTGTCCTATAGTGAACCGCTGATGTCCAAGAATAAGACTCATGTGAGTATTCTAGCCCAGCTGGTACTATCGCTTCCTCTATAGTAGGGGCACACGCTGAGTAGGCCTTTGGGACAGGAACTGGTCCTCGCACAGCCACACGCACGCAACTGTACCGGCCTGTTGGGAAATAGGAGTTTAGATCACGTATTTTTACTGAATTTAGGAATATGGAGGAGATTAGGGAACAATTACTGTGGATGGCATCACAATATTGCAGGGTTAGATTTGTATTTGAACATAGTTGTGTATTTGTACTCCAACTAACCATCAAGAATTCAGCGCCTCAAAAGCCTGATTTTGCTTCTGTAAGTGGCTGTTCTATCATTCACTTGTTGCCTGTCCTACTGGCACCTGTTTGAACTTGTTATGTTTAAAAGACATCTGTTCACACACTAACAGTAGCTAACATGTCCACCATGGCCAGACTAGAGAGCTGTCTAAAGACCAGAAAGATGTCTAATGGTCAGAGACAACTGCTCCACGATGGCCAAAAAGAGCTGTCTTAACCCTGGATGTGCACTGAATGTGAGTTTGGGACAGTGCCTAAAACATTGCACCCATGTACACTGACCTCCGAAGTCTATTTTTCCCAGAGACCGCAGTGGTCTGGTGCAAGTTTTATTCATTATACGAGTGTTCTTGCTGGAATTGTCCACGTAGCTTTGGACGAAGCTGGATTGCAGTTGACTGCATCTGGTGTACAGGCACTTTGCAAGAAACTCGCATGTGGACGAACCTCGCAGTCAGTGTACATCCAGGTAAGGACCAGAAACAACCTGCACAACATGGCCAAGACCAGAGAGCTGTCAAGAACCAGAGATGACTGCCAACATAATCAAGACTATACAACTGTCTAAGGACCAGAGACAATCTGTCCTAACATGGCCAAGAGTAAAAGTTGTCTAATGGCCAGAGACAACATGCCAACTGTACAAGGCTGGGAGGCTATATCTCTAAAGTCTATTGGTGCAATTATGCAATGGTGCAACTTTGTTGCCCCCCAGACTTCTTGATAAATTGGTCTAACTTACAAAAAATATTTTTTTTAATGTCAAAGTTGAACAATTCTATGATCATTATTTAACATAAACATTTTAATGCTATATTATACATAGTAAAAGTGTAGTAGATTATCAAAACTAAGACATGCTGCCCTAAGTGAGACGGGTCTTAACTCTGTGTAGGCAGTTACAAAAGAAAAGTGCATAAATATAGTATTCAAGCGTTTAATATGGTCACTAAAAATGAATAATAAAAATAAGTTTGCACAATTAGAAAAAGACTTCAAAAACTACTACACACTTACATCTGTACATAACAAAACTACCACCTTCTTCAGTTTAAAATGCCCATATTCCAGTCAAACAGCATGGACTCTGCAGGCTTATCACTTGATTAATATCCGGCTGCATATTTGTGTGATCACGGAGCATGGAGCTGGCTTTTGGACACCGCGTCTGTCCCTGGCTCCGAGTCCACCTCTCCCTCTGTTGTCTTTTAATAAACATAACCTCTATTGTTCCCCTGGTGAGCTGGTGTGAGAAAATCTGCCTTTTATAATTGTTCGTTTTTTTTTTTTTTTTTCGGTTTCTCCTTGGCGTCAGCTAAAGGCACGACACATGTTTTTAATTAGCTTTGTTACCAAACAGAAGAATGGAAGAGGTGGGAGATTTTATTCATTCCACACATGCGCTCAAATACAAACAGCCAAATTAAAACAAAAAAGATGTGCTAAATTTATAAACAAAACATTAAAAAAAAAAAAAAAAAAAAAAAAAAACATGCACAAAATGTAAAAACATGAACACAAATTAAAAAACACATACTAAATGTATGAATGCGGATGCAAGTTCAAAAACATGGGCCAAAAACAGATAACACAAATTCAAAAACGCACCCTAAATTCAAATATGTGCCAAATGTATAAACATATATTCAAATTCAAAAAACATGCACCAATAAAAAAAACAAAAAAAACAAAAACAGAAATTCAAAAATGCACCCGAAATTCCAACACGTGCCAAATGTACAAACAAACATCCAAAGGTAACACTTTAGAATAACTACAAAAATTTAAATCATTAAAAACACCTTAATAAATACTTAATTTATCATGAACAAATGATTCATTAACAGATGAAAAAGTTTATTAATGTTTAGTAACTACTTAATTACTCCGAATCCTGCCCCCTAACCCTAAATCCTAACCATAGGTCCTTAGTTTATTAATTACTAAGCATTAATAAACTTTTTCATTCATTAATTCACCATTTGTTAATGAATAATTAAGGTTTCATATACGTTTTATTCATGATTTACTAAGACCAATTAAGGTGTAGTTATTATAAAGTGGTACCCATCCAAATTCAAAAACATGCACCAATAAAAATAAATCACAAACACAAATTCAAAACGCACACCAAATTCAAAAACATGCGCCAAATTTATAAACAAACATCCAAATCCAAAAACAGACACAAAATTGATAAACACAGCCAAATTCAAATACGAGCTCCAAATTTACAAAACATGCAGCCAGATTAAAAACACACTCCAAATTTACAAACACGCAGCCAAATTCCAAAACACACACCTAATTTCAAAAACATGCGACACATTTATAAACAAACATCCAAACTAAAAACACCAAATTTAAAAACATCCAAATTTCAAAAGCATCCAACTATATAAACATGCACCAAATTCAAAAACATGCACTAAAATTTCAAAATATAAACGCAAATTCGTAACCTTTCCTTTATTTGCTTTGCTGAGTTATGCTTGTGTTTTGTGAATGTGTTTTTAAGGTAATTGACTACGTTAGCAGCTTACGTCCATTGTGCTATTTACAGTAAATGACATTTGAATCATATTGTATTCCTTTGAGACTTAACGGAACGGTTGCCCAAAACGTGTGACTACCATTTGTTCTGTCACATGATGTCCACTTCCAGTCACGTGACAGTCAGAGCCTCATTCTACTGTAAATAGTACATTGTCCACATTCTCTCCGACAAACAATGTGATAAAATAAGCTTGAATACAAAATACTTCTCATGAATGTGCTATACTTTACAAGCTAACAAGTTTGCATGAAAGTTTGGTAGCACTTTTTTTTTTTTCTTTTGTTCATTCTTTGTCTAAGTTAGCAATGCAGTACTAAAATACGGTCTCATTATTTTCTACTGTTGTCATTATTTTCATTGTTCATCGTTATCTTGGTTTTGATATGAGCTGGAAGCAGGCAGAACTTTTTGTTGTTGCTGTATAAAAGAAGGTAGGTACATAGAGTTACGGTTCCAGGCTGCAGGGCTGTTTTTATACTCAAGATGAAGAGGCGCTTTCTGACTTTTCATCAACATAGGCTTTATTCTGTAAAAATAGATACAGTGATCTACATTGACGAGTTTGTTAAGTATACAACATTGTGGGTAACACAATATGATGACAGTGGATCACTGGCTTCAACAAAAGTAATATTTGTGATTAGAGCTGTGCAATATATCAAATTTTATTCAACGCTGTGAATGTTGTTTTGAAGATATCCAAAAATTAAACATCGAGTATATAGCTTATACTGAAAATTGACTAAAAAAAAAACAAAAAACAAGTAAATCAAAAATTGAGAAAAATGGTGTTAGCAAAGACATTTCACATTTGTCTGACAAATGGCTGTAATCAGGTGACATTACAATGTTCTCCATGCCAATATTATTTACCACAGGTGTTTGGATCTTGTTCAAAGTCAGTTTTTTTTTTTGTTGTAATACAAAAGTGAATGTGTCTAGTCACTAATAAAATGGTTGGAAATGATCTTTTAAATAATTCATGGCAATTCATTCAAGTCCAATGCCTATTAATAGTAAGCAGGTTGGGATGCAGAAAGAAACACAAACCGCGGAAACAACTCGAGCCAGCACCTAACTACAAGAGTTTATCACTGGGCGAAAACAAACATTATGCTGCTAATTCAACATTTGTGAATGAAATTCAACCCTATGACGTTTAAAAGTTACATTCAGGGAGTAAAAATCAAGGAAAAACCCTGTCTCAGGCTTCAGCAGCCAGACATCCGTCATATCAGTTCAGACGAAACAGCTCCCTCTTGTCCTTTTTGTTGTTAAATTAAAGAAGTTTCCCCAGCTAACCAGATGAACAGTGGCTCTGCACGGAGCATGCACAGTGGAGTGGAAAGTGGCGTCTACGTATTAATGGCTCAGTGCTAGACTGCAGTGTATTCTGAGACCTGTAGTTCAAGTTGTGGAGGGATTTTATCAGGCGGCCGCTATCAATAATAATCAGAAATCATCCCAGGGGCCACATAAACTCATCTTGAGGGCCTCATTTGGCTCTTGGGACTGAGTTTGACACCCCTCCTCTATATGAACAAAAAACCCTTTTGCCTTATTGTTTACAAATTTCCTAAAACTGACTTAGTAGGCACTTCTTCTTTGGCAGATAATCCACCTCACAAGTGTGATGCAGAAACAGCATGAATAAAGAACACGAGTGCCTTAGGTTGGCCACAATAAAAGGACACATCGAAATGTTTAATCTACTGTAAGATATCTCAAAAGTATTTAAGAATCTGGCAATATATCCAACTGGATTTACTATAAGAATTGCTGTAGTAGTTTTGTTCAGTAAACGTATTACGTCATTGCCACCTATACCCTGAAATGCATATTAGCTCTTTGTTTGCTAAGACAACACCTGATTGCTTCGACGTTTTCCTAATCTTTCTACCTAACTTCTAAACACCACTTTCCACCATCACTCCCACACCTGTCCTTATTCACAAAAACCCTACAAACAACAATCTTCCGATCACACCAATCCTCTCGACAGCCGCGCGACCCGGTTTTTCGACAAGCTAAAGACGCCATGATAGCCTCCTCCTTTCGCTAACGCGTCAACCTTCGGGCCCTCCGCTTGTCAAGAGCGCGCGCGTCTAATGACAAAAGCGTTCATTTGCTTGAGAAAATGGAGCCGAGTGCGTATTGTGCGGCCCGGCGTTAACAACTGTAATTTCGCTCTGATACATTATGGAAGCGCGCTCAGATGACTGGCTCCCAAGGTCAGCGTCTCCGTGGCTCACTCGAGAGCGCTATTCAAACACTTTTCAAAACGCGCACAATGACACGCAGAAGGATGTTATTTTACTTTTTTTTTTTTTCCTTCTTCTCTCGCTGTTTTACTCGAGTGGAGAACTTGAAATAACCCCCGGTGCAGAGATAAACATTAAATTAAACATCACAAGTATGTTTTTTTAGTTTCCAACACTTCAAGGACAGTAGCTAATTGCTAGATGAGGAGAGGGTGGGTTGTGGAATAACCAAGTGACAGGGAAAGTTGAATATTTAGGATTTATGTCTGTATTTGGAGTTATTTAGCGGGTGATAAAGAAGAATAGTCCATGTTCCTCACAAAACACCATGAAATCAGAGATCAGTGATGGTCAATAGTTTGGGTTTCCAGAATTGAAGGCATCAGATGGAGCGCCAGATATAGTTTTTTCTAATAATCACATGGTACTTTGTAGTGGAATATTGAAATTTATCTAAATTGTATTCACTAATTTAAAATCGAGGCATTTCTGAGGAGACTAGACCCATTAACTGTGTTTATTTTAGCTGTATGACAGACAAAGCTGTTTTCTTCAGTCAGAGCTGTAAAAAATACTGCAGTCATTGCACACACACACAAAAAAAGTGAGATCCAAGTAAATTGATACTCATAATAATAATGCATGGATTTTATTTGTAGCAGAGTGGTTAAAACTCTGGCTTCTCAATAAGATCATTGTGGGTTTAACTCCCGGGTCGAACCATATGAACAACATCTCACGATCTCTCTGAGTGGAGTTTGCATGTTCTCCTCGACTTTTTCCGGGTACTCCCACCTCCAAAAACATACGTTTAAGTTAATTGTGCATCATTGTAAATTTCCCTTAGTCAGTGAATGAGAGAGTGAATGGTTCTCTAGGGCAGGGGTCGGCAACCTTTTACGTTCAAAGAGCCATATTGGACCAAAAAAACAAAAACTAAATCTGTCTGGAGCCGCAAAAAATTTAAAGCCTTATATAAGCCTTACAGTTAATGCAACAGATGCTGTAAGTGTTTATATAAGCGTTGTCAACCTGTTATCAAAATAATAAGTCGGATACAAATGTAAAATGAGCTTTCATAATTACCATATTATCGTACTACAACTCGCTCTGCAGTGTAAGTGCACAAGCCAAAACACACATATTAGGAGGGAAAAACGTAGGTCGCACCGGACAACAAGTGGCACTTTTTTGCGGGTAATTATTACATTAATCGACAGCATGAACAGACGCAGGCGCGTTTATAATCACGCTCTGCTCGAGCCTTTTTGACACGGAGGCCAAGGAGGCAAAACCAGAAGGTGCAGATCAAAATATGACTAAACTCTGCAAAAATCAGCTTTTATATTATCACTCAATCATGTGTTCATTGGCGTTCGATGAGCGATGTGACTGAAGCGCTTACCTGAGACAAGTTCCACGCGTCTCTTTCCGCCAAATCCAGCTGATTTTGCCCAAACTCCGCGTGTTATTTCCGTGCCTTCGTGCATAAAATACAGTCCTTCATTCATTCCTCGGTAAAGTTTTTCCCAGCGCTGCTTCTGTTGTTGATCTGCGAGTCCTCGATCGTCTGTGAACGGGGTTCAACGCTTTATCATCTCCCGGGTTGCAACAAAACTTACGCATTTGCAATGAAAGCAAATGATTCGGTCCAAAACTGTTGAATCCTGTGTTCTATCGTTCTGTTTCCTTTTGGATCCATGGCCTGACGTACCTGCCGTTTGGCTTGTTTACAACAGCCTCCCGCAGACCCACGGCCACGGCGCTGAAGAAAAAACACGTGTCGCCCGGCTATGACGTAATTCTTCGTTGACAGAAATGTTGAAATTAAATATTTATTCTCCACATTTTTACAGCATATAGGAAAACTTTAAGAGTGTTTGACATAATTTCCTCCTACGAAAATTTTCAAATATATTTATATATGTTCACACAATTTTCCACTTTCATGTTTTTTGAACGGCCCCCAAGGAGCCACTAGGGGTGCGCTAAAGAGCCGCATGCGGCTCCGGAGCCGCAGGTTGCCGACCCCTGCTCTAGGGTGTTCCCCGCATAAGGCCCAAAATCACTGTGATAGGCTCCAGTCACCCGCTAACACGACTCCTAACATGAACAAGCGGTAGAAAATTAATTTATACAGTTCTTTTCAAGACACCCAAAGGTGCTTTCCTATATGCATTGTTCATTCACTCTATACAAGTGTTATATATTTGTGACCAGATTGCTAAGTCATTAAGTGCACTATACAGTCGGAAAGAGCCAATATGCCTTTGAAAGATTTACTAAAATGTGTTATTGCTTGAAATAAGCTGAGAGACAACTGACCAATCAGTGAACAGAAATTAAGCGGTGACATCAAATAGACCCATTTACTGTTAGTTAACAAAGATGGCTGCGCGCGCGAACTGGTGCCCTGAGTGGTGCCCAGTCTCAGACTTTTCAAGCTACGCAGGTGCATTTTAAGGTAAGGTAAGGTAAGGTACACTTTATTGTCCCCGTAGGGAAATTTGTCCTCTGCATTTGACCCATCCTTCAATGCCTCTGGGCATCTCCTCAGGAGCAGTGATCGCCGCAGTGCAGCGCTCGGGGACCCATCTCCAGATGTTCTTGCTAGGCTTTTCATTAAAAAATCGCAAAACTCTCTTTAAAAACTCAATTTAACGAACAGCAAGCGACTCCAGATGCATGTACAGTTAGCTACTGAAGGTTAGCATGACGTTAGTAAGTGTCTCGATATTCAGTGGCCTGATATTTACTTATATTTGATGGGAAAAACTCATGTGCAGAAGAGAAAAGCTTTAAGCATACAACTCCCTTGATGAGTTTGACGACGTAATTTGCGGAAAAGCACAGGAGGTGAGTTACCGTGACATTGCTTAAGATTTTTGTGCAAGTTGTGTTAATTATTTATCAATTATCAGTGGAGAATTAGACTCACAGTAAACTGCATCTATGTGGCATTATTTTGTGCTGATTTCTACAGAAGATTATTGTATAAAAGACTCCAAGGATATACTTACATGACTCTGAGGCCATGTATTTGTTTTGATAGTGATTCTTCATTTTTTCTATAGATTTTAGCGGCAATCTAATTAGCCCGAAAAAATCACGAGTTATAAATGTGTCACTGGTGCAAACCCAAGGAACACATTAGGAATGGTCAGAGCTTCGTTTGAAGTCATTGTTAAGTTTTCTAACCGTTTAATATCGTTAGTACAGCTTACTCGTTTTGTATAGAAACTTATGAGGAACTCTGCGGAGGGCACCAGTGCGGCTCCGCCCCCAAAATGACGTAGGCTCTGAACGGGTCTATTCAAGCGTCAGTTTGTAGTACTGGGAGTTTGCCGTTAAAGTAGCGATAGCAGACTGAATGCGTTCTCCTCCTTTCATCACTTGTGAAGTATTAACATACAATTTCACATTGTACAGTTAGCCTTTTCAGACAAGATCAATCTGTCCAATTTCTCTGAGTACTTTCTTTTACAGCCAGTATATGGAGTTCTAACTATATTCAGATGTGGGAAACAGACCATGTTAAAAGCTTCCTGGAGGTAAAACGTCAAGTCCACAATTCACCAGAATTAGAAAGTCAAAACCATAATTTTGGGCATTCTGAATGGGTCTAATTACATTTCATGCCATAATGTGAAAACATACAGCTACAGTAACCACTTGTCTATAGAAACAAACAGGAGTGGGCCAAACAGCAGTACATTTTGTGACCATACAAGCCTGTTCAGAGTAAAGATGCAATTTGTATACAATTTATTGCAACTTTAGGGCAAAATCCATAGAAAGGCTAACAAGATTGCATTTTACTTGTCGCCAATTAACAATCATGTAAGCCCAGTCTCTTCTGTTCAAGTTTTCACTACGACTCAAGCCCCCATCTCCATCGCGGTATAAAAACTATTCCTCTTTTCACCAGCATCCTCGTTTAGAAAATGTAATAAGTCTTCCTCGGTCACCCAGTTGTGTCTTATCAAAGGGTGCATGCATTTTCAAAGTAGGATTTGTATTCACGTCCAGAAATCCTTTGCACTACCTGTAAACCTCATCCAGCGGCAGTGTATAAACGTCTGGGTCTGTTTGTTGTTAAAAATAGCATGTAGGTCAGCGCCGAGACCAGTCAGCGCACGCATTTTGGGGAAACATCCAACTCGTCAGCAACAGCGAAAGGATATGACCGTGTAACCTTTTCAGGCACAAAAACTAACAAAGAAATTATGAGAACGGTGCAACAATTCATGTCAGAAGTTTCTACCTGAACTAAACCAGAGCTAAGCGTTTATAGAGTTGTATTCTGTTCATATACTGTTTTTTTGTTTGCATGGCATGACATTTTCCTCGGAACATTTGTAAACTTTGTACTATCCCATGACGTTTGAGTTTTTACAGGCATTCACAAGGGGATATTTGTAGTTTTCTTGTTTTTACTGATTTATTCTAGAAAAGGCGACAGATATGATTTATGACGACCTTCATTTATGACTTAACGTCCGATTTCCTAAGAAACACGTGTTGTCTCATTCAATCATTTTCTACAGCTTAATCCCGCTAGGGGTCGCCGGTGACTGGAGCCTATCCCAGTGACTTTGGGCCTTAGGCGGGGAAACATCCTGGACAGTGGCCAACTTGTCGCAGGGTTAGACAGACAAGCATTCACTTACACTTACTAAAGGAAATTTACAGTGATGCCCAATTAACTGAAACATGCATGTTTTTGGAGGTGAGAGGAAACCGCAGTACTCGGAGCCCATGGTGACACAGGTAGAACATGCAAACTCCACCCAGACCTCCTTATTGGGAAGCCAGAGCCCTAACCACTCTGCTACCATGCACCCCACAGTTGTTGTCTCCCTCTTATAATTAAGTGTTTAAAAAAACAAAAAAAAAACACTTGTCTCTCTCTTTTAATCCATTGGTTCTTAACCTTTTTGATCTCAAGACGAATATTCATGTTCAAAATAACCTGGGGCCCAATCTCAAATTAAATGTACTGTATTTTAATGATTGTCCGGCCCTCAAGAAGGTGCTCGTGGCCCAACTTTGGGCCCTGGGCCTTATGGCTGAGAATCAAAGTTTTAATTCATTCACGGTGATAAAAACAAGTTCTAAAGAAATAGAATTTTCAACTCACTATATACAGTGACATCATAATGTACTTGTGCTAGTTTCCTTTCTTTTTCTCTGACTTTAGTCTTGGTTCAGTACAAAACACAATTGTTGATACTGTTTAAGAGCGATAACATCATTTACATTTAAGAATTACTAATAATAAACCTTAACTAAAAAAAAAAAGTAGTCCGACCTGGTTTTGGCATTGTAACCTGCAACAACCCTCTCACATCTTTACATATCATTTATTCTCTCATTTCTTCAATACATCTAAACTGATCTAATCCTTCAATCACCACATTTCATGGAAAACACAGACGTCAGTGCTCATGTATGTTGGATTACCGTGCGGTCTTGTTTACACATAACAGCTCCATCTTTACATGTATATCGTCGCTGTATTGTTGCAACAAGAGGATAAAGTGTGTTGCTTCTTATCGCCGCGGTGATAGTTCCCGATGCATCTGTCGGCTGCGGTCAGATTTCCAAAGAGGAGGGGATTAGGGAGGCCGGAGACTTGGATTCTACGGAGAGAGTTCATCCAAAGGAGCAAGAAGAAGAAACTGAGCCGGCGATGGATTATGTGTTAGCATCATGCAAATATGGCCGACGGTAGGTTGGATTTATGACTATGAACAGAAAAAGAAGATGTTACTGTGAATATGAGTTTCTAAATGTGACTTAATTTGGTAGATTAATACCTGTTGTAAATGTAAATGATAGTTATACACAAATTAAGAAAGGGTTTGTGAAGAAAATAACGGATCTCAATAAGGAGATTGTGGGTTTAACTCCCAGGTCAGATCATAGCAACATCTCACGCTCACCCATCATCTCCCTGTGTCAAAATGGGTTTAGGTCAGGGCTGTTCAAATGGCGCCCTGGGGGCCAAATGCGGCCCATCAAGACGTAAGTTTTGGCCCAGCTTGATAACAGGTGTAGGACATTGGCAACAAAATGTTTTTTTTTTTTTTCACAATATCATAATTTTGTTGTATTGTTGGTATTTTGTGCTAAGTTGGACTTTAGAGTTGCAATTGCAGATTTAAGAGTTTCAACTGCTGCCCAGCAAATAATTACTCAACAAAATCAGAGACATTTTTATTTAACAACAGAAAGGTAATAAGTTGAACTGTGAGTGATCTAAAAGTCTGTCACTGAAAATGTGAGTGAAGCCTAAAGGTTTTTGTTGTTTATTTGGTTATTTTTAAGATTAAAATGTTGTATTTTTCTTAATTCCATAAGAAAGATCACTACGAATAGTCCGATTATGAGATGTGAAATAGAATGTGATACACATTTGACCGTAGCCCTTCAAAAAATTGCCCACTTGTAAATATAATTGAATAGCCCTGGTTTAGTCAATTGGGCATCACTGTTAAAGTTTCCCTTAGTGAATGAAAGTGAATGTTTGTCTGTCTAACCCTGCGACGAGTTGGCTACTGTCCAAGTTGTTTCCCGCCAAAGGCCCATGACCCTAACAAGAACAAGTGGTAGAAATGAATGAATAAGGAGACATTTTGTCAATATTCCCAATTTTCTCATGAGAAACACGTTTTTGAGCATCTAAACAAATTGCTTGGCCACTGTGTCCCTCTTTCGAATTTTAGTGGGTATGACTGACACATTATTTAGTCAATGAGGGTGACGCGCGGTCTCCCGTATGAAAATCAACATGTTTTTTTACTATAAAAACATGGAAAGATATGGAAAAAAATATCATGTGGAACTGAAAAATATGGTAGATTTCTACAGAATCAATGAGATGACCAATCTGATCCTTTGTTACATCTGTGTCACACAAATAAGTATCGATGCCTGGTATGTTGTGGAGTTGATCTGTAACCAGGTGGGGGGAATGGTGACCAGACCCCCTCTTCAATTTACTGTAGCATGGCATCGGCTCCCAGGCAAAGGTTCTGATAAATTAGAAACTTTTGGCCCAATTTACAATTGGTTTCTAAGCAACTACCTAGTGCAATGTCATAATTTATTAAGCAGTAAATTTTTATAAAAAAATTACTAACTCAAATAAAATGTGTATAATGTTTAGCTATAATGAGTGTTTAATGGGTAAGTTTAGGCCTTAAGTTACTAAATTGGGTAAGTTTGGGACTAGGGTAACTTTTGGTTATTTTACATTTTGGCTTTCGTAACATATTGATGCAAAACAGGTCAAAACATGCTGATTGTACTTTTACATTACTTTTTTGCTGCTGTTGTTGTTGTTGTTTTTCAAAGACAGGGCTGCTAAAAATACACTTACTTTGCCAGAAAACATTTTAAAAGAGGTAAAACGTTTAGCTTCCCATGCCTTAGCAACATGTTCCACCTTAGCAGGCCACGCCCCAAACACGACGCCAACTGTTACTATGCAAACTTATTTTCTCCCAAACAGACATGCTTACAATGATTAAACTAAAACCTCACACACAAAAAGCGAAAAAATCAACATCAAAACTTTTCTTTCAAACCTCCATTTTCTGCATTTCCATCAGACGTACACATTTTTACCGACGCAAATGCCCCTTCACCTCTATATAGTGATCACCGCGTTGCCTTTCTCCGAGCATCATTGAGCCAAACGCACTCCTATACGACTGATATAAGTGCAATCCATTACTAAATAAAAGAACCCACTGTAGCGGATTGTGCCGGCTCTCCACTCGCAGATAGATTCAGTGTTACCTTGGCTCTCGCGTGGCCCTTCGCTGGATGAAGTGTCAACTCTATTTAAAAAAAAAAAAAAAAAAAAAAAAAATCCACATAACTGACATTCTTTGAGCCGAGCCGATACGAGCTCTTCAGAGTGCAGGGAAACTCGCGGAAACTATGGTCAGGTTCAGGAGGTTTTGCTGTTGCCGGCCTTGAATCGTGTTGAAATGATCACTCAACCGCTTTGAAAGGAGTAGATTGTGCTATATGGATGTGTTCTATCGGTTTGACCTGCAAATAGGGACATCAATATGGTTAGTTTTACTAGTTTTGAATAATCATGCCAAACAAAAAGTCAGTATCATCATTGCCCTATTCTCACTAAATATGTATTCTTTATGAAAATGTCTGAATGTTTTTTTTATTATTGTTAATGAAGTAGATGCATTTCCATTGAGAAAATGTGTTGCTTTATGTTATGATAAAATAACTGGAGCCACATGCTCTACCTCAAGAGGAGGATGCATTCTCCCAAAATATAGGAGCTCTTTGCTAGATCTGCCTTTTTCTTTGTCTCAATGAGTCAATGGAACACAGCAGAGATTATAAACTCTTCATTCATTCATTCCGTGTACTGAGTTTAAAACATTTGCATGCCTGATGAAAACATGGCTCTTTCAAAGACAAGTTTGCACTCTTTCATGAATGTAATGTATGTTTAAAGTATGGCTGAGTAGAGTGAAGAGTGAATGTGGCCATTAGTTTAGTAGTGGCTAGAATTGTATTTGTAATTTAATTCAATTAAAATAAATGTAAATTTATATCCATACTGTATACAATGATAAGGTAAAAAAAAAAAAGAAAACACCTACATCTATTTATATATATTTTTTCCTACATTGTAACCTCAACTTGTTCAGGAACTACAGGTGGAAATTAGCATTTCTTGCTATAACCTGGCTCAAGTATCTCTCGTTTTTGGCTAATGTTTATTGTGCATTTGTAATATTGTGTAAAAATACATACTGAACTTTCTGGGACATGTGGAACTGTTTTAAACATTTAGAAGCATGTGGCTGTGTGTTCCACATTGTGCTGGAGCTTTTCTGTTGTAAAAATGTTGAAATGTGAAGTGGACAGGGTTTGTGAGCATGCTCAGTTACATTTGTCAATTGCAGACCAATTGTCTGTTTACATGAGTCTGAAATCAGACTATAATCAGTCGGGACCACGTACGCCATCTGGTTTCTGAAAACCGGTTTGCAGCTACTCAATATGTCTTCCCGGTTTACATGGGCTTTGGAGAACTGGTTTAAATCGTACTAGGCTAGTTATCTGGTTTTCCTGCCCTCCATGTAAATGTCCTGTATGAGGCTTTCACTAGTAAGATCACTGCCTGATCTTGCTATAAGATCAGGCAGTGAACAGTGAGTTGGCTTTCTTAATACATTAAAGAATTTACAAATCAGCAGAAAACTTTACCAAAGGACCAAAGAGTGTCTATAAAAGAATGTTTTGTATCTAAGTGCTAACGCTAAATTTTGACTATTTGAAAACACACACACCTTACATGCACACAGACAATGTGAGATCCTAATCTGCAAATGTATAACTGTTTCTTCACAAACACATTGAACAGTAACAGTGATTGCTAACTCCCATTTTAAGAACTCACTGATTTAATTAAGTTGTAAACAAAGGTATTTTTGGAAAATCCCCAACTCTCACCAACACGTTACTAAGTTTTTCCATTGCTGCTTTGTAAAAGACGCAATGCTTTGTAAGGTGATTTAACAGTACAACGCTTCAATGAAAAGAAAATGTGTGCTGTACTGGCGAAAAACAGAATGGAACAAATCTAACCAAAATGTAGTTGGCTGAGAAAGAGCACAAAATGTAAAAAGTCTTGGGTTAAGACTTGGGACAACTAGAACTTAACAGCCAGCATATATATGGCAGGTTTTACTAGCAGCAGAATGAGCACCGGACAGCTGCATAGACAGTGGACTGTATACTGTGTCCTGGTCTAACTGTTGCTAGTGCAAAGACAAGTGTGTCAAAAGTAAACAAACAGCTCAGCAAGTTTTAGTTTTCAACCCGGGACTGACCATATGTTGGACGTTTCAGGCTACAAGATTCTAGAAGGCACTTACTAAACAAATACAGTGGTTAAAATATTATGGTATAAAGGGCAACCTTGTCGTGTAACTTTGACTTTTTAACTTTTGATATTTTGTGGATTTTTTTTTTGGCATGCAATACTGTTCCAAATATTTGATTATTGATTGAATTTACCTTTCTCAAGATAACCCATTTCAAATATTCCATAAAAAGGACTTGAAAAAGGTAGAATGCGACCAATTTAGTGTGACTTGTGGATGTGGATTCACTTTTTTCTTTGGACAAACAGGCCTAAATATGTACTTTATTTCGAATAATCTACTTTATCCATGAATAACTATGGTTTCAGATGTTTTTATTCCTAAAATTAATTTTACTTTTACAGGCACATAGAGGTAAATCTATTTTTTTTAACATAAAAGTAGAGCTGTGCCATTTATCAAATGGTGGGTTTTGAATCGAAAGATCGAAAACCAATCTTTTGTCAGTAAAAATGTATAGTTTGGAGCAAAAGTTAAACTTGAAGAAAAATATTGATATATAGTTAAAAAAAAAAAAATCAAATATATGGACATAATAAAGGGGGAAAAAAATCTAATTAATTTTTTTCACAGATCGCCCAGCCCTACATATAGGTATTAAAAAAACAAAACAAAACAAAAAAAACTACAAAGCAAAACAAGCAAAAGCATATGTAAAAGTTTTCTTTTCTTTGTATTTTTTTGTCAAAATTTCTGGCAGATCAATTTAAAAATTGTCAATATTGTTCCGAAACGTGTTTTTCTATTGTGAGCAGAATAAATGGATTTAATTGAAAGTACAACATGATTGTTTAATTGGGAAATTGTCATAAAACATATATAGCTTACGTTAATATGAGTAAAGCATAAGGAAAGTTTTACATTTATATATTTAAATGTAATAAAGTTAATTTTGAGTCTTGATTAAAGGACTACCAACTAGAAGATAATCTTAGTTTTGATAGTTTTGACCAATACGACTGAATTGTTTAAGCCTTACAGCATATTTCATTTTTTTTGAAGATGTTAATATTTTTATGAAGACATTTTGAAGATGTTTCTAAGTTGCCAATGTAAAAAAAAAAAAAAAAAAAAAAAAAAAAAAGTATTAATCCATTAGCAACTTTTTTGGGCTTTAAATAAGAACAAAAATATTAAATCAATGCAAATACACTGAAAAAAATAAATAAAAATAAAAAAATTGAGGTCTAGCAAGTAAATACATCTACACAGTGAAAATGTACAAAAATTTAAATACATATTCAGATTTTAAGACGTTTTAGTTAGAAATACATTTTTGGAAGTGATTTTTTTCCCTGTTCACCTTGAGTCTCACGTTTTTTTCTTTTTTGGTCTCAATCTCTACACAACTTGCACAAACGTTTGAACCTGATGCCCTTCCCAACGCAACTCCATAGCAGCCGTAGTAAACAGGTTAGTGACCCCGTGTGCCCTGCTATATACTGCAAATATAGCAGTAGAAGTCTGTGACCCTGTGTGGCCTATGGATTGGGTTTTACTACAGATGGTGTGTTTGCGAAACGGCTAACCAGCTCCTTAGCTAACTTTGCTGTTATCATCAAAAAGGTCAGCTCAGATAACAACTGCCTTTTAAGTAGTTAGACAAATAGCAATAGCACAGTTCTCATCTATTCTACAGCATTAGGAGAATAATAAATGTCAACATAGGCTTATATTATGGAATACATGTGTTCATTTCTTCAGATATTATCAAGTTAAAAAAAAATGTGGATGATTCAGTTACAATAACTTCCAGACTTTTTCTTACTTTTAGTCGGCTTAGCAGTACTTATCCTTGATTAAATATTACCCTTAAATAGTAACTTTAGTAACCACCCACTTCTGAAAAGAATACTCAAAAACCTATATAGCTCACATTCATTAAATAGAAAACAAAAAATACTACGACATTAGGATGGGAGCAACTTTTACACCCAAAGCAACTAATTGAACGTAAGTAGAAGTTAATGAAAATGGCTATCATTTGAAATTTGCGTACATCTCAACGCCTTGTTGAGCCCTTTCCAAGACTTATTTTGAAATGGCTTCTTTGTTTTGAATTGCTATGTCAGGTTGTCAAAGCTTGATCTTGTCTGATCTCAGAAGCTAAGCAGGTTGGGCCTGGACAGGACTTGGATGGGAGACTGCTGGACCCTCACGTGCTGCAACAACAGGAGTAGAACATAGTTAATGTGTTCTTAAGCAAGACACTTTACCCATATCGCTTAGTCTGGTGTGTGAGTTAGTGGTGGTTGGAGGGGTCGCTGGCGCAAAATGTCCCAGGGCTCCAATGTGACTCTTTGGGCTCCCAATGACAATTAGAAAATACACTGTTAGAGGTGGGGTAGCTGATTTTCACACCATAAAACCTGACATACTGTCCAGCCAATACCTAACTCTCACAAATCCTTCAGCTCAATGTAATAACCATGTACATTATTTTTTATTTGCAATTAAACCTTACAAGCAGTTTTACAGAAGGCAAAATGAGAGTAGAGATGACCACTCAAGCACAGCCAATCAGAGAGCTGCATTTGGCTCTTAAAGAGAAACAAAATCATTTTATTATGGTTTTAGACAATGCAAAGTGATTAGATTTTTTTGTCCCAATCTGCTTTGTATGCAATGTACTTTTTGGCAGAAATGACACAGTTTATTAATTTACAACTAAAAAAGTTAAGTACCCAACCCAAGAGTAAAAGAAAGAACATTTATATATGGTATTAATGTGTGTAAATGTGATACTTGTACACTGTCTCAGAAACTGCCGTCAGGTCTTAGAAGTGTGCTTTTCTGTCGTTGTTAGCGCACTTAATGTAATGATTGAATGATTACAATGAGTTTACATACACATACGAGCAGGTTAAGCAGGGATAGGAAACAAAAACTCACAGTTTGGGCCCTCTAACAATTACATGCAATATTTCAAGTAATAAAAAAATGTGATAAATATTCCCTTTTTGGCCAATCTCATCTCTATAGTCCAAGCTGTTAAAGGATATACAGTTATTTTGCAGGTTGTTGACTACCTTCCCATCAGTATAGCTTCTAAAAAGCACCAGAATGCAGAAAGTAGCCAATAGACCTACTTTATATAGTCTTGTATATATATATATTTTTTCTTTAAATTGGGCCACCTCTTTTGCTGTTGAAGGTTTTAAAAACTTTGATTAGCTCATAATCGTAATTGACATTTGCCTAACTGCAAAGCCCTAGCTCCATGGCAGCTGAATTTCTTGCAAATGCTAAAACTAGTAGTAGCTCTCTAAGGAGAAAAAAGGTTGTTCAAAGTGGACTCTGTAGTGTATATAGCACCAAATGTACAGAAACCAAGAATGTCTCCACACTACACCGCACACACTCTGTCTGACTCTCTCTCCTGGTTCAACACCTTGGGAACAATGCCTCCCCCTGACCCAATAAAATCATAAAACCCCTGCGAGGCCGCTTCCTTCCCCTGTCAGCCAGTCTTTGAACCGGGTACAGACGCTAGACGTGCGAACGGCAACAGTCTGGCGCTAGACACCACTTTGCACCCTCCGCCGCAATTCACAGTTCACAAAAAAAGAAGAAGAAGAAAAAAAAAAAGATGATTTCCAGAACGATGGGGCGGCGGATTAGATAAACGCGTACAGAATCCAAAACAGAAGAGTTGGGTTGTTGGAAGCTATGACAGTTCCAAAATGGCGGATGAGTCTTGAGAAAGGTCTGGGTCGAAGTGAAATGAACTGCAAAAAATGAAATGTTTTCAAATCAGAGGATTAGCTCATCTGGATTTGAGTGAAGTCAACTACTTTTTCATTCAATACAAAAAGACCTTTTTACATGATGCCATTGCTACATAAGTAAGCTTGAAATGGAAATAGTACATGACACTTTTAGTTTGAAATGGAAATAATAGAAATAGCACATGAAACATATTGGAAGAAATAAATAAATAATAAGAATGTAGCAAACATGCAAACTTTTCTTATTATATTGTTTCACAAACATCATGGAGGCAATATACTGCACATGCAAACAATACATATTAAATAAATAATCAAAAGTACAACTACATTCATGTAGTACATGAGTCAGTGTGCTGAAAAGTAATTCATTTTCAGTTGCATCTAATAGGTAATAATTGATCTAGACTTGACTAAATGTGTCATTAATACAATGCAAGAAATCTAGGCAATTTTACATTCAATTAACTCTTATTCTCTTGCTACATAAGTGTAGCATAGCATAGGCTCTAAAAGCCTGAATCAAAAGACAAAATGCAAATTTAACTATTATGAAGTATTTTCACTATTGAAAGTTTTGGTATATAAAAAGATTTTAACTGAACTGTTTTAAGACAAAATATGGAAATCCTATAATACTTTTTTCTTAAAAGAAAATTCCAAAAATGCTCACGGAGATCTTACATTTATGTGGATGTTTGAAGGTACTCTTTTTTTTTTTTTTTAATCAATAATTAACTATGAATTATCCCAAAAAATAAAGGCTTTACAAACTTTTATTATATGAAGAGTGCCTTGGTCCCGTTTTTCTTTGTAATACTTTTTTCTTCTTCCTCTGCATTGCAATGGGGCCTATTTTACCTTGAATTTGAAACATTTTGACATATGTTAATATATATTTTAAGTAGCTTAAGACTTTTTAGTTAAATTTAATGCCAAGTATAGAATTGAAACATCAAAATTTGCAAGCACGTTACTGTATTTGAAAATCAAAATTGAAGCATTACATAGTTAGAATCTATAATAAGTTAACTAGCAGATTTTACTCAGCAAACATTTTTATGTTTATCACAAAGAAATGCTTTAATTCTAATGTTACATGTACATTTCTTACTCCATTGCTATATAATTTGAATTCAGAATAGGAAGAAATTAAAATATATGTATGTACGTAGCTTATCATTGACTTAAAATCATATAAAAACACACACATTTATGATTGATTTTGTTCCTTACAAAAAACTGTTTTCTTGGGAATTCCACATGATGTAATCTCTTAATCCACTGTTGTGTAATTTAGCTTCAAATTGAAATCGTAATTAAAAGTAACTATTATGAAATACATCCACACGTTAGTCAAAAAAAAGTACAAAAAAACAATTCAGAGCCACATCTCTCGACTTGCACGAACCTTCTGCATTCTAACCCAGACATTTTTACAGTGCAGTGAATAGTTGTCAGCCTATGTTTACGTCTGTGTGCGATTGGGATGCTAAACGTCTGTTCGCGGAGAAAAGGCATCCGAAGAAATACAAAAAAAAGGGTGAAATTTTGGAAAAAAGCCTGGAAGAGGAGCAAAAGAATGACACGCTTTGAAGATGACAAAAAGAAGAAGAAAAAAATCGCCAAAAAAATGTTTAAAAATAGACTCGGTGTAAGACCAAAAGTGGGTCATATGAATCGGCATTGCAGTGTTTTGAGGGATTCGGCAGACACAAAGGGAGCCACGTCGACGAGAATTTGCGACAAACTTCGAGACGATTTTCTGCAAGGGAACGTTCGGAATGGTGGTACAAATCCTATGCACCGAAAAGCAAAGAAATGAGCTAACGCATTTGGTGAGAATTTGCAGAGGAAAGCATCAGAAGTGCACAAACGGAGAGGACTTTTTTTTGTCTATAGATGTAGCTTCAAGTAAAAATAGGTCATATAAAACTTACATTGGGAGTGTGAGAGTCGAGTAAAAAAGAGTTGGTCTGATGACGCAAACGGATGCACTTTTGCAAGAAGACGAAAAAACAATGACTGTAATGATGCGTTTGAACCAGGAAGGGAAGATTACAGATGTGCTGAGAAAAGTAATGTCACAGTTACAGTGCAGAAGGATTTGTCGATATCTGCAAGTTTAAAGACTGTACGCCCGATTTCAACAGTCATATTGTCTGGTTTGAGTGAAAATCAGGTTAGTTGTTCTTCGAATAATGGAGTGTTTTGCGATTTAAAATGCAGATAAGTTAAAGTTCAATTATGAACAGGTTGTGTAAGCAGTATTGACTTGTCGGTACTGAGTTACGAGCGTTGACATCTTGTTGTTTCTTCTTGCATGCGCTTTTGTCTCCTTTTACTGTACATAACACATTTTTATAATGTTTGTATTAGGGCTGGGCAATATCGTGATAAAAAACGAATCGTGAGCTTCTCTCTGTGACAATCTGCTTTATTCATTAAATCGTCAAATCGTGATATCAAACAATCTTTTTCCAAAGTCTCAAAAAAAAAAGTCTCTTTTCAAGTTTGGTTTACAAAAATATATCCTTATAACTGAAACATGGATTCTTAGCATATTTTCAAGCTTAAAAGTTGATCCTAATGTTAGAAAAACTATGAAAATATGCAAAATGCTTGTTTAGTGGCAACACACAAAGTTAAAATAATAGATTATTTTTCTTTTTATATATATATATATATATATTTTTTTTTTTTGAAGGGCTTAGGTTGCTTGTTTTTGGGATTTATTTTCAAAGGCTTGGTCACTTATCTCTCTCTGAAAATCTGGCAACAAGACAGACTTTTTACGAATATTACTTTTAAGCCCTTGCTTGATGCTAATGTTACTGTCTGTATGTCATTGCATTGCTCTATAGCTGAACTTATTTTCTTAGCTTTATTATTCGTGCTGCTGTCTGGGTGTTTTTTTTTTTTTTTTTTAGTTTAGTCTTTATTTGTCAGGGACCATGTACAAAATTCATTAATCTTAATAAAAAGAGATGATTGCACCCGATTTAGCTATTGCTACTTTCCATCTGCAGTCCCTGGGCAGGTGAACACAAAATACAAACATTTTACAATTTATATACATTTGTTCATAAATAAATAAGCAGTGAAGTCGACGATTTAATTAAAAATACTCATCACAATAATTTCTAGAAAAATAGTTTTACATTTTACAATTTAAAAGCTAAATTTAATTTGGTTTAACTCAATTTAACGTTTGGTTGTCGAGAATGTGTTTTTTTTTTTAAGTTTTGTGTGAAAATATTTATATCTACAGACCGTTTCAGACTGTCTGGATAGTTTGAAATGAAAAAGCCGTCTGTGCAAAAGCAGTTTCACTTCAGTTTCTGTTTGAAGTGGACCGAGTGGATCGAGTCGTTTGTTCTGAACAGAGTTTGATACATTTTTTCAATGTGTATGTTTTGTTTTACTGTGTTTTTAATGATAATCCCTCTTTTAGGCTGCCTTTTGTACATCTGGCAAAGACTACAGATAGAAACTAGCCTTCTGGCTGACTCTGGCATATTATACAGATGTTCCATTGGTCATTATGCGCTGATACAAGACTTTAAAGAGTAAAGAACCTGTCGGCCTGTAAAAGATAGAACATGAAAACGCACATCACTAAAAACTAACGCCTTAAAGAAATGTGTCCTGTACAGAGCTATGTCTATTTGGAATAAATTTTTATCAGAGATCACAAAAGAGGATTGTTTAGAAGGAAACTAAGTACTTAGAAAAACTTTTATAAACTATAAAGCATGTACTTTACAAAAACTGTACATAAAATGACAATGGGAGATAGAAATTGGACAAATGGTAGGCTAGATGCCATAATGTGGATTCTAATGTAAGTTCTGTGTGTCGTGTTGTGGAAGAATAGTTATTGGTAATAACTAATGGGGATCCAATATAAAGTGTGCATGTTTTTGAAAGAATGGAGAGATCAAACGTAAGACATTTTAAGATCACAAAACATACAAATTATTCGCAAGTCTTGACCTATAGTTTTTCATAATGCTGCTTTCTTCCAGTGGGTTTCTTATGATATTATTTGCTGCAGTTATGAAAAACAAATGACTTTATAAAAAAAGAAAGCAATTTATACAACAACCGAGTATTCTATCTATAGGAATGGCGTAGCATTTAAACGGTAATTGACAGCACGCTGAACAAACACAATGATTATATCTTGTTGTGTGACTGGGTGTTCTACAGGTTCTATAAGAGCAATAAAAAAAAAAAAGCTTCTACCGTGTTTCTAAAAAGGCTACATCAAGAAGAAAGCTTTGGCAAAATTTTGGCAAATACTCTTCAACATAAAAAAAAACAAAAAACAATGGGTTGTAATATACATGATTGAAATTATAATTGAGAATTTCTCCACAAAAGCAGCAGCAGTGTGAAATAAACCAAGAAATCAAATCAAAATTGAGTCACTGAAAAAAATGTAGACCTGCAACAGTAACATTTTAAGGCCTTATATTCAAATATTTCTGTTTAAGACTTTAAGACCCTGAAAAAAATCCTGTTTCTATTCTTAAGGTGCACTGCGCAACTTTTGGCCAAAAAGATACTTCAATAAATGCGTGTTTTTGTCATTTATATGTCTTACTACGCTACATAAATAATAAAAATCTGAGTTTTTTCACAAAACGTACAGGTATTTGTCCTGGAGGAGGGCCCGCTCATGTTTGTGTCCATAGAAAAGTGTTTCTTTATTATATGGCATCAAATGTATAATCTCCATTTAGAACGTCCAAAGTATTGTTTTAACTTTCTAACTCTACTGAATTGCGTAGTTGACTTTTCACCATTAAAGAATGACATCTTGTTCATTGGTAGATAGTTACACTTGCCAAGTTAAAGGTGCTTTTCAACTTATTCTATCCCGCCACTTTTCTTGGCACTGCACTTCCTGTTTAGCTCTGATAAGGTAACTAACATGTTAGCTTGTTGTCTGTGGGGCAATCTCAAACAGATACAACAACAGTTAAACCCAGCAACCGATTTCTACAATCTAACCGCAGCTAAACAGGAAGTGTGCTGCCAAGAAAAGTGGGCGGGATAATAAGGTGAATAACCTATTTTTGTTTCCTTAAAAATGCCGTTAAACTTCCTACTTCAGTCTACATGTTTTGCTCACGTTCTTAGCACATTCTGAGCCTCCAAAATGTTCATCATATTGTGTTTTATTCTTTTTTACAGCTGCTAGCGAACGTATGCTAACAGCAGTTAGCCCAATGCTAACAACAACAATAACACAAAACTTTGTCAATTTGGTAATAAACAGGGCATTAAGAGTAGTAGGACATTGTGGACTAATTCCACCTGAAATGATTAACAAGATGTCTGTGCTAAAGAAAAATGTATATGAAGTTATTTTATTGCAAAAAAAGGATTTTTTACTCTATTGTAGTAAGATCATGTTTTTTTATTCACCTGTTGTGCATTGCCTCACTAATCCGATCAAAAATCAAATGTTTTTTCTTGCTCATCCAAAACATTAGGACAATCACCGACTGTACCAAATTAAGCTAGCACGGACGCACAATAAACCCCAAGTACATTCATTTACATGCAAACTGTCCACGATTCGTCATGTAAATGCTCTTTGTACGTGCGCGTATATTGTCGAACGGGACAGCTGAGGCGGTGTGTCCCGGGCCCGTCTCCCGTTCGGAGGGGGCGATTAGTTCCAGTGCCAGCGCTAATGCGGCTGGAGGGCTCGCGCGGCAGGGGTTCCGAGGGTCCCAGGGCCTTTAAGCGGGACGAGGAGGCAGGGGAGGTGTGGGACAAAGGTGGGGGTCAGGACCTCGGGCTGGGGGGGGTGTAATGTGTCCGCTGACCTCTGCTCCGGACCGGGACTGGACACACCGAGGGGAGGCTTTACAGTTTCGGGACGGGACAAAGACATTAAAGGGGGAGGGAGAGGTGGGGGAGGTGGTACATTTTGGTGGAGGGTCAAAGGGAGATGTGCAACCCCCTTCTTCCTTCTGGACAGAAATGAGAAGAATGGACCTGTTTGCATCGGAGGAATGTTGATTGGTTTTTGTTTGGTTTGTGGAAAAGTGTACATACATTTTAGCTTAAAGTCAGTTAATCCACTTCAGCTATAAATTATACAACACACACCTTACAATTTTGGACTGAACAACCTGCAAAATGTGTAGATTTAGCCTTGACTAAAATTACTTGGAATAAGAGTCAGGGTTGTGTTCACGTTTCAGTCACTTTGGGTCATGGTACTGCGGATGAAAACAAGTCTAAATCTGACATTATTACATCAATGTTGATTAATGTGCTCTCCCTAAAATGATTTTTAAAAAAGCCAATATATAATTACAAAATATTAAAAATGATAGTTGTGCAAGAGAAAATATTCCTAAGTTTGCTATAGAATATGTAAAAGTTTTTTTTTGTTTTGTTTTTTTCATTCTGGTAATTTTTTAAAAATGTTTATTTTGATATTTTTTGTTTTTGTTTATTGTTATGGTAATTTAAACAATATTCATTTTAGATGTCAGAAAAAAATAAAATAAGACCATTGGGAGTTAAAGTCTGGGATTCTTACGGACATTGCGATTTTAAATTTTTATTTTTAATTTTTAATTCTATTAGTTTTTTTATTTTATTTATTTATTTTACATATTTTCATTGTGGTGAATTTTTTCTATATTTTCATTCTTTTTTTTAATTTAACCAATATGAACTTAGCTGTCAAAAAAAAAAAAAAAAAAAAAATTATATATATATAATATTATATTATATATATATATAATATATATTATATATATAATATATATATTATATATTATATATAAATACATCATTTTTATTTATTTATTATTATTTTTGTAATATTTTCATTCTGGTTATTTATTTTTTTTTTTTATGAATGGTAATTTAATCATTAACAATTAAAGACTGAAATTCTTGCAGACATTGCCCATTTTCTTTTCATCTACTTCATCTATTTAAAATGTGTAATTGCTTCATTTTGTGTGCTATCATTTTTTTTTTTTTTTTTTTTTTTTTCAATTTGCCCCAGATCATGCTTTGACAACAGGTCTCAAGCTCAATGGGTTCTACCTGATATAAATTAATAAATCCACAAATAGAAATGACTGAAATTTGATCGATTTTATCACCTTTCACATTTTCACTTTAAAAAAACACTCGCGGCCCGAGTACGACGGCGCTTCTCCCAGTCGCAGCTCTTTCCCTGGGCCTTTCTGAACGCCCAGACAGCACATACACTCCTCTGCTTCTGTTTGATCTCCCGGCGCGTGTCAAGGGCGTTTAGAGGTTAGCTAGCAGAACTGAACCCAAACTGTCTGCTCGGGAGTCGCTCTGTGGTCACCTGACAAAAGTTTTTTTTTTTTTTTTTTTTCTTACGCATTTTAAACAGACGGCAGTGTCACATTTGCGTCTGTGTAAGATGGCAGAAATGGTCGTGAATGAGAAAAAATAAGCTATACATCAAGTGTCATGAATTGTTAAACTGTCACTATGTCAGCGCTAAGCAGATTTTAGTGCGTTAGATACAGTATGTAATCTCATTCTTCTAATTAAACCAATTTCTTAAATACTACATCATTAGGCTACATCTCCAGAGATCAAAATTGTATTTGTAAAACTAGTTGTAATTTTTGTCTCAATTGAATTGATTTACTGTACAGTTTTCTACTCTACAAATCACCAGTCTAAAGTTGTAATTTTGTTCATTTGTGATTGTCACAGAAAGGTTATAAACATTTTTGAGTGAAATTTGAGGCTAAAACAACAGCTGTGGGCTAAAATTTGGACAATTTCATGGCTGAAATATTTAAATCATTGCAATGACGATTTATAGAGCTTAAAACACAATGAAGAATGCCTTTTATTCTCACTTAATGGCAACTTAAAGTGAAATAGAGTGTTTTAGATCAAGTGAAAATAGCTTCAATGTCTAGGATTTGTATTATTAAGAAAATTTAAGATCATATATTTAGGAATATTAAAAGGAAGTGACGATATGACATGGAAAAAAATTAGACCTTTAAAAGTACTGTAAATTAGGGATGGAACGATTCTGCAAAAGAGTCGAATCGTTCGATCCTGGCCCTTCGATCCGATCGTTGCATAGTTCGAACGATTTTGCGCATGCGCTAAAATACACGTGTAGCGGCAGCGGCGTTTTGTTGACAAGGGGAACGAGTGAGCGCGTGCGCAGAAGAGTGTTGTGTGTGGGAGAAGAAGTGGAGGAGACGCTGGCGCCGCTCAGATTCAACCTTAACTTCATATCGCTCCGGTGTTTGGGAACACGTTGGATTTAGTGCCAAGGATGATGCTAGCGGTAAGAAAACTGTCTATTGGGAAGTTTATCGCTAATGACATGCAGCCGTTTTGTCTTGTTCGCGCTGTTGAACGCGGAGGCTTTAAGCACGTTTAACACTGCCAAGCCTCGCTATAAACTCCGAGCCCAAAACACTTCAGTAACACCGTAATACCCGCGATGTATGAAGAAACAAAGTGTGAACATGAGCAAGACCAGACTGCACGTGAATATGTTGCGCTGACAGCTGATGGGCGGACCTCCAGAGCTACGAAGAGTTTTATTACGATGACGGTCCACTATATCGACAAAGAGTAGGCTAAAGTGTTGCAGACACGCCTCCTGTATGAGTCCATACAAGTCAAAACCTCTCAGAAGCACTGACAGAAGTAAAACATGAATGGAAGTTAATTAGGAAAAATAACACTGTCCCTGACACAATGTAACAATGTAAGAAAGTAACATTGTCAATGCTGTTAATATAAGGGTTAGGGCCAAATCTTGGGTGTTTTGCACTGTGCACTTTGCAATGTGTCTGCCAAACATGCAGTGTCCATCAGACACATTTACAAACTTATAGGAAAATAAGAAAAGTCATTGCTTTTTACATAAAAGCACAAATGAAGCCCACATTCTCAAAATGAAGCAAGAAATGTTAGAGTTGCACAAAAATAAATGTAAAAAATAAATAACATAGATAGTTTTAGATATCTATTAACAAATCGAAGAAATCGAAATCGTGACGGCAAAATCGAAATCGAATCGAATCGTGACTTGGGTGAATCGTCCATCCCTACTGTAAATGATTTTGAAGTGTTATTTTTATTTTGTATTTGACTTACAAGCACAAACACAAACAAAACACTACAAAAACATGCATTTTTAACCATCACATCTACATTTTGAGCCTCTCCATAATCTTTTATAATTGACTTTCTCTCCATAAAACGTTACCGTGACACATTTCGCTCAGTTGTCGTGGGTGATAGCATTATATATAATACACAATACTGTTACCAAATAGCCTCACGTCTCGCATTCTGAACTCTTGTAGATCTCATCGTGCTCGGCCGGTTTACAGACTCTTAAACGGTTCTTATCAAGGTGCTGTAGAAGAACTCAGCGATTGCGTGGATCACAAAGCGGCAGAAGGGGCTTTGTTGACTGGTGTTAGCCGCTCAGAGCAGGTATAACAATGGGTCGCTGTTTGTTTTTGGTTTTTGGAGGAGGGGTACGGTGCATTCCAGAAGACAGTTGATAAGCGCAACTCAAAATGTACGTTGCAGATCAATGTGTTTGCTCGAGTTATAGCATGCTAATAGGTTGTAAACGTAATGATTTTAAACAGTACGCTGAAGTAGTGATTAAAAGTGGAGTTAAATAGGTTTGGAACATTTGAGATATAGCAAGAGCATGAGTCTGGGAAATATAACAATGTTGTAGGTCTGCAAATAGTTTGGCAATGTATTTAGGAAGCTATAGCAATCGCATGAAAAGTCCTATAGATCATTAAATAGTCCAAAAATCAAAGGTCATTTAGCTTTGCAACAAGTGACAACAATTGTATTCTTTGAAGTGAGAGTAAGAGCATGAGTCTGGGAAAAGTAATGTTTGTTACAGCTATAAAGCATAAGTTAGCTCAGAAATCAACAATTTTGTAGGTCTGCAAATGTGATTATTTTGCTACTAAGTTAGTCTGACAATTTATTTCTGAAGCCATAGCAAGAGCATGAAAGGTTGTCTGTCTATAAAGCTGTATGAATCATAAATTAACGCATAAATCAAAAAGTTATTTAGGGCTGCAACAAGTGATTTAAGTGAGCAATTGTATTCTTTGAAGATGTAGCAAGAGCATGAATCCGGGAAAAGTAATAACATAGCTCAGAAATCAAAATTATTTAGGTCTGCAGATGCAGTGTTTTGCCACTCAGTTAGTCTGGCAATGTATTTCTAAAGCCATAGCAGGAGCATCATATTGTCATCCAGAAATCCAAAGTCATTTAGCGTGATTTTGGTGAGCAATTGTTTTCTTTGAAGTTATAGCAAGAGCATGGAGTCTGGGAAAATTAATGTTTGTTAACGGTATATATCATAATTTAGCTCAGAAAAAAAAAAAAGGTCTGCAGATTATTTAGCTACTCTGTTAGTTTGGCAATGTATTTCTGAAGCCATAGCAAGAGCATGAAAGGTTGTCTGTCTTTAAAACTCTATGGATCATCAACTAATCTAGAAATCAAAAGTTATTTATGGCTGCAACAAGTGATTTGGTGAGCAATTGTATTTTTGAAGTTATAGCAAGAGCATGAGATTGAAAAAAAGTCGTGTCTGTTAAGCTAAATGGATGATAATCATAAATTAGCATACATTAGATCTGACAATAAAAGTTATTATTAGGCAAAGTTTTTCTTGAAGTATAGCAACAGCATGAACTTTGCACTTGTTATGCTCTGCTCTATGGAGAGTTGTTTATAATAAATTAGCCCAGAAATCAAAAGTTATTCATGGTTGTTTTGGTCACTTTCCCTTGAACCGATAGCAGGAGCATGTTACTTGAAAAAGGAAAGGTGTCTGTTAAGCTGGATGGATGGACATGTATCATGAATTAGCTCAGAAATTAAGTTATTTAGGGCTGCTACTTAAGATTCTCTTGATAATCAGTTATTCCTGCAAAGTATTCCTTGAAGTCATAGCAAGAGCATAAAACTGGAAAAAAAATTAGTCTGCCTAACCTCTGAGGACAACTAAACATATCCTGAATTAGCCATGTCTGGAGTTATTTTGGGCTGCAAACAATCAAGTGATCTGGCAAAGTATTTCTTGAAATCATAGCAAGAGCATGAAAGTGGAAAAAGGATCTATGAAGGGTTAGGGTTATATATCATAAAACAAAATGTCTTCAAGGCTGCAACTAGCCATTTCCATTTTTTAAAGTCATTACTTAAGAAAAAACATATTCTTTGACGTCAAAGCAAGAGAATAAGTTTGGGGAAAATGTCTGTTAAGTTCTATGGATATCATAAAGATCATAAAAAGCCCAGAAATAAAAAGTTATTAAGGAATGCAACTAGTGATTTTGGTAAGCAACTTATTTGGCAAAGCATTCTGTGTAGTATAGCAAGAGCATGAAACTTATCACCATATCATAAATCAAAAAAAATATTTGTGATTTTTATTTGATTTGTTGTTTTATTTGTCATTCTTAAAGGCATTGCACTGTATTGTATTCTTTTGTGTTTCTAGTTTTCTTGTGACTTGATTAGCAATAATTACTTTACAACATTAGTCAACAAATACTTCAGGAATCACTTCGTTGTGATTGATTTATTATCTTATGTCATTGCTAAAGTTATTAAGAAATCATTATGAGCGATCTTGTAATTGACTGTTACAGAAAACTCTTGTTAAATATTAAAATATACAATTCTTATTTTGGAATAATTCTAAGCAAACGGCAACTTTTTAAACTTGTATTATCATCTTATTTTACCTTTAGCTTTGTGATTGCTAATATTTCTCATTATCTTCATCTTTCCCGAGAAACACGAACAGTCTTTCTGAGTAAAGCATTGTTGTTCTTCAGAAGAAGCGCGTCAGACAAATCAGAATCGCACATTTTTACCACCACACACACACACTGACAAATGACGCACTACAAAAGGCTGATTGTATAAGATTGAACCTATTTACAGTAGAAGTCTGCAATTTTGTAGTTAGTTCAATTTGAGACATACAGGGAACGTACGCAATGTCCATGGCATATAATGTACTGCTTTATGCAAAACACTGCAAACTGTCAGGTCAAAATCTTGAAATAATGATATTACTACAATTTTATAAGACTATATTTGTTAATTAGAATTAGCTATCTTAATTTACAGGTGCAAAATGGAACTTTTTTGTGTTTGTTTTGTTTTTAAAAGGAGAACACCTATTGATTGACGTTATTGCTAGTGATGCATTAATCTAGCTTTTTCTGTTTTTCCGATACTGATGGCTTTATGTATCTGGTGACACAAGACATTTGGTCTTATAGTGTTATGTAATAATTATTTATAGTGCAAGTCACGACTTAACAACTTAATCTGAATAAAACTACCAACATTATGAGATGTTCTGGATCAACATCAGCCAGTAAATCTCATCCCTCAGACTTATTTTGTCTAATTAAAGGCAGAACAGTGGTACCAACTGAACCGATATCATGCAGCCGATACCCAATTCGGATCGATGCATCCCTAGTTGCTATGCCTGCAATGTTCTAAAGCATGGCACTTAACATTATCTATCTTGCAGTAATAACATCATTGAACAATTAGTTAATTGTCATCAGAAGTCTTGGTAGACACTTTTTCCTCACCGAATTAAATCTAACATTTTGCAGTGTATCCACAAAAAGTCAAGGGTGTCCAAACTTTTTTTCCACAATCAGTTGCATTTTGAAACGTATATTAGGTGGAAGGCCAAGTGAACCATTCAAAATTTTGCATTTGACCTCATTTTAATGAACCACTACACTTTTAGTGAAGTTTTTGATTCATATAACACCAAAATGTGACTATGAAAGATATTAAAAACTTTTTTTTTTTATTTGGACCAATCTAGCAGAAAGCTTGAGGGTCAAAAACTTGGTCCAAGGGATGCATTTGGCCCCCAGTCCACAGTTTGGACATGCCTGGTTTATTGGCATCACTTCATAATGACTTCTCCTAAATTCATCTTAGTAAAGCATGAATAAACATGAACAAGGTCTTAATTAATCATGAACAAACATGAAACTAATGAATGAAAAAAGTGATTAACGCTTAGTAACTACTTAAGGTTAGAATATATAGTTTATGGAAAGGGTTAATGGGTAAATAAGCAATTTCAAAGCCTTAATAAACTTTTTCGTCTGTTAACTAATCATCTCTTCATGATGATTTATGTTTTTATTAAGGTTTTATCAAGACTTGCTATTATAGTGTTGTCAATTAAAATAAAACTAAATAAAACTTTGCAGAGTTGGTCAAGATGTCCAATAGTCCTATACATGTTCATTAGCTCACAGTCGTGTCCACTCGATTGCACTTTGTAAGACGTCCCTCCCTCCTCGAATCCGATTGGTCCAGGCCCTTCTTGCTTTATACGCCTCGAGCTCGATGGCTTTGGCCAAAGAGCTGACCACTAGAGTTTGACAGGAGCCATTGTATCTGTCGAGGGACAATGGGAGGAGGAAAGGTCTGCTAACCCACCCCTCCCCCGCCGGGCTAGCTTTCCTCATCCTGTAACCTAGTAAGCTGAGTTTTGTGCAATAGCTAAGCCCGGTTTTGTCATTGTAGCAGTTTTTCGGAGAAGACAAAAGCTAAAGACTTATTATATCTAGGAAGGCTAACGTTACAGCAAAATGTATAGGATGGTTCACAAGCTAACGGTGAAGATCAAAGTTTTCAGTGAAGTATTTGAAGTCAATATACGTATAACCTCATATCGTATCAAAAAGAACTACAGCTAACACATTTCTGATTGAGTATCTGTACTTGCCGGTTACCGTGGAGATAATTCATGTTTTGCAATCTGAATTTATCCATAGTTAAGAAACAAGAAACCAAATTACAAGTCGGATCTGTGAAGTGGTGACTGGTGGTGCAATACTTATGCTCGTCATTAAAGACAATGCAACGAGAACATTCTGGAACAGACCACAAACTTCATGCACTAGAAAAGCCCCACTATGACATCATCTGTGCAAGATATTCAAGCTAAAAAAAAACAAAAAACATAATTAAAATGCACAAAACAAACAAAAAATTGTTTCTTATGTGAAAAACAGTAAATAATGCAAATAAAAATATCAATTAAAATGAAAACAAAAAACTAAGAATACAAAAACAGCTAAAATGCAAAAATAAAAAAATAGATACATAAAACTTTAAGAACACAAAAAATGCAAAAATAAATAACTAAGAAAATAAAAACTGTAAAATTGCAAAAAAAAATTGAAATTAATAACATAAACATAAGAATACAAAACTATAACAAAATGCAAAAATCACACAAATAAAATTAAGAAAAAAAAATACAAAAGAGTAAAAATGCAAATAAATAAAAATAAAGACAAAATGTATGAAAAAAAACAAGAATACAAAAAGTGTCAAAATGCAACAAACAAACAAAAACATTTGTAATAGAAAAACAAACAAACAAAAAAAAACACTATTTATATATGTCAAATTTCTTCAAGTTGCTAAAAAAATAAAGCATTTAACCAAATTCTTCCAAAAGCAAAAAAATAAAAAATAAATAAATAAAAACAAAAAACCCTTCATCTTCACATTTCTTTCCAAACCCACATTACTTCCTCAGCTTTCCCTCCCACCACGCCGCCTCATCTCTCATCTGTCCTCTCCTCTCTCTCACTCTGACCTTTCACCTCTGGGCGTCATCGTGGTGGCAAAAATAATACAAAAAAAAAAAAAAATCTCCGGAAAAACAAACTGCTGGGGTGTCGGTGGTGTCCATTGTGCGTCCCTGCTGTACACCTTTGCCTCTCGTATACTCCTGTACCACGTTAAGATTATAGGCTAAGATTACTCTGGATACTTGCCGGACAGATGGAGTTCGGGTGGGGGGAAGTTTATTTGGGACTTTCTAGTGCTACCTAACGGCTAAGCATGGGAACACTTGGCCACTTCCCACGTCTTAATGGAGGGACAACAAACAGCATGTGGTCAGTAATGGGCAATGAGGGATTAGGTGAAAATGAATGGGAGGTGCTATAGGTAACTGGGGAAGATACTGGCGTTAGGACACGAGGGATTGTTTAAACTCGAGCAGATGTCAAAAGGTAATAGACGATGTGAGGGTTTGTTGGATGCAATGTTGCAGAAATTGAGTTTTTAAAATTTTTGGTCAAAGTAAAGAATGATGTGAGATTAGATACAAATTAAATAAAATGAAAAGTCTTAGTCGTTTGGGTAGGGCTGTGCGATATTGGCAGAAATGATTCTCTCGATATTTTTCTGACAGATTTCGATAGCGATATTCAAACCATATTAAGTAAATTCAACAAAATAAGGCAAGATGTTTATAAATGTCTGCAATCAGTGCTTATGTTCTTTATTTCGACCGTTTTAAAATATGATTTTTCATTGAAATAAGCATAAAATATCTAATTTTACAAGCCTTTTCTACCTTGAAATTCTGGAGTTGCTATATGACATGGTTGGACACATTTGTCTGACTCAGTGTTGTTTTTTACCGCAGCAATAATTTTAATCTATAATAATAAGAAAAATGATGATTTATTTCAAGCACTATTTAGTGTATTGGCTCATTGAAGTTTGACTTAGTAAATGTTAGAAAATTGTTGAAATGTCACTAATCGAATCACAAAAGTGAGGATGACTTTTTTTTTTTTTTACCTTCTTCTCTACTAAACGATATAAATTTTGCATTTCTCCAAATCAACATCCATGATATTATCTAAAATTCGATATATTGCACACCTCTACGTTTGGGTTATAATCTCATCAAGCTAACAAAAATATACTAAAAACTCCGAGGTCATGGCTGTTCAATTTGATTTTCCCAAGCGTCATGTCCAATAAATAAACATAAACAACCATATCCATAAAAGTTCAGTATTTTATGCAAAACTGACATAACTGCGAAGCCAAGAAGCAAAACTGGAATTTTGATATCTTTGCACTCTAGTTTCAAAAATAGTTGTTTTGGAATCCCTGAAACTTATGATCAAATAAGTTTGATTTTTTTTCTTCTTTTTAAAACACTACAGAGCTCCTGTGTATTAGAGTTCTGTGAACAAATTACCAACTAAATATTGCCAAAAAGTCACAATAAATATAATTTATTTTCTGTAAAGCCCAACTTAAGCTTTTAACACTACAAACCAAATTATGTCTTAAAATCTGGATTTTAATCTTTATTTTATTTTATTTTTTCCTGGTTAAGATGGTTTTACTTAATGTACCTAGATTGTATGACTTGCGTCGATGTGTTTTCTGCCTTGTTTCAATAATTTTCTTCTTATTTCAAGCCAAATTATTTTCTATAAGTAAGAAATTTTTACTTCCCACCGTGGCAAATTTGATTCTAGCTCAAATTTCATTAATGCCTTGAAACAACTGAAATAAGCTGTCAAATGTATAGTTTTAAACAAGAGTAAACAAGAGTAACTTTTGGCAGTATGATACTTTTTTACGTTTTTTACTTAGGTACATTTACATGTGTTTACTTTTATTCTTTTACTCCATAAAAGGAGTGTCAGCAGGACTTTATTGGACTTTACAGGACTTAATTGAGTAGTGAACTTCAGTACTTCTGCCATTTCTGCAAGAGTGTTACCTAGAAAAATTTTCAATTCTACGAAACACTGTAAATCATACCTTTTCCTTTATTGCCTAACAACAACAACAAAAAACAAAAACTTTACAAAGACTTCAAACATACTCCTCATGAACCAGGTCAAACCGGTTTAAAGGTAAACTCTATGACTCTATCCTCCACCCCAAACCTAAACTATTTTGGCCTGTCATGTGAACCACCTGGGACAGCCTGCAGCCTTCTGACATAACCGTGTGTACGACCGCAGTCCCAAAATGACCTGTACGTACGCGAGGGATCCGGTTACGGCGCGGTGTGTACATTTTTGCGCTGTATGGAGGAGGGTATGAGGGAGGGGAGGGGCGCAGGAGGGGAAGGGGGTATGCAGTTATGTAGGTCAAAGAGTCATTCCAGGACAGGCTTTATGGTAGGGAAGGTCTATAGGAGGAAAAGGGAAAGACTGGATAAGAAACAGAAATGTTGGGAAACCTACAAATTTCAATGCATGGTGTAACTTTTAAATAAAAACTGACTTGAATAAAAGTACGTTTTTGTCATTTTGATGTCTTCGGTGCACTTTGAGCGAGCTAACATGGCATGAACTACTATTGAAGAAAATCATAAAGTCAAGTCATAAAGTTAAAAATGTGATACAGTAGTTGATTTTCACACTGCAAACTCAATTTCCTCTGCTAAATCTTTTGGCACATGGTTAATATCGACATGTATTCATTTTGGTTGCAATTATGGTCAATAAACTTTATTTTACAAACAACAAAGTGAAACTGGAGCAAGCACAGCCAATCAGAGAACTGCATTTTACTCCTGATCAGAACTAAAAGTCTTTCTTATTCAGTTAAGGTAGGGTAAGGTACACTTTGTCCCTGTAGAAAAATGTGTCCTCTGCATTTGACCCATCCTTCTATGCCTCATCTCCTCAGGAGCAGTGAGCGCCACAGTGCATGTTCTGGCTCGGCCTGGTCAGGACTACCTATATTCCTTAACATGCATGTTATTGGTTGGTGGGGGAAACCGGAGTGCCGGAGAAAACCCACCCACGGGGTGAAACATGCAAACTCAGAATGAAAACTGCCACCGCTCTGCCACCGTGCTGCAGTTTATTTTTGTAAGGCAAAAGTTTAATTGGTTCAGTCACCCCAGAAATAACCACTTTTTAAATTGGACAAAAATCTTTTTTTTTTTTTTTTTTTTTTCAGTCACTTGGCTTATTTATTAAAAACAAATTCCTGCTGGCATGTTCATTTCCTGTTTAGTTCATTTCAATGGGGTTTCACTACCTCAGTTTAAAAAAAAACAAAACAAAAAACTTAAAGATCAGGCAGTGAACAGTGAGTTGTTGTTTTTTTTTTTTTTTTTGAAAACATGTTAAATACTGTATTTACTCTACAATAATTATTCACTTTACAGGTCTCAAATTGATCAAATTAATCTTAAAATTCTAAAAGCAAATATGTCAGCACATCATACAGAAAGATTTAGTTTTTCAATTTTCAAGTTTTTGATTATGTTTTACTTCTTACATTGGACATAAAAAATGCAATACCTTCAAAACGTGCAAAATTTCAAGCATATTTTCATTTGCTACATTAATTAAGATGGTTATTTAAAAAGAAACTGAAACTATAATCAAGACTGAAGCAGGACAATATGATCAGTTTTCAATCATGAACAAACCAGAATTAAAACAGGACAAAACAATAAGACAATTATTGAACCAAAAGAGACCAAACCAGACTGTGAACCAGCTCAAACCAAGTCTTAACTGAGACAAATTCCAGCCAATATAACTACAACAATTACAAACACGTGGACTAAAATGACCAAGCATGTCACGGAACCTCATTTTTTTTGCTCAACCGTTTACATCTCGTGTTTCAGCTGCAGCGTTGAAAATCTATTGACAACATTTCCAAGTTGTAAAGAATTTGTTTGTCTGACAATCATTGCAGGCTCAATGGGGTTATTGCATAATACTGTTTACTTATGGGAGCAAGAATGGCTGCTTTCGAAACATTCCTGGTAGATTTTGAACCCAAGTGACCCATTGACTTGAACCGTCTCAGCCACTGGGTTTCTTTATTAAATGTTTTGAGAAGAAAAAAAAAGTTTCATATCGAGATCTTTGAGAAATCCTGAATGTAAAGCTCAGAAGTACTTCCAAGTCTGTATATCTGGAATCAAAACTTCTTAGTAAGACAAAAATGACTTTCGCAAAAGAAAAATGCACATTGCAAAAACGAAAATGCTAACTTTGAAAAATGGACTTGAATTAGCATCTTAATCTTAAACGACTAAATTAAGATGTTTTCACTTGATAAGACCAAGTCTTACAAAGATTATTTGACTTGTTTTAAGATATTGTGACCTGATTTAACTTATCTAGATATAAAAACTTATTTTAGGCAAATTTGTATCTGTTTAGGCCTTAATTGCTTGAATCAAGAATAGATATCTTGTCAAGAATATTGAAACTGACATTTTCTGCTCAAAACTATAGTCAAATTTTATTTCACCTTGAAACAAGACATTTTTACCTCAGAATAAGGAAAAGTTTCTTATTTTGTGCAGTAGTTTGATGTAAACAATTCAAGATTACAAGGAAAGGAAGATTGAAAAGAACATAAAATGCAGCTAACTTTAGAGCTGAGTGAAAAGGTGACATTTTGATTTATATATATATTTTTTGCATTGGAACAAAAAAGTGCATTCAAACAATGTTCATGCATAGAATGTTATGTCACTATTAAAAATACTTTTTCAGACAGTTCACACTGTTCTGTGGTTGGTTAAATCCACCTTCAACTTCCTTAGAGTAGTAAGAGAGCTGATACAGCAGCATTTCCCAACCAAGAGTAATGAGCTCTCACCAGGAGCTACTTGTGATGAACTCAGACTTCAAAAGAAGGTGAAATGTAATTTTAATGAAATAAAAAATATATACTGTATATTTGTGATCATTTTTTAATTTTGACGAATTTTGAGCCAACAATTCATGAAGACAAGAAATTAAAAACAACACTTGGTATTATTCGACTAGAAAATCTATTTATTTACCTAAAAGCCAAAGTTAGGGGTAATGACCGGGTGAGACAAAAAAATAAGAGGTACTTAAAACAAAAAAAGTTGGAAACCACCGACTTATATGGGTTGGTATCTTTAGATTTTTGTTACTAAATTGGCAAACTTTAGCAAACATTAATTAAATTTAAAATCAAAATAAACAACCAATTTTTGTATGTGAATATTAGCATATACAGCCCTGGACACAACATGCTTTTTTTGTTTAACTCTCCTGATTTCTATTTATTGATTTAGACGAAAAACCACAGAATAGATTAGACAGGAAGTAGTGGCGCTAACAGTGGGCTAGCTAACAATAAGCTAGCGATATCCTGTTGTGCACAGAGCCCATTGTTTTCCTATTTTTGCTTACACCAAGTGACTAAAAATAAAACAAGCTGCTTTAAAGTTATTGTTGTGTAAAATATCAGTTAAAGTAATGTTGAATTAAAACTTTAAAATCCAATTGTGGATGATTTCTAAACATGTTTTTCAAAGTAAAAAATAATCAAAACAAATGAGAGTTTGACCAATATTAAAATTTCAAAATCTGAAGAAAAAAAAATGTACATGCAACACCATAAACTTTGCTTTTGATTGGTCTTTAGCTGTCATACCCCCGCCTCCACCGCATTCCCCTGCCTCGCTCTCCTCTCACAAAGCCTGAAGTGTCCGGCGGGAGGGGGGTGCAGCATGGTCGTACTGCTGCTGGGGGCCAGTTTGTTCGGTGGGGGGTCAACCCTGGCTCGAGGACCAGACAGGGGTGCGCTTTACCCCCTCCATTCTTTCTTTCTTGCTCCCCTTCTCCTCCTGGACCCTAATCCCCATTGGAGTGGTCACAGAGGGGAGCACGCCCGCAGCTCGACGCCCCATGAGAAGGTCCATTGTGAGGGTGCGGGGGGCTCCGTTACAGTGTTGTTTACAGTACGGGCTTGTACATTGAAATTGGACCCCGAGGAGAGAAAGGGGTATTAGGCACTGGGGGTTACGCTTTATTGTTGATGATGTTTTTTTCATTACATCATTGGAGGAATTTTACCTGTGCACCCTAAAAAATAAACCGTTTGTTCTACTTAAATGTTATGTCACAATTTTCAAAAAGTTATGTTGCAAAATTTAGGTTCAGGTATGTGATATACTAAAAGAACAAATCCAACAGCAAATAATTAAGTATTTAGGCTTAATGGCACTTCACCCAGTATATAGCAAAGAGGATCTATGGTATTAGTGGTACAGAACTGTGCTCTTTTTGGTCAAATTCTGTTTCCAGACTGTATAGTTTAATTTTATATGTTCAAACTCAGTGTGCAGTCAGTAAATGACCCAATATTGGCTTAGTCGACAAACAATTTTGTTAGCTGACTGATTTAATTTTGATAATACACATTTATATCTAACATAGGCAGAAATACAAGGTATTGTACTATTACCAGCTGAAAAATTGTGTTTAATTAAATTTAACACAAGTTTTTGCACTTTTCTACATACATACATACATACATGTAGTTCTTGCCTTGCCACAACAGTTTTTTTGTTTTTCATTTTTAGTTTACTCAAAGTTTTTTGTAATTTTTTTTGTTTGTTTTTGTTGTTTGTTTGTTTAATTCAAATGTTTAATAAATCTTGTATTGTCCTGCAAGTCAAGCAATTCTCTAGCGCTTATAAAAAAGTCCTGTTTTCGCCTCCCAACTACGCCTGCCACCACCTTGTGCTTAAATATGAGTTTCAGAAATTAACACTCATGTAGAGTAGGCTGCAATTGACTAATCACCGCTAATCGATTTTTGGATTAATTGTCAACAAATTTTGTAATTGTGCATTTGTCAACATGCATGAGCTAAAAATAAATAAACATGTTTTATAACTCCATGGACTACAGTGACATAGAAAATGTGTACATTTCCTGCTTTTACTAAATCTTAAATAAGTTAGTTTTACTGGTAAACACAAATTTGATTGATCTTGATTTGTAGTAAATGTAACTAAAGTCGAATTATTATGACAAGTGTACAAATTTGCCAATAGAACTATATTATTTTGTATTTTTTCAAGTACAGTAGCTACGTTCTCTCATTTCAAATGAGATTTTTTTTTTTTTTTTAATACTTTATATTGTTTTTGATTGTTCCACTGGCAACTCTTTTTAAGACAGAAAAAATCTTAGTTCAGTCAATTATGAACTCATGGTGTAATTTAATGGCAAGCTTTGTCTGGATCAAAATTTGTAAAAATCTTGTATTCACTAATCAAATAATCGAAAGAATAGTTGCCCAACTAATTGATTAGCAAAATGATTGTTAGTTGCAGTTGTAAAGCCAATAAAAAAAACAAAAACATAACTAAATAGACATGAATAAACAAAATGTACATGATGATAAGATGTTTGTTAGAGGTTGGGGCTATCAGCTATGCAGAATTGAAAAAGTCAATGGATAATAACACATCTGAATTTTGACAATGTTTTTAACTTTTTTTTTCATTAGCGATACTTATAACTTGATAACATGTAACTACAACAAAGTATGACAACTGATAACCTACAAAAAAAAAGCATTTAGTTAGGATGGTCAGGTTTATATATTTACAGTACAGACTTGCTTAGCTCCGGTGAAATCTGAGCTCTGGTAAAGAAGCCTGAAGTGAGAGGAGGGGGTGAGCGGGTTAGGCGTCCACTGTTTGTGCTCAGCCAGGCCTCCACTACAGGTCAAAGGGCGCCGGAGGGGAGGGGGAGCGGGGCCGGAGGGGTTACAGACCTGACTTTTGTGTGGTGTGAGAGAGAGAGAAGGGAAGGAGGGGGTTAAACGGAGGAAGAAGAAGAGAAGAAAGGTGAAGAGAGAGAAAGAGGGGAAGAAAAGGCGCCAAAGATGAGTTGCACACACATGGTTCCTCTGATGTGACGCCGGCAGGAAGGATGTGGTCTGTGTACTGGACACTTGGCATTGTCACCAACTGCCTGTTCTGGTCACTACTCTCAGTGGCTGGTCAGTTAAAGTCTAGTTGATAAGGAATAAAAAGACTTAAAGGAGATCTAATGTATTTTCCAATTATTTAGTAAGGAAATATAACATTATGTAGGTTGATAACTTACTTGTCAGTCATCGAAAAATGCTAAATTGATCTAAAATTACTTGGAAATCCGTTTACTTCCTGTTCAAAAACTGTAGAACTGATAAGCCCCGCCTTTGTATACAGATAAGACCCGCCTCTTCATCGTAAAATGCATCTGCAACAACCAGCACCTTATCATTCTGGACGATTTTACCAAAAAACGTCTAAAACATTTTGAGTACAAACTGAGACTTTGTACTTTTTTTAAATTTTCACAAGTATATTACTGAGAAGGATATTTTGGGTTTTGGCAATTTCTTTTTAAATTCTGAAAGTTCCTAAACTAAATATGAGTTTTAAAGACAACAAAAGTTTAAGTGGGGCCCATATAAAAGTCTTAATAAAATATTCAGGATTTTCTTATTTGTTTGTTTGAACTACAAAGAGTCTGATTTAATTGTCTACATTTTCTTTACATTACCACGAGCTTGATAGTCCCATTTTAACAGATGGTAGAAAAATGGAAGAAAAGATATATATAAAAAAAAGACAACTTGGTTCTGAAGCAGGGGTGCCCAACCACCAGTCTGGGCCCAAAACTGGTCCTCGGGCCTCTGCTACCGGGCCCCAGAAAATTACTTTTTAATTTACTTTTTTATCACTATTTACTTCTGCTTTACGATGAAAATATTGAGTCACTTAACCCAATCAACAGCAAACCCAAGCTATAAAAGCTAAAAATGCAAAATAATCAGTTGCGTGCGTTTTACGTTGTTGTTTTTGGCGTTACCCAACCTCTGCCGGTCTCTGGAAAAAGAAAATTGTGACTGCACCGGTCCTTACAAGAAAAAAAGTTTGGGGACCGTTGTTCTAAAGGATCCATGGACGCCTAACTGAGTAACTTTTATTGTTACAAAATGACAATCCTACATCTGCCGTATTCGTTGGCACACTAGATATAATAGCGAAAACTACGATCTTGCATTGCTGTTGCTATGGTTTCTTGAAAATGGTAGTTAATCTGTCTAATGGGCTTTAAGGCTTTTTTAGAACTGACCTACAATTGTGGTATGTGTAGGTAAGAGAATAGCTGATGTATATTTAATCATGGACGACGGCATTTTCGCACGGCCCCTTTAAAGTTACAACATTTACACAATTGCTCATAAGAGTTGTTTTAATCTTACATGGCATCAGGAGTGTTGTGAGTGTAGAGTTAACCCTTAAGTGCCAAAGTAGAAATTCTGCATCAATACATTTCAGGCTCTTGATCTTCAGTCTTCAGTTTTTGAGCTTTAGACGGATGAACGATGCCAAACTCAACTCTGTCCCAGTGGTTTTATAGAATAATACAGTGAAACATTGGATACAGTTTTTCAGGAGAAAGTTTAAGACTTTACATATACAGAATTGTATTTAACTGAAAAACCCTGGCGCCCAAAAGGTTAAGGTTAAGATTAGCTCTGTTGATTTAAGTCTTACAGCAACAACCAGGACCTTCGAAGACAACCATGATGTGGCTCTTTGTCAGAAAAAAATATCCCATGTTTGGTCGAGCTTGGGTGGTCCACTCCAGTTTCACTTTGCCAAGATGTTTTTAAACCATAAAGGCAACCAAAAATGAATTGGGACATTGTGAAAGCTATCAATCGAAATACTGTTTCTGAATGCAAAAAACAAGTATTCCAGCTTCTAAATGAAATATTAAAACATTTTGCAGTTTGCTTGTTGGTTACGATCAGTCAGAGCCAATACAAAGTCAGCGCAGTGCTTGTGAGCCGTTGGTAAAAACATGGCCGACGTAAAAAGGTGATCAGAATTCTACCCAAATAAGCCCAAACTGGATATTGTGTGTGAAGAGTTGGTTTTTCCAGCGCTCAAACGTCATGGGACTCCTGCGCTAAATGTGAGGCAACATCAAAACTGCCTTTGATGTTTTCAGCAACAAACCCACCGAATTAGGAAAAGGAACATTTGAGGGAAGGCGAGAGACGAGTTGACAATTTATGCAACTTTTGTAGAACTGTATTTTGTTTATTATTTTATTACGATTATTTATAATGTGTATTTATTGATTTATTTATTAATGCAGTTGCTTTAATAAGACTGATAATGTTCTGATATGTGAAAAAGTAAATGGCACTTCATCTTGAAAACGTAAGAACAATTTCTGTCTTAAAGTTTTACGTTAATTAAACTCATATACTGTATGTGAGTTGTTTTGTCATGTGCAACTTACAAAAGTAAGTAACACGGTGGCACAGTGGTTATCGCTCTGGCCTCATAGCAAGAAGGTCTTGGGCCTGACTCCCCCGGGGCCTTTCTATGTGGAGTTTGCATGTTCTCCCCGTGTCTGCGGAGGTTTCCTACAGGCACTCCGGTTTCCTCCTACAACTAAAAACATGTCCATTAATGCCTCCCCTGACCCGTCCCCCAGGGCTCCACTGCAAAAGAGATTCTGAATCTCAGTCGGACTTCCCTGGTTAAATAAAGGTCAATTAAATTAAAAGTTATAATCACTCGTACATGTAAGTCATATGCCTTTTGACTTGGAATTGTAGAAACAAGAAGAACATTTTTTGACTCAAGTTTTCATTTAAGAGCGAGATTGTGAAATTTAAAAGTGTGAAAAAGTCTAAAAAAACATCAAATATGCCTAAATGTATATATGTTTGAAATAATCGCTAATTAGTAATCGAATAACAACTAACTTGTCTTGATACAAGTTCCAAACATCCCAGGAGCCTCAGATTAAACAGAAATAAGTGTTTTTGATGTGAAAACTTGTTTGCCCATACACCAAGTGATATAACAAATTTAAATAAAGGAAAAGACTTAGACTGCTAATTATGGTTCAATAATACAACAAAGATCATTAAAAATGCTCCTTCCATGTCAAATTTCTTCATGATAAACTGCCATTTTCAGAACAAATTACAAAACTGTCTTTCATAAACATTTTGGTTTTAAAACTCATCAGAAAATGTCACATTTTGCCCTGTTAATTAGACTTTTTAAAGTTTTTTACGCTTGTTCAAGTCAGTATTTAGTGTTGATGTGTTGAATCTGTGTTTCTCTACTTCTGACAAACCCAAAATCTACATCACCATAATCATTATCAAGCTCAAATTTGCCAAATCGCTTTTGCATTCTAAACTACTAATTAAGTACCAAACTAATCAAGTACCAAAATAATCGTTAGTTTCAACTGTAGTAAAAACTTTTGCATCTAAAATTTCTGTTTTTGTTGACCCTGTTATTGGTCATTCTTCATACAAAATGCCTTATTTCTATAGAAAAACATGACACGATGAACATATTTTTTCCTACATTTAATAACACATTGGATTTACGTATAGCACTTATCAAAACACTTCACATTTTTACATTATTCATTCACTCTGACAGAAAACTGACTGAAGCAAGACTGCCATTTTGACCACCAACCAACTAGAAGCCAAAGAAGTGTCTTGCTTAAGGACAGAACAGACTTAATCAGTGATTTCCTATTCAAATATTGCCTATGCACCAGCTCAACTTGTGAAATCAGACAGAAACTACATTACACATTGATCGCTATGATATTTTTTCCTCAATTCCCCACTTTCCAAATGCACTTTCTTCGACATACTTGAACACAATCTCTATTATCATCCCAACAGCAGCCTCTCCTTCCATTCTTGCGAGCATCTACATTAGATCTACACACGGGTCGCAGGCTAAATGAAATATATCCAGCGGTGTGAGGTGTTTGGAGGATGCAGGAAGCTCAGGGGCTGGAGATAAGGAGGCAGCCCCGACGCGCACAGATAAGCACCCAACACCTGTTAGAAGATACACTCGCAACAAAAAACAAAAAAAACAGCAAAGACCAACGCTTAGAGAATAATGGAACGCAAAAGGCTGGAGTAATCTGTGTTTGTGTGCGAGAGAAAAGCAGAAGCAGCGAGCGAATGAAAACGGACGGAGAAATAGTTCCAAAACAAGATTATGTAAGCGGCTATAAACACGGCCAAAAGTATTTACAGAGCTGGGAGTCGGTCTTAGCGCTGGAGTTCAACAGTTTGGAGTGTTGTTTTCTTTGTTTTGCCTCACCGGAATCGCTTTTTTTTAACAGTCAGACACGATAGGAACTGCCATATGTGTCAATCAAATATGCTTTATTTGTATAGCGCAGGGGTCAGCACATTTTTTGGTCCATGCCTCTGAGTGTGCCACTATAGACGTGATCACATGACGTTAGAGAAGTGCAATATATTGAATTTTAGATATCGTGAATGTGGTTTTCAAGATATCCAAAAATTGAATATTGAGTTTATTGTTTATCGTTAAAATTGCCACAAAAAGAACCCTGTAAGAATAGAAAACAGAAAAAAATGATGATAGTAACTTTCAACTTTAGAATATACATGTAATATGTCTGCACTTCTGTGATTCATTTGTTCATGTGACATCCCAGCATTTTCCAGACCAATATACTTCACACAGATGTTTGCAGCATGAATAAATCTGGTTCAAAGTTGTAATACAAACGTGATTGGGTCTAGTCACTAATGAACTCACCAGATTGAAACAGAAATGATCTTTTAGATATTTCATGACAAAGTCCAGTGTTATGAATCAGAAATCTGTTCACCATCTAGATTCATGACATCAAAAGTTACGTCATTCAAAATAATGCAAACCATTACACAAACTTGAATATTTTTCTGTTGTAAAACAGATTTGAACAAAGTGTAAGTTTCAGAAAAAGTCAATAAAGTTGAAGTAAATCTTCATTCTGCTGCTTTTGCTGCTGTTTTACTACCTCAAGTGGCAAATGTATGCCTATTACTAAAAATGCATTTATCATTATGTATTCATGTCATGTTATTCATAATGGATTCATGTAAAACACAACTCTTATGTGTTTATTTTTAGTTGAAGCTTTGGTTTAATGGTGGTGGTAAGGTGGATGGTTTAATGCTCTGCCACTCTCTGGCATTTTCACAATATGTGCCGAAAGTTTGGCTGTTGTTAGAGGTACATTGACGACACAACGCTGTTGCACGAGTGTGATTCTTCACGGCTTTGAACAGAAATCACGTCACATTTTGAGCTCGCGGATCACAACAAGACGTTGCTGCGGGTCAGCGTATAGCAGCTCTCGAGTCCAACACGACAGCACACCGCTTCTCTCTCTTCTAGCGTGCCAAGCAAAATTACTCTGCGTGCCCAACAACGTCATAGTTTGCCGACCGTTTCACAGACAGAGTCACAAAGCTCTTAACAGTGAGAAGAACCACTCCACACTCTGATAGCAAGCAGCCCTGGGGCAGCTCAGCAGAGGCGATTTGCCTAAACACCTGGCACCTCAACCTTCAACTACCACCAAGTGTTCCATGTTATTGGTTTACCAGAGTAAACCACCCAGACACTGGGAGAAAAATGCAAACTCCACACAGAAAGACAGAGCGCTCTATCCGCTGTGCCACCTTGCAGAGTTTTGTAAAACAATACATATTTGTGTAAGCCAACCACTGGTTAACATTTTCATATTTTACATGATTTACCTAGGGATTACAACAGAGCAAAGTCACAGCAAAGTCCTGTTTGTTCACTTTCACTGGACAAATCCTCACATAATCAATGATCATGATTGCAACTGCACATGCAACACCCCTGTAATGGATTGAGCCAAGTCATGGATCACTTATCACAAAACCCACAGACACAAACTAGGGATCAAAGAAAAACTGAAAACATGAGGCTGAACAACAGTTGTTAAGACATGACTTAGAAGAGTTTGTGCTCTTCTTTTTTTTTCTTGCCTTTTTTTTTTCTAGTCAATGTATTATGTAAAACCAAAATTAAAATAAATTAAAAAAAATAAATAAAATAGGTCAGCTTAGGACTGGGCTTGGAGTAGGTTTAGATTACCTACTTGTTTAACAATGAAAATGTAAAAGACAAGAAAAAAAAAACATAGACTGGGCTGGAAAATAGGTTACAAGAAAAAATATTATTTTTTTATTATTGCTACGCCTATCTTTCCACTGTACCATACCCCATCTTGACCACAACCCACTTCAAACTTGTCCAAACTCGACCGCCCCCGAGCTCCTACGCGGCGGATAAAAGCCCACTGCATCTCCGCGCGGCGCTTTAATGGCATAACCCTTCCCTACAGCATCATTTGTAAGGTCAGCGTCTGGTAGAAATGATGCCGTTTGACTCATGACATGTCAGAGCCGCCCGCCTCAGCGATCAGTCTGGGAAATGGAATGCTGTTTTTGTGCTGTATGGGTGTTTTTTTTCATATATCTTCTTTTTTTTTTTGGTTGTTGTTTGTTTGGCTTTTAACGCGAAGGGGCCCAGGGTCACCGGCGGCGCACAACACAATCTGGGAGCGACACTCGGAAGATGGCTGACAGGTGCGCGGTAAACAAGAAGCAGAAGAGAGTGATTAGGGGAGATGGGAGTATCGGAGAGGTCGCTGAGGAAGATAAATGTCAATAGGGGTTGATGAACGTGCATAAAACGAGACTACGAGGGTTTTTAAATTGTGTAGTTTGTCCGTAGGTAATACTGTAAGATATTTTATAAGTAGGAAGCTTGAAATGTCGTGAAAATCCACTTCGGTTTGGTGATGATGGTCCAAACCGGATACTTGTGGAGTCAGAGAAATAGATTATGTTCAATCATGTTGAGGGCCAAACCTAACTTTGCTTTGCATTTAAAAAGATAGTTTGAAAAGAGATTGTTAAATTGTCTTTTAATAATATGTTTTAGGGAAATACTTCTGATATGTTTTTCTTTGAAAGTGCGTTCAATGCAAAGTTTAATCGAATATATCAGGAGTGTCAAACTGGGGCCCAAATGCGACCCCCAGGATGATTTCAGACCCTGATAAAGATACGCAACAATTTAAACTGTAGGTCTCACAATGCGCTGCAGTCTAGGGCTGATGAGAGCCAGAATGGATAATAAGCCAAAAGAAATATAAAGGCTTATATTGCTGAAATATGAAAACCTAAAATATGATGGAAAGTATCAAATTGCATATAATTTGACAACATCTTTGTTGGAAAGACAGTCTGCACAATCAAATATAATACAAGTTAATCTAATGTGATACACTGTATAAACAGCAAATGTGTTATATTGTCTTTATATACCATATTTGATTATAACACAGAAGGACCTGTATTTCAAAATGCAGCCCTCGACCAACTCAGATTCGGACTAATTTGGCCCCATTTGAGTTTGACACCTCTGTAATACAGTATACAGTAACTACGTAATTCCCCAACAACCCTTTACAGGCTAAATTAGATCGCTTGGAGGGCCAAGTTTTGCACGCAAGTCCCACTTTGGGTCAAAACAATACTTTAAATATCTTATATTTTACAAAAAATTACTTGCAATATTGATAATCTGTTACAATAATGATTGTGGTACGGCCCACAAGATAAAATAAGTGCCATTCCAAGGTCTAAACCCAACATTGCCTGTGTTCTTCTGTAAATGTCCATGTCAGTAGGTTTGAATGTAACCCTTTTTTTCTATTACCTACTCTCAAAGTCCATAAAAGTCAATGTCTCTCATTAATATTCATTGTAAACGGGCCTGCATCTGTTAGTGAACATTTCTCTTTTTCCCCTTTTGCACGAGTGTCACAATAAAAGGACACCGTTCAAGGTTATCGCACAACACAATGTCATAGATGTCGTGAATTTGAGAGATGCATGTAGACGGTGATTTTTGGACACATTTGGGCACTTATGCTCTTAAAAAAACAAGTTTGCTTGACCTGTGCAGACATTGTAAGGTAATTTTGAGACTGATGTTGACTACAAATGTCATAATTTATGCTAAAAACATAAAAAAAACACACAAGTCTCTTTTAACATTGCATGACAAACAATAATCAATATATCCTCTTGCTTTTACAGTACAACTAAGCAGTTTACTCCCCCTCCGCATCTGTCCACCTATCATCTCCATGTCTTCATACAAACAGCTCGTTGTTACTTAAACCCGGTGTCACGGCACTCGTTTGATTCGACTTATCCGTCATCAACTCCCTCTCTCTCTCTCCGGGCTAAGCTCTGCGGGCCGTCGCTGGTCAGCAAATACATAAATCAATTATGGTTTTAAGCTTTATGCCACGATTTATCCAACTGATCCGGCGTGGATTACAGCGCGGCTTAGGGACGTGTTGCCTTGACATTGTGGCAGGCGCCGTTACTGGATTGCGCTGGGCTAAAGGTGCTCCGAGGGGCGACACGAGAAGATTTGGAAAAAAGAATCTAAGCGGGATTTGAAGGACGCCGTGACCTGAAGAGTGACAGTCGAGATGATGATGTTTCTGGTAAAGAGATGAAAAATGAATGAATAAGAAGTGGATTTTTTTCAATTCTGATTCTTTGTCTGTAAGAATTTGCGATACAAACCGATACTAGTGTAGGGACTAAATGCTATGTATGTAACTGTTGTTTAGACTGCAAGCAACAACTTAATCTAAATAAATGTCCATTAATATGAGACATTGTGATCAACACATGCCAATAAATGAGTCAATTTTTTCCAATTAAATACCTACGATATCGGCTGAACAGATATCATAGAGCCGAGTCCGATCCACCAAAATTCCCTGGATCGGCACTGATATCTGATCCCAGTATCGGATCAATGCAACTTACTGTTCACAAAAGCATTTAAAACTGCTTTAGCTCTTTAGGCCCCATTGTTTTTCCTCTTGAAATCCAATTCAGTAAATAAAGAGCCTGTAAACTGTTGAAACTTGAAAACAGAAAGACTGAAATGATTTGGTTCTACTTTGATGCCTAAAAAGTGTTAACATGGCAAACAAAAAAAAACAACAGCTTTGAATAATAGAACTGCTGAAATCATCTTTTTAAATATGGAACTCAATTTGCCCCCAGAACAGCTATACTGTCTTCCTATTGACCCTATTTTCCCGCCACTTTTCTAGGACATGCACTTCCTGTTTTAGCTGCATTTAGCCTGTAGATTTCATGATGGGTTTATTTTAACTGTCATTATATATCATTGAAATTGCCCCACAAGACAGACAAACAAACACGTTAGCTACCTTAACAGAGCTAAACAGGAAGTGCATTTCCAAGCCAAGTGGGGGGACAAAATAGGGTCAATATTTTGTTGCACTTTCCATCTACATGTACATAACAGACCCTTTATCACTGGTTTTTATGTTGCTAGCATTTGGCTAACTACAATTGCATTCCTTTTGGCCTTGAAAGTTGTGAGAAGTTCTTCCAAGCACATTTGGTGAATATTTTTGAGGCTCGAATGCAATGGATTAGTAAATTAACAAAGATTTCCACATTCAGTTCTCTGAAACTAGACAAAAGTTAGACTTTTCTAACTTTTTGTCTAACCAGATCTCAGTAACGTCAATTTTAATCACTCTGTTATTTTCAAGATACAGTTTACCTGGCTTCTGTAAGGCTGCAAGGTGAATCACAACCAAACTCCAAGATAATTTCCAACTGAATTCAAAGTTTTTCCCCAATGAATTCCCAAACTTTCCCATGTGCTTTATGATGGAAAGTCTGAACACTTTTTGTCTCCAAGAAATGTCAATGTATGCATTAGCTATTTCCATGGAGACAAGCCAAGGCAAACCTGCTTGTGAAATCTGATATATTGTTAAATCAGAAGCTAAGCAAGTCAGCGCCTGGTCAGCATTTGGATGGGAGACCAATAGACAAACACAGTGAGTTAGAGATTGTCACAGTGTCCTTGGGCACGACACTTAACTCACATTGTCTGAGTGTCTTTGTTCACTGGATTGATTGTAAAATGCTTTGAGTGCCTTGAAAGACGGAACATCGCTATGTGACAAGTCAAGGGAAACGAAACCATATTTTTAAACTGACATTCTTTTGTAATAAGTGCTTGTAATGAAATAAACACACGAGATATGCTTAGCTAAACCCTGGAACATTCCTGGCAACGAAATAACATCTCTATGGCAACAAACAGAAGGTGGATCATGCGACAGAAAAAAAAAGTTACATTCACCTTTTACGCACACAAAATTTAAATTTTCATTCTCCTGCACCTTGGCATCCAACAGGTTACAGAATAGCTTTTGGTCCAGTCGTATTTACAGCTTCTGAGAATGTTGGTATCACTCCGCCGGGCCTCATGCCAGTCCTGGGCCGCCGCATTCAAGTGCCAACAAAGAGGCTAATTAGAAGCCCAGAGTGGGGTTTTCTGGTTTGATACTTCCCATGGCGGGGCCCTACAAGGTTGCCCTCTCTCCCCCTTCCTCTTTTCTCTGCCGCTACACGCATACATACATGTTACGCTGGGAGCTGCCTGTTTGTGGGCCCCTCCCTCCTGCGTCATGCCAAAGCGCTGGGACGGTAGAGAGAGAGAGGGGAGATGGGTGAGGAAAGAGAGAGAGAGAGGGGAAAGAAAGAAAGGGAGAGTTTGGGTACATCCTCTTTCATGTGGCGTTGACCCGGAGAGAGCTTTAATGGGATCAGAACTGGATTAAAACCCTACAGTGTACAGGTGCAGGACCAACACAGGGCTGAGGGAGAGCACAAAGCACTTGTTGGAGCAAACATTATGTCCAAAAAATCAGTTCTTTAAGCTAGCGTTTGATACAGTAGCTCAAGTTAATGAAGGAGAGTTTGTTTAAAGGAGACATACTCTGCTAAATAACGATAGTGAGCTTTTAGCCTTATTACAACAGCGATTTGTTGTCAATACTCAAAAGACCTTAATGATCAGAAAAAAAGCTTGGTTTTCAACTACCACCTATCCTCACACAAGTGCATGCATTCAAGAAATTTAAATTGGAATGTTTTGGAGCAATATTTCAACAAAGTCATGAAGAGCCGTTTTCATTTTATTATAGCCAAGCTTTAAATGCAGCTTCAAATACAGAACATGTAAAGAATTACCTACATTTGATTGATTCAATCTAGTTAAAAAGACATATTTCGTAATTCGAAATCATCAAGATTTGTGCACACAGCACACGCACACTTGCAATTTTGGCAGTTAAATAAATAAATAATAACACGTGAAAAATAAATACATAAATAAATAAACTAAAATGTATGTTGTCTGTTGCAGTTTAACAATCCAACATGATTAGTTGGTAGTGGAGTGTTGATTGCATTGTCAAAAGTATTGAAAATGATGCTGTAGCAATGTAGAACAAGTAAAAAATATAAATATGATAAAACAAAACTACAACTTAATATAAAAAGTCAATTTTCTAACAACAAAATGTATGTGGCTTTACTGGCCAATAACTCTGTCATTGCATTGGGTCTAGATATCAGTACTATTCATTATGGTATTTTTATTCTATTTTCTTTTTGTTTAACTATGTAGTTCTCGACAAGATTCTAGATTCTATAACTGTTCAGGAAAAGTCAAACTGTGTCATGTTAAAGTTCGAGTAGCTGATTTTACATGCAAACGCAATTAAAGTTTTAAATCTGACAACTTCCTCTCCTAAATCCTCATCGACACATGGTTCATATTGACATGTGTTTTTTTTGGTTGCAATTATGGTTTAAACTACTTCTTACAAAACAGCAAAGTGAAAGTGGAGAGGACCACCCAAGCACAGCCAATCAGAACACAGCATTCAGCTCATGATGAGAACTAATATTCTGTATTTTTCAATTCAACAGTGCATAGTGGTCTCATTTTTTATAATATAATTTTTTAGTTAGCTACCCCAACTTAATGTGATTCCTTGTAATATTGATACCTAGATACTGGGTGACACGGTGGCACAGGGTTCCGCTCTAGCCTCATAGCAAGAAGGTCCCGGGTTCGACTCCCGGGCCGTCCGGGGCCTTTCAATGAACTAAAAACATGTCCAATGTGCCTCCCCTCTCCAGGACTACAGATGGAAATTAGCAGGTACAAGCATCTCCGCCTTTGTGCTAAATGTAATTGTACATTGTCCTTAATAAACATCACTTTACCTTACCTTAGTTTTGATGCTAATTTCGATTCAAGCTTTACATATACTGACATTTTCAACACAAAATAATATTTCAAAATACAGACTTAAAAATACAGTATTTAGTTTTGATTAGTGTCTGATTTTTGTTTTGTTTTACTTTTGACCAACTTTAAATGAATGGGTACCATTTAATAATAACTACACCAGATTTAGTCTAATACAGCCTTAATAAAGCATGAATAAAGAGTTAATAATCAATCAATAAATAATCAATTAATGGATGAAAAAGTTTATTAAGGCTTAGTTACTGCTCACTTAAGGAGCTAAGATAAGGATTTAGGGTTAAGGGGTTGGGTTCATATCAAGTATACTAAGCTTTAGTAATACTTTAGTCATTAATTTTCATTTGTTCATGATGAATTACTCATTATTCATGCTTTATTAAGAGTAAGGCTAATCAAGGTGTAGTTATTATAAAGTGCTACCAAATAAGTAGCCTATTTACAGTTCCAGTCTCCTGTTGCTAGCTTGCCCGTTCCCTCTCAGAAGCAGGCGTTAGCGCATTAGCATGTCACCTGATAAGTGCTGGTAATTAGCCCTCTCGGTGGCGCGGGCTCTCGTACAGTATGTTTTCCTTGTGCCTCTCGATGGAGCGCCGGGGCCCCGTGGGACAAAGGACCGGGGCCCCAATGTGCGAGGGTTCACAGCAGCCCTGCCACAGCGCATCAGCAGAGGGCCCGTCCGAGAGCTGGGCCCAGGGGGAAGGAAGCATGCGCCGGGCTAATGCCAGTAAAGAAACATGCGTGCGAGAGAGAGAGAGAGAGAGGGCTTAGCGGAACGTGAATCCCAGCAACAGCTAATGAATTTGGTTAATTCTTTGGGCGCTTTTATTGAAATTGTCAAGGAGCGTTAAGGGCAGTGGGTTTGCTCTCGTGGGTAAAAGACGTGTTAACTTGTACAATGATTTATTTAGGGACTTTTTTGGCTGGATGTCTGATAAGTTGAGTTTTTTTTTCTAGAATTTGATTGCGTGATGTGAGCAAAAGACAGGTTACCAATATTATAGCCATTTTTGTGACTTTTATATTGCAGCAAAGAACTTTCTGCATGATGGAAAAACCACACGATTCAATAGAAATACAGAGATAAAACCATACTTTGGAAAATTCAAATGGGAATAAACAGTTTTCTGACATAATGTGAAAATATACAGCTATAAGAGAAGCTTTTTCATGAAAGCATGCAGGAGGAGGCCCATTTTGTGGCCATGCAAGCCCACTTAGAGTAGAAACACACATTTTTATTATTCATTAAGTGTCACAAAGATATCTACATTATAAAACATGCTTTTATTTAAGTCTTTTTTGGTCAAAAAGTAGCATGGTGCACCTATGACAGGTTACACTATATTTTCACCCAATTTTGATGGGAATTTTGATGAGGTTATTGCGTTTAGTCCAATAAATATGACTGCATATGGAGGTAATTCTACAACTGTTACCTAGCATTCACAGCATAAATATGGGTCAAAATTATTAAAAATGACAAATGATACAAGTTTTAAATTTTGCGAAAGGTGACAACTTCCTCTCCTAAATCCTTTGACACGTGGTTAAGATTGACATGTGTTCATTTTGGTTGCAATTATGGGTTAAAAACCTCTTTTAAATCCAGCAAGGTGAAACTGGAGTGCACCACTCAAGCACAACCAATCAGAGCGCTGCATTTGGTTCTAAAATTCTTTATTAATTATTTCAGACAGTATTCAGTGGTCTATTTTTTGCTGCATGTATCATATACTCTTTAGTGGAAACACAAAGTTTGCTCATGTACGACCCAAAAAGTTGAAAACTGCTTACAGTTGGGTGTACATTGTTTTTGCATTTTAGCGCTTTTTGATGACAAACCCTTTAAGAACTCTGTCTTTCTAGAATTTTAAACTTTTATTTGGCAACTTGCAAAATTTGCAACTTAACCACTGTCTATCCTTCACCGCAAAACTAAGTCAGATTCTCATAAAACTTACTATAAACAAATGCAGCTTATGCAAGTAAACATTTATTTGAAAACACAATCATCTTACTCAACTGGTCACTATATTAGCAAATATTTCTACTTTGCGATACAGTATTTACTCTAGAGTCTGGGTAAGGTTGATAGTAGGTTTGGGTTAAACAACAGGTAATTTGGTTAAGTTTAGGCTTTTGGAAAGGTATGTTGACCGGGTCAGAGCAGAACTGTGTTGGGGGGAAAACAGACCTAAGAATGTGATACGTCACTCAAACAATTCATAACTACGTAACTAATCTCGACAAAACAAATATAATGTTCTGTATTTTATTGTTGTTTTTTTTTTTGCCAGTGACATTATTTAAAAGCTAAGAATTCATAAATGGGTTACATCATCAGGATTCCAAATGTGGGTTTTCGAATGCATGACAACGACAAAAGTTACAGATGCACCTTTAAGTGTTACGCTAAAGTCCAGATATCAAATTTCTGATCCATGTTGTACCATCAATTCTCACCAAAAACACACTTAAAGTTGAGTTTCGTTCCATGCACACTCGCTTAATCCACAAATCTAGCATGTTTTAGGCACTTGAATGAAAACGCTCTGTTCCACCTTATGATGTCACCATGTGGACTACGAAACATGCTTTGCTGTGCTTTTGCGCAGCTTTCACCGTCAGAAGTAGCAGTCGCCTCTAGAGCTTTGGAAGATGTTAAAATCCATAAATAATAAAGAATAAAACCACATACAGTGATTGATTAAATCCAACAGCCACACAGAATAACGGTAAAAACAAAAAACAAAAGTTGGGTGATGAAATGATGTGTATTTGAATGGACAGATATTAAAGAAAATTAGCGAATTGATGATTATTTTACCAACAAGCAGAATATGACAAGAATAAACTTACATTTCATTTTTTCCCCCACATTTTAAGTCCTACCCTTAAAGGTGCACTGCGTAACTTTTTGAAGGTGAAAAGTCAATCACATGATTCAATAGAAATGGAGTGTTAAAATCATACTTTGTGTCATTTGAATGTGAATAAAGATGTTTAATGCCAAATTGTGAAAAGATACAGTTAAAGGAACAACTTTTCTTTGGAAACTTACAGGAAGAGGCTTTCCCCAAGGCCAAAGATTAGTTTATTTTGTTGTCGTACAAGGTCACTCACGTTGAAAATGATAAACATGTTTTTGTTCAAGTCTATTTCTGTCACAAAGGTTACACAGTGCACCTTTAAAGCCCATATGAATTTTGACTTACACTGAAAAATTATGTATTAATAAACCATTTAATCTCCAATCTCCCCAATAATCTTACAACCAAGCCACTATAATCACTCATTTGTACATACAGACTCGACGGGTCAAATCGCCCAAGGTTACACCAATCACACGCACAGCTTTACAACCACGACGTCCTCTCTCCTAGCATTCAAAAATGACTTTCCTTGCTCTTAATTGCCTGATAATTGACGCCGTCTGTAATGCATCTCCATTAGCGTGCCCCCCCCTTTTTTTTTTTTTACACAGCCCACTGAGCAGCTCTTCTCCCTCTCTTCAAACAAGCTCCTTCCACGGAAATCCGCCGTTCCTGATGTAAGAAGGTGACAAGCGCGCGACGCCGGGCCCGCAATGAAATATTTGATCTGAGGCAACACCGTTCGCTCTCCGTTTGTGTGTGAAAGCGTGTGCGCGCGCTCCAGTCCATTCCCCGGCGCTTGCAAGCCTCCGTGCTAAGTCTTTAATCGATACATCTGCCTGCGTTGACAGTGAGGACAGGCCCAGAGATGGGAGATCAGAGACGCGCCGGTGTAAATCTTTACAGTTCAGCCGCAGCCTTTTAAAGCCTGTCTATAATTGGGCGCGGGCCAGCTGCTGCTCCGACTGGGACGTGCGCGCGGTCAGAAAAGCCCTTTTTCTACAAACGCCGCCTCTCTCGTTCAATAAGGGCAAAGCTACCTGAGAGGATAAGGATGTGTCAATTGGAATAGCAAGGGTCTGAATGAGTGTCGCGCACAGTTTATAGTGGCGTCTTCAAGGTCAGATTAGATCATGCTGGTGATTTATGAACATTTTTTTTAACATCACATCAAAGGATAAGGCCCTGTCTTTTGGAATAGCAAGGCGTTGAATGATTGGATTAGATAATGCTTGCATTTATGATTCATTAATTCGGTCCACTGAAGACAGACAAGATACTGAGACAGACACGATTAAATGAACAGGAGGATAATCACAGCTTTTACAATTACCTTCTATTGCAATACTGATTCGATATTGATATATTGTAGTGTTATAGACCTGTTTTAGCCAATGTCATGGTGACATCACAGCTCTAGCCAGAGGCAAAAAAAGATGCAAACTCATTGCCTATGCCAGTGATTTTCAACCTAATTTTACTGAGGGCCAGATTTTACCGAAGGCTATGACTTCTGGGCTGGGCAGTCGCACAGTACAAGGTTTGGGGTCAAATATCAACAGCTCTAGACCTGTTTCAGTAATGATGATAACTACTGCTGGTGCATTTCCTACAAAATGTCCAAACCAGCAACACAATTAAACAAGAACTAGACTAACCGAATCTAACCCATGTCTAAACTAGGACCAAACTAGGTCTACAGCAGAATTAAACCAGGGCTAAGATAGGACCTACCATAATCAAGTCTAAGGTATGTTAACCCAGAATTACTTTGGCAAATAAGACCAAAAAACAGCAACATAATCTTATTGCAAACAATGCCTTTTTCACTAAAAACAAATTGGAATAGCAAGTCCAGAATGATCAAGTGGGCCAATCTTATTCCAACAAATTGATTGAAAAACATAAGCTAAATATAAGACAAAATGTTAAATTACATACCTTGAATCTTTAGAAACCATTGTATTTGTTATAGATTGCCAGTCGTCGACATATTTCCTTCTCCACGTGTAGCATATGAGTGCAGACTGCAGAGTGATTTCAAATAGGGCCTAATTTAGCCCTTTATAATGGATGCTTTGTTGGCTCGGTGCTTTTAGGAAGTCGACTTTCACAGTTTAGGATTGCAGGCTTGTGTTTTGTTCTTTTCTCAAATGTATAATCTAAAGCATGGAAGGAACATTGAGTGAAAGTATGTATGGTTCGAAACGGGAGAGAATATAAGAGTGACGCTGCATTGTAAAATACAGATTGTTCTCTTTTCTCTTTGGCATTATGGGACTGTATATTGTCTTGCTATATTAAAAACCTAGTGACACATCCGTAGACTTGCTCAACGTTTTTCTCAAATACTATGTTGAAATAAAAACTAGTCAAACATCAGTGTGTACCAAATGTATGCAGTTAGTCATGATTACGAGCAAATGACGAAGAAATAATAATTTAAAAAAAGATTATAATTGTCACATAACAATCTGCACCGCATCTCTTAGATACTTTTCGTGTTGGATTGGTCATCCATAAGTCTGCACAAAGCCCTGGTCGTCTTTAGAATATCCTCTGACTTGATTCTTTAGACCAGTGGTACCCAACCTTTTATCTTGTAAGGACCGCTACAGACACAAATTTCTTTTCCAGGGACCAGTCGAGGTTGGGTTGCGCCGATAACAACAATGAAAAATGCAAAAAAAACAATTATGATGTATATTTTTAGCTCACTTATTGCTTGAATTTTCCGTTTATTGGATTAAGTGGCACTATATTGTCATAGTAAAGCACAAGGAAGAAATGATACACTATAAAATAACAATTAAAAAAAATATGTAAAAATTCTCTGAGGACCGGTAGCACATGGCCCGCGGACCGGTTTTGGGCCCCGGACCGGTGGTTGGGGACTCCTGCTTTAGACGAATGCAACTTCCTGGGGCGTCGTTTTCACTGCTAACTTCAGCAGCCTTTCAAATTAACTGTGAGTTGACGACACATGGTTGGCAAAACATTTTTGCGTTATACAGTTATAAAAGTTATAAAAAATCTCAAGATAATCTACCTTTGTTAGCAAGGACCATGCCAGACAGATTTATTGCTTTATTGAACGATATTGATACTGAAGTTCAATGTTGGGTGTGCCTTAAGTTACTATAGTTAGATTACAATTTTGAGTAACTAGTAGTATAACTCAGTAACTGTGAAAATACTTTTTTTAAACAAACTTTCTTCTTCACGCCTTGATTTATGACTACAATCTATTGCTTCATTCACGACTGGAGCATTTCTTGTGTTTTGGGTTTGTTTTATCATTAATGACCTGAGCTGTGGCAGCGTAAATGTGCTCCCTCGTTACGTTTTTGCATCTGTCGCTCAGAATCACATCTACGCAATCAGATTTCTTATGAAACAGTCGTAGTCTCTCGTTTAATCCCTTTACGATGACAGAATTCCTCCATCCAAACTTAACAGCTCTCTAACCCCGGGCTCACACTACATCCAGTCCAACTCCGGTGCAGTCACCGGAGTCTTTACTTAACTTGAAAAGTCCGAGAGTGGCTCACACGGCGTACAGTCTAGTCCGGTGTCTCCGGTACGGCCAATCCGGCGCTCCGAATCCGTTTCGTTTGTTTCAAATTTTGGCCGGACGCCGGAGCGCACCGGAGCCCTTTTTGATGAAGTTGTGAAAACAAGACACAATAAACAGGAAACCAAGCGAGCGCGGGTGAAGTGAATCCGGTAGTTTTCAAAATAAAATCTTTACGTTATCATTAATAATACAAAATACGACATTTACACGATTACGTAACACATAAAATGTAAATAAACCTCCGTACTCACCCACTGTGCGGCGAAAAATCCCAACAGAAAATCAACTAACGTGAAACAAGTCCAAAACTTGGCGCGTGCTCTTTGTTTACATACATGTGCTCAGCGAAAGAGAGAGAGAGAAAAAAAAAAGTGCTCAGCGGTCGCGCAATCTCCCACGTTGAGCGTGAACCTCCGTGAGTTCGGGGTCTCGCGAGGTCGGCAGCAGAGCCTGTGGCTGCAGCAGGACTGTAGACCACCGTAGCTAATGTGAGTCACCCACCGTAGCTAGACCGGTCCGGTGACTACACCGGAGTTGGACTGGAGGCAGTGTGAGCCCGGGGTAACATCTATCTTCTCGACCTTGCGTTGCCATGACAAGGAGTTTTGATCGTCCAGCCATACATCGTAGTTGTTTCATTTGAAATATCTGTTCAAATTGGACAGTAAAATACGTCGCAGAGTCATTATTAGTTTATTTCAATTGAACTGACAAATTGAAAACACAGACATAAGCGTTTGTAAGTAGAATTACATGAGGACGTCAGAGTTTGGCAAATTATCGTCGGTAAAATTCAGGAGAAACTTTGCAAACAGACGATTCGCACTGGACTAGAAACTCAGATGACGTCCATAGTTATTACAATTTACATGAGGTCTCGAGGTAAACATTATACCATGCGAATAGGTCATTACTTTGTGTTTTGCAGCGTGAAAATTAAGTACACCCAGCGTAAACAACCAACTCCGTAGAAAGTCACTTGATCGCATGCGCCTTGATCTCTACATGAATCAAACAGGCTTCCATTTGTTTGACGAGATACCAGACTGGTTAAGATCGCATCTAGATCTCTCCACTTTGCAAATGAAAATCATCATCAGAAAAAAAAAAAGATTCCAAGTGTTTCGAACCTGCTTTTGATTCCATTTAATCCCTGGCAGTCGTTCACAGCTCGCAGAAGACTCGCTTTGCTAGTTATCACCCCGATGTTTCTTGTGTTTTTTTTTTCTGGCTGGAGCTGTGGCGGCAGGGCGGACATCAGTGGCCGTTTGATGATAAAGCCGAACTCGCGGAGGGGCCACGGAGACGGCGCGTGGCTCTAACAATGTTTTCAGACCCGCGTGTCGCCATCAACACCAATTATTTATCTTCCACGAACAAAAGGGAAGAGAGAGAGAGAGAGACGGAGAGGGACTTCGGGAAGAGCCTTGTTCCGCCGTGGGAGGCTAAGAGATTTTAAAAAAGGCGAATTGCGGCTTGATGTATTTTTTAAAAGGTGTGTGCGCGGACTAAAGCTTCGAAAGATTTTAGCGCGATGTTCGATGACTTCTGAGGATTTGAGGTCCAATTATGGAATCTGTCTGCGGCTGCGAGCTTGAAAGGACCGGGTATCGCCTTGTATTACTTTATAAAACGAGAAGAAAAGTTGTGTTGATTTGACAAGATATGTATCCTCCAGAGATGGTTTTTCGAGTGCGGTAGGGCGCTGGATGTGCTGCGTTTGAATAAAAGGAGTCTTGTTTTATAGATGCATATACAGTGCGGATGACTACGGTTGTGTAAATGTCCATTGTGTTATTAGTTTGAGGGAAAATAACAAGAAAACGTGATGCTAACTGGTTCATTTTACATTATAGCGTGTTTAGTAAAATCTTTATCAGTTCAAAAGGGAATAGTTGTTAAAGGAAAAGTGGCTGTCAATTCATTATAATGTGTTTTGGCAATATTCCATTCCATTTCATTCGGTAAGTTATTCCAGGCTTACTGTCTTCACATTTACTAGACTGGATTTCAACTTTTAAAAACCCTGGCGCCTAAAGGGTTAAGCATTACTATTAGATTGAAAAAAAAAACTGTCTTCATTATCAACATTATTCTTGACTTTAATTAAAACAATGCAACAAAGACATAAACTCCACTAATGGACACCTGTTTCAAAGCAGTAAACAGCTATCATGTTTACGGCTGTCTTATTGCTGTTTCTTTTGTTTTTCTTTTTTTTTATTGTGTTTTTATTACATTTCACAATACAGTGCAGTTGACGCTTCTTTTTCCCTCCAGTTTTCTTTATTAAAGACATTATACTTTGCCATTAAATAGCTTGAATGTCATTCTACACATCTTGTGGTTTCCATTTGTGATTTAGTCTGATTTCGTTTTTGCATAACAACAACAACAAAAAAAAACTTGTTTAATGTTGCTGCAGAATGCTTGATGTGTTTTATCTACCTGCTTTTATGTAACCTGTGCTTTATTTTATTTTTCAATGTATTGTATTGACATATTGTGTCATATTGTGCTTTGCTGGCAATTTACAACTTGCCTGGGGACTACAGTTAAAAACTAGCTATATAGCTCATACTGGTACGTTTACAGAAATGTTCATCAATGTGCACTGTCTCCATTTAAATAAACTAATAATAATTAAAGCAATATTCATTTTAGATGTTACATTTTATTAGCCTATAGTAGTGATTCCTAAAATGGGGTCGGGACTTTTCTTGGGGCCATGAATGAAAATCTAGGAGTTACAAGATCATTTCAAGATGTCATTTTACAATTACGACTTGGTATTTAATGTTTGTTTTTTTAACTGGAAGCATCATGGGTGACAGAATTTTAGACATGTAAAGCAATAAACTACTAACATAAATGAATATCAACACAGTTTTAGTTTGCTGTGTTGGTTATTTTGGGGGTGCCGGTCTAAAGAAGTTTGGGAACCCGTGTCAATTTTTTTATTGCAATGTCAACAAAAGGGCTGCCATGCCATCTAAGCAGAGTTGTAGAATATTTTTTTTTTTTTCTTTTTTTTAAGAATGTGATACAAATATTTGTCATTGTTTTTTATATATTATATTAGACAATTTCAAACTATGGCTTGGGGAACAACTGCAAACCCCAGATAAATGGCTTTCTGGTGAAAAAATTATGTATAAAAACCCATAACTTTTAGAAACATTTACCAACTATATTGAGTCATGTGTTGTGGCTCATTCAAACCTCTGCTAAATGTATATTTTTGAATGATCTACCGTGTTGTATTATCCTGGAATGGACAACAACAGAACACAATCTACTTTTTTCATTGCTCATTTACAACGCCAGTGGTCATTTAGTCACCGTCGATCTTTTGGACAGCGTGGTTTGAGTGTCTTGCCAAAAGACACAATTACTGATGCAACCATGGCGAGACAAAACTCTGCAAATGACAAACACTACATACTGCAACGTAAAACTAAAAGTGAATACCTTTCGTACTCATTTACAGTACTACAAACTCATTAATACTTAACCAAAGCTAAAACAAACCCATTTAAACTACACAAACACTAATGCGACCCCATTGTTTCCGGCGGCTAATCAGCGGCTCTATCTGGCTTTGTTTTAGTGAGGTTATCTGTCCGCGGTGATATGCACAGATAAGAAGCATGGGCCTGTGTTTAAACACCTGGGGCCCGGGGTATTAGCAGACCCCCCCCACACACACACCAGCAGCTTTCACTACAGTACAAAAGAGGAGGAAATGGAAAAGAGATGGAGTCCTGATGTGAGTGCTCAAGTCAATGGGAGAGCTCAAAATACTCATTGACGTTTAGATACTGTACGGAGTAGAGGTGGGCAATATATCGAATTTAATTTTAGATAATATTGTTGTTTTGAAGATAGTCAAAAATTGAATATGGAGTGTATCGTTAACACAAAAAAATGATACAAATCAAGCTGTTTGACAATGCAAATGATTGTGAACTTTCAAATAAGGGTAGAAATATGACTCATTTGGGCCTTTGTTGACCTTTTGTTGTGAGCTCAGTTTGGGTCCGATGTTTATTCAGTCATTGAAACACGTCTTAAGTCGATTACAGCCTTAAAAGTCTGATCTTTACACTTCAAATAATTAGGGATGGGACGAGATCTCGCGAGATTAAACTGTCACGATACTGTGCGCACACGTACTGAACTGTGTCGTGAGATTTTTCCATGGTAATTAATTTAAGTTTTGTATCTTTGAGCAGCTGTAGTAAATATTCTCCTCCACGCACAGATTTGTAGCGGACTTAGAAAACAGTCTAAACTCTCAGTTTTTATTTGGTAGGACCAATATTGACAGAGATAATTAGTCCTAAACATTGTAAAAGTTAGCGCGAAAAACATATAATCGTCAAATATACGCGCGGACACAGCGCAGTGTTTTTCACACTTAAACATAGTTTAAAATAGACCCACAAAGAGATATTTTGGCCTATATCATCAATACCTGTAAAAAGTACAAAAGTCTCCTCATCTCTGTATGGCTGGTCCTTGTCCGCAGCAGCAGCGCTGTGAAGCAGGGTAAAGGGGGCGGAGCCTGAGCTACACACGGAGGAGTGGATCAATTTCAGTCAAAACTCATATCATTCAAATAATAAAATCCAAAGTGATACACATAATGAAAGGTAAAGCTAAACTAAAAGAATATAAACTAACAATAATAAATAATACAAATATTTTTATTTGCCTTGTTTAAATTCTAAATTGAATCAATTAATGCAAATTATTTAAAAATCTTGTCTCGTCTTGATCTCGTGGACCTAATCTCGTGACTTGTCTCGTCTCGTGAAAATTCTGTCTCGCCCCATCCCTACAAATAATACATTTAAAGACATGTTTGAACATTTTCTTGCTGGCTTGACATATCGTCAGAATATTGTCATCGAGATATGCCAAAAAATAATCGGGATATCTACTTTAATATATATCGCCCAGCCCTAGTATGGAGTCATTACATACATTTTCAAATAGTGACTAAACCCATTCATTTTTTTTTAAAATATGCAACACTGTGTCTTAAAATGTGATACTAGATTTGGATAAAGTTGCATAATTAGCAGAAATCAAACAGATTAAATTATCAAATTCAAAAGACTGCAGTTTTTGAAGTGTATTTCCATCACAAACAATTTGATTGCATACAATTGTCAGTCCTGCAGATTAGATGTGTACGAATGTTTTAAAACAGCTTTTATGCAATAATTTTAGTAATTGGATAGTTCGTTAACATATTGAATTTGGTCAGTTTTCTAAAAGTATGAGGAGAGAGGGAAAAGAGGAAGATAGAGAGAGGAAAAAAAAGAGGAAAGAAGGTAAGAGAGAGGGACAGAGGGAAAGAGATGGCAAGAAAGAGACCGAAGAAAGAGAGGAGAAAGAGGAACAGAGGAGAGGAAGAGAGATGAAAAAGGAAAAATGAGAAAGTGAGAGGAAGAAAAGAGAAAGGTAGACAGAGGGACACAGGAGAAAGAGAGAAAAAGAGAGCGAGGGGAGGAGAAAGAGGAGAGAGAGGGGAAAAACAAAAAAGAAAAGAGAAGAAAGAAAGAAAGAAAGAAAGAGTAGAGAGGGAAAGTGAAAGAAAAGGAGAGAAAGACGAGAGAGAAGGTAAAAGACAGAGACCAGAGTGAGGGTAAGAGAGAGAGAGATAAGGAGAGAGAGGTAAAAGAGAGTGGGGAGACAGGGGATAGAGAGAGAAAGGAGAAAGGGAAGTGGAGAGAAGAGAAAGAGAGGGGGGAAAGCAAAAGAGGGAAAGAGACAAAGGAGAAAGGAAGAGAGGGAAAGAGAGAGACAGAGACAGGACAAAACAAAGAGAAGAGCAAGACAGAAAGAAAGGGATAGAGATAAAGAGGAGAAAGAGAAAGACAGATAGAACAAAAGAGAAGGAAAAAGAGAGAGATGTTAGTGAGTAGGTGGGAGAAAGAAAGGAGAAAGAGAAAATAGTAGAAGAAAGTCACATACATACATTTAACTGACATAAAACTCGAAGTCAGAAAATATTAATCTTAGAAACTGATTTGCTTTTCTCCCTCTTTTCATTTCTTATTTTTTTCCAACCCTCCACAACCGTCCCAGACAATCAAGGCGGCGCGACGGGCTCGAGCGATTATTGGTGCCAAACACAATGCAACGATGCTGTGGCTAATTCTACAGCAAAGAGGGGAAGAAGAAGAAAGAAAAAAAAACGGCCTTCTACTGTTTTGTATTCCATCCGCGGCGTCCAATTCAAGGGAAACTAGCCTTGGGTTTATCTCTCTCTCTTAATCGTCTATTCTCATGCAAATGGCTGACCCTCGCTGTAATGTACATGGCATAAGTGAAAAAAAAAGACGCTTTTTTTTTTCTACAAAAGAGCCTCGCGCCGCATATAGCCGTTAAACATGTCAGATAAGCATCGCCCGGCGAACAATTGGATTTCTTTGTAGCGGGGCCGTGTGTTAAAAAAAAAAGGTGTTAATACGACGAATCAATAATCGTGTCGGCGACGTACAGTGGAGAGAGGAGGATATGATTGAATTAGATTAGTTTAAGTATAGGTTTGTGATGGGTTAATGATGGAAGAACACACAAGAACATTTTGGTCAAACTTCGCTTCAAAACAAAAAAAATGATGGGTTTTGGGTTCGAAGTGGGAGGTTCTATAGTCTGGTGTGTTTTAGCCATTTGAATGCGCAGGTAATCAATTTCACGACAAAGCCCGGGCCGGGATTGGAATTTAACTTCGAGATGAGATTGTCCCGAGCAAACAGATTAACTTAATAATGGTGGGAAGGTGTGCGTCTAGAATTACAAGACCTGGAGCTGCTGGATTCGGTCTGTGTTTGCAAAAATAAATAAATAAAGTGTGCTTTAGCGGAGGTTGTTGGATAGGGATAGAAAGAAAACATTGAAATGACTATAAATTAATTGCATTGTTTAGATCAGAAACTATTACCTTATACCTGTCTTTAACTCAATGAGCATATGAAAAAATAGACCAATTATCCAATGTGGCAATTAGAATGGTTTTAATACAGTATAGCTCTTACACATTCCTGTACAAAAAAAAAGTGAAATGATTTTGGAGTTGTCGTTTAGCAGAGCGTGTGTCAGACGTCTTAAAATAACATGCAAGAGTGTGACAAGTGTGAGAGTGTTTCTGATTTTTAACCAAAAGATACAAAAGTGAATAAAGAGAGTATAACATGAATATAAATAGGTATAATGTCATCTGAAACTTATAATAATCATAGGAAACCAGTAGTTCCATAATAAAAGTATTACTTTTATTTTATGGCCCGATGGGCAAATACATTGTCTCTCTGTCTCCAAATTCTGTTTTTTGATAAGCTTCAGAATCTTGGAAATTTCAAGATCCACCTCTGTACCATAGAAATATCCACCTGGATTCAAAATGCCATCTGAATGTTATCATTTCTAAAGACGTATGTGTTTGTTCTGCATTTTCTTCCTCAAATTAGTTGAAAATCCCTTTATTTTGTAAAGTTAGATCCATCCTGTACATCCACTAAAACACACGTGAGTCCCTCAAGGTCGTATGAGGTTTACTTTATTCTTATATTAGTACCAGGGGTAATCTGGGTGTCTAAACCTAATGAAATTATCTGTCTGAAACTTAAAGAGTTAGTCATTTTTCAGACTAATGCAGATGTATATTCAGTAATTGTCACTTTAATTAATATACAATAAACAAATGCAGAATGATTAGTAAGGTTAATTTTAGTTACAACCGGCCCTTCGAGGACAACCCCAATGCCAATGCGACCCTTTGTCAAAATTAGTTTGACACCCCTGCACTAAAACATATTTTGCACCTTTTTTAAATAATTGAGATTGCATTGCAAGGCACTTGAAAACAGGCTATCAAAAGTATGGAAAGGCAGTTATTATAGAAACAAAATTTAATTTACATTAAAAATGCAACAGTATGACTTTCTCAACCATCTCAATGACTTAGCTTTATCTTTATCAAAAAGACTACATAGTATAACATGGTATTTTGTAGTGTTAAATAATAATGAAAAGTAATAAAAAATCCCACTAAATAAAAAAAAGCACACAAATGTAATAAATTCACAAAGAAGCAACATTTTAAAAGGCAATAATATTACATTTTCTACAAATGTAAATTATGTATTTTGTCAAGGTGCTGGTTATTGCTTTTGTGGTATATGGATTTCTTTTGTGGTATGGGGATGATAAAGTGTCCCCATTCTAACTAGTTTGAGACAAAGTTTAAAAAAATTGGTCCCTTTTCTTTCCTACACTTATTAATGTATAATGACATGCATACAAAGTGAATAACCAGTAGTTAATAAGAAGTAACCACAAAACAACCCTTACTCTTTACATCATGGTGTTCTTAAACCTCTACACGTTTGTCCATTTCTCCCAACACTGTTCGCGTTCTCGGCTTCTCCCTTCACTCTGGGTGGGGTATTTTATGATATAATCCAGGACACAGTGGAATGAAAGAGCGGCACTAACAGCAATTTATACAGGAAGTAGCTACTTTGGGGCAATGGTGGACCTTTAGCTAGCGCCACACAGGTTTCACACCGGTGACCTGTGCCACATCTGGAAACTATTCTGCTCGTGTTCGACTTGACCTGGCTGCACTGAGTAAACTCCAAACTTTTTTTTTTCCTCCTCCCCCAACAAGTTTTTTTTTTTTTTTATGCGTTTGTTGTCGGGGCGGCGGTGACCCTGACACGGGAGGCAGTTGGGAAATGATGTGTAATTAGTCGCCGGGAACACGACTCCTTTTGGCTTAAAACATGCCCTCAAATCACGAGCGTTTGAGTCGGCTTGACAAGAGGAGGGCAAGAACGAAACAGCGTGTGTTTGAAAGAGTGATCCATGTTACTAATTATCAGTGGTAGCATTGATTTTTGTGATTTAAATGTTATGACAGCTGAAATCAAGATCAAAAGGAGGTGAATAAGGTGAAAAACTAAGTGATGTGTTCTAACATGATTAAAGAGTTTACATTTAGTATTATCAGTGTACTTGATTTTTGTGATTTAAATGTTATGACAGCTGAAGTCAAGATCAAAAGGAGGTGAATTGAGGCTAAAAAAAACAAGTGCTGTGATGCTACAAGATTAAAAGAGATGCATGTTATTGATTAATTTCAGAGTTATGACAACAAAAATCAAGATCAGAAAGGATTTGAATTGTGGCCAAAAAAGTAACAATTTGTGATGCTAACATGGTTAAAAAGTGATACATGGTACTAATTAACAGTAGTAACATTTCTTTTTGTGGTGATTTAAATGTTATGACAGCTGAAATCCAGATCAAAAGGAGGTGAATGAAAGCTAAAAAAAGTCATGTGATGCTACAAGATTAAAAGAGATGCATGTTATTGATTAAATTTCAATGTTATGACAACAAAAATCAAGATCAAAAGGATTTTAATTGAGGTAAAAAAAGTAACAATTTGTGATGTCAACATGGTTAAAAAGTGGTACATGTTACTAAGTAACAGTAGTAACATTTCTTTTTGTGGTGATTTAAATGTTATGACAACTGAAATCAAGATCAATAGGAGGTAAATTGAGTCTAAAAGTAACAAGTGATGTGATGCTAACATGATTAAAAGAATAATACATTTTACTAAAGATAGGTAGTAACATTTCCTTTTGTGGTGATTTAAATGTTATGATAACTGGAATTAAGATCAAAAGGAGGTGAATTGAGGCTAAAAAGTAAGAATTTGTCATGCTGAACAAAATCAAAGTGAAGGTAAAAAATAAACACACGAACTTGCAGAGGTAAAACATCAAAGGGATTAAAATAAACTAAACAAAAACATTGCTTAAAAACAATACAATGTTTCAAAATAGAACAGAACTTGGATTTGATGAATAAAAATATGTGGCATAGCTTTTATCATATTTACAAACAACATTCATTCTTAGCTGCAATAGTAAACAATTAAAGTTAGGTAAAAAAAACAAAATAAATAAAATAAAAATCACAGGCATCATTTTTAAACACAAAACTTTGGGATAGTCTAGGTGTAAATAGAGCAGTTCTGTGCCACAATGTGCAATTATTATAGCTAAAAGAACAAGATTTCTCTCAAAACAAGCAAAAAGAGGCTCTTCTACTGAACATGGGACAGTCAATTTTGGGGAGATTTAAGCACACTCAGAATTTAAATACAAGTTTTTAAAATAACTTTTAGTTTAGGAAAAAGATTTAAACTAAAAAATCATGGAATTGGCCAAAAAGTTACACCGCACAGTATGCCTTCAAATCAATCAAATTTTTGGTCCCAAACTTTTCCTAATATTGACCCAAGCTAAAGATCTAGAACAATGGTCAACAATTGTTTTCTAATCGAAGGGCTGTACCCAATGATTGTTAGAAGAAATTAGTATTATTGAAAGTACATTTTTATCAAACATAGGCTATTTCATCTACTGTTATTCCATTTTATTCTGCCATTTTTAGTGCAAACACATTCACGCCACAGTTTGCCCAGGTCTGATTACGCTCCGGCTTGTATCTTTTCATGTGCTTTTTGACGGAGCAGCAGACAGCCAGTGATGCAATGTTTGATTCCTACGCGGCACTCGGGGTATCGGGCGGTCTGCGACTATCCGCGCGCAATATTAAACAGCGTCGTGTCTGCCTATCAGCCCGGTCCAAATTAACCGATCAGTATGCTGGGGCGTGCGCCGCGGTTAGATCAATGCATGAAACGGTTTGGAAATCTCCTTTGATACACCATTTCCCAGCTTGAGCGACTTGACGAAATAACTCTTGAAACAGTGGCAACCGAATTTCACATGCCAGACTTTTTCACAAGGTACGACTTTAGACATGTTAAGACTTAGAGCTAAAAGAGCTATTTAAAAGTGTTGCCTTTAACTTATCCGTAAGTTCAATTTCAAATAGAAGGTTGGAGAAATTGAATTTTTTGGCCAGTGATAAGTTATTCAATGTGATGCAAAGTCACAGTGTTTCTACAAGGATGGAGAGGTCAAATTTAAGACTTTTTAAAGACCTTTTTAGGACGACCAAAGCCAAAAATGACAAAAGACCAACTCCCGAGTCATGATCTAGAAAATTTCACAATGCTGTTTCTAATGCAAGGTTTCTAATGAGTGCTAGTATTATACTTTGACAAAGTGACATAATCCAACAAATACAGAATGCAAAATATGCAACAAATGTGTGCTTCACATTTATATCTGTGTCACAATAACAAAGCAAGAAATGAGTTAAAAGCTGTTAAAAACTAGTTCACATTCTGAAAATGAGGTACCCCAGCTCTACTTTTGTGCCTCTCGTCTACCTTTTTAAAGCACTCAAAGTACTTTTACATCAAGGAACCACTCACCCATTCACACCAGTGTGCACAGACACTGGGGTGAGGAGGGTTAAGTGTGTTGCCCAAGGACACAATGATAATTCACTTTAGTCGCCCACTGTGGCACCTGGTGTTCCAGCAGACTCCCCCACAAGTCTTGACTGAGCTTTGTCCTGCTTTGTGTTTGAGATTTGGCATTGTCAACAGGTAAATTATTTTCACTCTAAACAAGCTTGAACTAATGGAAAAACTTGTAACCCCCCAAAAATCAATATTTTAAACAAAAATTGTGGAAAGTTTCACTTCCACATTTGACTGATATAGTACAGAGCAGCGGAGTCCAAAGTAAAGCTTGGGGGCCAAACTTGGCCCTTCAGAGGACTTATTTCGGCTCACACTGCATAGATTACAACTGCGGTGCAGCCGGACTTGAAAAGTTCGAGTGGCACTCACACAGCATACAGTGCTGTCCGGTGCCTCCGGATCCGTTTCATTAGCTTCAAATTTTGACTGGACGTCGGAGCTCGGCTGAGCCTTTTCCCTAACAAATAATCAATTCCCACAAGAGATGTGGTCTTGCATGCATGTGCGAGGATCAAAGCAGATGATTGCAGCTGCACTAGAGAAGCTGCAGACTGAATGTGAGCTGTTCTCTGCATTAGGACTGGACTAAGACAGGACCGGAGCTGCACGGGGTGCAGTGTGAGTCCGGGTTTAAATTGGATCGCAAAGAGATGCAGGAATTTGTTAAGATTTTTGGTCTGATTGTCAATGTACAGCAGATCAAGTATATTGAACTGAAACGTGTTAATAATAAGGCAAATAAACTTCTTAATGCAACATAAAATTATATTTGGTCGTTGGCATGCTGCAAAATCATTCATATTGGCGCTTTGAGGAAATAGTTTGTACATTCTAGCCTGATGAGAAAAAAAGTTTGGGCAACTCTGGTTTTAGAGTGGCAAAAGGAATGAATCGCAAAGGAGGATTTCCAACAAATTAACAAAGCCATTCAACTAACACTTGAACTTTTCACTTTTAACTAAATTTGTTTTGCACATGTGTTTCTATTAAAACAATACGTTATACAAGCCACAAGTGTGATTCAAATTCACCTTTAATAATCTTGAAAAATAAGTTTTAACCTCAAACTGGCATTATTTCAGCTGTTTCTATGAAGATATTGTTTTATCTCCGACGTATCCTCTTTTGTCTTCTCCTGCTAACTCGGTGCCACTCTGAAATCTGAACAAATGAGTCTACAAAAGGGAGACTAATACGCTCATAGTGCCGCATTTACAAAATATCGAATGTGTCTCCTTAATAAGCACTCACTCTCAAGGCCGGCTTCGTTTCAGCTCTGTTTGGAGTGCGTACAATGCCACCTCCTTGACAAAACATCACCAACAAACGCCAAAAAAACTCTTAATTTCTTAGAAAAAAAAGAAGAAGCAGCAGCTACAAGGACACTTCACCGGTCACACCAGGAGCAAGCTGCTTTCTAATATCGACAAAGACGACTCTTTTGTGTTCTGATGAGGCCTGAACTGCGGTTAGCCGATTCAAAATCTTCAAATGAACTGCGACCGCCAATGCATTTAAAGAAAGACGCTTTGAAGTAAACATGATAAGGGATTAAAAAATGTAGACAAAGAGTTATATTATCAATAACATGTTTTTAGTTAAAGATCTTTTTCTGTTTGCATAAGTCACCCAAGTCATAATTTAAGTGGTATGACTTATTGAAGTTAGAAGGTTAAGAAACAGACAGAATAATAATCAAAGAAAATGTAGCAAAAACTAGAATAAACAAAAACTACATGAAAGAATTTTCCAAAGAACGCTAAACTAAAACACTTTACTAAAAAGATACAATGTTGCCTTTGTTTAAGCTTTGAATTAGTTCATGTTCTTTTCTTGTTTAGTTAATGAACTTTACATAAGCCACACATTTCATAATGTAAGTGTTTTGACTACTTTGTTTGACAATAAATAATGAATTTAAGATACAAGGTAAAAAAAAAAACAGATCAAAGTCAGGAGCAAAAACTAGAATAAACAAGACAACTTCAAAGAACTTAAGTAATAAACTTCTTTTGAAGAGCGTTAAAGCAAAACAAAATCATTCTTAAAAGCTTTTGTTTACACGCTGTAACAACAAGCGCTAATGTAGCCCTGATTCAGACGTGTTTAATGTGTTATATTATTAATGAAATGTTTTGTTGTTTTTTTTTGTTTCTTTTTATTAATTTTTTCAGTCAGTTTGCACAAGTCACAAAAGTCAAATGCTACAACTGTGATTTAAAATTAAGTACAGAAATTGATTAAATTAAGTTTTAAATCAAAGTGAAAGTAGCAACAACTAGAATAAACACAATCTGAAAGAACTCAAGTAATAAACAAACTTCTTATGAAGAGCGCTAAAGCTAAACAAAAACATCTTTAAGCATACAATGTAGCAAACTGGCCTTTCTTCTCCATTTTAGTGTTAATGTAAAGTGATTTAGACTTGAATTTAGAAATGTATTTGTTATATTATCAATAACTCTAACTATAAGTCTGTACATTAGAGGGAGTGACATAAGCTTGAAAAACTGTTTGTTCCTAAATGAGACCCAAAAAACTAAAAAAACAAACAAACAAAAAAGTACCAAACAAATTTTCATATATAGCTAACAATGTTCCCAAATCTTTTCAACTTGACTCCCTAACTCCTGATTTTTGCTGCTGTCCAACATAAAATGTAATCATCTTGAGAAAATATTTTTTGACAATAAATAAATAAACTTGCTGATTAATTAACTAAGTGCAACAATGAAAAAAAAAATAAAATAAATAAACTTCCATAGTAGCTTGTGCTAACTTTAAACAAGGACGGAATCATTTTGACATGTGTTTACACTCGTTATCTAAGTATATATTTTGAACATATTTAGATTTAAGTCTTTTAGCAAAAACTAAATAAATCAATCAATTAACCATCAAAAACAAAAATCTTGGTTCGTAATTAGCCAGCTGAGACACACAATCTCATCTTTGACAAGTCACTTTATCCCAACAATATATTTAAAATCCCAAAATGGAAGTATCTTAGTGACATCCATATCACGACTAGGCTTGTCCTGGATAAAAGAGCGCCGCTTTGGTAAGTACCTGCTAGCAGCTACTTATATCTCTCAAAGTGTAGCTAATTGCCTCAGACAGTGGTTTATAAGCAGTCACCTGGGTGTTGCTATTACGGGATGAGACGCGGGCTGCCAGACGCTCGCGACGGATCTGCCATATTTACATCTAACACGTGACGCCGGAGTTATCTTCCCTCGATAAGCGTTTACGATGAGCAGTATTAGCGTTGTGAGGTGGTAAACATAAACAAACAAGTGTAGAAAAAAAAATAAAGGGTGATGTTCTGTTGTTTTAACACGTTGATAATGGTGTTAGAAAATGAACTGTGAAAGTGTATGTGAATCATGAATCAAAGCATTATGTTCTCCTGATACTTGGTTTTCAATGGGTTTTAGATAGTGACGTGAAGATACTATTTTTTTGAATGGATAAGAATATGGAGTACCAGTATTTTGGGGGTAATTTTTTTATACCTATGCTCAATAGTGATTCAACCAGTAGCAAAATCAATACTGCCTCCAAAACAAAAACTGCATTGACCCTTTTTTGTCCTGCCCACTTTGCTTGGAAATGCACTTCCTGTTTAGCTCTGTTAAGGTAGCTTCTGTGTTTGTTTGTCTGTCTTGTGGGGCATTTTAATTAAATATAATGACAGTTAAAATAAACCTATCGACTGAAATCTACAGGCTAAATGCAGCTAAACAGGAAGTGCAAGTCCTAGAAAAGTAGGCGGAACAAAATAGGCTAAGAAGCAAAATAGGGCTTCTTAGTATATTGACTATGCATATTTTTTTGACCATGAAGATCTTGCTGCATGGATGTCATTGATTCTGACTTCGCCAATTTAAATAACCGCTACAAACTTCTTTGTACACTTTGACATACAATCCATAACAAAAAGAACAGTGCAATGGCTGAAACTAGAGTTGCACCAATCCATCTTTTTCTGATACCCTATATCGACCAATGAGGACTGGAGATAGCTTTTTGGTCCTGAAACATACAGTATGTAGCAAGTTAAAAAAATGTGTCACAATAGAATGATCAGCAAATGTATCACGCAAATAACAACTTAACTTTCTGGGAATAAAATGGTAAGCATTATTACACATTCTGGGTCACGTCAGTCAATAAATAAGTCTTATTGTGTCCAATTAAAGGAATTACCAGAAGATCTGGAGAAAAGATATCATGGAGCCACCTGATTAAGCAGAAATTGATGGATTAACACTGATGCAGGGATTGATCCCAGTATCGGAACAGTGCATCTCTAGCTGAAACCATTGCTAGTGACTGCATAACTTGGGGAAAAAAGTGTAAGCTTGAATAGCTTTAGCTCATCAAAGTATAAAATGTTGCTTGAAAGTGCTTATTCTGTAAAAACCTTGCTATGTTGTGCAAAATTGTGAAAAAATACAAAAACGTTTATAAAAACTGAGTTGGAAATGGCCGTGTGCATTGAGGTAGAATTGAAAACAACATTGCGCTGATCACAAAAAGTTTGGAAAAATGAAAAGATAAAACAATTAGGAAATACAGAATAAAAGAGAAAAATAGGAATTCGAAGAGGAGAAGACAAACTAAATGTCGATCCTACCTGTGCTGCTCCACGGCCTCGTTGTCGGGCAGTTCGGCTCCGCATACGTTGCACCTCTCGTGTTGGTTGCGTGCCTCCTGCTTCATGCCCACAGCCAGCTCGCCCAGCTTACTGAAGAACTCCCTCTGGATGAAGCTAGGCGGAAGCAGCCCTCCGTAGGCGCTAAAGTCCATCGACATAGCCAGCGCCGGAGACATGGGCAGCGCCGAAGCCATGGACACCGGCATGGACATCACCGCCTCCGCTTTGTGATTGGTCGGCAGGGCGTAGAACTGCGCCAGGTGTTTCTCCGTCATACCCGCCATGGCTTCCAACCCCATCTGACTGACTTCTACCGGCTGGTCGCCCATTCCGTCGTCACGGACGTAGTGTAGCTCCCTCGCGCTGGTGATGACGCTGCTCCTCGTAGGCGTTCCCGGTCCGTCACGATTCCTGTCTTCGCCGCTCCTTTCGCCGTTACTCGCCTCCGTGTGGTGAGGGCTTCCGTGTCCGTTCCCGCCCATGTCCACTTGCATCATCTCCGTCTTGATCTCGGGCATGAGGTGGTGCGAGTTTGTGGCGTGAAGGATCTGCTCGGAGTGAACCCTTGCTGGAGAAGTGATTGCCCGATGCTCATCAAACTATCCACCGCGGCTTTGGTCGGACTCAGCGCCGACATTCCGAACGACGTGGACACCGACGGGCTCTGGTCCACCATTCCAGACATGGCCGACACCTGATGGAAGTGGCTCTCTGCGGAATGCTTTCGGGAATTCTTGTGGCCCTTGCGCTCTTCATCATCCTCCGTGCTGGCATCGTTGACAGTCACCTCAACGTCATTTTCGTCGGACGATTGAATGGTTTCGAGGATCTTGAGGCATTGTTCCTCTAGGTATTCGATTTCGAGAATCTCTGCGGCGTACAGGAGGTCGTCCAAGTCCTCCACCTTGGCTTGGAGCGTGGCAGTGTAGGCGTACTCGAGGATTTGCTGGAAGGTCTTTGGCGATAGAAAGTCCAGGGTGTAGTGCTGGCTGCTGCGGTGGAAGAGGATCTCGAACATCTTGCTGGTGCACGCGAGGACCGTGCGGTGTGCGTGGAACTCCTGGGTGTCCACCATGATGACGACGTCGCACAGTGTCCCCGCCAGGCGCATCTGGTTGGCCTTGTGCAGCAGGGCGGTGGGGTGGTTGGGGTTCTGGAGCTGGATGGTGCCCATTTTAGTTAAGTCCATGGCGCGAGGTTGGTCGTCGGAGCTGTAGGGGTGTCTGTGGTGGGAGCGATCCGCGAGGCCCACTCATGAGGCTCGGCTTTGCTCCCGCTCAGCAGTGCGTCTCGCTAACGGTGTAAACAAGACAGGACCTGTGGAGAGACAGAGAGGAAGACGTGTGAATTCTGATGCACGGGCGGAACAATAGACACAGCAAGAAAGCCCAACATCGGTTTCATCTGCAGAGAAAGTAGAATTTTTTTTGTTTCTATCTAATTGCAACAACACTACAAAACCACCATGCATATTGAAAATTATTTGCGTTTGATTGAAGCTATGTTCAAGGTTTACTCTATAGATTTGATGCAATGCATAAACACAGCACACTTATGCTCATAGATTTTTCATAACGACATAAATTAATTAAAAGTATTTCTTTGTTTAAATATTTAGCATAGCAAACTCTATTGAAAGTGCATATTGGAAGCTATATCTAGAGGACATTTAACCATGTATATAAAATAAATGTTTGAATGAAGATAAGAGCTGGGAGAAGTTGAGTGAAAAAAAGATTGTTTCACCCTACACATCCACAATTTGACAAAATAAGTTATTCTAACAGAAAAATTAAAACTTAAAAAATATATACTTTTTTTAATGCAGATACATGGCAGGTAAACTATTGTTTAAATGCAGTTTTTGTTGTAATGCAAAAAGTGACTGGGTCTAATCACTGCCCCAGGAGAAAACACCATATTGAAAATGCGGAGATTTTGTTCATGTTTTGTCCCAAATGACAAAGTTGACATCTTTACTAGAACTCTGGTCAATATGTGATGAGGATAAAAACGTTAAGAACTATTTTTTCCCCCATTTTTTATGAAATTGTCATTCACAAATTTTCTACCACTTATTCTTGTCAGGGGTCACGAGTGACTGCAGCCTATCCCAGTAACTGTGGGCCTTAGGCGGGGGAACACGCTGGAAAGTGGCAAAATTGTTGCAGGGTTAGACAAACAACATTCACGCTCTTCTTCAGTAAAAGGGGAAATTTACAGTGACACTCAATCTAAATCTAATTTCATAAGTTTTTGGAGGTGGGACGAAACCGGAGAAAACCACAGTGACACGGGGAGAACACGCAAACTCCACCCAGAGAGATCGAGAGATGTTGATATGGTCTGACTCGGGAGTCGAAACCATGACTTTTTTATTGGGAAGCCAGAGCCAAACCGTGCACTAAACTAAATCGTCACGTCGTCTTTTTGCTTTATTTGTTTATTGTTTATGTGTTTTTTGTTTGTTTTTGTTTAAATACAATAAGAAAACAGCTGTTTAAATACAAAAAAAAAAAACAATAGACCCAAGCTTCTCTTATTGGTGAGTGAAAGCTGGATTTAACCAACTAAAAAAGTTTAGTTTAGTTGGTTATATTCCATCAATAGTTTCCCTTTACATGATAAAAGTCAAGGCAGTTATAAGGCCACATGAAACACATTTTTTTTTCTTTAATACCATTACTCTGCAATAAAAAAGAAAAAAAAAACACAAATTTAAAATGTGTTGATTTCTGAGGTGACTAGACTCATTAACATTTTGCATTGCACAAATAAACGACATTTAGACATTTTAGGCGCCCTCTACTTCATTGCAAAACTATTGACCTGCAGAATGTTGTGATGTCGCCATTACGTAACATTACTAAATTCAATATTATGACATCCCTGTTAGATCAAAACTTCCTCATTTCACTTTTACACAGCAGCCTTCCCCAAACACATTACATTATCACCAATCCTTCTCCATCATACGCGCGCCCGCTTTTACATCAGCGAACGAATTGGGTTACATTTACAATCTGTCCATCTCAAGGTTAAGACGGCGGGTTCTCAAATCAGACGTACACATACACGTGGGAGCGCGCGGCGGGAATGGTAAACAGGCGGGCGCGCGGGCATTGTTCTTTAAAATGAGCGCTGTATTGACTGTAGACTGGCAAAAAGGGAGGGGGGAGAGACAATTTGTGAGCCTGTGTTCGGGCGCGCATACCAATGGACAAAACCAAGAAAATACTAAATAAATGCATAGGTGTCTTTATTGTCACTTAAACAGATTGCGATGTCAGACTTTTTTTTCTACTTCTGTGGAATTGTCTCAAACGGGCATCGGCAGCAGCCTCCCTGAAATTAAATAGCGTCGTGTTCTGTATTCCTATCACAGAGAGTGGCAGAGTGTTGTGGCCGGTGAGAGAGAGAGAAGGAGAGGAGAGAGGAGAGAGAGAGAGATGAAAAGGGAGAAAGGAAGTATAGTGTAGAAGAGAGAGAGGAAAAAGTAGCAAGAGTAAGAGAAGAGATGGATAGATAGAAAGACAGAGAAAGAGATGAAAAGGAGAACAGAAAAGTAGTTAGAGAGAGAGAGAGAGAGATGAAAAGGGGAAAGGGAGAAAGACAGGAAGCATAGTGGAGATGGGAGAGAGAAAAGTAGTGAAAGAATAAGAGGAGAGATGGACAAAAAGAGAGAGAAAGAAGATTGAGAAAAGGAGAGAGAGAGATGAATGGGGAAAGGGAGAAAGAAACAGTAGAGAGAGAGTAAGAAGAGATGGCTATAAAAATGGAGAGAGAAGAAAGAGAGAGAGAGATGAAAAGGGAAAAAGAAAGGAAGTGCAGTAGAGAAGGAGAGAAAAAAGTAGTGAGAGTAAGTGAAGAGACATAAAGACAGAGAGAGAAGAGAGAGGGAGATTAAAAGGGAAAAGGGAGAAAGAAAAAGTAGTGAGAGTAAGAGAAGAGATGGATAGATAGAAAGACAGAGAAAGAGATGAAAAGGAGAACAGAAAAAGTAGTGAAAGAGTAAGAGAAGAGATGGACATAAGGACAGAGAGAAAGAGAGACGAAAAGAGGAAAAGGAGAAAGAAAAAGTAGTGAGAGAGTTAGAGAAGAGATGGACATAAAGACAGTGAGAGAAGAGAAAGAGAGAGAGGGAAAGGGAGAAAGACAGGAAGCACAGTGGAGAAAAGAGAGAGACGGACAAAGACATAGAGAGAGAGAGAGAGAGAGAGAGAGAGAGAGAGAGAGAGAGAGAAAGATGAAAGGGAGAAAGGAAGGAAGCATGGTAGAGAAGGGAGAGAGAAAAGTAGTGAGAGAGTTTAAAAAGATGGACAAAGACAGAGAAAGAAGAGAGAGAGAGGAAGAGACAGATGAAAAGGGAAAAGGGAGAAAGGAAGCATAATGGAGAAGGGAGAGAGAGAAAGTAGTGAGAGAGTAAGAAAAGAGATGGACAGAGAGAGAGAGAGAAGGAGAGAGATGCAAAGGGGAAAGAAAAAAGAAAAAGTAGTAAGAGAAGAGATGACAAAGAGAGATGAAAGAGAGAGAGATGAAAAAGGGAAAGGGAGAAAGAAACAGTAGAGAGAGAGTAAGAAGAGATGGCTATAAAGATGGAGAGAGAAGAAAGAAAGAGAGAGATGGAAAGGGAGAAAGAAAGGAAGCACAGTAGAGAAGGGAGAGAAAAAGGTAGTGAGAGTAAGTGAAGAGATGGACATATAGACAGAGAAAAAAAGAGAAAGAGAGACATGTAAAGAGGAAAGGGAGAAATAAAAAGTAGTGAGAGAGTAAGAAGAGATGGACATAAAGACGGAGAGTGAAGAAAGAAAGAGAGAAAAAAGAGACATGAAAAGGGGAAAGACTGAAAGAAAGAAAGAAAGAAAGAAAGCATAGTGGAAAAAATGAGAGAGAAAAAGTAGTGTGAGAGTAAGAAAAGAGATGGACATAAACAGAGAGAGAAGAGAGAGAGAGAAAGAGAGATGAAAAGGCAAAAGGTGAAAAGGAAGCATAGTGGAGAAGGGAGAGAAAAAAGTAGTGAGAGAGTAAGAGAAGAGATGGACATAAAGACAGAGAGAGAGGAAAGGGAGAGAGAAGAGAGAGATGAAAAGGCAAAAGGTGGAAAGGAAGAAAGGAAGCATAGCATAGTGAAGAAGGGAGAGAGAAGAAAGAAAGATAGAGGAGTGATGTTTGAACCGGGAGACAGAAAAAGGGATAGAATGAAGGGACAAGGGCGAGCTAGAGAAAGAAAGAAAGAAAGAAAGAAAGAAAAAAGAAAGAGAAGAGACAGATGCACAACAAATAGAAAGAAAGAGAAAGGGAGAGGAAAAACAAGCAAAGGACAAAGAAACAGCAAATCAACAGTAGCGATGAGCTGCTATTTTAGCAAATACAAAAAAAAGAAGCTAAAAGAGGCACATTTAGAAGCATTAATAGTTTGGAAATGGACACAGTTATTTATCTAAACATGCAATACATTAGAAAAAGGAAATAGAAATTTTCTTTGAGTTTAAGTTTAGGCTTCAAGTTACTAAACAGACCAAAACGTGAGGCTATTTTAGGTTTTCGCCTCAAGTAAAAAGGCGTGAAAACGTGCTCAACATACGTTTTTGACATTTTGTTGTACGTTTTCTTCAGAGAATGTGCGCAAATTATTACCTGCTGCAATTTACAAACTCGTTTGGCAATTGTCACGAGTTTTTCGAGTTCTCATTGCTGCTGTGTGTGTGTGTGCGGCTCTGATGATTGCAAAAGACGCAGCCCGGGGACATTGCACTAACACGTTGCACTGTACAGTCTGTGTTGTCGCTCTACTGTATCGGCTCAACACGAGAAGGACTTTTTAAGATATAGTTAAAGAAATGTAGTGTATATTCCAGAATCAAAGACTGTCCATTATGCAATCAAGTTTTGGAGGAAAAAAAAACTTTTCCACATGGACAACACAACTCCAAAGAATGCCACGTGTTGCTACTTTTTCGCCAAACAATGGATGACTGTACATCCTCTGCTTTCAAACAAAATGTGAAGACTCATGAGACAAAAATTCAATTATGTGCAGACGGAGAAGGTTTTTCTTGATTTCTTTTTTGTCATTTTAAAGCAAACTATTTAATTTGAACTTTTGATTGTATAAAGATGTTGTTTTTTTTTGGGCAGCACAATACAAATTAGACTGTGGAATTGTCCAAGTTTACTTATACTAATTTTCTACACTTACACATTTGTGCATTTCATTTTCAAATGTTTCAGCTCAGCTCCCTATATCCTTGTTTTTCACTCAGTGTGCCGGGGAACACTAAAGCATTCCTTGACATAATTCCAATTGTGAATTGAAAAAAAAAAAAAAATCAGATTCATATAAAGTCCTATGCCCCGGTACGTACATAATTTACCACTGTAGAGTGCAAATCAATCACTAGTGCTGAAGTTATCATTACGGCCTTTTTTCCCCTCACACGTCTGACTAAAATCGGTAGAGGAGAGTGGGGTTAGTTGTCACACGTGTAGGTTGTCACAATCACTGTATCTCAGCTTGTGAATGGTGCATTTGAAAGAAAGTCAGATACGAATGTTCATTAAATGAACCAAAATTCACTCACTAAAACATTTCTGTAAACATTTGTTCAAGTTGGTGATAAGACGACATCAAAAAATTTTATAGCAAAAAGTACATTTTCAGATGTACTATTTTTTTCCCAAAAATTTGTTGAAAGCTTAAAACTGTTGACATTACAAAGAGAAGAGTCAGAGTGACAGGACTATTCATATGCCTAACAGGCTCTGATCAGAAGTGAAAACTTTCTCCAAACAAAAGAAAGACAGTATGTAATTTCTGCGTACATTTTTTTGTGGTAAATATAAAAATTGGTATAGCTGGTGTTACAGCTGAGACTAGATTAGGCATATTTGGGGTTTTGACCGTTCCTTTTTAATAGCTGAAGTCATGAGGTAAAAATGAGTTTTAGAGACCTAAAATTACAACAACAACAAAAAAAGTCCTATTAAAATGTTTGCAGTAGAAACTGAGTCTGATTCATTCCAGAATGGCATTGACTCTAAATAAGAGGGACACAATGACATTTTTTTTTGAACATTTCCAGGTGGTTTATAGTTTGTTTTCTTCAGATACTGAACAAAAATGAATTTATCAACAACAACACAAGTGGGACAGCCCTTTGAAGGACGCCGGAATTAGAAAGGGTTTTATAGGATACACGATGACATGGACAACATTTGAAAGACTAAATACATATTTGAAAGAAAATAACTTGATATCAGTTTTGCACCAGATGAAATTAATTTGTAGTCTCTAATCTAAGTCTAAGAATAGGGAAAAGCGCATTTCTTTAGGACTCTTATAGACGGTTTGACAATAAATAGTTCTGTTTGAAACTGTAAAAACTGGGTACAACACCTTTAACTTGAGATTTAGAATGAGCTGTGCCAAGACAATTCTCAACCAAACTGTTCCGCGACTCAAGAAAGATTGAAAAACACTGCCCTATATCACGAGCCCTCTTGGTTACACTTTGCATTTGAAGAATAACAAAATAAATACATGTACAATTACTATGGGAGACAGAGAAGTCCACTTTTTAGAATTTTCTAATTGAATCTTTTGGATAATTCCCTGTAAATTGCAAATAACAACTTTTGTTGCAACAGAACACAGACATTCCCACACATTACGTTAGCCTAATTTTTCATTCAAAATTCACTCCAAATCCCCTCGATTCTTCCTCCCTTTGCACAAGAGGTCAACGCTCTCATCATCTGAAATATCAATATTGCTGCTGACTGTGCTGTCTGCCAACTCAGCGCTACATTTGTTCCCTGCGCTTGAACGGGAACCAAGAAAAAGACAACTTGTTCGTACAGCCTGGTTTACTTCTTTAACAAGCTGAAAGAGCCTCTTATTACTTTATTCTCACAATAATTTTTTTTTTCAATATTTTGGCTTTAAAAAACTGACAAAATTTCAAAATGAGAGCAGTCACTTCTTTGAGACTTTCTCACTGTTAAAGTTGAAAATAAAATGAGCAAAAACAGATATGTGCAATGCTTGAAATGTAGTTTATCTGACATGTTATAGTACAAATGTGTGGTTTTCTACTCAAGCAAATACCACAAAAATAGCATTTATAGGCCTTATTTGTTTATAGTAAATTTAATATAATCTATAATTTAGCTGTTTTGTTGTGACCGCAGAGATCAAAGTTTGAGGAAAAAAAGTACCGTCTTATAATCCTGAAATTATCAGTATTGGATTTCTGCCTAATTCCCAAATAGGTTTTGCTCACTTTTCTGCTTTAGTTACTTAAACAGCTTTGAACTTGGCAAAGGTGCAACTGCCAGCTTCAAATAGTTACATTCAAACATCACTTTCAAACATAAAACATACACACAAAAAAAACATTTGATGAATTCCTACAACTCCAAGAAACCTTCATCTAAACATCCGCTTTCTAACACAAAATATAAACGAGAGAACATTTAAAAACACATGCCAACTCTCACAACACCAAATTGTTACATTTATGTTTTGAAACGTGGATTCAAACATTTTTCCAACAAAAAACATAAAACAAAAACATATTTATAAACACCTTCCAACTCTCACGACTCCAAATTGTTACATTATGTTTGGAAACTTGCCTCGTCTGACAAAAAACATAAACCAAAAACATTTCTGCCAAAACCTCCAGCTCCAAATTGTTGCATTTTGCGCACGAAAAATGCATCCAAATATCAACTTTCTAAAACAAAATATAAAGAATTAAAAAAAATAAAATAAATTGCCAGCTCTACGCACATTTCATTTACTCTTTGATTTGTGTATCTAATAAACCATGGTCTAATAAAAAACAAACAAAGTTGCCTATTCTTTAAAAATGGTTGAATTGTACACATGTAACGTGCATCTACACCAGGAGTCTGCCAGCTTTAACCACCAAAAGAGCCGCATTGGCCCAATTTAAAGGAAAAGTCAGAACGAGCCGTCGCTGTAATAATAATGATTTATAAAAAGTCACATTTGAAAATGCTTGTCTGTTTCTACATTAGTAGATTTTAGATGCATTATTAATATATAAAGGAGAGAAGCTTTGGGCTGGCGAGATTTGTCAAAATTTGAGCTACATTTTTAAATTTCTTCAAACATTATTATATTGTTAGAGTCCTGCAGAACTTGATTCTCCTGTCCCTACTTCAGTGCTCACGTTATGTTTTATCATCAATTATCACAATGTGAGTGCTGATAACAACAGAGAAGGTTATAAAGAACTTGCGATGCGTTCAGCTCCATTTGATATTACAAAGATTTAGTTTACCTTTTATAGTGTAATTCTTCATTCAGTTCATCAAAGTGCAACACTGCAGAGCCCTTATCTAATCAACTTCTTTCTAACATAAAACAAAAAAAAAAAACATTTACAAACACCTGCCAAACTCTCACAACTCCAAACGGCTACATTTACCGATGAAACGTGCATCTAAACATCCGCTTTCAAACACAAAACATAAACAGGAGAAAATTTAAAAAACGACTGCCAACGCCAAATTGCTACATTTGCATTTTAAAACGTGCATCCCAAACAGCCTTTTCCTAACGCAAAACATCAAACAAAAAACACATTTATAAACACCTGCCAGTTCTCACAACTCCAAAATGTTACATTTACTCTTTGAAAAGTGTATCTAAACAGCCGTTGTCTAACAAAAAACATAAACATAAAGACGTTTAGAAATATTTGCCAATTCTCCAGCTGCAAATTGTTTTATTTTACGCATGAAACGTCCATAAGCCAGGGCTCTGTACCTCTAACAACAAAAGAGTCACAATGGCTCAATAAAAAAACAAAAAAATCAAGTCAGAATGAGTCGTAAATGTAATTAATACTAAAGACATTAACAAAAAATAAACAAATTTTAGGTGAATTTACGCAATTTCAATAAGTAGACTCAAATAATCTGTCACTTCCTACATTCTTCTATTAGATGCATTATTAATATATAAAGAAGAGATTCCAAAATAACTATTCTAAAAAAGTTTTTCTCGGGCGGATGACATTTGCCAAGAATGCAGCCAAATTTTATTTGAATGTTAGGGTTTCCTGGAATCTGAGTTTTCCCTTCTTCTCCCTGCTTCACTCCTCACGTTATGTTTTTTTAAATTATTACAATATGATAGCTATAACAGCAGTGAAGAGTATACAGAGCTTGTAGTGCCTTTACCTTAGCACAGATCACATTTGCCATTATAAAGACAATATAATCTGTAGGTTTTTTTCCTCATTGTAGTGCAATCGTTCTAATATCAAAGCGTAACACTGCAGACTCTCTCTCCTTTGAACATAAACATAGTACAAAAGACGTTTATAAACACCTGTTAAACTCTCACAACTCCAAACTGTTACATTTACGCATGCAACGTGCATATAAACATCCTCTTTCTAAATCAAAACACGAACAAGAGAAAATTTAAAAACACCTGCCAACTCTCACAACTCCAAATTGTTACATTTTACGCATGAAACGTGCATCTAAACAATGCCTTTCTAACACAAAACATAAAACAAAAGCACATTTACAAACACTGCCAGCTCTCACAACTCCAAATTGTTACATTAAACGTGCATCTAAACAACCTCTTTCTACAAAGCGTAAACACCTGCAAATTCATACACAAAGCTACATTTACGCATTTTCTTAACATCCTACCAGTTCCAACTTGATAATAAGTCAAGCCACGAATTACGCAGCGAGTTTTGGAAGATTTTATTTTTGGGGGTAGACTTTTTATCCCCTCCACTGTACGTCACATTGATAGCATCGCACGTTTATTGTGAACCCAGGCAGCAGGAGCAACATTAGAGGTCAAACCTTAAAAAAAAACGCGGGCATTATCTTCATCTCTCGTGCCAATATAGTAGCGATTTACAAGCGCGCAGCGAGTGGGGGAGAAGCGAGAGATCGATGCTTGTTGCGCGCGGGTCTGGAGAAAGAAAGTAAGTTACAGTTTTTTGCAGAAGGGTCGTTACAAAATCGAGGAGCACGTCTAGACAGCTACGTAGACGAATTAACGTGACGGGGGGAAAACGCGTGATTGAGAAGATGGGGAATGAAATACGGGAGGGAGAATACTGAGGGGGAGACCCTTAAGCTGCACGATGAAAGGAGTTAGAGGATAGAGAAGCAAATGGAAGCGAACCCGAAACGGCAGCGGCAACGACAGCGGCGCGCCAGCCACAACAAGCATAAACAGCGTTCAATATTCCAGACGTGACTCCGCTCGGCACGCACGCACGCACGGCTGGCAGCAGACAGACGGCGACGTGTGTGTGTGTATGCATGTACGTGTGCGTGCTGGAGCAAATAATATCCAATAAAAAAAAAGTCAACCCCAAAAAACGTGCAACCGCGACGCACGCACCTGTGGACTTTGTTTGGGTGAACGAAGCGTGTCAGTCAAACGTTATTACGCACACCGGACCTCCTCGAAAACCTTTAAAACGTGATGCCAGCGGAGATCAAGCTGTCACGAAAAAAAAAAACGATGCAGAAATGTTACGATTCAACCCCTCAATTGCAATCACGTCAGTGTGAAATCAACCGGGGGTTTGAGCGTGTCGTAGTGCATACTAAAAACAGCAAAGGAGCGAGACGCAAATGGGGAAGGTAAAACGTGCAAACTTAGCTCGAGAAAGAAAGAAAAAAAAAAAACAGGACTGACACTTGTTCACGCGTGAGAAGATTACAAGTTGGGAAAAAAGTTGCGAGAAATCAAAGGTTGCACGGGGACAAAAAACTGCACACGTGTAGGATGAAAACGAAGCATCAGCGCGCGGTTAATGCCACTTGTCGCCCCGGGTTTAAACTGCGGTAGTCGCGTATAGAAAGCTGTACTCACCCACGGGTAGTTACGAGAGTTTTTTTGGAAAGGGATAAAGCAGCAGGTATAGATATCCGTCTTGCGTGAATCCTTATGTTTTTGTTGTTTTTTTTCTTCCACAGTTCGCAGTGCCCGCTCAGTCTCGCGTCCTCTCTTTCTGGCACAACACGCACGCACTAAACTGGCTGTGTCGGGGCTCCGGAGCGAATCGACACGGCGCTGACGTCAACTCTCCGCCACGGCACACAGTCAGTCACACAGTGTGGAGCGGAGAGTATAGGAGCAGGAGAAGGGTCGCTGCTGCCGCTGCTGCTGCTGGTTTGGCTGGAGAGGTATACGCACGCACACACACACACGGACACGCTAAAGGCTGACAAAGTGAGCCACCTACAGGGGAATTGTGTGTGTGCGCGCGGAGGGAAAGGCGAGGGAGCGTGGTTGGTGTGTGTGGTGGTAATGGACACGCCCCTCTGTCTGTCTGGGTCTGCCTGCCTGCTACTGTACGGCTCTACTGTACGAGGGGTCACGCGGGGATTCCGTTCGATAGCTCTTCTTCTCTGCGCGTAAATATGTAGAAGGAAAGCAGCGGCGGTGGGGAAAATGGAGGGAATGTTGGGTTATTGGTGTGCGTCGTTTGTCCAAAATTGTGCAGTTGGTTTGATTACGCACGCGTTTATTATTTATTGCCGGATGAAATATTAAGGACGTATTTGTTTATTTATAGAGATTAGATTTGTCCTGAAGTGAAACTAGACTGACCTGTTGTGATGAAATTGAGTAATGGCAATGAGCAATTTGATTTATTAACTGTTTGGAATTTAATATTAAACTTAATCATGCAGCTGCAAAGCGTGCAATGCTCTGAAAATGAGTTTTATTTGTATATAATGATTATGATAAGGCAGTAGGCTAACATTCCAAAATAAAATTAGAAGTGTGTATAATAAATATTGTAATACGAGTCTTTACATTGTTCTCAAGCAACATTTTTTCACTTAATAGGTCTATTGATAACATTTTCTGTTTTTGACAGGACTGCAATCCCAGTACTGTCTCATTTACATTGAAAAAAAAAAATCCTGATTAACCGAAATAGGCTTATCAAATATGAAAATCATGAATAAATAATGCAGCTTTAGTTACAAGACAAACTGTACACTCAATTACAAAAAGCCTACGACAAAACCTTCTGTAAAGGAACACGATGTAACTTACTTTGAGAGAACTGTTCCGCACTGAGATGTATTAATTAAAGGCACACCGTGTAACTTTTTGACCAAAAAGTGAACTTAAAGGTACAGTGTGTAACTTTCTGGTGGTGAAAAGTCACCTACATAGATTAGTAGAATTAGAAAGTTAAAACTATATTTTTGGACTTTCTGAATGGAGATGAATACATTTATGCCACAATATGAAAAAAATCCGCCAAGGAAACCACTTTTCTGCAAAAACAGACGTGTTTGGGCTCCTCCAAGTCAAATAATGACTATTTTGTGGCCATGCAAGCCCTCTCAGAGTAAAATAGCAGATTTTAAATAATTACGTAGTGTAACAAAGGCATCTAAATGACAAAAATACACATTTATTCAAGTTCTTTTTTGGCCAAAAAGCTGCACAGTGAACCTTTGAATAGAAGCATGTTTTTCTCGTTTTGATGGCTTTGCGACACTAAATAAATAACAAAAATGTGTTTCTTTACTCTGAGTAGGCCTTTATAATCACAAAATGAACTATTATTGAGGAAGGCCTTTAAATTTTGTTTTTTTTTACATTTTGGCATAAAACACATTTATCCCCAATAGGAATGTCCAATATTATGATTTTATCTTTTTATTGGATTGTGTAGTTGATGTTTCTCATCCAGAAAGTTACTTTAAATATACATTTGATAGATTATTCAACAAGTTCACCTTACAAATGCATTCTTGCTTTGAGCACAGGTGAGCCATAGGCCAGCCACAATAAAAGGACACTCTGAAACGTACCTTTTTTAAAATTTATTATTTGGGGGTTTGGAGAGACACCGTGATGAGATTCTAAGCTCCATTGTTGTGCCAATTATCCAGGAATGTCACCTCATTTTGTAGCCTGATAATGCATGGCCCCATGTTAAGTTGCAAAGACTTTTTTAGAAGCTGAAAACATTTCAGTTTTTACATGACCAGCCTAGGCATCGGACATTGAGCAATGTTTGAGATGCTCTGGATCAGCGCATATCACAGCGTGTTCCAGTTCTGAAAACATCCAGCAACTTTGCACCAACATTGAAGATGAGTGGACCAATATTCCACAGGCCACAATTCACAACCTGATCCAGTCTATGTGAGGGAGAAGCAGTGTTGCCAGACGTACCATAATTATTGTATTTGTTCAATAATTTCACCTGCTGTACAATGTACAATCAATAATTCTAAGTTGCTGTAAAATTCTATGTAAATGAACGATAATTTTGAAGCGCCAGGTATTTTCTTCGTCTGGACTAACTTGAGCTCAGCTAAAAGACTGAAAAACTGATCCAGGATAAATAAACACTTAGCACAGCATGAGCTTTAGTTAATATTATTGGTCAAACAGCACCAACAGTTCCTCTGTACTGAGTCCAAACGTAAATACACAATCATGCTGCATGAGCAATAATGAAGACATTGAATGAAGAAAAGAGTGAGTGAATCTATGTTTTACTTTACTTATAATAAAGTATGATTGAGTTCTATTGATAATTTAAATCTGATTGATTTGGGCTGTGAAAAGGAATAAGCTTGCTGTGAGATTCAATAAACATAGAAGCAATGTTGTATTACTGCACTTAAAAAAATCACTTCTGGAATGATTCAGCGTCATCTTAAGAAGTTTAATGTCATGGAAATTGCTCTGCTGGCCCCAAATTAACCAAAATACGATAATTTTGAGGCTCTGGTACGATAATTCAACATTTCCCATCTGGCAACACTGGGGAGATGAAGCAAAGTTTGATTCCCTAGACCCCCCTGCAAGTAAAAAATTGTACATTTCAGAGTGTTCTTTTATGTGGTCAGTCTAAGCATCTTAATCTGACAACTGTGAGTCTGTGGGCTGGATTATGTCAGCAAAGGAGAAGTGCTCACGATCAAAGATTTTGACAGATTTGTGAACAATATCTGAGAGAAGGGGTCAACATAGAAACAGTTTTAGATCTTTAAGTTCATCTCATAAAAAATGAGGGCAAAAACCAAAGTGTTCTGTTTATATTTTTGTTCAGTGTAAGTTAAATTGGGGATTAAACCTAAAGAGACTGAGAAAAGCTGAAGTCACGTGGCCACCAAGCAGGAAGGGATAGAAAATAAATGAATGTTTAATGCAAAAAAAAAAAAAAAAAAAAAAAACAGCTAAAAGAACATTAAAAAGATGGTGGCCTTGCTTTTGGAAATACAGTATAAGTGCTAATTTTATCATTTATCACACAAGCTCACTCAAAGTAAGTATAGCATTGAATTGAATTAGTGCTAAAAAAAAAAAAAAAAGTGCTTTCATCTAAATCTGTATTTGGCAAAAAGTTGTACTATGTGCCAATATGTTTTGCACACTTTACTTTAGTCTAGTTGTTGTCTTTGATCACACAACTTCTGCGTTATTTCAATGTATAATTAAAACACTAGATTGTATATTTTGCCTTCATTGATTTTGGGAAGAATGCTCTCTGGTAATAACATGAAATCACTAATTACCAGCATACATTTCAAATAATTCCAAATGTTTTCAGTTGTCTTTTGAAAATACAACATACTTTAGGACATTCTTAACCAAAAAAACAAAACAAAAAACAAAACAAAAAAACAGTCAATATTGTAAAAAATACAGTCAACATGTAAACCAGAGGCAGGTTTGGGAACATGAGACACACTTTTCATATAGTGCAACCAACATGATCAAAAGTTACACAATGAACCTCTTTCACATAGTCACATATATCATTTTAAACTTTTCCATTGAACTTACAGTGAACTTGTGCAGTCTGTTTGAGCTCTCCAGACAGTTACAGTCACAGCAGCTGTCCAATCACACAGGTGCTACGTCGTTAGCATCGTTACACCATGTGACACTGTACAGGTCATGTGACAATGTACAGGTCATGTGTTTATGATGAGAAGGTTACCGTCACTGCAGTCTTCAAGTACAAAGTCGTGATCCGAGAAATGAGCTACAGTAGAAACCAGCATGTGAGTAATATTTAACAATATTGGAAACATGGAGCAGTGATTTTCAAGTCATGTGCTGGGGAACACTCACAGACATCTATGGGGGCTACATGGTCAATTTGCACCCATATGTTAGTAGTAAGTGGCTGAAGTCGGATTTTTTCAATAAACACTAGTAAAATATAGACAAGTAGGTGGGGGTGGGTGAAAACTGAAAGAGCATCTCCTGCAAATTCATTTCCTCAAATATGCATGAATCAATCTAAATAACACACTGAGTAAGCTAATGTTGAGAGAAATTGGTCACTAACAGGAAAGTGGATTTTATATAATAAGTTTCCTATAAAGTGAGACTCTTAAAATAGTGTATATATTTATTCATTTATTTATTTACATTTTCTGTTTTTGGTCAGTTTTCTCGTTAGTCTAGGCTTTCACACAAAAATAAATAAAGAATAAACAAAAAATCTAATTTGCTCTTCAAGCTGTTTTATTTTTTAATTGAGCCCGCTTCATCCATAGAGATCAATTGAAGCAGATTTTTTTCAAAAAGCATTTTCCTTCACAAGGTCAAAATCAGGCTTTAAATTAAAGTGGACTCAACAAGATTATGACAGTTTATTATCAAATTTTAAGCCTGATATGATCAAGTCTTAAGATAAAAAAAATCAGTATGTTTAAACCTGTTCATTTTTTTGTTATTATTATTATACTGACCCCAAAATGTGCAACTTTGGGCATTTTCCACAATAAAATGTGTTATTTGTATAAACATGCCATGAAAAAATTGCATTTTTTTTACTTTTCCTAATTTTTTTTTTTTTTTTTTTTACAAATTACAAAATAAAATGCAAAGACCTAAGTACAGGGCTAATGTGACTGGTACTTCCTGGTTCTGGTCAGGACTAATGTGATGGTACTTCCTGGTTCTGGTCAGGACTAATGTGATGGTACTTCCTGGTTCTGGTCAGGACTGATGTGACGGTACTTCCTGGTTCTGGTCAGGAGTAATGTGATGGTTCTTCCTGGTTCTGGTCAGGACTAAAGTGATGGTACTTTCTGGTTCTGGTCAGGACTAATGTGATGGTACTTTCTGGTTCTGGTCAGGACAGGAGCAGCAGCGTTCTGCAGCTGTTTTACAGCTCGTTTGGATAGGCCGGTGGGTAGGCTGTTACAGTATAATCTAATCCAGGGGTTCCCAAACTTTTTAGACCGGGACCCTCAAAACAACCCTACAATCAACTTGCAATCCCCTACACCAAAATGAAATAGATGTTTGTCATAGTTTCAAGTTAAAAAAACATAAAAATGTAATTAAAATGCATTTACTTTTGTAGAATATTGCTTTACATGACCAAACCACTTAAACATGCTGTTTTCAGTTTCAGAAACGTTTAAATACCAAGACATAGTTGTAGAATCTTGAAATAATCTCAAGACCCGTAGATTTTGTTCCACGACCCCCGTTTTGTAAGCACTAGCCTCATCTATTGAAAACAAATACCTGACCAAGTCTCTCCAAGTCTGTTTTGGCCACATAAAAAAAAAAAAAAAAAAAACGTGTTATTTGTGAGCGTTTTGCATTGGATTTATTAATGGAAGATAGGGTGGGTGAGCTGGGAAAAAATGATCACATTTTTTTTTTTCTCACATTTGACTCGATTTCGATTCATTTGGTTCTTTTAAAAAAACAAAAACATAGTCTATAACAGAACATGAACAAAAAAAAACTAATAATCCATATAGTTCTTTGACTTGAATCAGTCGTCCGTTGACTGCTCACACTACATTACTGAAGATTGATTCATCTTTGATTTGATGACGATTTGGTTCGATTTATCTTATTCTATTTTCGATTTCCCTGGAGTATTACTATCAAATTTGCATTAAAGTCAGTTGCATAATTCTTTCTTCCTACATTGACATCACAAATCTGGAACATTCAGAACACGTTTTCTGAAGCTTCGAAGTAAAAGACCATCTCCAAACAGAACTCTAGTTGGCTTTTTGACAATGACGCAAACTTAAAAAAGGAATTCTGAATACATGTCCTTTAAACCAGATTGTGACATCTGAAATCGACATTACCGAAACCCACAAATGCCTTCCCAAAACCGCTTTTATCGCCACGACGACTAACGCGGTTCCACCTCATAACTTTTCAAAGAATGCACTTACTTCTTCGTCGTCGTTCTTTGTCTGAAAATGTCTCCGGGAAGCTTTTAACTTTCCATTTAAGCACCAAATCCCTCACTTATTTTAAAGACCCATATCTGCGACTAAAGAGCATTCGTGAGCCCAGCAGCAGCCAGTCTGTCAGTAATCGTGTTTTATCAGTGATGTATGTTTAGCATATAGCTCATCACAGACACAATCCCACAGATAATCAGCCTCCTGTGGTTCTGGGTCCTATGGCTGCGATGGAGACACTGTTGATGTCACTGTCGATCTTTCAAATGCAAATGACAGGTAAGGAATGGTGTCTTTTGTAGATATGTTTCAAAGTTTCAGCGGCGGAAAGTACAAAAGGGAAAGTATAACCCGTATGACTAAATTTGTTGCGGTTGCCTTTACTGTAGTGACGCTACCATTGAATCTAATGGAAGAAGCCTGGAATTTAGCTTCTGTGGCATTAAATAGGTGTAAATATCCGTATGTCAAAAACACAACGCAAAAAACATTAGCGACCATGTTGTGGCCCGACTTTTGCTTTTCACAAGTTTAGAAGCATAAATTGCACTCTGAATATGTCATTCTGGACATCTGATTCACTTTTACCTTTTATTTCATTAAAAAGTTTCCCTGATAATGTTGTGTGAAATGTATTTACTATAAAGTCTGGACATATAAAGTTTACTCTATGAACCATTAAACATTCTGATTCTGAAGCTTTAGGACGTGACAAAGCTAAATGGGATCGCCATACAACTGGAAAAAGATTTTAATTGTTTTAAGACCGTAGTTCAATTATAACAGATTAAAATACTAAGCAATACATCAGTAGCTTAATGAACACGCTTGACTCACTTTAGCTGCACAAATCCACTTTTATCGTCAAAATTGCGGTCTGTCAGTTATCGGAAAAGGCCTGACTTTCTTCTGTTTTTGATCATGTGTAAGTCCCAGTGTGGATATCTATATAAAACTCCGATAACGTTTGATAATCCCGGTTGCCGCCATTGAATTCCAATGGTATCGCCCTGCTGGACAATACCCGGTGCGTGCTGGGATAGCGTGACCTCAGCTGCAGGAGCTCTATTGTGTTAAAGGGAAATGTGATGTATTTTTGCTTTTTCTCAAAGCAAAAGCAATAAAGACTGTAATACGGCTCACAAGACAGTTAAGGTGTGTTTCGGACATCCGAAATTGAGTTAGAGTTCCATCTACTGGTTGCAAAACAAATTACATTGGGAAAATAAATCTATGTAGCAGCTTGCAGCAGCTTTAACATATCAGGCAAGATCTGTTTGATTGTTTTCCTTGTGTTATTTTGTTTGCAGACAGTAGTTCCTCACTAGCTAGCGGAGGTGGCTCAGGCATCTGTTCCAGATGCCTCCTGGTTGTCTCCCTGGAGTGGTGGGGTATGTCCCACTGGGAGGAGACCTCAGGGAAGACCCAGGACACATTAGAGGGACAAAGCCTCTTGACTTGCCTGGGAACCCTTTGCTGTACACAGTCTCACAAGAAAGCGTATATATACTACGACTAGGGATGTAACAGTACGCTAAAACCATATTCGGTTTGGTTTTCAGTTTTCAGACTTTTTAATGGGTTTTGCCTAAGTTTTTTAAAGTTATACCATGTCCCTTTAACCCTCTTTTATAATGACAACATCTTCTGCTTTTCAAGAGGAATGGCTAAAACCTGTAGAATGCCAAGTCTAGTCATCTAATCATTCTGGTCCAGGCCAGTGACACCAGATCTGTTGCTCTGCGTATTTACCAGACCAAAAAAAGGCACAATTTTGTCCTGTTCGTATGGCATAATATTTAACTCGGGATGTCTGTAAAACAAAAGTTCTTAAGAGCATTTTTTAAAGAGGAGAAGAACTAATATCAAATAGATCAAACTCTTTTATTTTAACCCCATCATCTGTAGTTTTATTTCAGCAACACCTCTGAGAACATCCCACCTCTGTTCAATAAGAAAACCCACTGTGAACTTCTCTTCCCTCAGTCCTCTCACTCTCTCTTCTCTCTGTACTTACTCGACTCTCCCGGTGTAAAGTGCCCTCCACAGCGGGGGCTTTTTTTTGGGTCAGAATCTCATTTCCTCCAGACGACAGTGCGCCGCGAATACTCCCGCTCCATCCACAAGCCATCACTAAGAGCTTCATTACCTTTGAGGCTGCGTGCTGTGCAGCTTACCTCGGATCAAGCCAAAGGAACTCCCTAATCTGGCAATAATCCAACGTTTTAGACCCAAAAGAGAGAGAACGAACAGGGATGAAATTATGAACGGAGAAGGAAAATAAATTATAATACTCATGAGCATAGAAGTGGAGGTTTGAGGTAGAGTTTGGGTGGATGGTTTTAGAGAGTTTAGATTGTCTGGTTCTTTTCACACCTAGGGCTGGGCAATATTGACAAAAATGAATATCTCGATCATTTTTGGCGACTCTAACAACGTTCATTTTGTTTTCATTTGCTTCACGACTTTGTTTTTCTTTTTAAAAGACAATGTGTGTGATGTATTTACCTTGTCGACATGTTTCGGCTGCTATCAGCGAGCCATCTTCAGGAAAGCCACCGGTGTAGGTGGTGATGTGTCGTATATCAGCTACTTCCTGGAGGCGTGGTCAGCCCGTCGATCAGACTGACCACGCCTCCAGCGTTTATATTTGTTGTTTTCAGATCTGATGACTCGGGCACCACCCCAATCCATAATGTGGTTATTTCTCTTGCAGTGGATCAAGGAGGCCATAGAGATCAGAAAGCGGGGCACCAACAGCATCAACCGCGACGACGGGGCGTTCCTCCTGTCCCACACCTGGGACACCCTCCTCCAGAGACCAACAGGCGACAGGAGGCGTGGTCAGTCTGATCGATGGGCTGACCACGCCTCCAGGAAGTAGCTGAAATACGACACATCACCACCTACACCGGTGGCTGTCCTGAAGATGGCTCGCTGATAGCAGCCGAAACATGTCGACAAGGTAAATACATCAAACACATTGACTTTTAAAAAGAAAAACAAATTCGTGCATTTTTTGGCGAATCTCGATAATGATATTTAGACGATATTCTGTCAGTTCGACATAAATGTGTTAAAATCTTTGTTCAAATGAGTTACTCTGGAAAAACGACACCTTTAAATATTATAAATCACAGATTAATTGAATGATGTGTTTATCGAGATTTGAACAGGTTTGACTCTTAAATAAAGCAGAACAAGTCAATGTAGTTATTATTTAAAGAAAACAAGATTGTGTGTATTAGGGCTGTAGTCACCAAAGAAATTTTTGCTTGACTGAAAACATGTCCCATCGACCGATTAATCGACTAAAAAAAGGGGTGTGGCTAAAGCGCTGAGGCTAAAAAGTAGGATTGTCAAAAATATTGCAAAGTAATGCTACAACTGGTATGGAACTCATTTGAACAAATACCGATAACATAAACAGGACAAACATTTGGAACAACTTTTTCTTGGGGAAAAAAGGTCAAATTTTCTGAAAAGTTTTTAAATAATCTTGAAAGTAAAATGTTTGATCACGTACTTGGATTTTGTATTGAAAATGTCAGTCCATTGTGCAAAAATCTGACTGAATCGACATATTGCCCAGCTCTACACACATCTGATTTTCTACCTTCTTATTTAAAAACGTACACTACCAGACAAAAATGAGAGACTTTACAATATTGCTTTCGAGAATAATATGCAATTTGAGCTGGAAAAGAAAGCCTGGAATTGATTAAGACCAAAAGTGTATCTACTCTCACTTTGATCCTCCTTCCCTGACATGCCTTTTTGCTCATTTTAAACAATATTCACAGCTCCAAAAACTTTGCACAACTGGAATCATGACATGTTGTACATCAATTGAGACCTACAAGTGTCGACTTTCAATTAAAACAAATGTTATTATATATTAATCCATTTGAAATACCTTGGATTTCAGCATTTGACGGCAAACTTTTTCCTTTTTCTAAAACAAACTTCATGTCAGTGTTATTTTCCTTTTTTCTACTTTTTGGCGAAAGAATATGAGCCACTACATTAAAATAATGTCTTTAGGATAAAAGTAAGAGGTTTACATGATTAAAATAATGAGGATGAGTGTCTTTTTCATCTTTAAACCAACAAAAACGGTGTTACAGTCGAGAAGCACAGCCCAGCAGTCTTCTACTTTTTGATGCAGATTCTATAGATTCAGCCTCTTTCATGGAGCAGAGATTATATTGAACCCTCCAAACTTGAAGAAATCCAGTAGTTTGACTTCCTCTGACACTTTTCACAGAAGAGGAAGTTTCTAGACTAGCTGCGTGTGTTCTCCTCAGAGTCCTAGTCCAGTGGTTTTCTTCATTTTAAAGACCAAATATCTGCTCTAAACATACTCAACGTTTTTAGTTCAAGATCTGTTGCTTGTAATCTGTTTGAAAATAAAGCCAGCTCTTTAGATGTATGTGTGGTGTGTGTGTGTGCTTTATTCATTCTTTCCACACTGGGTAGTGATAAGCTACTATTGTGGCCACAGCTGCCCTGGGGCAGACTGACAGAAGCGAGGCTGCCATTTTGCGCCATCGGCCCCTCCGACCACCACCGACCATTCACACACACACCAGAACCATACAAGGAAATGTGGATGAAGTGTCTTGTCTAAGGACACAACAACGAGTTTCTCCTCTGTTTGCCCCACTGTGGCACCTGAGGCTCCTCCGTGGTCTCCCATCCGAGTACTGCTCAGGCCCAACCCTGCTTAGCTTTTGAGATCTGACAGGATCAGGCTTTGGGATGCTGGTATGGCCACATGATGGATACTGTGGAAAAAACTCCAATCAAGGTTCAACACATCTGACATCATGATGGTGTTTTTGGTTTTCTTCTAGAAAATCAAAGACAAAAGGACAGACTACTTTAAAACTAATTGTAACATTGGCCAATTACTGTATTTAACAGCTTAATGATTAGGTAATTTATTCATCTGCAATTACAATGACCGAGCACAATGAAACAGATGCTTATGCCGGAGCTTTTTTCCATCTTTAGTCTACAAAAACTTCTGACTTCTGAACTTCACGGAGCTCAATGCTGCGTATGGCCATTACTGTATGTTTGTATATAAGTATATGTTGCTCAGATAGATAAACCACACTAGAAGTCAACACTTCCTCCACTAAATTGCTTTTATTAGTCAAGTCAATTGCAAGGTAAATGTACAGTATTTACAAGAGAAACTTTTACACCAAGCTCAGTCATAATTCTAGAACACATGAACCCGTCACAAGTCTTTAAAGTCTAATGCACTCTGATGAGTTTTGGCGCAGCGCTAAAGCACATGACGCGCAGGCCGCAGCTCTTTGTGCGGACGTACCATGTGTTCCTGTGCGTGGGGGTGTGCGCTCTGAACAGTGGAGCTTTGTGAAACCCGGCCCATGCCCTGCCTCTCAATGGGCTCTTTTTACACTTGTGTAAACCTGGCTCCGAGGCCACACCCCCCGCGACCCCTGACCCCTCACCTCTGACCTGTGTGCCGGGCCGGGTCGGGGAGGAAGCGCTCTGGGCTCACCATGTGCTCGTGGCCTAAACTCAACAATGAACCAGCACAGTTAGAACAGTGGGAAGAGTTTGGAGAAAGTGACTGTACAATGGAAAAAAAAAAGTCATAGTGAAAAAGAGGAACGGTTAAAACCTTTAAGTGTGCATATTATGCTGCAAAATAAAATAAAATAAAAAATAAAATAAAATAAATTGGGGACAGAAGGGGTGCTAAGATTTTATAGATATATGTAGTTGACCATTTGTTTAGTTAAAAAAAAAAAAAATTCAATTTTAAAAAGTAAAAAAAAAAAAAAACAAGTTTAAATGCAGCACAAAACTACATTTGGGTCTGCTAAATTGTATTAATAATTGTGGCCAGAGTGTAGAACTCAGAGTTTTAAGAGGCCACGCATACACAGGCTGCTGTGTTGAAAATGACTTTCAGATGAGAGTCGAAACTTCCGATCTTCAAATCCGCTGTCCAGAGGACAACTCTGAAACCTTTCAGGCTGCTGGATGTTGTTTCTCTGTGGGTCACAACTTTCAAAAGTCAGTTTAAAGGCCCGTTCAGTAGCTTTTTAGCCAAAAATACACTTTTTTGGCTAAAAAGCTATAGTGACTTTTTAACTGGGATGTCTTAGTTGCTGTTAAACATATTAAAATGGCTCATTGTTGGCCTGGAGGAGGCCTGCTCCCTGCTTGTTTTACCCTTTATTTTTAAAGTGCGTTCTCAGTTTAGACTACATTTTGAGTAAAACATAGTAAACATGTTTATGTTTCAAGTTTGTTTTTACCCAATTTGGTTGTTTTGGTAAAGTTCATTATCATCTTTTGACCATAGACATTAAAGTAGTAGACGTGATATTAGCAGCTCTGTTCTGTTGCTACAACTCGAACAGTGCAACGCCATATTCCTCCGGTAGAGGTGACGACGCAAATCAATTGAACTCAATGGCAGAAGTTGCACTTTAATGGATAAAACGAGCTTAAACAAACGATTTCAGCAAAACCATGAGCAAAACGGACTGATTTGTGTCTTATGAAGCTTTTTAAACCACTTTTAGCGATGTGAGATTATATTTCTCAAACTAATTTAATCTTAGGCTGGAAATGTGACAGACACTCCTCCACAAAGAAGTGAAGCTACAACTTTATTGTTATTTATGTAATTTGTCTGATTTTCTCACTAGTAACATGTAAAACGGACGTTTGATCACTAGAGCCTTAAAAGATGCATAGGTTTGCTAGCCGTTAGCAGTTTTATACACCATTTTATCTACAATAAAATACTAAAAAGTTTGTAAACTCAACAATGATTTGCAACAACTCCGACCTTTGCTAAATGTGGTGGTAGGTTTGTACAGCTAACAGTGTCTGGATCTTTCATAGCTTGCGTTTTTTGCGGCTAATGCTAACGCTATAGGAAAATAAACAGTAGAACACTCCGGATTAGCTTCAATCTTACCGGACTAGCTCAGATGCTAATTGTCAGATAGCATCAGAGTCGGACTGCGCGTCTACTAATTACATGTCTATGGTTTTTGACCAATAAATATGACACATGTGGAGGGAAATCCACAACTGTTACCTAGACACCACATAAATTATTATAACACTTTAATATTTACTCAAAATCTAGTCCAAACCGTCAGACGCACTTTAACAGTTCTTCTAGTCTTCCACGGTTTAAAAGATGTTTACAAATGACAACACTTGAACCTTATTTAAAGTAAGATAACGTGTGTTTAAAAAAAAAGTGTGCTTGTTTTTTATTTATCGAAATGAATAAAAATCAAATCAAACTTGTTTTCTCTCTAATTTTGAACTGTTTATGTAATTTTTAATAACCAATATCTTACATTAGTATTTTCCTTATAAAGCTACAGTGTGTTATTAACCCTAACCCAGTAACAACCACAATCATCAAACTGCTTCACATTCTTTTAATCACACATCGATCTTTTTTTTTCCGTTTACCCAATTCCCCATCAAACACATCCGCACTAATCTTCCTATTTGCATCTCCTCCACACTCGTGCGTCTCGTAAATTCCACTCTTTTCTCACATTTCTCTTCAAAGCCGGTGACCCTCGGCTGACCGGCCCGTGTTTACCTCCGCGCCGCTTCTTTCGACAGGTAAAGTGCCCGCGCTAACATCGGCTAATGGCTAAAGATGTTGACCCGAGTGTTTGTCTGTTTACTCGCGCATTCAGGTGAGCTTTCAATGGGCAAACATGAGGCTGTGTGGTCACTCGGAGGGGCTTTACCTGTTCCATTTCTTAACTAGACAATAACTGCGGTGTTACGACAGGGGGTCGGAGGTCACGGGTCACGCAGGTAAGGGATTAGCGGGAGGTGAGCAGGGACGAGAAATGCTGATGTCGAAATGTAGTAGGAGAGGCGGAGAGGTCAAATTTGTGGAAATAGAATTAAAATGGTAAGAGTTAAGTGTAATTTTTTTCACAAGAAAACACAAAATATGCACTTTTTTTTCCAGATTCTGTTTTTCATAGTTGAAATGTACACTCAAGAAAAAAAGAAACGCAACATTTTAATTTTCAAAAATTTCTTAGAAAACGAGTACATTTGTAAAAATGGGTTAGCCTCATGATTTGAGTCCACAGTAAACTGAACACAGGTGAACAGATTTCTTGGTTTGGCTTGACTGATTGTGAGAACAATAAAGAGTGCATTACAGGGTCGTTTATTCACACAAACTCATGTTTGAAACTCAGAGTTGACTTTTACGCTGGTAACTGTGCTCAAGTCTTCTCTATAAAAGGCACCAGAATGAAGCCAAAAACACACTTCTTCACAATGCCACGATTGTTACAACCAGAGAGGGATCAAGCTCCAAGATGGAGGGTGTTGTCTTGGTGTCTCCAGGGTGTTTGGAGTCCACCACTCTACCATTAGTCGTCTTGTGGAGCGATACCAGGCCACTGTTTCCTCTATCGACCGCCCTCGTACTGGTCGTCCCCGTGTAATGACCGCTGCACAGACAGCACCAACCGCACATCTCCGTGACAGTTCTGGCCCGCCACCAGGTCCACAGCGAGACCATTTGGACACTCCGTGCTGACGATATTCGACCATATTGACCATATGTTGGATCAGTACTTACCCCCCAACATCGCCGAGCTCGAGTCGAATGGTGCACTCACATCGTTGTTGGACTTTGCAGAGGTGGTCCCAAGTCGTGTTCAGTGACGAAAAAAGGTTCCAGTGCTTCAGAGCAGATGGCCGAGATCGGGTGTACAGGAGACTTGGGAGAGGCTGAACCTTGTGTGCGCCAAGTAAACCGGTGGAGTGATCCCAGTGTTCCAACTCCACAGGATCAACTCAGACACTACTGCCGATCCATGAGGCGATGAATAACCGCTGTCCAGGGCCAACGGGGGTCACGTGAACTATTGACAGTCTGATGAAATTCCTGTCACTTTTGGTTTGGGGGTTGCTCTATTGTTTGGTTGTGTTGAGTGTTGCGTTTCTTTTTTCCTTGAGTGTATGTACATAATTGTTATTGATATAGAAATATATTGTGTTTTTATACAAACATTTGACTCCTCCAAGTCCAAGTCCTGATAACATTTAGGTTTTTTTCTTGTAAAATTACCCTAGTTAAAATTTCATTTTGAGATAAATCTAATAATTTTCTGAAAGCAAAGTTGAAGCTTAAGAAAGTTATGAATTTCCTAAAAAAAAAAAAAAATCATATTTATTTCTGACAATAAAGTTGAAGCCATGAACAAAAAATTTTTTTTTTTTTTTTTTTTTTTTTTTATTATACATTTTACAATTTTGTTGAACACTATTTTATTTGTACTGATCTTCTATATTCTGTTGAAGAAATAACTTTGCAATGATGAGAATTTGTTATACCAATGCTGTCCGGCCCTCCTGCACTATTCTGGGTTTGAATGTGGCCCTTGAGTTAAAATAATCACCCACCATACACTAGACATACTTCCAATCCATAACTGTGAGGGTCAAGGTCCCAAAATATCAGTCAAGAGGGATTTTTTATTTGCTAGAAGTTTTGTTCAATATTGCTGATGGTTTTGTTGTTTTCTGACACAGAGACTGCACAGGTCACACAGATGAGACATAAGATGAATTACAAAAAGCGACTGAACTCTGCATAAACAGCTTCTTCAAACTGTACTTGTAGTTTCTATTATTCCATGCATTACTGCCGTCCTTCATTTCAGGAAAGTTTTTTTTCTATGTGAGCCAATGCTGGCAGAGATCACTAAACCAGGAAATTGCAGGTTTGACTTTCCACGTTTATGAATTTAAATAATCATCAGTGTTTATCTGTCAAGCATCGTGGTAAAAGGAAAAAAATCCTCTTCAAATCAGACCGACACAAGTGTCTGTCCCATTATTTTTGCCGAAGAAGCCTTATCAGAGCTCTCTGTAGCTAAAGTGTGCTCCATTAAACTGCAATCTTCTGTTTTTTTTTTCAGATTTAAAGTTACGTATTAGCGCAATCACCTGACAGCTCGCGGTGACGCTGGCAGAACGGCGCACATGAATGGGATTGAAAGCAGCATTTGTCCCATCTTTGAATTGAGCTGTGTAAGGGCTCAATTCCGAGAGACAAACATATCAATCTGATTAGTTGGTTAGAGACAAGGATGTTTTCAAACCTTTATCATTTTTTTTTCTTCACAGTATCGAAAAAGGAATATATAGGAATTTACAGGCCACTTTCAAGTAGTCAGGCTGGCACACTAGTGCCTCTGATCACTTTCAGGAGCAGGAGCAAACCAGAACCAACTGGAGCTGAGATAGCAGAGTGTATAATGTGCTCCTCTTGATTTAGAATCAAATTTTAAATTAAAATATTAAAATTATCTTTTTATTTTGTAGGTTTACCTGACAGAAATGACATCAACACGTTTATGCTATATCCCCTGGACTAGAAAACGGCCAAAAAGCTGTGATTGGATAAAGCGGGGGTGTCAAAATCAAATGGAGCTGGAGCCAAGTCGATCGAAGTCTGAGTTGGTCGAGGGTCACATTTTAGATCCGTCTGTGTTATATTTAAATATCCAATTGAGTTTCAAATTGTTTGCAGATTGCTGGGGCCACATAATCTTGGGGGCTGCATTTGGCCCTCGAGCCACCAGTTGGACACTCCTGGGTAAAAGCATGTTCAGTTTCTATGAAGTAAAATGAACCAAGCTGATGCATCAGGCAACTTTTGAGTTCCATTACAAAGAAAACATCTCAAAAATAATACATTTTTAGAAACTTTCCAAAAGTGGATTTCACATCATGCCCCATTTTTATTTAAGAGAAGGTTTATGATGATTGGTTGAAGAGAAGGTTTATAATGATTAGTTGAAGAGAAGGTTTATAATGTTTGGTTGAAGAGAAGGTTTATAATGTTTGGTTGAAGAGAAGGTTTATAATGTTTGGTTGAAGAGAAGGTTTATAATGTTTTGGTTGAAGAGAAGGTTTATAATGTTTGGTTGAAGAGAAGGTTTATAATGATTGGTTGAAGAGAAGGTTTATAATGATTGGTTGAAGAGAAGGTTTATAATGTTTGGTGAAGAGAAGGTTTATAATGTTTGGTTGAAGAGAAGGTTTATAATGTTTGGTTGAAGAGAAGGTTTATAATGTTTGGTTGAAGAGAAGGTTTATAATGTTGGTTGAAGAGAAGGTTTATAAGTTGGTTGAAGAGGTTTAATGTTTGGTTGAAGAGAAGGTTTATAATTGGTTGAAGAGAAGTTTATAATGTTTGGTTGAAGAGAAGGTTTATAATGTTTGGTTGAAGAGAAGGTTTATAATGATTGGTTGAAGAGAAGGTTTATAATGATTGGTTGGAGTTTAATGATTGGTTGTTGTGCCACGTGTTTTGTGTTAATGTGCAATGCGTGTATTTTATTCACTTTGTTTTCTTCCTCATGATATTAGGAGACTTGTGCTAGTTTGTTGATGGACGTGCAGGTCAAGGCACTGATGCAGCCTCTACATGACATTCTCATTACATTTGTACTCTGGTCCAACACTAGCACTGCCTTGGCCTCTCATACACCTTTAACCTTTAACACTAGTAGTTGATACATAACCTTGTCTTTGGAGGAAAAAAAAATCATGTTATTGTTGTTGAGAGTGACTCATTCCATGTGTGGCCGACGAGTGGTAGAGCAGACTTACATTATTCACTCGAATAATCCAACCTCTATATTCTATTTTGTAAAGGATAAAGAACACTTTATCACGCTCACTTCAACAGGAGGTACTTTGCAAAATCCACTTTTCAGACGTTTCTATCATGTTATAACATTCCTTCATCGACATTAACATGTTTGAGCTGACACTTTGTTTAATTTCACATTTTGGCGTGAATCTAAGTGAATCTGCACGACTTTGGACAAATACAAATTGCAGCGGACTGAAGCTGGTGTAAAGGGCAGTTTGCAAGAAAACCTCCATGTGTGCCAAAACGAAAAGGTATACGATCATGTTGTAAGAAAGGACCGGTCTGACACTAAGGCAATTGACGTGACGCACCGCCAACAAAAAGGGAAAAAATGAGCGAGGTTTGTAGTTAAAGTTGATCAAAATCGATCTAAACCTGATTAAAATGCCTTTTAAAACAGCCTTTTGTCCACAAGCTTATTTTCGTCTGCTGATACATAGTCCTGCCTTTTTCGGTGTCCATTTCAAATCACAACCACCGCTTCCATTGAATCTAACGTTATGTTTTGTTTTTTTTTATTTCAGTCTTACAATAGAAACTAGTGGGACCTGCTGGAGCTTGCACCTCACGCTCTGCCATCATATCATGTGCGTGACGACGCAAGGCATGTTTATGTGTCAGTCAAGCAGTCAAAACAAGGCAACAAGTGATCCAACCCAGAATATTCGTCACACTAAAAAGCTTTTTTTTTAACACTTAAGGCACCCAAAATCAAATTTAAACATTTACAACAAAAGGTGGGAGAATGTATAATGGTATATTTTTGCCAATTTATATATTTTCTGTATTTGTTTCAAACCATGTCAAACATGTTCATTTACTGTGGCTCTCGGGTTGGTTTTATTGATTTAATAAATAGTTATGTTCTTATAAATATGAAGCCTGCTTATGCATATTACTGGTTTGGGTCTTGATTTTATAGTTTTATTGACATAAGTTGGCCACAGGTCATTTGCTTGCATGTCTATGCCACCTAGTGGGGTAAAATTATATTATCTGGATTAGACAATATAATGGCGAGCATTGGGCTTTGATACCTGGCTATGTATTGACCTTAACAAAGTAATTTAGCCAGGAGCTGCCACTGATGTAAGATAATATTACTGAGAACATTTACAGTCTGCTATCTCAACTCAGAATGGGTTGGATTGGATAACTGTACTTTCTGGTTTTGGGAAACCGTCTGCTGTGATACCTGATACCTGGAGTGAAAATAAATGTTAGCTAAATATGCTGTAGCCTATACAGTGGGTTAGGTTAAAAAAAACACATGAGTCCGCAGAGAAAACAAAAACATGCAAACAGTAATGTTGCTGTGGCTATGAATACAATATGTGCTAAAGTGTACTTGTCACAATCTTTTCCTGCTTTTAACTTCCATGATTTACATTTTTTTAATACTGTGATGTCAGGCTTTCTGATGCATGTGCTGACTTTGTCTACAGTCAGATACATCATGCAGTTTCATTAATTCACCAGCAGACGGGGGTATAGTGCGAGTACCAAGACCCAGAGGAGGTCACACAACCGGAAACCCTAACCCTAACTAAAAACATTGTTGACTAAGTTTAAAGCAGATATTTGATCTTTAAAATGACAATCCTGGACCAGGACTATTGGTTTGTTCTTAGTAATATATGTATATTCAAACATTTTACCCAGTCTTCTCAAATTCTTTCAGTTTCTATTTTGTATGATGGCGATGTTCAATAAGTTCCTGATGTTCCAGTATTGAGAATAAAGTTTGGCCTCACAACACAATAAAAACCAATGTTAATCCTTCAAATTTTCTATTGCCCCAACATCAACTTTTAGCCTTAAATACTGAAGTATCACTAAACAAATAATCTATTATCACTAGAAATAAGGCAATTGGTCAATCCTTCAGTGTTAGCAAATTGCCTACATTTGTATTATTTATTAAGTTCTGGTATACTCTCATGTCTGCCTTAGCGTCTCTTTCTGTTTAGTTAAAGAATACTGTATTGCCCTTCTCCTTCAGCACTGATGCCGGTTCACTTAAGCAGACTCCAGCGCTCTGTCTCCGAGCTCTGCAGGATGGAGGGAGCTTGTCCAATTGTAATTTTCCCCGAGTGAGCCCAGACCCCATTAGGCACAGCTCAGACAAGATGGAGAGACTCAACCCAGAAGCAATTGAACAGGTAGACAAACTATTTATACAGCTGCATCCGAGAGTGGGACAGTTGGGAGTGGAAAGTGCTGCCTCTTTTGTGACATAATTTATAGACACGGAAAAGGAAAGTACTCTTCAAAAGCTTGATACAGCAGACTTTCTTTTATTGCTTTGTTCATCGTTGTGATTGATTAGTTTGCAATTTAATCTCAGTTAAGATGTCTAAAGTTTTTCTCGAGTTCTACCTCCTGTAAATTGTCAATTTCTAAGTCTCCTATCTGTGTTTTTAGTCCATGAATTTGATGCATATTGATTCAAATTGACTAATATTTAGCCTTATGCATCAGCCAGTTTAATATCACTTTGCTCCAAGGTAGGTAGGGACTTTTATGATTTAGCCAATTGTTGTTTTTTGGTTGTTTTCTAGTTCAGTAAGAAGAACAGTTATTATTGCTTTTTCTGTGAGGCGTTCTTACAATTTAAAATGTACATTATCATTCATTCATTTTCTACTGCTTGTTCCCATTGGGTTCGCGGCTGACTGGAGCCTGTCCCAGTGATTTTGAGCATTACGCCTCCCGTACACTGACTGTGAGGCGAGTTTGGTTGGAGATACGTGCGAGTTTCTTGTGAAGTGCTCACTAGCTCCAATTCACTGCAGCCCGTATTTGCCCAAAGCTACACAGGTTCACGTGGATTCCTGCGAGAATGCTTGTCAGTGATGTGCTCGGGGCGGGTCGGACAGCGCAATTAAAAGAAGTTGGAAGAGTTTGAGTGGGTTGAGTCTAAACCTACTGTATGTTCAAACGCTAGTATGCTTTCGCATCAAGTGACGTAAATGTCAGTCCAATAAGCCTCATGTAAAGCATTTTCTGTAGCCCTTTTAACAAACTAAAACATAACTTATGGGTCTTGAGCTTAATTAATTTATAACTAGAAAAAAAGGTAGAAAAAGAGTAGCAAAAACGTGGCGTTCTGTGCGGAACTTCACCCAGAGAGGTCGTAAGATGTTGGTTTGGTTTTCACCTGGTTCAACACAATTTTTAAATCGACTCCTAAAGTGTGTTGATACTGAATTCAATCCATATAAAGTTTAACGAAACATTGTAAATTCTTCACGAGTTCGCCAGTATGAGCAAACACAGCAGCAGACACTTGTTTCAGTCAATCTAAAAAAAAAAATAAAAAGCATTATAAAGACATATATTGTAACAAATGACCTGCGGACCAGATAAATACAAACCACATCTGGCTCACGGGCCGCAGTTTGTCCAGGTCTGTCTTACAAACAGTGAGCAAGATTTTGAAGGTTTTTAAGAAGAATGCATTGAGAGCTAATTGTAACTAAGTCTGATTTAGATCATCTAGTCTAATCTTGTGTATGTCAGGATTTTCTCATTGCTAGCCAAGTATTTTTATTTTCCTTTTCACTTTCATGAAGTCCATCACCTTAATAAACTCTCTCTCTCTAGTCTGAAGACTGGTTGTCTGATTGTTAACTTGGCGGCAGAGCGAAAAGCCTGGATTCTGACCCTGAAAAGCAGAGCCAGACTCCGGGCCCTGGTGGACTGGAGATGGTCATTAATAATAGATCTGTTTGAGTCCGTTTACAGTGTGAGCTTCTGCTGGATGGGAGACTGCCTCGGTGATGTGAGCCAGGATCAATCTGTAATACTCTGTACAGTCACACGAAGAGAGGAAAGTGCTGACACAGAGGTTTTTAGCTTACCTCAAAGTGTGCTAACTTTACTGGTGAAAGGGCTGGAAACTGATACTTGTACAGGAGTTTTACTCAACACTTCATCTTGGACTAAAAACATTGTTGAGTAAGTTTAGAGCAGGTATTTGATCTTTAAAATTATGAAAAGACGATTCTATTGGAACAGGACTCTGAGGAGAAAGGCATATGCAGCAAGTCTAGAAACGTCCTCTTCCGTGAGCGATCTAAAAGTAAGTAAAATACTGTATTTCTTCATGTTTGAAGGGTTAATTATAATCTATTCTATGCCTCATGAAAAAGGCTGAATCTATGGAACCTGCATTAGAAAGTCGTAAAGTGCCATGCTTCTTGTCTGTAATACAGGTTTTGTTGGTTTGAATTTATCATGTAAACCTCATATTTTATCCCTGAACCTCATATTTTAACACTGACATGAAGTTTGATTTAGAAAAATGACATTATCTCAAAAGTTTCTCAAGCGTCAAACGCTGAAATCTAATGAAAACAAAGATTTTTAAATGTCTGTAAAAAGAGAATGGATTAATGTAGAATAACAATTTGTGGTTTAAGTAAAAGTACACACTTGTTGGTTTATTTTGATATACAACATGTCGAGGTTCCCATGTTGTATATCAAAATATTACAAAGTTTTTTGTGGAGGTGTAAATATTGCCTAAAATGAGCAAAAAGGCCTGTCAGGAAATGGGGTCAAAGTAAGAATAGGGCTGACACTGAAAGAGTTAAAGGAGCTTTAGATACAGTCTGCATTAAAAGTCACGCCCACTAACGGACCTCTGAGGGGAAAATCTAACATTTATCAGTCACTACTTAACAACTACAACAGCAAATGTGGACTTTAGGAGATATATTGTGTCAAATACAGACACAAAGACATGGAGATAAATAAAGTGATTCAACCTTCCAAGTATGTAAATATATCTAACAATGCTAACGATAACTGCGAGCTAAATGCTAACATGATGCTAGCGTCGCCTGGCGTCTTTTAGCATCTTTTAGCATCTTTTTTAACGTTCTGTTTACTTTTCTGACATAACGCCACAGCAGTAACCTCCATTTAAACCCTGTTGTAATTCAACTTGATTTAGTTGTGCTAAAAATACATCTACTTCACCAGAAAACCTCTTAAAAAAGGTAAACAGTTTAGCTTTCCATATTTATACATGGTAAGACATGTGACGCTTTCCACCTCAGCAGGCCACGCCGCCAAATATGACGACTGAATCTATATAGATAAAGTCGCCATCAAAGGCCACGCCCACTAGTGGACCTCCGAGGGGAGTTAACATGAGGAGTGAATCAGAACAGCAGCTTGATCAATCACTGCTCAAAAACTACAACAGCAAATGTGGACTTTAGGAGATATATTGTGTCAAATACAGACACAAAGAACTGAGGATAAATAAAGTGATTCAACCTTCCAAGTATGTAAATATATCTAGCAATGCTAACGGTAGCTGCTAGCTAAATGCTAACGTGATGCTAGCCCTGCCTGGCGTCTTTTAGCATCTTTTTGATCTTATTGTTTACTTTTCTGACTTACCAATATCTCAGTAACCTCCATTTAAACCTGGTTGGAACTCGGCTTGAAATAGTTGTGCTAAAAATAAATTTAATTTGCCAAAAAACGTCTTAAAAGAGGTAAACAGTTTAGCTTCCCATTCTTTATTGTGGTGAGGCAGCAGATGTTTTCCTCCTCAGCAGGCCACGCCCCCAACAGTTGCCGACTGTATCTCTTGTATGTCTGTTGTTGTTGTTGTTTGTTTGTTTTTTTAAAGAATTTAGCAACATGCTATGACAAATGTAATACTGTAACTTGCATTTTGACTTCCATTGACTTCCTGTTCAAAAATGCCATGCCTCTTTCTTGTAAAATGAAACTCTTAAAAGTCAGTTTTGCATGTGTCCTTTAACCATTTGCCCAGCCCACAATCCGAAGAAAACTTAGATATACAACATAATGTCAACATACTATGAACACGTTTTCACGCCTTTTTTAAAATAACGTCAATATGCAACGAAAAGCCAAAACGTAAAAACCATGAGTTTTGGTTGAAGCCACATTTTCTTGGGGTTTAACAGGTAAATCTTAACCTACATCAAGCCCCATTCCGAAACTTGATGATTTGCCTCAGTATCTCTCTCATTTACAAGACATTGGTGCGTATTTGTGTCCAGACTGTATGTTGATGTTCGGCTGTATTTGTATTCACAGTGTGCCTGACTCTTGCGGTTGGCCGGTGGTGTTCCCGGCAGATAAGCCATTGTGGCGGGGCAGAGGCAGTCCATCCGCTCCATAGTGCCGGACAGTGGAGCGGTGGCAATGAAACAGTAATCACTTACAGTGTTGTGAGCTTCTGGAAAAGGCTGCTACTGCGGGTGTCTCCTGCGGCTAATCTCGCACATCTCTCTGCTCAGCTCCACGGCAGCCATCTGGATCTAGTTTCACTCATGGAGCCAGTTGGACAAATAGACAGATTTTTTTTTGTGGTGTGCTCATGAAACCTTATGTTCATTGCTTGGTATTCCAGAGTTCTTTCATGTTACGTTACTTTTTATCTTTCACTGCCAGCCTATTCTCACTTTCACCTTCCTCCAGGATTTTTGCTATTTTAAGCATATTCACAGCTCCAAAAACTTGTGCAACTGGATTATACATGTTGTACATCAATGAACTACAGTGTTACTTTTTTAAAATATGTTATTCTACATTATTCGTTCTTTTTATAGCTTTGAATTCGTTGTTTTCATTACATTTCAGTGTTTGACGAAACTTTAGAGATAACGCTTTTTCTAATCAAACTTCATGTCATTGTTATTTTTGTCTGTTCTACTTTTGGTGAAAGAATATGAGCCAGTACAATGAAATAATGTCTTTAGGATAAAAATACAAGCTTCACGTGATTAAAACAATGAGGACTTTGTGTCTTTTCATCTTAAACCAACAAAACTGTGTTACAGACGAGGAGACATCACGGTAGTTTTTCTACTTTCTGATGCAGATTCTATAGATTCAGACGCTTTCACGTGGCAAAGATTATTATTAAACCCTCCAAACATGAAGAAATACAGTAGTTTGACTTACTCTGACACTTTTGGATCGCTGACAGAAGAGAAAGTTTAGTTTTCTCCTCCAGACTCGCTGCATGACTCGTTCTCCTCAGAGTCCTAGTCCAGTAGGATCGTCTTTTCTTCATTTTAAAGATCAAATATCTGCTCTAAACTTACTCAACAATGTTTTTAGTCCAAGATGTGTTGCCTGTAATCCGTTTGAAAAGAAACATGATCCTTTAGATGCGGATGATCACCTAAACACAGCCGACTGCGCTGCCTAATGTAAACAGGAAAGACGTGTAATTTCCGGTCCTTGGCTTCCTCTGCGGCCTTGTGCTAATGTGATACTGCACTCCGGTGGTGAATATATGAAAGTGCAACATGATTGTTTACTACTGGTGCACCGAACACGTGCGTCAGAGAGCCATCTATCGCCGCATATAAAAAAAGCTTATGACGACAATTGTCGTCATTGGCAGGCTACGGTTGGGTTCGTTATGACGACACGTTGTCGTCATTGGCAGGGAAAGAGTTAAGAAGCTATACACTAGAAACACTATGTTTTTGGTTGTTAAATTTCGCAAATGATATTTACAGTTCTTAGTTATTTTGTCAGCTTTGTTAACTCAAAATATCAAGTTTCAGGTCAAAACAGTCACAAATCTTCTGTCTCACTGCAAAGGTGATGCAGTGACTTTTGCAGTGTGACATCAACTTTATTTCGTCCACTCAAAACTGTGCTGATCACAAACACCTGTTGTCAAACCAATCCAAGAGGATTTGGCTGCAGATGCTCTTGGATTGTTTTTTTCAGTTGATGCAGAACCACCCCCGCAAATCTGGAGCTACCAACTCTCACGCATGGTTAGTCTAACTAATCTATATCATTTTCTACATTTATACCCCAAAGACAGGTAAATTGGGTAAGAATACAGTTTTGTGAAAAGTCCAGTCTGTACGGAGAGCTTTTTCTGGTCTGTAACGACGGGCGAAGGAAGTCTGCAGCTAGACACCTTTCAACCAGTCACACTGCTAGAACCTCAGCCCCTCCTTTCACCATCTTCTCATGCATTCCTCGCAGAACATTTAGTTTGAATTATGTTTGTTTGAGGACATACATTTTTAGCTTCCAAGAGTCAGAAGCCACATTTTGACCGAAAATCTGTTCCATCGCTCAGGTGTGTCATAAAGAGGGATTTTAGATCGATGTCACTTTCCGCCCTACTGCGCATGCTTTATGCAGAAACACCCACTCTCCGTCAGGTTAGCTGGGGAAGCTTCTTTGAATAAAACAACAAAATGGGACAAGAGCAGCTGTTTGGATCAGGTATGAACCGGTCTGTAGTGATGGGCAAATGGCGCTTCATGGTATACTCGAACCATTTGCCAGGTGTACCGAAACATGAGCCGGAGCTTCGCAGAAGTGGTTTGTTTGCTCTTCTGCGCTATCTTGTGGTCAAAAACATGTATGCATGTAAAATGAAACTGTGTCATGAACAAATAAACGCTGATATTATTGAAAATTAACCAACAATACTGTTTTAGTAGCTTAACTGTATAACTGTTTATTTTTTTTATTTCTAAAATAACATCCAAATCCAGACACAAATGTACAAAAAAATTTCATCTTGAACTGGGCTTGAACTCTCAACCTGCTGCACTCCAAGCAGACACTCAGCGTGTTGAGCTATAGTGAAACTCACATTGCATCTATCCAAAATCTATTCATCCTTACATACACACCAGAAGTTATTTTTTAATTGATAAACGGGATCTAAACATATTTTTTCATTAAGAGTCTTTCATATTTGTTAAAACAAGGTCCAACATGAACCAGCCCAGGTCTATAAAGTGTCCCAGATCCAGGCTCTGCTGTGGATCACGAAGCTATCCTTTTTCTTCAACACGTCTCGACCGAAATGAACCACTTTCCGAACCACTTCAGCCAAACGGCGCTTCATGATGACGTCACAGACACTGCTTAGATAGCTTAATATTTCACAGGTATTATAAGCCCATTCACACTGCAACAGATAAAGGTTTGAATGCATTTGGGCTGCCTAGCTTGAATGCGGCTTGTCCTGAGCTTTTTCTGTGTTTTGAACATTCTTGGCTTTGCCTAGGGGGTCCACTCCAAAATGTTACAAAGGTGATTTTTTTTTTTTCCCATTGAATCTGAATATCCAAATTATCAGGGGAATTATTCAGATCGACAGTCTCTCCACTGAAGTCAAAACAGCAGCACTGACGCAAGAATTTAAGATAAGTTAAGTTTTACAGACTGCACACTGAGCGTAATCAAATGTTTTAAATCCTGGTGCGCAAATCCATAATAAACAGCAGCTATATAACTTTGGGCCATTATAAGCTGCAGAGATGAGATGTCAGATGAGGATCAGTCAATTTGAATGGTGAGAGAAAAAATTCCCTGTGAGTGGAGAGCATGGAGGTGTATGTGACACTGACTGAGAGGAAGACAAACGAGGAGCAGTCGAAGAATATCGTGATGCGTGAATGCAAGTACACATGGAAAGTCTGTCAGCCCTACAAGTCATCACAAGAAAGCCCATCGACTTAGAAATAGTGTATGATGAGCACAGTTTCACATCTTTCTGCGTTTACACCACATATATTGCACAACATGAAAAAGCTTAAAAATACACATGAATTTTGGTTGAAGCCGTGTCTGGACAATTTCTTTAGGTTTAAGGGGTAAGTTTAGGCTTCATGCTACTAAAATATGTAAGTTTAGAGCTTTGAGTTAAGATCATATGCTATTGACATGTCCTGTTATGTCGTGGTATAAAATACTCTGTGTGTTGTAAACATTTTAGTTCACAGTAAAATCTTCACAATCCATCTTATTTCGCCCGCCACTTTTTCTACCGTTACGCACAGAACTCGGAAACACACTTCCGGTCAGCTCCTCCCCCGTTCATTTCATTGACATAACCTGCTGAGAAAACTTGCGGAAAAAATCACATTTCAGGTAGGTTAATTTTTCCAAATAAGCTATGGTCATGTCATGTGCACCAACAAATAAGCAAGACATATTTCTCTGGATCGCTTGAAACGACTGTTAAAGTGTTTAAATAATCTTTTGCCGGTCGGATCGCTGTAATAGCACGCAGTTAGCCTTAGTACATTAGCCACAAACAAACATCAAATGTTGTAATGATCACACACAAGACATATACACATGCTACACCTTGTTGAAAGCTTAGGACCAATTTGGACTATTGAATTCAGTTGCTGGGTTTGTTTAACTGTTAGTGTATCTATTTGAGACTAGCCTACTAGATAGCGCAGCTACAGCGTTAGCTACCTCCTTCTTCTTGTTTATCTCCTTATGGAGCATCTGAAACATTGTTTATTATGCCAACACTAACAGTGTGATTTAAATGTATTTGACGTGTTTTACCGACAGCTAAAGTGACAAAAAAGCACCAACTGTGTAAAAGAGTGTAGCTAAAAGGGATAAACAAGAAGGTAGCTAACGCTGTAGCAGCGCTATTTCGTAGTTTTATCTCATTTAGATACACTGATAGTTAAAATAAACCCAGCGACTGAATTCTATGGATCCTAAGCTTTCAAACAAGGTACAACGTGTATTTGCCCTGTGTGTGATCAATACATTTGATGTTTGTTTGTGGCTAATGTCTTTACAGGCTTACTGCGGTCTATCGTGGCGATCCGATCGGCAAGCAATTATTTAAACTCTTTAATGGTCGTTTTCAAGCGATCCAGAGAAATATGTCTTGGAAAAAATAACCTACCTAAAATATGATTTTGCAGCAAGTCTTTTCGCTGTTTACTTTAATGAAATGCACAGGGAGGAGCTGACCGGAAGTGCGTTTCCGAGTTCTGTGAGGAACGGTAGAAAAAGTGGGCGTGGCGAAGTAAGATGGATAGTCACTCATAATATTAACCTGTTACATCAGTCAATTTTATTTCATGTGTAACCTTGTACCAATCCTAGTAGAGCCCTTAAAGTTAGGATTACTCCCCTTGAACCCAAACCCTAGTAGAGCCCCTTAAAGTTAGGGTTAGTCTCTTTGAACCGTAGGCCTAGTTGAGCCCCTTAATACTCTCTCATCCTCAGATCCCACCTCTTTGACTGGCTGTCTTCGTCTGTTAAAAATTTGTCTACCTAAAAGTGATTTTTGGTCCACAGACTTGAAGTTCTAATTACATCTGGATATGCGTCAATCCTGGTCACATCTACAGCCTGTCCGTCCATGGTAGTGGATCTCTCTTTCACTGTGGTTCTCCTCGAGGTTTCTCTTTTCCCTCCCGATGGTTTTTTTTTACTTGCAGAGAAGGAGGGTCTAACGACAGGGAATGCTCTGGGACAATTTTTATTTGCCTCTTTGTTGTTGTAACAATCTGCCTGCATTTCTAATAATGACTGTTTCTAATTTTCCATTGTTTCTGTTGGTATTGACCAAATCTTGTAAAGTCCGCTGAGATAACTGCTGTTGTGATTTGGGCTATACAAATAAATTGAATTGAATCCTAACCCAGAAAAGAGCCCTTTAAAGAAGAGTTACTAATCTTTGAACCCTAACCCTAGAAATCGATTGTTTCTGTAAAATTTGTCTACTAATTAATAGGTAAATATCATTTTCCAAGTTTCCACACACTGTTTCATCTACTTCTAGGATTTTTCTTCATGCATTTCTGTGATACCTGACTCAGTAGCTGTCGTGAAATGAAATGAAGGCACTACCTTATCTTTTTAAGCCCTGATAAAGAATTATCACAATAAACAAATGCTTTATTACTAAGCTTGAATCTTCGCCAAATCTTCAAGCTGCATTAGAGCTATTAATGAACATTTTTGCTGTTACAATCAAGTGAGAAATACACAAAGACAAATTCCAACGACTTCTAACCAAACACATTTTCTCCCCTATCACTACACAAAATCTTCAGCTCCCCCACTTGTACTTCTCTGCTCATCTGTTGCATGTCGTCCTCTGCTGTGTTGCCCAGAGCACTTTGGATTTCCCACTGTGAAGAATCCACGTGAAGGTGAAGCAGTAGTACTTGACCTCCTGCTCCGTGCTTGGACTGTCCATGGACTGCGGATGAGCCCGGACAGGCCGTAAACACCTATTATCTGCAGGCTCCAAGGACTCCACAGCAAACTATGTGCTTACACGGTACGCTATTAACCGAAGGTATGAAGAAAAAAAGGACACACGATCTTTTCTAAATAGTATAATGCGTGTTTTAACTGGGAAAACATTTGAATTGAACTGATACGACTCGGCCTTTTGGCACCATCTGCTAATCTCCGAGGAAATGTGTAGATGTATAGGTCACATGGAGCATTCTAGATATTTACAAAAGCTTTGAGATACAGAAAACTCACCAAAGAAGCTGCTCCTTCGGTTATAAATAGAAATAAGCTGCTGAAAGAAATCAGAAAAGACATTTGTTATCAGTTGTTGTACTTTTTTAAGGCATTTGATTTTTAGTAGCTGTTTATCCAAGAGAATGAGCATGGCTTGAAAACCGCGGTGTTGCGAACATTCAACGAACTGTGTTTCTTAAATCTCACTGATGCGATTCTCATGCATTGTTGAATTGACTGCTCTGTGTTTACTTGGTTCTCGAGATGGATTTTTAACATGCAGCAGATCTATTAGTATGCTGCATGTTGCTAAACCAAGCAGGCTAAATAATTTAACATGATCAGAATTTAGACTGCTATTCTTTAGTATTCTTTGCAATAGTGTATGATGAGCATGATTTGACACCTTTTTGCCTATACATGTTACGCTGTGTATTTTGCACAGTATGAAAAAGCCCGAAGAAAATGACGTTTTGGTTGACGTCACATGGGGGACATTTTCTTTAGGTTTAAGGGGTAAGTTTAGGCTTCAATTTACTATATTTTGTACAATTTTGTAAGTTTAGGGCTGAGGCTTGGGGTAGGTTAAAGATAATGAATTTTACACAAAAAGCTGTGTGCTAATCATGCGCCTTTGACATGTCCTGTTATGTTATGGTATACCAAAAGTCAATTCATACTTCATCAGCCTGCTCAGGCTGTAAGAACAATTTTTTTTGCTAGAAGTACAATTGTGTCTGGCTGACAAACGTGTTACAAAATGAAAACATTCTTCTGGCCAAGACAGCAATGGATCATGTGTAATTACACACTGTGAGCGTGTGCCCAGCATGTACCTGCACACAGAATATACAGAAAAACTTTCCTACATTAACTAAATTGTCTGTGATCTAAATCTACAGAGCAACCACGTGGCTGTGGCACGTCAGTTGAAGTGTGAATGTCATGTCTTCTTATGAAGTATGAGTAGGCCATAAGCCTAGCTCATCTGTAAATGCAACATAGTCTCACAATAAAGCGTATATATACAATGACACATAAATCATGTAGGATGAGCATAATTTAAAGTCTTTTTTGCCTATATATGTTATGCTGTATATATTGCATGATGCAAAAAGCGTAAAATAAAAGTGATATTTTTTGGATGAAATAGACACGAGTTTTGGTTGAAGCCATGAGGGACATTTCCTTTAGGTTTTAACGGTAGTTTAGTTTCAGTTGCTAAAAAGGTTGGGCTTGGAGTACGTTAAGAATTAGGATAAGATTTCATAAATATACAAAGGGTTAGGGATAGATTCGTGTGAGATCCGGTTGGCAAATGCCTTCATTCAATTTTTTTTGACTGGACACTAAAGCAATTAACGAGTGGTACAAACAATTTTTAAATCTGTTAATTTAACCTTGAACTCTATATTTTCTCCCTGATGGATCTCTCAAACTGACTGTAGAGAGTGCGAGTTCAGTCCTTCACATTTTTCGCTAGTTCCTAATGCTCTCCTCACAAATAGCTGAAGTGAACTAGGCACTGTACTAATTATTTTACATGCACTTTTACTCAAACTAAACATTTGCGATTTAAGTTTTGACGTTCCAGCAAGTGAACATTCCCGTAACGTCAAATCATTCAATGCATGCTCTACAAAAATCCTAACCCCAGAGTCTCATCAGTTACGTCCCTTAAACAAACATGACTGCTACGTCGCTTAGTGCGTGTAAAGAAAGCAAGAAAAAAAAACACACCATTTTCGCATCTTCAACTTCCTCTCATTACGCTTTGCAACAATTGAAATTCCTTTTGCTTCTTGCATGCCAGCAGTTAGGATCAACACTCGCCTGATCAAAGCAATCTCCTCACTTTGATACTTTTTCCACCTGCGAGTCGAGCATCTTCTGAAACACTACAAACCGACGCTCTCTCTCCTCACACCTGGGCCAGCGAAGGACAGTAATTGGCTGTTTTTTTTGTTTTTTTTCTCCGTCGTTACACTACCTGTGGCTCTTCGCGTTCATTGCCCGGCTGACGGACATGCGGAGGGGCCCCAGACAATGCGGACAGCTGCGGCCCCTGACTGGGAGCTGGGGTCTTTTTTTTTTTTTTTTTTACCAATGAGGTGGCTTTTTGTGAGAGCTTAAAGAAGTGAAGTGGGGAGTGATTTCTTTGAAGAGTGAAGATTTGCTGATCAAAACCGCACCAAAGCAGAGGTAATTTACAGGACCCGGCAGGAGGTCCTTAAAGTAGGGCCGGGATGGGATGGATGGAGGGAGGAGAGGGAGTAGGAAGAGGGGTCATTTTCACGTGTTTACAGTGAACAGGGACCGCCAGGCTAACGGTGATTTGGTCAGATTAAGGGCAGTTTACGCAGTCATGAATATTCACAAATCTGTAATATTTTATATCGAATTTGCCAACCTTACCTTAATACACCCCCTCCACTTTTTTTAACAGCGCACTTCTGGTTTAGTTGCAGTTAGCCAAAGGTTACATTAACCTCCGAAGAAAACGTAGATATACAAGAAATGACGATAAGCACGTTTCAAGTTGTTGTTGGTTTTTTTTTTTTGTTTGTTTTTTTAAAGCATCTTGCTGCGAAAAGCCCAAGCATAAAATCACCTTGAAATTTGGTTGCAGACAACGTTTTTGACATTTTGGGATGATTTTCACTTGTGCAACAATTTTGAGATCGGTCCGAGTTTCAGCTCAGTATTGTGTCATGCACCATGTAAACATAACAAAAAGCGATTAATACCTCATGACCAGCTTCCGATCAACAATCATAGGATCGCAAGAAAAATCAAACTTGTTTGAAATCCTGGTCACTCCTCGTGGGAACATCGCACTGAACAAGCAGTGCCATGATCTCTCACACGCACATGACAAACAAACACAGGGCATCTACACTTCCGGATTCTTCTTCTTCTCCTCCATCTTTCATGTTGTGCTTCCGGATACAGGAGTCTGACAAGCTGTGAGTCAACGTACAGTTTGAGCACTCAAATCACATAAGACATTCGTCCGTGTAGTGTGAGGACAGTAGTGTGAGAACATGAATCGTGAGCTGCTAACTTTTAACGATTAGAGAGTCATTCATGCAGTCTGAGCAGGCGCTGCGAATCCACGACTGAAAACATCACAGTGTCTGGCCGCCTATAAACCCAAAGAAATGTCGCCACATGGCCTCAACCAAAATTTGTGGTTTTTAAGTTTTGGCTTTTCATAACATATTGACGTAAAAAAAAAGTTGTGAAAATGTGCTTATTGTATGTTTTTGACATTTTGTTGTATATCTACATTTTCTTCGGAGGCTAATGTATTTTTAGCTAACCACAGCAAAACCAGAAGTACGCTGACAAGAAAAGTGGATAACCCTAACCCTAAGGTAAGGTTTTGATATAGACAAATTCGATATATACAATCTGAATATACAGACTTTAACTTTTGAAAGTTTAGATCCTGTGTCATCTTTACGCTTGTTCATATCGTGCTATATCTACAGCATAACATAAATGCAAAATATATAAAAACATTTTGTGTTGTGGCATGTACACTTTCTTGTGAGACTGTGTTGCACAAGCACACTCACACAAGGAAACAAAAGGTAAAGGCACTTGTACGTAATCATTATGAGCATTCTAGTCCTTTTGTGTTTCTATGACGTCTCTATTTCAGGCATTGAAAAGCATCAAATGGAGACACTATTTTCTTTGCGTCTTATAGACATGTTGTGTTGAAGCCGTGTGGGGACATTTTCTTTGGGTTTAACAGCTAAGTTTAGGTCTGAAGTTACAAGAATGGTAAATTTTGATCTAGGGTTTGGGAGTTGGGTACAAGATTAGGATAAAGATGTCTTTAACATTCATAAATAACAGCACATTTTCACATCCACCATAGAAATGAACAGAAGCAGAACATGCATCATTAGGCCTTTTCCCACTGTAGGAACTTTTTTCAGTTCCCCGTACTATTTTTTAGTTCTAGTCCCTCTTTTGGATGTGTTCGCACAGAGCAGGAACTATGGACTGGGGGCCACAGTTTAGGAACTTTTTCAGCTCCTGCTCTGGGGCAGGTACTTTTTAGTCAGACCAGGAACTTTTGTTGGCTACAAAATGTATTTACAACATTAGCTTTGTTTGGAAACAGGTTTATATTTTCTGATAGTTAGACAAACGTTCCTTATCCCAGAGGAAAAAAAATACTTACAACCATTAAATGCAGTAGCTCCCAAAATAAATGTTAAATTTGTAAATAGTGAATATTATTAAGAATACAGTGAATAGTTGATTTCATTGATGATTTTAGTTTTTGTATATCATATTTTTTATGTAGAAGGAGAAAAAACTACTTTTTTTTTTCTAATCCCACAAAAATGACTTATTTAAATGTTCCAGACTAACCGATGCTAATGTTAAGACTTTTTAGACCCACTTTCAGAAACTGTTGCTGCAAAAATGGGGACAGGATAGTTCCTCTGACTAAACAGAGGCTAAAGGAATGTGAAAACTTAGTTGTTGGTACTTTCAATGTGGGAAACACCTATACACAAACAAAAAAGGAGAAAATTGCATGCTTCTATATTAACATAATGTATGTAGCATTAATATGTGGGTGGTATGCATATCCATAACATTGGATTATAATTACAGTACTTGCTGACTCTCTGGATATTGGTGAGCAAATGGTACATAGACATAGATGGAATGTTCACCTCATTAGAGACATCAACAATATACCTGTTTGTTTAAAGTTGTGAAAATTATATGTTAGTGACTAGTTAGGCAGCTTAAAGGCTTTAGTTTAGGTAATCCAGCAAATCAAGTTGACGCTGTACAAGTTTAAAATGTTCTGACTGTATTATTTCACAGCTAAATTAAAATATTTGTTAAAACTGTGAATCATTCAAGAATGTGTTGTCACGGAAAATACACCATGTTGTTAGAACCGGTGCAAAACGTTCATAGGGGAACATTAGTAAAACAATGTCAAAAACGACTTGGAACAACTTGATAAACCCCAAGTTAACGATTACTCTCCATTAGTTTAACATTGGGCTAACTCAAAATTCTACTGTGATGTCACAAACCTGAGCTTTATAAGAAACTAAGTGAGATGAGCCTCGCCAATAACATTAAAAATCCATCTTTGCTATTAGTGATTCAATTCTGAAACTGATTTTAATAACATAATACTGACCAGGGTAGGATCAGTGACATCAGTCAGTGAAAAAGTGGTATTATGGCTAAACCAGGATTCTCCAACCTTTTTTTGCTTTTGATGTAATGATATTTGAATGTTGTAGAGTTATTTATGTTAATTAGATCACTGTTGTTTTCATCTGGTTGTCTCTACATAATTATTTTCTGTATTGAGCCATATTGCCATTGTTAATTGTTCTAGAATATGTAAATAATGTAGTTGCACTTTGTTTGCCTTATGAGATCCTGTAATCCACTCATGTGACTGGACGCCTATTTAAACACCTGGCTCCTGCAGTTCCTTCTTGTACATGCCGTGAAGAAGACCCGAAACAAGTAGGCAAGTCCACTTTCAATAAAAGTCTTTTAATTTGGCAATCAGGGTGCCTCGGATTTTTCCTTTTGATTATTGATAAGTGTGTGTCACTCTGATCGTAAAGAGCACCTGATCTTTTAAGATTTGTTACGTTTTTAGACCCACTGAAGACTGACTGAAACACGTGTATTTCACACTAAGAAATATCATGTGATTTTTGTGCTTTTTTATATTGTGCGCAACATATGGTGCAACGTGCATACGCAAAATAGCGCTAAAATTGTGCTCATCACACATTATTTTTGTGTCGTGGTATATATACACTTTATTGTGAGACTGTGTTGTACATTGACGTACGGCGCTCCATAGTACTCACGAAAAAAAAAAATATTTATCTCGTAATTACGAGATAAAATCTCGTAATTACGAGATAACTTTCTCGTAATTACGAGATATTTTCTCGTAATTACGAGATAATTTAAATGGCTTTTCCCACATTCTGTATACCCACACGCTTCGATAGGCTAAGCTAGTGACTTTACCACAACAGAGTCTTTTCTGTGCTAGCTTGATGTTTCTAAATAGCTAAGATGTACTTGTGGATTTCGTTATGTTAAATTAAGTGCCTGTGGTCTTCACTGCAATGTTTACAGTCGACAAAAAGTATGAAAATAGCTAATAACGTGACTGTCAACTCACGCTACAGTTAGCATGCTATTATAAAGACGGCCAGTGTGTGGAGCTGTTCACCCACCAGAAAGAAGCTAGTGGTAATCGGCAGGTTTTTTAAATAAAACTCGATCTTCTTGACTGTTGACAGTCAGTCTCACTCATCCTTAGAAATGTGCAGCTGTTTTTCTGTGGCTCCAGTGTCTAGTTTTCAATTTATTTGGCCATAAAGGAGAGAAGTGCTGCAACAGACTTGCAACATACGGGCATTTTCACTCTGGGTGATCCATGCGGAAGTGTAGCAAATGTGCAGCATTTCTCTATCTCGTAATTACGAGAAAGTTATCTCGTAATTACGAGCCGTACGTCAATGTACAACACAGTCTCACAATAAAGTGTATATATACCACGACACAAATATAAATATTTTTTTTTTCGTGAGTACTATGGAGCGCCGTATTGACATGACTCAACTCAAGATTCAAGATTAACTTTATTGTCCCAAGGATGGAAAATTTGTCTTGGGCTATCAACCAGTGTTGCCGTCCATACTGCACAGTTCTTTGATAAAAGCCACAAGTTTATAAATATACATTTCACATACATTCAATTCACAGTAAAAAAAAAAGAAAAAAACTATATAGCAGTCCTCTGTCGGTTCATATTCACTAGTCTAACAGACACTGGCACAAAAGAGTTTTTATGTCTTTTTCTTTGGGACCCTGAACCTTCTCACAGAAGGTAAGAGCTCATACTCTGAAACCAGAGCATGTGAAGGATCATTCAAGATCTGCCTGACGCAAAATAGCCTGCTCGTAAATGCTCTGCAAGGAAAGGTGCTCCTGTACACCCATAATTTTGTATGCTGTGTGGATGAGACACAGCAGCCTGTTTTTGAGCTGAACAAACAAGTTCCCATACCAAGTTGTGATGCTGTATCTCAATAACTGCCTGATAAAAAAATCAGCATGATCCTTTTGTCCACTCCATGTACTCTAAAGCGATACAAGAAGTGCATATGTTGTTGCTGTCTGTTGCACAGGTGGTCCAAGTGTGCTCAGAGCAAGTCTATTGTTCATAAAAGCCTCTAAGTATTTGTGCGCGTCTACCTGAGCAATAGTTTGATTGTGGATCACAACTGGCCTGTGATCACCTATTCTCCTTGGGTGTTCACAGGCCATGCTGGCTTTTTACAATCTAAGAATGCTCAGAATGTTTCAGGTAAGTCAGAAAAGCCAGTGCACAGCTATAAAATCTTAGAATGAAATAGTTCTGTCTGTGACAACAACATTAAATATTGTGAATCATTTGCTAAACTTGTAGCCCAAAGATGTTTCTCAGAGTTTGTAACAAAGAAAATGTTGCTACTGGAACCAGCCATATTGTTTGAACCAGTGCAAAAACATCCACACAAAACATCAGATATAATGTCAGAATATCATTGAATAAACCCCAAATTAAATCGTTAACATCTTTAACATTGGACAACAAGAACTACCAAACCCCCGTCTTTGGCATTGATACGATCTCATTCTAATACCGCGACTGACCGTACATTGTGTTTTGCTTTATCTGTGAAAAGTCCTCTCAGTTGCAGTCGAAATTCTTCCTTCGCACGCTGCCCACGTCCAGTAAAGACACGTCCGGGTACAGCTAAGACGCAGAGAAGACACAGCCCTAGTACACCGTGTTTGGACGTTCCCGGATTACGCCGGGACCTGGTGTTCCGGACTGGAATGCGGAGCGGCTCGACCAGTTCTCAAGACGTTCCCGCGCGGTTCCAAATAATACCCCAAACAGATAAATAAATCAATAGATAAAAGAGTGCTTTGACAAAACAATCCAGGTTTTGAAAGAAATGATTTACAAGGAAGAGGAAAGAAGACGGTGAAGACAAACATGAGGTCTGGTGTAGGCCGGTTTTAGGCCGCTGTGTTCTGTCCACGATGACAACTGAACCAACTGTTTGATTGTATTTCAGGCACTGTTACAATACAATACATCACTACTTTGAAATATTGTTTTAGTAATGTCAAACTCCAATCAAATACAGTTTAAATATAGGCACTACAAGGTACTACTACTACAGTTTTCCATACTTCTACCTCTGCAGGCAAAAAATGAGTAAAAAAGTAAATAGAAAATCCGGTTTGGTGAAAAACTGTCCTGGTGTGACCTGCTGTAATGAAGGCTTAGACGTGGAATGTTGGAATTTGCATGTTACTAACAGTGTGTTCTCTGCCGTGTTTGTTTTAGCGTTTTAAACCTAAGGTCATGGCTTTTGTTTGTTTGTAACACAGCTAAGCATGATTCGCACTTCGGCTGGTGCCACAGTCAGGACTAAACCTGGACTGGCCTCCTGCTGTTGCAAGAGTCAGGACAAACCATCGGGGAATATAAATGTTTCCTTTTTTGCAGCTAAGATCTAGAACAGTCTGTCTGAAGGTGTAAGACAGGGCTCTGCTCTAACAATGTTTAAATCCACTCTTAAATACTAGCTTTTCGGGATTTTTGAACTCAATTTTAACAATATCTTGGGATGTCAACCAAGACATCCCAAGATGGATGTTATTTGAGCTGTTTGCTTTTGTTGTATCCCTGATGGTAAATGGTCTCTATTTATATAGTCTTTTTCCACATTTTTTACAATCAGGGATCCACTCACCCATTGTACACAGACACTGAGGCAATGTGGCTTAAGTGTCTTGCCCAAGGACACAACAAACTCTTTTGGCACCTGGTGTTCCAGTGGTCTCTCATCCAAGTACTAACCAGGCCCTAAACTTGCTTAGCTTCTGAGATCTGACGGGATCAGGCTTTGACAAGGAGGTATTGCCATGATGACCATACATACATAGAGCTATTAGAGTAACTATAACTATAGATACTGGCGACACTGTACATCTTCATGAATGAAAAGTCTCTTTCACACTGTACTTGCAACACCAGTGAAATTTATAGAACCAATGCAACATTTCAGCATGTAGCCTTCATCAGGCATGTATTTTTCTAGGCATTAGAAGTCATCTTCAATAGGCAAGTTAAATATATTTGTATAGCGCAATTCATATACAAAGCAATTCAAAATGCTTTACAAGGCAGGAAAATGCATCAAACATACAATACAAAAAAAAGATATAAATAATCATAAAAATTACTTTAAAAGAAGTAAAAAATAAAGTAAAAATAAAGAGTGCAGACAAAACTTTTTCAGTCCTATGCACAGATAAAATTAAATGCTTTAAGCCTAGAGTTAAACATTGTAACAGTCGAGGCCTTTCTTACATCTTCAGGAAAACTGTAAATAGGGAATGGCTGGCTGACTGTGCCCCCGGATGCTCCCACAAATGTACCTATTGCAGTATACATAATATAACCAGCATAAAACAATTACAGATGTGGAGTATGTAGGCCACAGTTCGAGGCGTTGCATTGGTTCAATAAATGTCACTAGTGTTGCAAGTACACAGATACTTTTCATTTATAAAGTTTTGCTAGCCATGCACGAGCCTTCTCTTACGCACCTGTCCTACGGAAGGATGTGCTAGATTTCTTGCTTTGTACACTGTACATCTGAAAAGCTACAAACTTACAAGCTCTAGATGAAAAACTACTGAGTTCATTTCAGCATTTGGACCTGACTGTGACGTGTCTCCAGAGGTCACCTGGACCTGACTGTGACTTGTCTCCATTGTTCACCTGGACTTGACTGTGACTTGTCCAAGAGTATCTGGCTGCAGACCTGTATGAGGAGTCCCCTGCCTCGCAGACCTGTACCAGGAGTCCCCTAGTCACGTGAACTGTACTAGGAGGGCCCTCGTTACGTGACTTGTATCTAGACTTACTTTTTATCTATCAAGGGGTAATGGGTAAGTTTAAGAAAAAGGTTTGGGTAAAGGTTAAGATAAAAAAAAAAAAAAACGTTTAGGTCTAGTTAGCAACAGTAATAAACTCATCACTATGGCAACCAGCTCACTTCTGTCCCTCTTTGGCACATACCGTCTTGTACCCACATTTATGATTTGTTAACTGTGTTAACACACGGCCAAATGAACATCGGGGCTCCTCTTCGTTTTCTTCAATGTTATTGGCGAGTCGTAAATAATGTTTTAAGTGCATAGCGTCACTTACTGTACCGTGGTATATCTTCATAATATCGGCGAACATTCGGGCCTTAGGGGACTCCTGGTACAGGTCACGTGACTAGGGGACTCCTCATACAGGTCTGCAGCCAGATGCCTCTCTCCAGAGTTCACCTGGACTTGACTGTGACCCGTCTCCAGAGAATGATTTTTTCACACAACAGATTAGCTCTACAAGTCTAGTTATTCTCACATCTTCAGCATAACCAGAGAACACACTGTACAGGTCATGCAAGACAGCTTCAAGTCATAACTTTAAACCAGAACAAAGTCTTCCACCAAACAGGAAATCTCTTGTCAAAATATTATAAAGTGAAGAGGAGGAGACATTTTAACTCACAACCATTATTATCTCTGGATTGGAAACTTAAATGGCACAACATGTTCCCACAAACAAAGCGAGACCAAACTGTTTACCAGCAGTAACTAAGGTAAAGTACAGAAACAAGTTTTCGGTGTGAGTCAACAGGCAAAACACATTTTTCTCATTTGAGTTCACAGGTCAGTTTACAAGCTTCAGGTTAACGCGGGTTGCTTTTAAGAACATACAGTGCACGCAGTTTCTCACTACCTTACATTTTACGCATTTTTTTCTCACTGTAAATGGCCTCCTTCAAACTATTTTTGGTCTGGGGTGCGTCACATGAAAGATAGTTTGAGAGTTTGAGATGGTTTGAGAGAAAAGTGCATGTCCAAGAGCTAAAATGGTTCCCACATTAGGCATTTTCGCCCATCAAAGCGCCAAGAACCAGGTATCAGGAGGAATACTCTTACCATCCTTTATCCACTTGGCCATTTCTATCCTATGAACAAGTACCTGCTAGCATTGGACTGATCAAAAGAGGATCCAGTCATTTAATTCTTTAACTGTCAGCCCTGTTCTCACTTTGACCCTCCTTCCTGCCAGGCATTTTTTGCGTACTTTAAGCAATATTCACAGCTCCACAAAAAAAAAAAAAAAACGTTGTGCAACTGGAACCTTGACATGTTGTACATCAAATGAGACCTGCAAGTGTCGACTTTATTTAAAATATAACTGTTGTTCTACATTAATCCGTTCTCTTAACCAAATCAGAGCCTGCAGTATCTCAACACTAAACCAGATCTAAACCAGAACTAACCAATGTCTAAATCAGGACTGAACACTGTAAAAAAGTGACAGTCTTAATTTGTTTATGAGAGAACACATCCTTGACTTAAGTCATGTTTGTCTTTAATTGAACATATTTTACCTGGATTTGCTAATAGAACAAAAGCAAAGTGGATTGTTTTGCTAAAAAGGCGGGAAAAAAACTACACTCTCTCAGCGTGCCAGATTTTGTGGTCATGCAATCTCACACAAAGAAAAAATAGATTTTTATTGTTGTTTTAATGCAATAAAGAATCAAAATGAAAAAAACATGCTTTTATTCCAGCTGGTCAAAAAGTTGCCTAGTACACCTTTAAAGTAAAACACAATACTTTTCCTTTACATTTGCTTTTTCAATGCAATGTTCAGATCTGAACCTTTACACCATCTCTACCGTAACGTTAGCTTTAGTGTAGATACGCATCGTAACCCACAAACATCATCTTTGTGGGTCTTCTTGTGATGGCAGTGTTGTTAATGTTGAATCACATATTTTTGACTCACATAGCTTGCAGATTGCAGACTTTTTCTTCTCTGTGCAGATAAAGTTTTTGTAGTCAAACTGAACTAGTCTTGGCTCTATGTGACTTAATGCCTGATGGACGTACCTGGAGTCTGATTAGCTCCACGCACAGAAGCTCCAGAACGTGAGTGCGTAAACTGTGGTTTATGTTTGTCAAGTTATACACAAGTCATGATAGGTAAAGAGTCACAAGTCAAGTCAAGTCTCAAGTCACTAATGTTCAAGTCACAAGTCAAGTCTCAAGTCACTAATGTTCAAGTCACAAGTCAAGTCTCAAGTCACTAATGTTCAAGTCACAAGTCAAGTCTCAAGTCACTAATGTTCAAGTCACAAGTCAAGTCACTAATGTCCAAGTCACTAGTCAAGTCAAGTCTCAAGTCACTAATGTTCAAGTCACTAGTCAAGTCAAGTCTCAAATCCCTAATGTTCAAGTCACTAGTCAAGTCAAGTCTCAAGTCACTAATGTTTAAGTCACAAGTCAAGTCAAGTCTCAAGTCACTAATGTTCAAGTCACTAGTCAAGTCAAGTCTCAAGTCACTAATGTTCAAGTCACTAGTCAAGTAAAGTCTCAAGTCACTAATGTTCAAGTCACTAGTCAAGTCAAGTCTCAAGTCACTAATGTTCAAGTCACTAGTCAAGTTAAGTCTCAAGTCACTAATGTTCAAGTCACTAGTCAAGTCAAGTCTCAAGTCACTAATGTTCAAGTCACTAGTCAAGTCTCAAGTCACTAGTCAAGTCAAGTCAAGTCTCAAGTCACTAGTCAAGTCAAGTCTCAAGTCACTAATGTTCAAGTCACTAGTCAAGTCAAGTCTCAAGTCACTAATGTTCAAGTCACAAGTCAAGTCTCAAGTCACTAAGGTTCAAGTCACAAGTGAAGTCAAGTCTCAAGTCACTAAAGTTCAAGTCACTAGTCAAGTCTCAAGTCACTAATGTTCAAGTCACTAGTCAAGTCAAGTCTCAAGTCACTAATGTTCAAGTCACTAGTCAAGTCAAGTCTCAAGTCACTAATGTTCAAGTCACAAGTGAAGTCAAGTCTCAAGTCACTAAAGTTCAAGTCACTAGTCAAGTCAAGTCTCAAGTCACTAATGTTCAAGTCACAAGTCAAGTCAAGTCTCAAGTCAATGTTCAAGTCACTAGTCAAGTCAAGTCTCAAGTCACTACTGTTCAAGTCTCAAGTCACTAATGTTCAAGTCACTAGTCAAGTCTCAAGTCACTAATGTTCAAGTCACTAGTCAAGTCAAGTCTCAAGTCACTAATGTTCAAGTCACAAGTCAAGTCAAGTCTCAAGTCACTATTGTTCAAGTCACTAGTCAAGTCAAGTCTCAAGTCACTAATGTTCAAGTCACTAGTCAAGTCAAGTCTCAAGTCACTATTGTTCAAGTCACTAGTGAAGTCAAGTCTCAAGTCACTAATGTTCAAGTCACTAGTCAAGTCAAGTCTCAAGTCACTAATGTTCAAGTCACAAGTCAAGTCAAGTCTCAAGTCACTAATGTTCAAGTCACTAGTCAAGTCAAGTCTCAAGTCACTATTGTTCAAGTCACTAGTCAAGTCAAGTCTCAAGTCACTAATGTTCAAGTCACTAGTCAAGTCAAGTCTCAAGTCACTAATGTTCAAGTCGCAAGTCAAGTCTCAAGTCACTAATGTTCAAGTCACAAGTCAAGTCTCAAGTCACTAAAGTTCAAGTCACTAGTCAAGTCAAGTCTCAAGTCACTAATGTTCAAGTCACAAGTCAAGTCAATGTTCAAGTCAAGTCAAGTCTCAAGTCAATGTTCAAGTCACTTGTCAAGTCACAACTGCAACAAAAAACAAGTATAAAAATGCATTACTTGACGTTTGGTCTCGCTATGCTGCGTACAGGTAAATGCTTCTTCTTTAATTCTAATTAGTTTGCCCTGCCTCAATGTTAGTCCTGTTGGTTTATAGATTGTTCAGGTCGAGGCGGATGGCGTGAAGCGGTACGTCGCTAACACATGGTATAACGCAGTAAGTCTCATTGTTTCTTTTGATTAATAACTATTTTATTTCAGGTCTGGCTGCCTACTAACCAACATCTTGTCCTTCCTGTTTTTCGTCAGAAGTTTGTTCAAGAACGTCTTTTTCGGTTAGAGACTAAGTTAAGGACAATGTGACAACTATTGAAGCGACTGAAGACTTGAACAAAATCAAGATGGAACTGTGAAACATGAAACATTAAAAAAACAAAAACAAAATAGACATTCTAACTGCAATCAATTAGAAAAAACTACCTTTTCAAATGAAAGAACAAATGTGATTAAAATGGAACATGCCTCGGTCAATGTACGAAGTTGTGTTGACTTATATGTTTAGTTATATTTATTTTCTGGGTTTATCCTATGGCGTTGTTTGTTTTTCTTTTCTTGTATTACTTTACAGCTGAAGTTAAAATGTATTTATCTTTCGTTTCTATTTGTATCTACCCCTCGACCTGCCACATTTAGTAATTTTTTTAAAGCGATGAATGTGGGAAAAGTCTTGCAACATAAACTAGCTTGATTTGTAACAAGTTGACAAGTTACAACCAGTTAATCACTGTTAGTATGTTAAACTTTGCCACCAGGTTAATATTCACCAGGTCTGTTTTTAATAAAGGTGTTGTTTCATTTCTTTAGTATTGTTGAAACTACACCACTATGTAGTAACCTCTTCATCAAAAAACAAACAAACAAAAAAAAAAAAACTGATTTCAAAATGAGAAGAGTGGCTTTCGAATACAGTACAGAGTAAAAAAAACAAAAACAAACAAAAAAAAAACATACAGCAATTAAACTTAAAAATTGAAGTACAATTTCTGCCAAGTCCAGGCTTTCTCAGCAATTTTTCAAATAACCACCACATTATTTCTTCTTCAGGCACCAAAATAAATCTGTATTATAATAACAAACAAATCAGTTCTTATGCAAAGAAACATAAAATTAAATTATTTTCCCACAACACAATGCAATGATAATCCAATCCTTATATTCAAGAAAATACTGACATCGCAATTACAGATGCAGATGTCCATATGACACAGTTTTTTGGATCAATTGTTTATTCCATTAAGATATTTTCTATGTTATTGTTGCATCCAAGTCTTTTGTGTAATGTACAGACTATGAAATTGTGCTGTAATGTTTTAATGTAACAAAGCTTTTTCAGAGGACTCCAGGAAGACTAGCGGCCATGAAATTGGCAGCTGATGGGGATCCTAATAAACAATAAACAACAGCACCAGTGATGGTTGGTGTGATCCCTGTTGGATTATCATTCCATTTCTTTTAGAATTGATTTAATACAGTGATAAGGCTGAAGAACTTTTCCTATTCACACTACCTCACCCTATGGAGGGGCCAAAAAGAACACTAACTAAACTTTATGTAGGCTAAAGTTGTACACAGTGTGGCCTGAGTGAACGCTCAGTCTGCTGTGTTGTACTGACTAAGACTGACACCTACTGGAGAACACTGGTGTTATCATCAACTTTATGTTTGATATTATAAACTTGTTAGGTAAGTTAATGTAAAGCTGTAATACATTATGTATTACTGTATACAGTGAAAAAATATTACAATATTACTGTCTCAGAAATGTAACAGAGTTACACTACTGTGAGTTACTTTGAGCTCAGCACACTAATTTGTTAAGACATTGTACAAGACTAATCCTGTCACATTTACACTTGATTATTGATTAATTTATGGAAATGTGATGTCATCACTTTACACATTTTTCTCATATTTTATTCAGCTTTAAACCCACAGTATTTAAATGATGTTTGATCTTGAAGTGTCGTTTTCAATAGAATATAAAAGCAATAATTTACATGCAAGTAACTTTAGTTACTCAAATTGTAACTGTAATATATTATCAACATTTTTACAAGTAATGAGTTACACTACTTAGTTACTGAAAAGGGGAATATAATACTGTAATTAGTTACATTTTGTAATGAGTTACTCCCAACACTGATGTATGTATCTGATGTTTGTAAAAACATTTAAAACACTACATTGAAAATGCAATAAGGCAGCTTAACTTAAAGGGACTGTACTTGATTTTTTTGCAACAAGATAACTTAAAAACGATTCCCCCTAGCACTGATGCCTTGTTAATGTATCTATTCAGGTGGAAATGAGTCCCCAAAGTCCTGTCTATGTCTAATAAAATCCCGTTTGTGTGCAGCTTTTTCTGTTTTTGTTTTTAGCATTGTGGCTAACTGTTGTTAGCATAGTGACTCACCTCGCTGTTAAAAGCTGTGAAAAAACATTAAAACTCATCATGATGAACAATTCTGAAGCTCAGAATGCATTAGCTACGTGAGGAAATCATGTAGACTGAAGGAAAAAGGTTAAAATTAATTATTTCTGTTTGTTTACATTTTTAGGATGCAAAAATCAGGTACAGTCCCTTTAAAACTACAAGTACAATTTCTGTTTTAAAGTTTTATGACAATTAAACTGTATGTGAGTTGTCTGTTATTCTCTCTCTTCTCTACTCCCTCCTTTTCTCTGTCCTCTCACTGTTTTTCCTCTCTTGCTAAAATGCTTTGAGTGCCTTTTAAGGTGGAAAAGCACTATATAAATAAACATTATTTACCATTTATCTCCCATTCTCCTCACTGTCTTTCACTCTCCACCCACTTTTTTCTCCCGTCTACATTCTTCCAGCTCTCTCTCTCTCTCTCTCTCTCTCTCTCCCTCTCTCTCTCTCTCTCGCTCTCTCCCTCTCTCTCCTCTCTCTCTCTCCTCTCTCTCTCTCTCCTCTCTCTCTCTCTCTCTCTCTCTCTCTCTCTCTCCCTCTCTCTCTCTCTCTCTCTCTCTCCCTCTCTCTCTCTCTCTCTCTCTCCCTCTCTCTCTCTCTCTCTCTCTCTCTCTCTCTCTCTCCCTCTCTCTCTCTCTCTCTCTCTCTCTCTCTCTCATAACTTAAAAGTCACTATTTGACTCACTTTGTCTAGTTATATCAACACAAAGATAAGCTAATTTAACTTACTGACCTTGTGACTTTTGACAGTGCACATCATGTTAAGTTTATTTACATCTCCATAGACAATAACTGATTGTATGAGCGTGGGAAGATCCATTCTCTTGACTATCACATTCTTCAGGCCTCTGCTGCCCTCATGTGGCCAGTAAACGTCACAGCAGAAATAATCTTCCTGGACAATACTCTGTCACTAGAACAGTTTTTACTCTTTCTCTTAAGAAGTCAAATATTCAAATGTTTAACTCCCCAATCCCCATGTGGCTCATTTCCATCTGAATCTGTTTATTTAGATCACGTGTAAATGTCTGGACTTTGTAGTTTGGCTTCTGATGTGTGTTTGAAGTTGGTAATAAAAAAGAAAATCAGATTTTAAATTCTATGTCAATTTTATTTGGTAAATATGTAGAAAATTGACTTGATTAGGTTTGCAGAGTCTGGACACAAAAGGCCTTTTCACACTGTAGGAACCTTTTTCAGTTCCTAGTACTTTTTTTAGTTCCAGTTCCCATTTTAAGCGCGTTCACACAGAGCAGGAACTATGGACCAGGGCCACAATTTAGGGGCTTTTTAGCTCCTGCTCTGGGGCAGGTACTTTCAGTCAGACCAGGAACCTTTTGGTGACACAAACTTTGTTTGGAAACATGATTAATTGTCTCATATTTAGACAAACTTCCCTTTTTCTCGAGAAAGCAGTAACCTCCAGAATAAATGTTTAATTTTAGTAACTATTATTGAAATAACACTGAATAATTGTGTTTTATTGTAAATTTCAGTGATAACTTTAGCTTTTGTACATTATAGTTTGTACATCAGTTTATGTTGAAAGGAAAAAACAACTTTTGTTTTCCTAAAACCAACATATGAAGTGTTTAAATGTTCCAGATTATATTGTTACAGCTTTTTAGACCCACTTTCAGAAACAGTTGCTGTGTGAGCACAAACATGGGGACTGTATAGTTCCTCTGACTAAACAGGGACTGAAGGGATGTGGGAACTTAGTTCTTGGTACTTTTATGTGGGAAAACGCCTAATGGGAAAATAGGATAATTAGGGCCTTTTCCCACTCTAGGAACTTTTTTCAGTTCCTAGTACTTATTTAGTTCCTGTCCCATTTTGGGAGCGTTCACACAGAGCAGGAACTATGGACCGGGGGCCACACTTTAGGGACTTTTTTAGCTCCTGCTCTGAAGCAGGTACTTTCCAGTCAGACCAGGAACCTTTTGGTGACACAAGCACATTTTACACTGACTTTGTTTTTAAACATGTTTTACACATTTTCACATTTAGATCAACTTTCCTTATTCTTAAGAAGAATTGTTTAAAGGCAGTAACTCCCAAAATGTATTTATTTAATTTGTAAATAGTAGTCTATAATACTATTATTAGGAATTACAGTGAATAGTTTAGTTTATTGTTAATTTAAGTGATGTTATTAAGTTTTGCGCATTATAGTTTTATGTGCAATCGAAAAAAGAAAAACTTTTGTTTTCCTAACACCACTTAATGAATTATTTAAATGTTCCAGACTTTACAGATGCTAAAGCTAAAGCTAGTTAGACCCACTTTCAGAAACTGCTGCTGTGTGAACACAAACATGAGGACAGGGTAGTTCCTCTGACTAAACAGGGACTGGAGAAATGTGGGGAGTTCTTGGTACTTCATGTGGGAAAATGCCTATAGTGTGCTGAAAAATACTGAAAAAAAGACAAGACAAAAAAAAACAAGGCATTTAGTCTATTTGTACAAAAGCTAAAAAGTCTCTTTATTCCATCATGAAGTCGGATCATTGCGTAGGTATCCCAGTGATGTTTGTTTGTTTGTTTTTAGAACCCCATTAGCTACTGGGTCAAATGCAGAGGACAAATTTCCCTACGGGACAATAAAGTATACCTTACCTTACCTTACCTTACTAAAAGACCCAGTAGCTATTCTTCCTGGGGTCTATTCTTTCTTTAAGCTATAAATGCATATGTATTTTTTACAATACAGACATACAACATTCACACACAGAAACACAACTAACAAACATTAAAATAAAACAAAAAATACTGTATGTAGCAACCAAAAAACATATAAAAGTATTACTAATAAAATAGTAACAACCATAATAAGAATACGAATAAATAAAAGTAAAAGCTCTACATCAATAACTTAAATTGCTGCTTTATTTTGTGCTACCTGCAGTTTATTTAAATTAGCTTCTGTAGAATTTGACCAAATAACTGAACAGTAGAGACAGTTGATTCTACTAATAGTTTTCTTATTCTCTGTGGTATACATTTACTGCAGTGTTTTACCGTAGTCATACTTCTGCCTGTAAATGCAGCAAAAGTGCGCTGATCAAAAAATGACACGCAAAACACACATCGGCTGATTAAAGCATGACTAATTATGATGACGCAAACATATATCACCATTATCCATAGTTATCCTGCCTAAATGGAACCACGCAGTAATACTAGACATTCCACGGCATTCAGACCCAATGCCTCCACATGTCTCGTCGCTTCGAAATGACAGCGACACTTGGGACGTCCGACGGCGCAAATATTCTGCTGCAAGTTTGTTTGGTAGTCACCCAGTTTTGAAATCAGCAGGACCTTTAGTTTTTGATGCACTTTGCAGTCGTCAAAATTTGGTGTTGCGAATGTCTTTCGCGGCTCAACAGCTTAAAAACATGGAAATATGCTAAAAGTCTATGTTTTAGTATGTAGTGGGTATGTTTTTGTGGATCAAACCTGAAAAATGCACATATGACAGGAGAGTTGGGTAGTCTGCTGTCTTTTGCCACCTGACCGGAAGCCATTTAAATTAACCACAATGCATTGCAAATTTCCATTTTTTTTGTGTGAAATTAGGAGATGAATACACTTTTATTAAAATACAAAGAATGTTTAAATATCAAATGCACTAGTTCAGTTTTAACCAACTGTAATATTAGATCAATTTAATATTGAATTAGGAAACAAAGCTTCTGAAAAAAAACATTTTACACATTTGAGCGACAAGGTGGCGCAGTGGTTAGCGCTCTGGCCTCATAGCAAGAAGGTCCCGGGTTCGACTTCCGGGAGTCTTGTGGAGTTTGCATGTTCTCCCCGTGTCTGCGTAGGTTTCCGCCGAGTACTCCAGTTTCCTCCTACAACTAAAACCATGTCCAATGTGCCTCCCCTCCCCAGGACTACAGATGGAAATTAGCTGTAAAAGCTAGAATCTGGTACAAGCATCTCTGCCACTGTGCTTAATGTAATTGTATATGGTTCTTAATAAACATTACCTTACACGAACCTACATAACACCACCAAAGATAGTTATTTGCAGCATGTAAGAGTTTATGTCTCTAGTGATTTTAATGTGGATAAAATTGGACACACATATCAGACAGTGTTTTATTTGAGTCCCTGAACGCCTCATCACTCTCCTGTTGGAAGACTTCTACTTCAGTAGCTCCAGACTGGTTCAGTTGGTTGAAGTCAGACACAAATGCAAAGCCAGGTGCTGGTGTGTTCACAACAAATGGAGCATAAAAATTAGATTACTTCATATTATGTCAAAGATCCATTATGTTACTTATTTGCTGCTCAGTGCTTTACAGGATCTGATCAGAAGTGAGAAGGTGAATGGCTGCAGTTCTCCATCTCTCCAGGACTCTTCCAGGACTCGAGGGTGAGCGGCTCAGACCCTTCTCACCTGAACTTGGACTCTTCAAGTTACTCCTCTCAGGTTGAAGACTACGACGCCTCCGTGAAGTTGGCCCCCATCAAATGCAATATCACAAAATTTATGTCAATCATTTGTGCTTTGTGCTGTTTTGTGCTGCTAAAGTTTATGCTACTTTAGTTTTGAGATTTTATATATTTGAGATAGCACAAACGATTAACATTGTTTTTGTGTAGATGTGTGTTTGATGGAGGTGACTATGAGCCATTAGGACCAGAACCTAAAGCCATAGAACAAAATAGAGTGATTTAAAACAATAAAACAAGACGAGAGCAGTTTTTTGGATCAGGTCTGAACAGCTCTGACTGACGTCTGTCTCCTGAAGCTTGAGAAGGTATTTTTCTTATCTGAATGTAACTTTTTAGAGTCGCAGGGTCGAACTTAATTCGTGAATGCTGAATTAGCAGCATAGCTTTAGTTTTCGCTCAGTGATAAACTCTAATTTGCTGACAACAGCCTCAGCTCGAGTTGTTTCTCTAGATTGGTCAATGAGCGACAACTCTTTCTGCATATCGAATGGCCACACATCGACTTATTGCGATGGCTTTGTGGAAACCTTTCAGGGATCCTTGGGAAGTTTTTCACATCACTAAAGGGAGCCCCTGTGTTGGGTCTAGTTGAGAACCACTGTGCTTACTAAAAGACCTGCTCTTTTTCTATTGTCAACAGAGCCACTTGACTGGTTTACATTTATATACATAATGTGATATCTGCACAAAGGATAAGTCATGTCAACTTCATCAATTTGTACAGTTTTCAGAGTTGGCACTTCCTATGCTTATACATACTTTATTTTATCATTGTTTTTATTATACTCAGTGATTTATTTAGCATTTTATCAATTAGAACAGACCAATAGGTTAAGAATTGTGAGGAGGAACAATCCTAATATAGAACTAATATATTTGATATAGATGTTCGCTAATGAAATCAGGGTCTTCAGACTGAAAACAACTCCTAGGTAACAACTAAAACTCTCAATAACATAAAAAACAAGACGACAGTTCATATTGGAATGTGAAACGTTTATTGTAAAGACACTGAGGGAGTTCAATGCATGCCACCATGTTCTGTTTCAAAGGCACTGTGTCTTTCATACTGTCAGACTAACGGCTAGGCTAACACCAGGCTAACACGAGCTAACACGCGCACATTCACATGGACTACACAAAGCAACACTGTACAAACGCGGAGGACTCTTTCCACCTTTGACCTCCGCAGCAGGAACTATGGCTTCGTTGAGTTAAATAAGTGATGAAGCGATGGGTGGATGATGGAAAGCACTGCAGACCAGCTAACTTGATCAGTATTTGTGTTTGAGGTTTGGAGAAGTCGTCGAGTTGGGCATTCAATGTAAAATGTAAATGTAAAATGTGACTTCAGCATGGTCCTGAAAGCTCAAAATCTAATTTGCAAAATATTAGGGAAGGTTTGGCTTACTTTAACAACAAAATTTGAGATTTTTGATAACATGCGACTTTAGGCCTTTAATACGCTACAATTCCAAAGATCAGTTTATGAGAATTTTATTGGTCATCAACCGACTACTATCTGGGATAAGGCCAAAAATATATTTGGATAAACAATCGTCAAGTCACTTTTTGGCTACTTCTGAGTTTGAACAATCAGATTCAAATATTGTCCCGATGTTCCATTTTCAGTGACTGATAATGTTTAAAATAGAGCTGGGGAGCGCTTACAATTTTTAACTTCATGCTTGAGCTGTAATGAATCACGATTAATCACATTTGACACTCAAAGTTCAAAATAAAGTTCAGTGTACAATTCTGCACAATTTGTGGTATTTTGGTTTAGATCAGGGGTGCCCAAAGTGGGGCCCGGGGGCCAAATTCGGCCCGCCAGATGGTTTAATTTGGCCCGCGAAGGATTGTTCAGGTTTGTTAGGACTAACTGTTTGATTCCATTTTGTGTTGAAAAGACTGTCAAGTGACAAAATTCAAGTGCAATCTCTTAAGACGTGTTAATAAAAGATAATTTAATCTTCATCTCTTCTCTAAATATTTTTTTAAGTGCCGAACAAAATTATGTTTGGCCCTTGGCAGTCTTCAATGCAATACATTTTGGCCCGCGAACAAAAAATCTGCAAATTTTGGCCCACCAAGGAAAAAGTTTGGGCACCCCTGGTTTAGATGCATAATTTTAGCACCAAATGATATATTTAAAAATGTCTTATTTATAGTTCAATGAATAAACTCAGTTTTACATAATAATATTAGCAGTGTTCATCAGATTGGATATTTTTAAGATCTTGTTTAGGCTGAACAGAAATGTATAAAACCAAGCTCATGGTTTTAGCTTTAGTTACTCATAGAACTATAGTTACATAGGTAACTAACATTTTCAGTCGTCATGAAAACCTGGTACAGTTCTGGGATAGTCCTGCTTAAAACCAGCTCAGTTCTCAATAAATACACAATAGGAAGTAAAAAGCTCCCGTTTTTAAAGTCATCAAAGTGAACATCACAAAAAGTTTGCGCATTGCCGCTGATCGAGCGCTGATTCTCCGGTTTTAAGTCTTTAACAGGTCATATCTCTGTGATCCCAGGGTCTTTTTGGACTATTTAAAAACTCAAGCGGAGCTCAGACTCGTCTCTGTCCCGCTGTCCGAACAGCAGAGCTCACTCTCCTGTATTCAAAGCGCTGCAGCAACGGAACAGATCCTCTGTGTGTGGACTTTTTATGAGAACGAAGAGAAGAAAAAGGGCGCAACTCCAGCAACGCGAGACACTTTCATTCATGCTTTTGGACTGAATCACGTGACCTGCGTTAACGCAGACAAAATATATCATCGCGATTAAACATGTGGAGCGTTAATGCCGCAATAATGCGTTAACTTGCCCAGCCCTAGTTTTAGGAAGCTTAAGCTAATCTGCAGTGCTTCATATATTGACCTCTAAAAGCAGTGAAATCCACAAAACGTGACCATAAAACGTGTGTATGAGTCTAATATCTAAGTCTGTGCGTAGATTTGTAGTGAAACTCCAAAGGAAAAACGCTAATGGTATGACATGACATGATCCTGCCGTCCCACAATCCTTTTGGTCTCTGCAGAGGAGTGAGCATTTACACCTTGACCGTTACGTCGCTAAGCTAGCACTGTTGCATATACGTGTTTGTCCAGTTACGTGAATGGAGTTTAGTATTTGGTCCATTTGAAAGTAGAAACATTGAAATTTCAATACGCAATAAGCCACTCTTGACCGATAATAATAAAAATCCCTATTTACTATTGGAAACTTAACATTATTTACTGTACTCGTTGGATTTTATATTTCAAACGGTTCACTAATTATGCCAAAAATCCATAGAGCACTTGTATTTTGACACGTTTTCCATCTCAGCCATTGAAGCACTTGAAGTCTGATCAATTCTGCCAGCCATGTTGTTCAGGAAGTACATTTCTATTCATTTCTAATAACCAAGAAACAACAAGTTAGAGCTTTCACCTAGAAGGTCCTGGGTTCAACTCCCAGGTGATTTGGGGCCTTTCGATGAGGAGTTTTGCATTTTGTCCCCTTGCCTGCGAAGAGTAATGCCCCAGACTTAACTGGGTAATCTAATGTGGTAGGTCTTGTGTGACTGTTGCTGTCTTGTTTCTGTCCTAGATGTTCTTGACGCCAACACAACAGAGACAACAGGGAATTTAGCCACGTTGGCTATAATCTTTACATGTTTACATGTAAATGTTCATTAACATGTGCTGTCCCTTTACAAACAATAAAACCAAGAAATAAGAAAATAATGTACCAGCCACATTTCTGAGTCTCTCATCATTAGCTGACTAATAGTTGTTTTTGGATTGATTCCACATTTGTGAATGCTCAAGTTATTGAGTTGTCACTTTAGCACAGACACAGTCGGCAACACATCATAGGCCAGGAGTGGAGGAAACCTATTTAGGATACTGGAAAATCATGCAAATTTAAAACTGAGGGCACACTTACACAACAAAACGAGAGCAGCTGTTTGGATTAGGTCTGACAGACATCTGTCTCCTGAAGCTTGAGACATTCTTGCCATTTTTTCACTAACCTGAATGCAACTTTTATGGGTCGTGGGGTCGAATTTCATTCACAATTGATTTAGCAGCATAACTTTTGTTTTTGCACAGTGATGAACTATTGTAGCTTGACTTGTTTCCACTGTTTGTGTCAATGAGCAGTGGCTCTTTCTGCAAACTGGGTAAACAAATAAACATGTAATCCCTCTATATTTGGCTGCTAAAGTCCATGTTTCTCTTAAAGAAATTCCAATCTCGATTGGACTTTCTTGGTTAAATAAAGGTCTATAAACTACAAAAAAGCTCATTGCTCAAAGGAATGGATTGCTTTCCCCCACATGCCGACTGTATCTATGAAGGTGGAACTGTAGTTTTAATGGAATATATCAAAATTTCCTCTGCATTGGCTGAGATGGAAAGTAGTCCATACTGTAGAACTCAAGTAACACGTGAGCCCATAAAGCATAAAGCCTTTAGCAAACTGCCCAAACACTTATATCTCATTCTATAATAATGAATATTTGCTAAAAAACCAAAGCCATCCGTGATCCTCTTCTTTACTCAACTTTATCCCTTACAAATCTTGTCATTTGAGTCATAGTTACCATAACACTAATTCGCCAATTATGACCACTTTTTACACTTATGAAACGCAGAAAAAACACTACCTACGCATTCACACTCATTGGCAAATCATAAATAAACATCGCGGTACGGGACAGTATCGAATGCCCTGAACTTTTCCAGCAAAATTAGTTGTCTTAACATAGGTTTAATCAGATACAAATCACATCAGAAAGCATAAGAGCGCATGGTGGCAACACATAAGGGAACAAAAAATAAAATAGAAGAATGGCAACATGTTGAAAATACAGTAACATTTGCAGTAAAAATCAGGCATGCTTCTAATCTCTAAACCTGGAAAACACATTCAAAAAGCTAAATAAGCATCCACACGGTTTTTAACATTAACAAAAGATTGACCGAAATGGTAGAATAACATTAGCACTGTTGGTAATGCACCGGGTTCGGGCTGTGTCCAAACTAATAGTATTTCATTTTTAAGGAGAAATTCAGTATAATGTTTGTGAAATTTCTACTTCTCATAGATTACTTGGTCTTTATAACTGCAACCTATACTGGATCTGAGAAAAATTGGAACATCTTGTGTTTCTACAATAGGTCAAATACCTTTTCTCAACACATTTCTGAATCAAATACTTAAAACCAGCCCTCTTCTCAACAAATGTCTTGTTCTTTTAGGTTTAGCTGGAATAATCATTCTAAAAAAATTCACTTACTAGACTGGCGCAAATTTTACGTAACAATTAGAGACATTTTAGCAATGTATGCAGTTAGCAAAGTTAAGAATGTGTCTTCTTGTAATACAATAAAGTTTTTGTGACCTCACATTTGTTACTGTTTGCTGGCTAATTAGCTTCACTTGTCATCAATCAGTGTGGCAAGATTCCCATCAAGATGAGCATCCCTCACTGAGTTTTGTGACTGTTCATGACATATATCAACCGTACCGAAGGGAGAAAGTTAGCAATTAATTTGGCTAAGTTTAGGATTGGGGCTTGGGGGAGGGTTAGCAACAATAATTTTAAAATGGAAACATATTACAGATTTTTCTAGCGCTAATTTTAAACAAGGGGGTGCCCAGCTCAACAGAACACTTGTTTTCCAGTTCAGATGAATTGAGCCTATCCTGCACAATCAGCTGGTCGAATGGTTGATTCCGGTTGAGTGTCACTAGTGGACATTTTCGTGACTTCAGGGAAATCTAACGAGGTACACCGCAATAGACCAAAACCTATCAAAACTGAGCTGCTTCAGCGGATTCTGAACAAGTCTTGTTCAGGTTTCAAGGCACCTTGTTGTTTTTTTCTTCTTTTAGATTTAATCAATCTTGATGTGCATTACAGTCACCTACTGATCTGGAGTACAATGTTCCAAGGTTATCAATGTACCCAATTTATACTGTAAGCACGGTTTTATAGTGAAAACACTTGAAATTTTCAACTCAAAAGATGCTGTATAATAACCTTTAGGTTAGGTTATTACAGTCTTTTCTTAGTTCAGCTAGGGTTAGGGTTAGGGTTAGAAAATTAATGAGTGAATAGATAATTCGCACTACAGTTTCCCTTCTATGTCTAATTATAGAACCATTTCTTTTTTTTTTTTTTTTTAATCCAAAAGCAATGCTTCCTTTTGTGTGATGTTTTAGAATGTGTTGAGAATGACGTTCCAGTCCACCTGTGTGGGCATTTCTCTCTGGTTAGCTACACTTCAGCAGTTGCTACATGTTGCTACATAATACAAAATGTTGCATTTTCTTGATCACAGTGCTTTTTACAGGCGTGTCAATGTCATTATTCATCTTATATGTGAGGTTCACCTTTATCCACAGGTTATAAAAATGTCACCAAACATTATTTGAAATTCAAAATTTCAGAGTTTATTTTTACATGAAATATAATGTTGGTGGCTGCGGCAAATTTTGAATCTTAAAAATAATGCTACTCCAATTCTACATTTTCCAAAACGTATCAATTTGAAATGTGCAAAATGAAAAGCCTAGTTTGGACACAGCCTCGTACACAACTGTTCAGATTGTAAATGGTATTTGTCCCGTTGAAGATTATTTTCCAAACTTGTATCTTGGTTCTGAGTGGAAATTTGAAAAGGAACTAAGGCATGTGCAGGCTGTTACATATCGTTCTAGTCAGAAAATAACCCATGTTTTATTTACACGTCTGCTGGAATGGTACAGCGCACTGCAAAAAAGGGAAGTCAGAAATGGTTAAAATAGGCTTGAAATTTGAATGTTAAATGTCGTTCGAAAATACTTTTTTGTTTATTTTGAAAGTACAGTTGATTGGTGTCTAAATTTAGAAAAGAATAATAAATAAATAAAAATAAACAATAATAATGAACTCCAATTTTATACAGAATAAAACAAACAAAATTCATAAAAGGAAATATTCAAAATTTTGTTTTCTTGAAAAAAAAAACAAAAAAAACAACAACAAATATTTATTACTTTTTTAACTCGTATTTTTTGGTCTGGATTACTAAACCAAACTAATAAATTTGAATTTGAAAAATGTGTTTCCTTGAAAAAAATAAAAATAAAAAATACTGATCGCAAGGAAAACAAACAAAAACAAAACAAAACAAAAAAAGTTGTGGCATACATTTGCATGAGATTTTTTTTTTTTTTGTCTAATAACATATTTGAATTTTGGAGGGAAAAAGTAATATTTAAATTTTATTCCCTCAAGTTAAAAAAAAAAAAAAAAAAAAAACGAAAAAAAAAAATCGAAAAAATATCTAAAAATGCGCCAAATATTCTTTTTAACATAATTAATTCAAACAAATGAAAACATTCCCTTCATTTCAGCCATTTCCAATTTCCGTTTTTTGCAGCGTTTGAGATTTTGCCGGAAACTTCTGACCTGTGACATTGCTTTCGAGGTTTCAGTGACAGTGACCCCTCCCACCTCCCCGCCTCTCCGGCCCCTCCCCCTTCGTGGCCCCGCCCCCTTCCTGGTCGATCTGCGTTACGCTTTGCTCTCGTTCCCGTTGGCCTGAGGAGCCTCGCTGGGCACCGTCTTGACTTCGGGCGTAGCGGCGGCTGTGTTGTTGGGTTCCACCGTACCGTTCTTCACCTCTCCGTCGGGTTTGGTGGTGTCTTCTTTCACCGTTTTACCGCTGTGGGAAAGATAAAACGGTCAGAGAAGAAAATGTGTGGTTAGTTTCAGTGAAAAGTTATAGTTTTAAGGCCAAGTCCGTGAGAGTGTTTTGGACGTTATCTCTCTTGACTTGTGGCCCTCGTGTTTAGTTATTGGTTTATTTGATTGAATCATGGATAAAAATTGATGTGATTAGTTTGATTAAAACGTCACATGTTTAGGTACTTTGGCACAATGTTTCTATAGTGAGACACACTTCAGTTTGAGATTTGTTTGGGCAAATGTATGTTCTTTATCAAAGTTAGCTGCAATTATGTATTTTAACTGTTGATCAAGGTTATAAAACATTTATAAAACATAGATGAACTCAAGTGACTTCAGATCATTTTGATGATCTTAATGATGATGGTGATGATGATGAATGATGATGATAAACTCTTTTTTCCTCTTACACATTCTGCTTTGGTAAAACTGTAACAACCAAATGACAGGATAATTTGAATGTCACATTTTATCAATAATTTTATAGAAAACTGATCATTTGAATAGTGCTGCAACACATGTGTCACTACAGGACTTTAGACATTAAAACCTCAATGTGAAACATGTCATTTATTGATTACTGATCAGGGATCAATATGAGGGTGCTACATACAGTATTTTAGCTGATTTTGTCACGTTTTACCTATGAAACAAAATAATACTTGAAATTCCTCCCCAAAATATAGTATATATTTTTATTAATTTTTGCATGTTCTTAGTACATTCCTATACGTTAACCTAACAGGATTAGGTTTTTGGTAAAAACTTAATTTATTTTTTTTTTTTTTCTGGGTGTTTTTTGGGGAATAATTTTTTAAGGTAAAAAGCGGAATAAAACCAATTTCTGCACATTACAGAGGTGTTACATGCATATTACTGCTGGAATTCAAAAGAATTTATCCAAAAAAAGACACATTTTTAGACCCTTATGACAGAGAAATGAGTGTTTCTGACTCACATTGTGATGTCACTGGATGAAACCTGCGGAAGTTCTGCTCCCACAAGGTTACAATTTGCAATTATCAGATAAATATTGCTTAAAATGGTCTTTTTTGTCTCTAATTTATGGTTTAATAAATCAAATCTGAGGTAAAATAACATAGAAAACGTTTTTGGTGGAAATGCAAATAAACATGACACATTTTTGTGATCTACTCGTTTATTTGTAATCTTTGGCTGCTTTGGTTTTTTTTTTTTTTTTTTTTTTTTACTTTTTAAAACCTCACAGAAAGCTGCTGAAAGTAGAATTGCTTTTTGGTCAATAGGGGCCAGTATTTTGGAAGAATACATTTCCAATGGAAATCCTGTTCTAACATTGTATTACAAATTACTCCATTAATGCCCAATGTTAGAAGCATAGTCTTACATTGGCAGATCTCTGACACTATAGGTGGAGGAATTCTAAAAAATTAAAAAAAATGTCCAAATGTCTTATTTGGGGTCCAATTAGTCTTGTTGTGCCCCACATCAAGGATTTAGGAGTCTAGGGTTCTTATGGGTTAACTTGTTGCAGCCATACTTCTAACAAACCTTTTCATGTCAAAATACGACCCAAGATTCACCCGCTTTGAGCACATACTGAAGTACATGAAAGCATATGATAACCCCATTGCAGAAATAGTCTCTTTCGGCACATTACAAACACGCAAAATGTACATCCACGCACTTGCACTCACATATAATTCGATAATGTACCAAAACATCCCCATTTCCCCACGGACTTGACCATAGTTATCCCAGGTTATTCTCATCAACAAGCAGCAAACACAGAAAAGCCAAAGTGAGGAGGTGAAAACAGGCGGGGGGAATGCTATTTTTCCCATGTGGAACAGAATGCATTTCACACATAATGGGATAAAGCCGACCCTATCCGTACCAGACATCAAACAGCCCGGCACATGGATGTCACAGCTATTTCCATCGAACAAAGACCCGGGGATGAGACAGCAGCGGCGGTTACAGTAGAACACAATGCTCCCGAGTCTACGACAAATGCTTCACAATGCACGAGAGAATTACACGCCGTCTGCTTGCCTCGGTCGTCACAAAAGGGAGCAGACTCGGGCGCTTAAGAAGGCCATTGTTAGCTAACGGGTCTTTGTCGATGTACATTTGCGCTTCCGTGGCTTTGCGAAACAGGTGTGAGATGAGAGAGAGGATGTGGAGAGGAGATATTAGTGTAAGCGCTTGTCTAATCGGTTGTCTTGTTAAGAAGTTATTAAGGGAGCTGTTGTTAAAAGGTATAGTCTTGTTGGATTTTGTTGTGTACGATCCATTTTTCTGAGTTTTTATTGATGTTATTGCAAAGTTCTGTTGTTATATGTTGACTCAAAGTTGTATTTGGATGGATTTATAATGAAATGCAAATCTAGAAAATCTTGCAAAGGTAGTATTTTCTTGTTGTGACCCATTTTGGCAATTTTAATGAAGTCTACATCTGTTTTTTGGCCAACAAATGTGGCATAATAAAGGTAAGTCCACAACTGTTTCCTATAGCAAACAAACTGTAAATATGGGCAAAAATCCACATAAATCACACAATTTAACAAATGATATTATCTTGTAACAGTAAATCTCGGGAATCTGTGTCAGTTGTGTCATTGTCCACTTTGAGCATTTTTTTTGTAAGTGTACAGTTAATTTTTTATTTGTGTTGATATTTATGAATGTATCTTGCAAAAATCTGCCAATAGAAAGACAAGAACGCCACATTTGTTTATTGCCATTTTAAGATAATAATTAGGAGCCAGAACCAGCTTGAAATAGTGATAATGTCTTAAGAAGAGGAAGACGGAGAAGGCGAAGAAGACAAGAAGAATAAATAAATAAAAAGACGAAGAAGAGGAAGAGGATGAAGAAAAAGATGAAGACAAAAAGGAAGAAGACAAAAAAGAAAACAAAGAAGAAGATAAGGAAGAAGACGACAAAGATGATGAAAAAGAAGACGAAGAAGTTGAAAAGATAGAAGAAAGAAGAAGACAAAAAGTTAAAAGATGAAGAAGAGGAAGACAACAACAAAGAAGACAAAAAAGACAACGAAGAAGGCGAAGAGGAAGAAGACAAAGAAGAAGAAGGGAGGAGGAAGAAGAAGATGAGGAAGATTAAGAAGAAGACAAAAAGATGAAGACGTGGAAGAATACGTCGAAGAAGACAAAAAAGACGACAAAGGCAAAGAAGAAGATGAGGAAGAAGACAACAAAAAAGATGACAAAAAGTAAACGAAGAAGACAAGACTAAAACGAAAAAAAAAAAAAAAACAATATAAGCAAAGCTAAAAAACACAAAGCTTGTTTGCGATGGACCATGACAGTATCTATAAGTTCTCTTTACATTTTGGAGCTTTTTGATGACATATGTGGAGAGATTGTGTTATAAAATCTACATTTGTACACCTTTACCAGATGCATTTTTGTTTCTAAATTTAGTAAAGTAAAGTGAAAAACAAGTCTACCTCTATCAAAATGTCCGAACACATATTTGTTGCTTGGATACAGGAGTTCTGCGTCGTACGTGACAAACCACGCACTATCTGTTTGAACTTTGCAAGAGACGCACTTTCTCTATTACTTAGTGTAGCTGATAGGTGCTTACATTTCCATCTGGTCTTGAAGTTCACAGCTTGCTAACACTTATCGATGTATTTATTTATAGCCAATTCCCACACTCAAGTTGAAACCAACCAACTCAGTAAGTGAACTTTCAATTCTTTCCATTTCGTACGAGCATAAATTTTCCTTGGGTTACTATTTCACAAAGTCTCAATTTTCATTTCTTCCATCCTCTAAGTCAGGGATGTCCGAACTATGACCTGGAGGCAAAATTGTGTCCTCAGGCTGACTTTTGTTGACTCTCAGACCAGAGGTGTGGACTTGGAAGTCATGACTTGGAGATTTAATAGGACTAAGTCACTATTTTAATACTTAGATTTGACTTGATAAAACAGACCAAGACATGCAATTTGAGTTGGCGTGAAGGTCATCACTTAGACTGTTACTATTGTAGATGTATTCAGAAATTTGATAGAAAGACTTGAAAATACTTAAAATAAAAAAAATATTCGCACTGGACTTGAACTAATGAGACTGACTGGACTTGCTTCTCATTGCCTTGGGACTTAACTCAAACTTTTCTCTCTTTGACTTTGGACTTGACCTATTGTCTCCGTTTGACTTGAGGCTTGTCTTGACTTGTCCTCATTGTCTTGGACTTGTCTTTCTTTGACTTGGGACATGGCCTGGACTTGCCTCTCTTCGGATTCGAACTTGACTCAGACTTGTCTCTCTTTGACTTGGACTTGACTTGAACTGGTCTCTGTTTGACTTTAAACTTGACCTGGACTTGTCTCTCTTTAGCTTGGGACTTGACTTGAATTGGACTCCTTTTGACTTTGGAGTTGACTCAAACGTGTCTCTCTTTGACATGGGACATGACTTTGACTTGACGCCACTTACTTAAGACTTGCAAAACGTCTTGCTGAATTAGTCCAAACAAATTGGATACTTTTCTATACATTGTTATCTAAAGATTAAGTATTTTCCAAAAACATGAAATACTAACTTATGTCCAAAATGTTCAAACTAAGTTTTCTAGAAGACCTTTAAAGCAGATGTGAGAAGAGAGCACATTCTGCTTGTAATTAATTTGATTTGCTGTCTTATGAAAACATGTTGTTCTACAGTATATTGGCTTTCAGTGACTTTCTGCAACACACTTTAGATTTCCAAGTTGCTTCTAATTGTCAGAGCATATTTTGAACCATCTGGTGTTAAGAGTTCAGCTGCACTCTATTGAAAGTACATAATTGCAAGTATGGCAGTGTTGTTGGCTTAGTAACTTTTCCATTTAGTTAGAAAATGTTTACTGGAGTGAAGACATGGTTCAACATTTGGACTTTTTTCATTAGTTGGCCAAAAGAACCTAGTCAAGTTTTTGTGAAAGTTGGAGAACCTTAACACTAAAGTAGATTGATGGTTAGTACTGCTGATTCATAAAGCTTATGGAGTTTACATGTTGATATTTGCTTGCATTTTTCTTTGGTCATCTCTAGTTTCAAAAATAGTTTTTGTAATTGAGCTGTCTTCCTTGCACAAAATGAACCGTAAAAGTCTGTACATTTTATTTGTGCTGGCTTGCATAGTCACTGACTGGACAAGTATTTCTGTAGAAAAGACCATTTTCACATTAACACACTACTAATTTCCAAAGTATGTTCCAAAGTATTGGTTTTATTGTCTATTTCTACGGAATGGTGTCAATAATTTAGAAAAAAAAAAATAAAAAATACACAGTGTCATTTTACCATCATGCAGTCTAGCGCTGCTTGAGAAGGTGTGTTTCAGTTGGTCTGAACTTTGACTGAACCACAAGAGTCTGGTACATTTACCTTTTCCATTCACAGTTACCATGAGATCACAAGGCCTTGCAGGTGTTGTGATCAAAGTTTGTAACAGCAACAGAGTATGTTGCTTCCAGACCAGTGACCAAAGAAACCATAAACAACAAAATGTAAAAAATGTATGATAAGCACGTTTTCATGTTTTCTTTCTTTTTTTTTTTGTCACTATATTACAAAAGTGTAAAATAAATATAGATTTTTTATTATTTTTTGGGGTTTAACAGTTAAAGCTTAACTTTACCCCAAGCCCCAGCCCTAAACTTACCTATTTCAGTAACGTGAAGCCTAATATTGCCTGTTAAACCCAAAGAAAATGTCGTCACATGGCTTCAGCCAAATTTGTGGTTATTTTACATTGTGGCTTTTTGTAACATAATTACGTAAAAAAGGCGTGAAAACGTGCTCAATGTTATTGACATTTCATTGCATATCTACATTTTCTTCTGAGTGTTATTTACTTCATGTAAGCTATTTTCCATGAAAAGCTGCTGCTGGAGCTGGACTAATGCAGTCTGAGCCTGACATGAGGTGGTATCAAGGAGCAAAGCTAAACCAACACTGCACATACAGCATAAAGCTTAGACCAGTGGTTCCCAAAGTGGGGGTCGAGACACTTTGGGGGGTTGTGAAGCAAAATCTGGGGGTTGAGAAATGATTTGAAGACGTAATTTTCCAATTATGACTTCCAATCTGTTTTTTAACTGAAACCATTATGTTTGACAGAAGTTTGGTCCTATGAAGCAATAAACTACTAAAATAGATGTGATTTAACCCAATTTGAATAGTTTTCCAACTTGAAATTTTTACAAACATCTATTTAATTTTACTGTGGGGCTTGCAAGTTGGTTTTGTGGTTACTTTGGGGGTCCTGGTCTGAAAGTTTGGGAATCCCTGGCTTAAACTAAAAACAAAACATATGGGTCAACTACTGACTTGCTCAGGGGCACAGATCTGTCTCATCTCCATTATTTTTAGTGCTGATTGTATTTACTGTATGACTTTTTCAACGATTGTTTGTTGTTTGGCAATGGTGTTCCTCCACCTAAGGCCCAAAGACGTTGACGTACGTTCCAATCACCTGCCATTCTAACATGAACAAGCGTAAATGTATTATTTTATAGCATCCTGTTTACTAAATCAAAGATCATAGATGACTGGAGTCCACAAAAATAAACTGAATTGAATTGAATAGAGTGACTTTGTGAGATGTAAGCTTGTTAAACATGAAAATGAATATGTTTTTTTCAGAATTAGAAGTTGGAACATTTTGCATGGTGGCTAAGCATATCTACAGTATAAATTCATTGTTAATAGTCGGCTAAAACAATTAAAGGTCTAAAGATTTCAAAGTGGTTATCTTGCAAAGTCAGATAGGTCAGAAAGCATCAGCATTGTCCCGACAGCTGACAGATGTGCTTGGATGCTTTGACGGACATACTGGTAATTATTCTGTTTGTTGTTTGATTTTTGATGCAAACTTAGAAAGTGACATGAATGCAGTTTCCAACAAAAATCCATGTTTCCAAAAGTTTTTCCTCACTTCTCGACTAGCCGTTCATTCCTGCATTCCTTCCAAAACTTGATTCCGCCTTCCAAGTGAGACAATCTCCCGTCTAAAAAAAATCCAATAAACCTCGCAGAATCCTGACACTTTTCTCAAACCCAGTACAATCGCCGCTTAGATCCGCCGCGGAGCTTATGAAGAAGAAGGGTGAAGATGGGTCTCCTTGACGTGTGCCTTTATCGCGCTGATGTGAGGCTCTGACAGAAAAGCCTGCTCTCTCGTCACTGTCCACCCCGGTGAGATGGAGGAGACTCATTCATCCATCATGTGCCCAGAGAAGCAGCTGTCACGGAGCCTGTCTGACTAAAACTTTCAAGGTAAATGAGAAGAACTCGAGCGGCGCAGACACCAGGGTTTTTCAGGTGACACTTTATGCAGCTGATGTTTGGAATCTTATGTACTCTTCGCACGGTGAAATATTTACCTCGGGATCTCATGTCAATTCTAATGATTATGGACATAATGTGAGTTTCTAATGCCGGGCGAATCGTTCATGTTTGTAAGTGTCTTTTAAGCTTACCTAAAATTGTATCTCTAGTGATTCTCCAAACTCAGTCAGCTTCATGTAATTCTATTCTTGTGTAAATGTGTTTTTTTTTTAGCCTTTGCTGTGGAGATTTAAATCAATCCCAAACATGAAAACAAAGACGATCTTTTTCCTTAGACATCAGCACACACAGAGCTTTAAAGCAGGACATGACAGGATCCTTGGCACATGTATGTTGTAGGCTACAGAAGCTGGATGGTGATATGACAAGGGGAGTGGTAAGGCAGTGACGGCTCTGGTAGTACAACAAACTTTGCTGTCAAATAAAACATGTTTTTTTTAATTAAAATTAATTGCAAATAAACACTGTAATCGCTGCCCAGCTCAAAAAATGATGTGTCTCTACTTTGAGCTAGCTTGCGTAGCCACTGTCGCGGAAGACCCGATTTGTCCGGAAGTTCCCTTTTGTCTAAATAAAACAGAAATCAAGGACTGTTTTTGTTCTTTTTAAACACATAACACTATCGTCATCCACAAGCCCTATATTCATTACCCACAGCAGTTATTTGCCTTTTAGCAGTTTATCTAGTGTAATACAAGAGTTTGATCTTTCCGTTCAACCTTTGAACACATCATCACATGTGACCTTTCGTGCCTCGAAAAAAATATAATTTTCGTCAATTTCTTAAAAATACTTATCAATATTTGTTCATAAACAGTTAAATAATTCATGAATAAAGGCTGTTTAGATTAAAAACAAGCTTGTGTGCATTCTCTAATCACACTTCCGGATAGATTGGGTCTTCCGGGACAAAAGGGGTCGTGACAGCCACAGAATGAACTGTTATTTGCCTAACCCTATGGCCTCTTCTTATATGATTCCAGAGAAAAGATGTTCCCTTAGCTATATTTCTGCCACATTATGGCATAAAACATATCTACCCCATTGCCAATGTGCCCAAGTATGGCTTTGACTTTCTATTTTTACTTTATAGTGTAGGTGTCATCTCAACATAAAAAAAATCTCATCTCATAAAAAAATAAAATAAAATAACATTCTTTGTCTTTCTTTGAACTATTTTGTCAGCATTTGAAGTACTACCAGAGCAAACAGCGTGACATGGGATGGGTGCATACGTTGAAAATGACTCATACTCATTTTGACTGGAGGCGCTCTGGGAGGCGGGCTCTTCCGTGGCCCCGCCTTCTACGGGACTGCTGCTGTTTACCGGTTGGACGTTAGAAGGAACGGGGTCGGGTTGGGGGGTACTTTTGGGGGGTTGGGCTTCGCTTAGGTCAACCAGGGCTCCCACTTCGGGCTGCGGGGCGGAGGAGGAGTCGGGACAGTTCTGAGGGGCTTTAGTGGGGCTAGCCGTTAGCGTGGTGCACTCGCTAACCGGGCTGCTCTGTGCCGTGCTATAGCTCTCGGCTACGGAGTTAGTGGCGGTGGAGGGGAGCAGAGTGACGGCGGTGGCGGGGGTGGAGTCTGGGGTGGCGGGCCTGTGCGGGGGAAGGAGGGAGGGGGGTGGAAAGGGGGAGGGGCAAATACAAGGGGTAGAAAGGGTAAAGCAAAGAAGGGAGGGAGGGGGTGCAGGTGTAGTTAGAAGACAAGGTGAGTGCAAAACAAAAAAAAGAAAAGTGTACAGTTCAAAATGTTAGCAACCAAAGCTAAAACAAACATAGTAACTTAAAGGTGGTGGGTTGGGTTAGTATTCTGGGATGTGGTCGAGCAGTGCATACAAAAAAAGAACAGTAACTGCTTATATAATTTTTAATGAACACAATCTCTCTTTTTTAAGTTATATATTAAGTTGCATTATTACAAGATAGCCTGTTTGATGTCAGTTTATTGTGTGTAGATTTTGTGCTTAAGTGTTCACTAAGTAGTTTTGATGTTTTAAAGTGACACAAATTCAATAATGCATGAATTAATGACGTATGCATGCAAAAGTTTACCACAAGTCATCGAGTATTAGCATGAATTCACCATTGTTTGATGTAATGAACTAAAGCCGGCTGCACACTAGAGGAGCTTAAGATCTTTAGCGTTTTTTAGACGTGTTAAAAAAACACAACAGGTCACAGACATAAGGACATTTAAAATAATTATTTGTCTCAAAAGAACAGAGACGGCACACACTTGTGGAGCGCAGCAGTGAGGGGAGAACAGTGCGTGTGTAATGTGATCTCGCGGAAGTGTTTTTTTTCATGTGTGCAGTTATAAAAGTGAAACAACAACAACTATGATGGAACACTAGTGGATTAAACCAGGTTTATAAAGGTCACAGGAGAGCAGAGGGTCATTAGAGGTAAGGAGCTGTTACACTGACCCATTGTGGCTGTGAAATGGAAAACTTTCCATAAACTAAGTGTTGACAATGTTCTATAGTCTAGTATAGAAGATGCATCACACATCGTCTAAACAGCAGGTGCCGTTGGGGATGACGTGCGTAATGCTTGTAGAAAAGAATCCCCCACTTTGACTATGTGCACAAAGCCTTACATTTAGATGATGAGGCAATGCTTCCTTTATTTAGTGCATTTTAAGAGCTGCCGTCACAAGGCAGATGCACCAGATACTTTTGTTGCAAAGTTCCTCGTGCAGCATGTGAACATCACCATGATGCTCCTGACAAATAGTCGTAACAGAGTCGCAGACATGCAAAGAAATAAGAAAATCCTTACTCTGGCCACACCTCCCTGAACTCGTAGAGATGCACATCGGGCTTAAAATTGAACCAAAACTCCTGTAGTGTGCAGAAGGCTTAACACAGAAATCCTACTGAATTCACCTTTTTACCCAAAAAATTGTAATTCATCATGACTTCTAAAAGTCATGCATGAACATCATCATGATTTTTTTTTTTTAAAAGATAGAAACAAAACATATTCAAACACTATTCTAACTATTACATACATTACATTTGTCCTTTCTGTTGCATTTGAGTTTTTTTGTTTGTTTGCTTGTTTTTTTTTTTAACTTTAATTCAAGGTTTTATCTTTTTAATTACAATGATTAGAAACAGCACAGTTATAACCTAAAGGTATGCACAGTAATTCTGTGACGTTTGCACAACAAATGTAAAATATATTTGAACTGGTATTTCCAGAAATAGTTCAAAGTAATACAACAGTGGCACTATTTTGGCTTAATTATAAATATTTAATGATGAATTCATAATTCTTGATGACTTTAATGCATAAATACATCATGAAACCAGGCATCAACTCCTCATGAAAATCCATGACAATACTATTCAGTGAATCCATGTCCCCTTATTTTAAAACTTTACCAATAAGTTCTGTTCATGCAACTTCATACTTTGCTATAGGTATTTAAACCCTTTCATTTTTCTTCTAATTCAAGCAGACAGTTGTTTAGTATATGTGACTCACTCTGGGTCCGTCAGTGGGGTGGTCTCGTTGGGCTCAGTGGCGCCCCCTCCTTCCTGGTTTGGGGTGTTCTCTTCTTCGGTCCTCACCTCCACAATGGGCTCCTTCGACTCATCTTTCCTGTTGGTAAAAGAACAGTGTAGTGTTTTGTTTTCAACTTTTCAAGAACTTCCTTAATTTAGTCTTAGATTAGATGTCTTTTAATAATGGTTTACTGAAATATCTGGACTATAAATTGCTACTTTTTCCAAGCTTTGACCAATGTGGCTATTAAAAGGGCGACACGGTGGCGCAGCGGTTAGCGCTCTGGCCTCATAGCAAGAAGGTCCTGGGTTCGACTCCCGGCCCGCCCGGGGCCTTTCTATGTGGAGTTTGCATGTTCTCCCCGTGTCTGCGTAGGTTTCCTCCGGGTACTCCGGTTTCCTCCTACAACTAAAAACATGTCCATTAATGCCTCCCCTGATCCTTCCCCCAGGGCTCCCCTGCAAAAGAGATTCTGAATCTCAGTGGGACTTCCCTGGTTAAATAAAGGTCAATTAAAATTAAATTAATAAAAGGATGCACTTAAATTATAGATTATCATTGACCCATCGTAAAGTGAAGCTTTCTTTTTTAAATCTAGCTGGTACGGTTTAGATTATTCCGATACACTCAATTGTAAATTACACTTGTTTAAATTTGTGGCTGAAGGTGACACAACAAAGTCTAGACTCTGACTTGACAAAAGTTTGTGCAGCAGTAGTGTTTTCTCTGCTCTGATCACACAGGACGGTCATGTCAAGTTAAGTCAGTCCTATAAATCTGATCTTCATCTACCTTATTCTGCCCCGCTCATTTTTCTCGACATCGCACTTCCTATTTTAGTTCTTTTAGCTCTGGTGACATAACTAACATGGTAGTTTGTCTGTCTTCTAGGGCAATCTCAAAAAGACAGTAAAAATAATCCCAGACTTATGCTACGACCCTGCTACGACCTCTCTGCAAATGTTTTTTACTAATTTCCTACGTCTTGAGGCATTGTTACGAAGAAACAATAGCCGCAGCCTGTTCGTAAGTTCGTAGCAGGTCGATGGTCTTGTCAAAGATTTAGAGTCTATGAGCGCAGAAAATATAAACTGTAGAATACAGCTTTGAGACTGAGAGGCGCAGTATGTTAGCACGTGCGAGGGATCTAGGCGGAACATCCAGGGATGCATTATTGGGAGGACCACGGACCTGGGGTGTGGGGAAAACGTAGATCGCCTGGAGTTGGACACAAACACGGGGAGGACAGCTCGCTATAACAGGCGCAGACATTTGGACAGCTGCTGTTCGTTGGCGATGGAATAATATTTGTTGCTAATTGCTTCAAACTTTCTTTTTTTTTAACACACAATGTTAATGGACTATAGAATCTTCAACACCTGGAGACGCTTTGGAACTTGGAAGAGTTGCTTTTCGTGACCCCTCCTCTGCAATACCCAAGTAAGAGACACAAGACACTGTTTTGTTGTTATTACGCAGCAATATCTTCGTGAAAATGAAAGGTGTTTCGAGTGAAAAATACAAACACCACTACAGACTGACATATTTTCAGACGAATCCTACACGGAATATGAGCATACTTGGGTTTTGCTAGAGTACAATCAAGTTATTGCTAATACTCTGAGGATAACCTTTTTTGAAAGGTTTAAAAGCTTGAAACAACTTAATAAAAGATTGAGTTGGACGTAGGAAGCTATACGGCACACGCAATGATGCCCTACAGCTTAATTTCCCCACGAATTCCGCAAGTTGTTGGTGAGAGCTGAAAGTCTGACGTAAGACGACTGTAGGAAAACAGTCTCTTCTCCACAATCGTCATACAAACTTTAGATTTCATACAACCAACGGATTTGTACAAACAATTTATTTGTACGGGTCATTGTGACCATAGCTTAAGGCTAACAGCTAGCTCAACTGAAATTGCATTTCCTATAAAAGTAACACGGGAAATTGCAAAGAATTCATGGGTTCCTGAATTACATCAAAACAATTTGTAATAAGGGCTTAGGAGTCTCAAAAGTTAACGGTCTGTGTTGTAAATACAAATTAAAAATAGACACATTTCACTCTCAATAGGTCAACCAAGGTCTGACTCTGAAGATGACAGCTGAAAATTGACCAGTCTGCCACTCCTGTACAAAACCATCACATTACTATCTCACTTTAGTCACCGTAGTTCCAACAAAACGGCACCTTTAAGCATCCACGCTTCTATTTAAATCCACACTTCCTCTCCTGACGTTCCCTCGGCTCACCGCTCTCCCGGGAATATGATTTTCACCAACACAGACTTTGGTACGTGACATCTGGCTTCTCTCCTCTCAGCTCTAAACACATGTGTCTCCTGTGATTTCTGCTGCAGAAATAGCAGCTGCGGTGGTTAGAGACGCCTCACTGGGTAAAAGCGCTCCTATCAACCATAATGTTCTGTTCAGACCTGCTGTGTGTTTAAAAGAGATCCGGCTTTTAGCTCGGTGAATAAATATTGAGCCTTTTTGGAATCACGCAAAACAACAGGGACAAATAGAAGAGTAAAGGGTTTGCTACAAGAAGTGGGCAGTGATATGATGACGGATTAAAGAAAATGCTAAATTGATTATTAAAGTTTTTAAAGGGGTGTTTTATGGAAAATCTACTTTTCTGAGTTTGTACCTTCACTCACATTATGCTTTCTCATCATTAGTTTCAACACAGTCTCCGAAGAAAACGCAGAAATACAATGGAATGTCAAAAACGAGCAAGTTATCAAGCCTTTTTTCATCAATATGTTACAAAAAAAAAAAAAGTTAAATAACCACGAAATTTGGTTGAAGCCACATGGTGACATTTTAGGACTGGGGCTTGGAGTAGGTTAAGATTTACCCATTAAACCCAAAGAAAATGTTGCCATGTGCTTCAACCAAAATTCTTTTTGTCTTTGCTTTTTGTAGCAAATTGGCGTAAAAGACTGGGCTGATTTTTCTTCACTTTTAAAACTAGTTCAACAAATTCTGCTAGCAGGAGTTGCCAAATGGTAACAATATACACATGGACTTTAGTGGACTCATTAAGACTTTGCAACACAGTATCACAAAAAAGTGGATATATACAATTTCACGCCTTTTTGCATACTATTTTACATCGTATCTATTGCACAATATGAAAAAGATAAAAAATGATACAATATTTCATAGTGTAAAATAAAAACAAGTTTTGGTTGAAGTCACATGGGGACATTTTCATTGGTTAATGGGTAATTGTAGACTTTAAGTTACTAAAACAGGTAAGTATAGGGCTAGGGGGTAGGTTAAGATTTACTCGATTACCCCAGAATGGTCGCCACATAGTTTCAACCAAATTTCGGGTTGTTTTACTTTTCGGCTATTTGCATATCTTAAGTTTTTGACATTTTGTTTGAGATCTACGTTTTCTTTGCCGACTGAGCTGATTTTTTATCACTTTTAAAAGTACACTAAGTTCTGCCATATCGATAGCAGCAGTTAGCCAAACGCTAACAACATACACAAAGCTAATTTCTCGACAAACGCTCATTTAGACGAAATACTGAGAACTAATTTCTTAATAAAAATTATGCAATCAATAATTCCTTTTTTTTATGATGACGTCAGTCTTTGTTCATGCTTTATAAAGACTAATTAAAGTTGGGGTAACTAACTTTTTAAGTAGTAAATGAATAAACTTACTTAAAACTATATTATAAAAGCAGCACTTGGTTAAAAAAAAAAAGAGACCACTGAGACTGAGTACTGTCGGAATTGAATAAGACTTTTAGTTCTCATCTGGAGTCGAATCTGATTGGCTGAGCTTAGGTGGTCCTCTCTAGTTTCACTTTGTTGTTTGCAAAAAAAAGTTTACAAGCTGTGATTGCAACCATAATGATTACATGTTGATATTAACCAAGTGTCAAAAGATTTAGGAGAGGATGTTCTAAGATTTCAAGCCTAAATCATGTCTACTCCACTTTTAAGAAGAAGGCATTGTAACATTTACTTGATGAAATTTAACTTCACACTTACGAGAACGCAGCCTTCCCTCTTCTATGTCCTTCCCTTTAGCCCGGGTCCGCTCTTCCCGCAGACTTGACGGCCAGGCACATGAGAGACCGCACTTGTTCAGAAGTAACAGGTCACGTCCACGCTCACCAGCAGCAGGAAGAAGACCACGATCAGGATCCCACGATGGCTCCCGTCCCCAGGCCCGAGTTGTCTTCTACGGGAGGACACAAGGGGGACAAAAGAGACAGCAGAGGACAGAGGAGCGGAGGGTGGAGTGGAAGTAAGGGGGAAGACAAAAGACATGCCATGATCAGGACTGGATGGAAATGTGCGGTCAAGTCAAGCAGATTTATAATGGGACAATTAGGATTAGGGGTTTCTTAAAAGCAGTTTCAATGAATCAGGGTAAAGGTGCACTACGCAACTTTTCTGGTGTATTGTCATGTTTAGTCCTGAATCTGGCACCAGCAGGAGGCCGGTCCATGTTTAGTCCTGACTCTGAGGCCGGTCCATGTTTAGTCCTGACTCTGCAGGGCCGGTCCATGTTTAGTCCTGACTCTGGCACCAGCAGGGGGCCGGTCCATGTTTAGTCCTGACTCTGGCACCAGCAGGAGGCCGGTCCATGTTTAGTCCTGACTCTGGCACCAGCAGGAGGCCGGTCCATGTTTAGTCCTGACTCTGGCACCAGCAGGAGGCCGGTCCATGTTTAGTCCTGACTCTGGCACCAGCAGGAGGCCGGTCCATGTTTAGTCCTGACTCTGGCACCAGCAGGGGCCGGTCCATGTTTAGTCCTGACTCCACGGAGCCGTCCATGTTTAGTCCTGACTCTGGCACCAGCAGGGGCCGGTCTATCTGCTTTCCAGGTCTATGTTTAGTCTGACTCTGGTCCATGTTTAGTTCAGACTTTGGCACCAGCAGGAGGTCGGTCCATGTTAGTCCTGACTCTGGTCCATGCTAAGTCCTGACTCTGAGGCCGGTCCATATCTAGTCCTCACTCTACCATCAGCGACTAGTGTATGTTTACCATGGCAACCAGCCTAGTAAGAATAAAAGAGACATATTCTGGCAACACTTTTATAATAACTACACCTTAATTAGCCATAAACCCCTAATAAAGCATGAAAATTGGCTTAAAATGTTAATTAAGACTTAGTACCTAATTACCTCAAACTCTACTCTTCCACCCTAAATTCTAACCTTTCCTTTTTAAGTAAGTAGTTACTAAGTCTTAATAAACTTTTTCATTTATCAGTTGATCATTTGTTCATGGCTAAAAACAGTAATTTTTCTGTATTTGTTTAGTTTTTTTTAGGCACTAAGGTCAATTATGGTGTAGTTATTATAACGAGGCACCATATTTCTTGTACAACCTAGCTTCTGATTGGCTTTGGCTGTGTGGTTGCCATGACACCCACTTCAGAGTTTATACATAGAGACAAGAGAGCTTGGTGTCCCATTGTATTTAAAGTCTATTTTATAAAATAAAAGTAGTATCTGTACAGCAGTTGTCTTGTGGAGCTTCACCAACATACGTATTAACAGGCATTGAACAATAAGAAATACATTTGTTTTTAATGAACAAAGCTGTAAACTTTACAATGAAACATTACCGATCAAACCAAAACATCTTGAGAAAAACAGAAAGGTTACATAATGCACCTTTACCTCACACATGATACAATGTCAGTGGATCACAAACAGTGCAGTTGGTCACAACTCTAAGAACCAATTCTCATTTATCAAAAGAACTGATTCTTAGATACATTTCATGATACAGACTGTAAATACTGTATAATGGAAAAGCAGATGAGTTCAAACAGGTCCTTGAAAAGAAAATAATTGACAAATGTCTGCTTGAAATGGCAATAGGTTATGAGAACATTTAAGATAATTATTGCTTAAAAAAATGTCTCAGTTGGGAGCTTTTACAAAAAAAAAAAGTCACCAAGAAGAGCAATTATTGAATATGAGTACTTTTCAGAACAATCTTAATGGTTACAACATCTTTTTGAGTAATAATGGGCCTTTTTCACAGTACTGCAGCAAGACTAGTTCCCGTTTCTAATACCTGTGGATAGTTCCTTCTCGATTGGACTATTTGTAGGTATTTTCAACCGGAACTAGCCTAGCTGCAGGTGAAAATGGCCTACACTTCCCAGACTTTGTACAAGTTCATATCCAACTAACCGAAACACTTCCCAAAACCAAGTGCTCCGAGCCATTTGGAGAAACCCTTCTGACGATAAACAAAACATCTTCAGACTTCATCTTGCATCTCGACGCTTACCTCGAGAATGGATTTTAATACGATACTTCTGATTTCTGCTGTCAACAACTCCAGCACGAAGCAATAAGCCCCGTGCACGACAAAAGAGGCCGGCTGCATTCGGAAAGGAAACTTTATATTGGTTTTTATAGTCTGGCTGCAAAGTCATCATGGCCGACACACTTGGGGAGTTCAATTTCATCACAAGAACCGGTGCACACTCAGATGAACAAAAGGAATTATGTCTGCGACTGTATATGCACGCCAACATTACATTATTGCATTGTAAATTTGTTCAGACTATAGGTGACAAATGTGCTTTTATTGGAACTTTTTTTAAGTTTGGGTTTGTTATAATTATAATGTTCAGTTCATTGTTTTCCTGTTAAACAAAACAACTAAAGTTCACGAAGCAGAATAAACCAAATGCATTGTTTATGGTGTTCCTTGAATATTTATGTTCCAAAGATCATTATCTAACTGGTTCTGATTAAATCATGCAGTAGTGTTGCACACTTTATAAATGAGACCCCTGGTGATTATTTTGATCAGAAGATAACGCTCAAAAACATTCAATTATAAATACCAAAGTCTCTAATTAAACTTTCCTTGTCTAACTTTTCGAGTTTGAAACAGGTCAATCAGTCAAAAATAACAAATAAGAGTCAGGAATACCTTCATTTTCTCAGAAAACATTATGCAGAAAATAACGTGTCAACAAGAGACTTTTAAGAATCGTTTTCAGTTGAGTAATAAAGACTGGTACAGTGCCATAAACGCTAAATGGCACCCTGTTCTAAAACGACCTTTAAGGCTAAAGTACACTTTATTGTCCTTAAGGAAAAAAGCGTCCTTTACATTTGACCCTTTCTTTAAAGCCTCTGGGGCATCTAAACAGTGCAGCACTTAAGGACCTTTCTTCAGGGGGTCTTGCTCGGTCAGGACTACCATAGCTGGAAGATATTATGCTAAGATGTGTGTTTGAGGTGGTAGGGAAAACTGCTATGCCCAGAGAAAACCCCCCAGATTCTGCGATAAACAGGCACATTCCACACAGAAAGGCCGGACAAACCCATAACCTTCTTTACCCACTCTGCCACTGTGCTGCCACTGCAAGCAGAACCAATCCACGACCCATTGTAATATACTCTCAAATTAAATTTTGACTCTGAATTGAGTTCCTTATCAGCTAGACAAAACCATTTGTCCTGATGTGAGAGTTGTGGCAAACATCAGGCATGTGTAAAATTTGACTGTTGCCCCGAAAGTCCAGAATGACAATCGTCTGCATTTTAATATAGATGTGATAACTATGTTGTAATTATAAGATGCAATAGCCAATCAGAGAAGTCCTGCTGTCTCCTATAAAAAAAAAAAAAAATGTGACTGCACAATATTTAGTGAATTTGATTCATGATTTAATGAAAGTCGATTGATTAGATCAAATTTTCTTTAAAAGTGAATAGGATCCTGTATGATTTCTGATTCTGGTTCAGAAACCTTGGCATTAGATATGGTTAAGCTTAAGGTTATTTTCTCTGCAGCAAAATCTTTCCTCTGCATTTAACCCATCCTTTTTGCCTCAGGGGTGCATCAGAGTCTGTGAACAAAATTCCAGAACTATTTTGCCGGGTTTGATCAGGACTACTGCATTTGGAAGATTTTTCATAGTGCATGTTCTGGTTGGCGGGAAGAAACTGGAATGCCTGGAGGAAACCCCTTCAGATATGGTGCGAAACATGAACTTCAGATAGAAATGGCCAGGTCATGAGAGTCAAACCTGCTACTGAGCCTGCAAAGTATCAATATTTGCCGTACTATCAATAGTTTTCAAAGAATGGAGACTTGCAATTTTGTGAAATATCTCAAAGCTATGAAAGGCAGGAACTCAAGCTAACTGTTGTTGTGTCCTATGACTCTTTACCCTCCAAATCTGCATCAAAATGTAAACTGTGCTACTTTGCTAGGTACTAAACTAGATACAAGATGGTTTTCCACAGCTAAAACATGTCATAAGGGTTTGTTGGTCTTTTTTCACTTTTGACAAAATACGCTGCACTTTTTCTAGTCTATTTATAACACTGATCGTCTACAAAATAAGGCTGTGTCACGCTAGCTTAATCCATCTTGTGATTTTTATTCTTAACCAGCCACTTCCTGTTCCTCTCATCTCTATATAAGACACTCCTTGATCATCTTTATATATCAAATCTACTTTCAAAGCTCCAGCTGTCGTTTTCCACTGTTAAGTCAACATTCGTCACATTAATAAAAGCATTCTCGGGGCCAAAAGTGCCGGAGCTCCCCTGTTTTTCTCCCACGTAAACACGAAGTTGGCTCGCGGGAGGAGCAAACCGGATTTACAGGAGCGGAGGATTTGGGAGGCTTTGCATTTGGAAGACGAAGTGTTATCTTTAATTATTTGGGAATTTGAGGACATTTGAATTAACCCCAGTGCAAAAATAAGCGCATGGCAAGCTGTATTTCACCCTTGTTGACTTGGAATGTTCTGGAGGTTTGAGTGGAAAAGGAGAAGCTGTTTGCTAAATAAATAATGAGTAGATAAAACGCAAGCAAAATGTTTCTCTTTGTTACAAATTCGAAGGAGAACTTTGTAAACCTAGAGAGAGAGTTTGCTGGCCTGCATATTGTATTTTGGCGTTTTATTCTGGTTATGTTTGTTTTTCACTGTCTTGAAAACAGCAACAAACAGGGTTATTAACTTTTTTTTCAAGCAGTCCACATGTCTTGCTCGCTTACTTTTTGAATTGAGGCATGTTTGAATGCTAAGGCACGATGCTAGTAAGGGCGTTCCCTGGATTTTATGGAACAAATGTTTTGTTATTAGATGTAGATGGGACTTCAAACTAATTTTCACCCAAATAGATAGAAATAATATATCTGACTGTGCAGCAGATATACTTGAAATAACTAAAACCTTTATGTCCCCAAGAGAATTTGTCATGCACGTTTTTTACAGCAATCACATAATGTTTTCACAAAACTTGTGTTTGTGATGAGACTCGTTTTTAAACAACTTTCAGAGGCTGAAGCAAGTTGTACCACCATAGATATGTTATATATTTAAAATGCCAAAAACAATTTAGGAGCAATCTTTCTATATGAGTATGGACACTGACCCAGTATCATCATATCAACTCATCAACATGAAAAGTCCATGTCTGATGTCTTGGCTTGTAACAAAAGCCCCTGCTCTTGATGGTATGTTCCAGGAAAATTTTTTTTTTTTACTGGGTAATTTTGTTATTGATTTGCGACAAAGTCAGTTTTCGCAATGTCCTTTTAGTAAATTATATGACGAACTTATAATTATTTCTTTTCAATATTTATGTCATAGGTCATTATGAAAAAAAAAACAAAACTAGTATATACTGTATTACAGAATCTAAATAGCAGATGTGTGTGGACTTGCAAGCCATGACTTGGACTTGACTTGATAAAGTGGACTAAGCCTTGCAACGTGTTCTCATAGATTGCGTAAAATAGCACGCCATGACAAATTGTGTGTCACGACGACGCCCTCTGCCTGTTTTGGCGTGCAATTACACGCTCATTTTTTCTGGCGTGGTCTGGACACGCCTTGTGGTTGACGACAAACACGAGGTTTTTCAAGGGATTAACGGCAAAAATGAAGTCTGAAGTTACAAAAATGTGTAAGTTTAGCTCTTTGGCTTGGTTAGGATTAGGATTGTGTTAGTATTCATGAATAATAACACTTCTTTAAATTCACCATTGAAATGAACTAGGACAGAAACGCGTCAAATACACACGCACAAAATAGAAGCTGTGCTCATATGACACGCTGTTTACAATAGCGTGGTATTGACACGCTTATCCATGAGAACAGGCTGAGCCTTGGGACTCTACTTGGACTTGACGGTCAGGTACTTGGGACTGTAACTTGAAGCCTTGTGATGACTTGATGCTTCTCTTCAAAATTTCAAATTAAATTTATTGTATGGAATTGTAGAAAGACAAGCTGCAAACTGCAACTCACTGTAGTTGCAGATGTGTAAGGCAAATTTCTATTTTATTACTGTCAATAAGTTTTAGCATATCACTTATGATTTGTTATAATGACTTGAAATGAATAGCAGAAGACTTGGGCTTCACTTAGACGTGACTTTTTTGACTTGGGACTTGACATGGTCTTGTCTCACTTTGCCTTGGAACTTGACTTGGACTTGACTCTCTTTGACTTAGACCAGACTCTTTTTGACTTGGCACTTGACGACTTGTCTCTCTTTGACTTAGGACTTATCTTGGACTTGTTTCTCTTTAATTTGAGACTTAACTTGCACTTGTTTCTCTGACTTTGGACTTGATTTGGCCAACTTTATTTAAACTTTGGACTTGACACTGACTCGAGTCCCACGTCCTCTAAATATATGTATAGGCAAACAATTTATCGCCTCCAAACATTTGCATCAGTTTGGAGAAAACAAACAATAATTTGCTTTTTTCCCTGTAATATCCACTCTCCATACTTATATTACTGCATATTCCTATAACCTCAGTCTACCACTCCACTCTTGTTTACCTCCAGCCACATTTCCTCACAAAAACACCTATTTATCACTCAAATACCCCTCCTCACATCTGCTCCGGATCTGTAATTCTCCACGATAGCTGCGATCGGTACAGAAAACCCAAACTCCAAAGAGCGGAGAGGCGCGAGGACATCCCTGCCTTCAACCCTTCCTCGCGCCGCTTCATTTGCATTTTAACAGGCACAATAAATCAAACACAAACCCACCAGCCGAAAGGGGGGGATTCGGGGCGACGCGTGCCCAGGGAGAGGAGGTCCACCTGTGGGTAAGCCGGCAGCCGTCTCACACCATATGCTCCGGAGATACAGTGTCGAGTTTAGAATAGGATTTTCCCAAGTTGGTGATGTTGTTTACACGCGCAGCGGGGAAGTCATGCGTCGGCAGTTGAGAGATATAGAAATTGGGGAGCTGGGTAGAAAAAGGATGGAATAAATCTACATTTTTTTGAGGAGAGTTTGGAGGTTTCTGAGGTGGATGCAGTGAATCGAGAGTTGTTCAATCGCTTGTATGAGTTCAGAGATGGTAGTGTTTTTACTCCTGTACTTTTTTGTGTGTTTGTTTGAGTATCTGTACTTTACTTGAGTATTACAAATTCTGGTAACTTTTTACTTATACTTATCAAATTTTTTAAAAAGAAATGTCTGCACTTTTTCCCTTCATTAAAAAAACAAACAAAAACAAACAAACTACACTTTAGTTATTTTGTACCTTCATTTTTTTTTTTTTCTTTCTCGTAAAACCGGCATAGACTTGCTGGGTATCAGTGCAATGAAAACAAATTAAAGTTGCCTAAAATGTTATAATCTAAACAAGTGTGTAGTTGTCACATGTTAAAAGTTATACTAAATATAATATTATTCACACTGAACCAAATTTCTGATTGTATTTTTTTTTTCTTTTTTACTTAAAGGTGCACTGCGTAAGTGGCAAAGGTTTTGAACAAGGGCGCCATCTTTGACGTTTTGTGGCACTGCACCCACTCTATACTATTTTCAGCTGAAGATGTATTTTACGATTCTTTTAACACATCGTTATTTTCTGCAAAATGTTTTCTGAGTTAAGAAGACAAAGGCTTTTGTATAAAAAAAGTAGATGCTGACTCTTTTATTTGTTCTTTTTGACTGACTGATCAGTTTTCAAACTTCAAAAGTTACACAAGGAAAATTTGTGAGAGTTTGAGGAAAAGCTTTGCTTTAGCGTGAGAGAAATATGTAAACAAGCTCTTTACAGGACTCATTTGTCAAAAACTAAATGCTCAATGGCAATTTATTAGTCTAATAAAACATAAACCTTACCAAGACAAACAGCTAAGTGCTAAGCTACTAAAGCTGTGTCTCAATGTAGATGTACTTTTGACAGGCCTGAGAGTCTGACCTTCTCCACATTCTTCCCATTTATGAGAAACCTCACCTCGGTGAGTTTACAAAACATCATGGCGCGCATCCAGGCAAGTGCCAATGGACGATAATTTGATATATCGTAATATTGAGCATTTTAACTTACGCAATGCACCTTTAAGTAACTTTACAATATTGGACTTTTTACTTTTAGTCAAGAAAATAAGCTTCAGCAAAAATGCATCTTTTTTTTACACAGGAAACTGTAACCCCTTATTCGTCCAGTTCTGATCCATGGTAGAAAGGCTTCATCTGAACATCATCTGGACAGCGTGTTCGTAGATTGAATACGCTGAAAAGTTATTTCGATTGAAAATGACTTTGGGGTGAGAATCGAAACCTCTGGATTAGAGACCTGCATCGGGCGGGAATTCCCGCGGGACCCACGGGACCCGTGAGCAAACCCTCGGGATCGGGCGGTTTTAACGTTGCCTCGGGCGGGACCGGGCGGTCAGACCAAACACCTCGGGTCCCGAACGGACTCGCGCTCTCTCCGCTGTCTTCAAAATATTACGTAGCAAGAAAGAAATATCGCTTTGTGCGCGCTGCTGTTCAACAGAGAGACGCAACACGGACACCTGCGAGGTGCAGACACGTAAACTTGCTGCTGCATTTCCTAGTCTAGCGTGCGTATCATCTGTGCGTCCTCGCGCCAGCAGCAGCCGCAGCACGGACGCAAGCTTTCCCAGAGGAGTGAATGAAGGACTGGCTTTTACGCACGGGGAGATGGAGATAATACACACGGAGTTTGCGGCAACTTTCGGAGGCGGAGCGGAGTGCAGCTGTAGTGGGATCCCTGCGTAAAGTGTTTGCTTAGCAGAAACTGGAGGTGTGAGGAGCTTTGTATTTCAGGTAAGAAATACACAGACATCATGACTTTATGATTGAATGTGTCAAATCTCCTTGTTGCAGATTATTTAGGCTGGTGCCTATCATTTTAAAACTAGATGCATAGAGTTATGCAGAGTTTAGTTATTTGTGTCCATGTTGTTATGCCCTGGGGCCGCCACGCTACCTCCGTGAAAAAAAAAAAAAAAAAAAGTCGGGACCCGACGGGACCCGCGGGGGTTTCTCGGGCGGGCAGGCACACGGGGGCGTCGGGATCGGGCGGGAACGGTCACGGATGCTTCGGGATCGGGCGGGAGCGGTCATGAAAATCTAGTCCCGTGCAGGTCTCTACTCTGGATCTTCGAATAAGCTGTCCAAATGACAATTTTGAAGCCTTTCAACAATAAACTATACTTTTGTAAGGGATGCACCAATCCAGCGTTTCTCATTTGATAACAAACAATACTAGTATTTTTGTTTGTTTTTCTTTGATTAAAGCATAAGACATTTGGCACTAGAGTGTTATTTCTTGTCCAAGTAACAATTTACCAATTTAATTTTGTCAAAAATTGTAAACATTATGAGACATTCTAGATTAACATTAGCCAGTAGGTTTGTTTTATTATGTCCAGTTGAAGGTACAACCAGACTATGGGCAGAACCAATACCCGATCCAACAAAATTTCATGGATCAGCACAGATATCTGATTCCTGCATCAGAACAGTGCATCACTAGTACTTTTGCTGCCTTTGTATGGACTTCTAAGTGTAGAGCAGTATTTCTACATAAATATGAAAAAAGTTACTTGAAATAATAATAAAGTATAAGTTGTTAAAGAAATGACTCCATTAAGAGTAAAAAAAAAAGTACTGTATTTTGACAATTTATTACTCTAGCAAAAGTACAATTAAGTGTCTGGAGAGAAAATCTGATTTATAGTTTGAAGCTAGGCTGTGTTCACACAACATCACAACATTCAATAGACCAATATGATTCAAAACAGATGTTTAGCATCTAAAATGAATTGTGAATAGGTCTATTTACGAATACAAAGATTAAAAATGTGTGAAATTACCTTTGACATTAAGATATAGCAAAGCACAATGTTAATAAGGTTAACAAAGCAATGTCAATAATACTACCAACCAAATTCTGTCCAATTTTTTGTTTGTTTGTTTTCTGTCATTTTGCTCTGCCGGCACAGGCACACATGTGCAAACAACAAAATGTTTTACTTCATCTATGCAGTTCTCTAGAACATTTTAACTTCAGTAGATTTTTTTTTTCCTTTTTTATTTGCATGGAGTGGTGGCAATATCAGCCTTTAAAGTTCATCCTACACACACTAAGCCACACAATCTTGGACTGAACAATACTTAAAAAGTTTACAGAGAAGGATTTGTTGATATCTAATTTTAATTAAGAGTTAGTAAAGTATTAAATCTATCAAAATGTGTCAAAACTCTATAGTTAAATCTATCTGATCTAGCCTAATCTTTTTCTTATTTACATAGGAAAATATTACAAGATGAATAACTTGTAATGCATCCAGTTAGCCCTCTAAATTCCACCACAAGCTCAGTTCAAACAGAGCTGGCTGCTGGAAAAGCATTTGAAGAGCAGGTGTTTGAGAAGAGGAAAGTTGATGTCACAACTCGACTAGAGAGTGTAATGTTGTGACTGTTTTGAACTGAAATTTGCCCAGTTTGTCCAGTTTTTTTAAGCATTACATACACATTTTAACAGTTGATTCAGTGATTCACTTCAAGTTCAGTTGATACCTAAAGTTCCCCTGTTTGGCCACAAGAGGGCGGTGCTCCACTGCAGGATTAAGACCGTCTCCTTCACTGTGTAATGACTCTGGATCTTTAGTTGGAAGTTGTGGGATGTCGCCCAGGGATAAGGACGTGCCTATTGACTTAAAATCGTAGACATATTTCAAAGCATTTTAAAATTAAACACAACCCAAATGTGAACCAACACATATAATAACACAATACTTGTCATATGCTACTTTGGATCAGTGCAAACTAATAGTCAGTGGTAAGTACTTGGCAATTAATTGAAGGGGTATTTTTTTTTTAATAGTAAATGAGTAAACTTTGTGTTTTACACTAAAAAGTCTATGATGAATACAACACTTTGTGACACAATGAGACCTCTGAGTGCTGTCTGAATTGAATAATAAAGACATTGAATCAAAAATTGCATATTGATCACTATAAGGAAAATAACTGTTGTCCACAGATTCCTCAGACCTTACTGTAGGCCCACTAGCGCCAATTACCTTATTGTATATTCCAAGGACTTTTCAAATGGTGGCCAAGTGCGGTCCACTAGGCAATATGTTTTAGCGCACTATGAATAAACTGTCCATGGACTATACTATTTGACTGGATAGGCAGTGTGGTTCTTAGTGCACTATGTTAGCTTTTATTCAGTAGTTTACTGTACTATACATCACTTTAACCCAATGTTGTTACATAATTTAAATGGTCAAGACCTTACAGTCCTGTTTTTTTATTTTGTGGTCTAGTTTTATTCAAGATGAGGGTTACTTCTGATGTAATCCAAATGTAGAAGTTGGACTTGGTCTAGTCCAACTGCTGCTTTGTTTCAACTCTGGCTGTTGATTGACATTGGATTTGTTTTGCCTTTGTCTGCTTTTTTCTTTTTATTTCAATGAAAATAGTTTTACTAAAGGGTACCACTGCGAGTTGTTTGTGGTTTTCAGACCACAGCTTTCTGACAAATCTGACCCACTGGTGAATATAATCGAATACAAGATTAGCCACATGCTATCGTTACCTGATGTTCTTTCCTCAAGGTTTGAAAGAACAGTGAACAAAAAGAAGAGCATTCAGGTGTGTGAGTACAGAAAATGTCTGGATGTTTATTAATCCTCACACATAGAAGTGGAACCACTCAGGGCTGATTCTAGACGCTACATTCTCTCAGCTTTAGAACACACAGAACCAGAAGCATTACATCACATTGTCACTGTCCAGGCAGGCTTTGAACCAATGGGAAATACGAACGGGAGCTTTGGTTGACCTGGTGACGAGCTTCAGTTGTTGAAATATAACAAAATATAACCATAAACTCCTTCAACATAATTTAAGCTAAAACAGACTCAAACCTAAAATAGAAGAAATGCTATGATGATTGAGCCGTTATTGGTATATTTCAGTTTGTAGCCGTGTGACATTTCTGGAATAAGGTCTGCAAAAACCTACTCGCTTTGCAGATTTTGTATGTATGCACAGTTTCCATATACATACATACTGAGGTAAAACTAATGAGGTGTAAAAAAGGTTAAAAATAGATTTCTTGAGGTATTGCCAGTTAATGAAAAAAAAAGTCAAATGTCAGCCATTGGCACAAACATTATTCCCTGTATTCTAGGCCTATAACTTATTTTTAAGTCTAACTTGGTGTTGTTTTAGTAAACCATGTGCTGCGAAATCTTTTCAACAGGGCAGAGCAGTAAGGCCTAAAATGTTCATCATAAAATAACAGTTTTTGCAATAGTGATCCATTTGACAATAGAAAAGGCTTCAAAGGGTGTCATCTGTACAACTATAACCCCTTCTCATTCCGTCCTATTTTCCTTAACACGTTTGACTAAAATCATAAAACAGTTTCTGATCTATTTGGAGTCTTTGTGAAAACTCTGTAGTTTTAGCTTCTAAGACTAATAGACTCTAATCAGAAGTGAGAACTTTCTCCACACAAAAGAAATTCTAGTATTTGATCTCTATTTTTATACTTTTCTATCTTTCAAGGCACTCAAAGTGCTATTAATTCAAAGATCCAGTCATCCAGTGTATGCAGACACTGGCAATGTGAGTTAAGTTGCCCAAGGACCACTCTTGTCGTCCCACTGTGGCACCTGGTGTTCCATCAGTCTTCCATCCAAGAACTAACCAGGCCCTAACTTGCTTAGTTCTGTTGGTGTTAGGCTTTAACAAGCAGACATGGCCAAATGCTGACATAATTGAGATTTAAAAGAGTTTTAAGGAACCTAACATTACTCTGAAAAAAAAAAAAAAAAAATCAGACAAAGCTTGTGCAAAAGTTTTATTCAATTATTTTTTTTGTTTGTAAGTTTAGAGCACAAGCTGAGTCTGATTCATTCGAGAATGGCTTATTTCTCTCTAAATAAGAGGCTACTATGTTCTTTTTATCTTTAACATTTATAGGTGCTTCTTAGTTTGTTTTCATCAGATACTGAACAAAAAGGAATTCATCAAGAAAAAATGGGATGGCCCTCCCAAAACCCCTCGGAATAAGAAGGGGTTATTCCAAAAGTTAGTTTGATGGAGGTGAACTAAGAAGTGTACTTAGTTAATAGTTTATACAGTATAGAATAATGCTGTGAGTTTCAGTATGACAGCTTTGAAGTCTTTTTCATCACTCCTGGATGAATGAAGGATTACACCAACTAAAATATAAGTAAATACAAATACTTCAACTCTTGGTTGTTCTTGTTCAAGGCTTTAGAGCAGCCTTTCTCAAATTGTGGTAAGTGTGCCATTGGTAGTACATGGGTTGTATTTGGTGGTACTTGAAGCCATTGGCAGTTTTATGTTTTAATTATATCCAGTCCTTTTGGGCTTAGTCTTGATGTAGGCCAGTGATTTGAGTTTAACATATATTTTAGCCCTGATAAAGTCTGAGTTTAGACTTAGTTCTGCTTGAAAGAGCAAGTTTGAAAACTGCTGCTATAGAGCAATCAGAGTCTGTCTGCTGATACTAAAAGTTAAACCAAAATTTTGAAATTGATTCAAAAATCCAATCCAAAAATGTGTTAGCTCAAGTTTTTAGACAACATCAACATTTTGAACACAGAAGTATTTTCTCTCTTTTTCGTAATTTCACATTATATATTTGTAATCGTTTGAAACTTGCTCAAATGCATATATAGTTTTGGTGCTAACTTTACTGTAGTATTGACTACTATTGGATTTTCAATACTTCTGACAACATCACAGTCTTTAAATGCTATCTTTTTTTCCACATTTATATCACAATATATATGATTTTTGCCCAGCCTTCTCATCAGTTTGATCAGAATATTTCCCATTAGTTCAAATCTCTGCCGTTTACATCAGTCACATCTTTTCATTTGACACAGCACAGCACTAAAAACACTTTCGCACATTTCCCCCCCCCAAAGAGAAAACCAGGGTCTAAAACCAGCTTTATCATCCCAGTCCAACTTTATGTGTCATGGCAGCTTCAGGCCATGGCAGAACTCAAACAACCCTAGTTACCATAGTTACATAGAAAATACACTCAGATGAGACAGACGTCAACGAAAAAAAATACAAATAAAAATACACAGCAATCAAAGGGAAAGGACGCGGTAATGTCGTTTCAGTATGTCGAGAAATCAAGCCGAGTGAACTATTGGAATTATTATTATATTTCTGAAAAGAGTACAGTATATACACTTTGTCACAAACCATTTTTTCAGCATGTCACTGCAAGAAAGGAATAATTTGTTTGGGAAAGTGATTTGAGTTCAAATGGTAATCTTGTATGAGAGGTTTTAAATAGTTAGACACCCTTAGCTGGATGCCTGTCACATTTAAACTTGGGTTGTTGCTTCCTACATTGCGGTTATGAGGAAAGTTTTCTGCTTTGGATGGGTTCCTGATTGGTTGGCTGCGTTGCATCAAATGTAAAAGTTCAGCTTTGTTTAACTTTGAATGCTAGGTGACCAGAACCATAGACATTTAATTAGTAGACGAGCCATCAGCATCTCTGCTCTTTGCACGGACAGCGCGACACCATATTCCTCCGGTAGAGGTGATGACGCAAATCAATTGAACACAATGCCAAAAGTTGCACTTTTATGGATAAAACCAGTGTAAACAAACAATTTCAGCAAAACCATGAGCAAAACAGGCTGATTTGAATCTTATGAAGCTTTATTAAACAACTTTGGCAATGTGAAATTATATTTCTCAAACTACTATATTCTTAGGCTGGAAATGCTCCATCACCGATGTAACAGACGCCTCCACAGAGAAGTGAAGCTAAAACTTTGGTGTTATTTGTGTAATTTGTCTGCTTTTCTCACTAGTAAAATGTAAAAGCGGACTTTTGGTGATCACTAGAGCCTTAAAAGATGCATAAGTTCGCTAGCCGTTAGCAGTTTTATACACATTTTTTTTCTATAATAAAATACTAAAAGGTTTGTAAACTCAACAATAAATTGTAACAAGGCTCTGACCTTTGCTAAATGTGGTCGGTGTTTGTACAGCTGACACTCTCTGGATCTTTTAAAACTTACGTTTTTTGCGGCTAATGCTAACGGCTATAGAAAAAATACAAGAAAACGCTCCAGACTAGCTTAAATCTTAATGGACTAGCTCAAATGCTAAGTGTTTGATAGCATCAGAGTCGGACTGCGCGTCTACTAATTATATGTCAATGATCAGAACGCTCAAGACATGGCGCAGAAAAGCTGGGTGGTGAGAATGCCACTAGTCTTGGATTTTTGTCTGATACACTTACGGAGATATGACTCATCTAAATGATTTTGTTTCCTTGCAGGTTTTACAAAGTGGAGCAGAACAGCGTCTTACAATGATGGTGCAACTGTTTGTTTTCTTACATGTGCAGGAAACAAGAATTGGTGTTGCTGTTGGAATATATTTATCACCTCTTTGAGCAGCTCAACTCTTCAAAACTGGTGAGTCCAGCTTTTGACTGCTTGTCATTTGAAGCTGTTTTAGAAAAACATTGTATTGGGTTTTAACATGGATTCTGAGGAAACTACCAATGAATTATTATAATGACTAGAAAAGCGAGGGACTGCCGTGAGTGGGCATCTAGAATGAGCTATGAAATATGTACGTTCGACATAGATTGTTGCAGTATGATGGCCATAGGAAGTAATAAAAATATTTTTTTTTTTTTTTAATTTTTCTACATTATGTTTGGTTTATGATTATTTTTGTTCTTTTATATAGCAAATTCATTATGTTTTACTTTTTTTAAAAGAAAGATAAAAAAAAAGGATGTTTTCACATTAGTTTGGTTGAAAAAGCAATGAATGTACAAATAAACAGGTTCAATGTCAAAGATTAGAAAAAAAGTACTTAAAGCTTCCTATTAGTTTGTATTATATCTTTGTAGACTCTTTCTACACAAGATGGCTGCCAGTATTTGAACAATTTACAATGGCTATGCTTTCTCTAGTCATAATAACTCACTGCCAAACTCCTCGATTGGCTGACTGGGTGTACTCTCATCATGGTTGATAAAACAACTTATTGGAATTCACAAAAATGCTATTGATTTAACGTGTTTGAGTGTGAAAACTCATCTTTAAATCTTACAAACATTGCACACTTTTTACAAAGTTTTATTTTGGTAGCCATTAAACAAGGGTTCTTGAATATAATATTTAAACTGTATTGCATTTAGTAGTTCTGAAAGTAGGGGGCCTGGGGGCCATCCCTGAGGAATTTTGAACAAACAAATTGTAAAGCCCCGATAATATTAGATTTTAAGAAGATTTTAAAATGCTCAGAATGGTGACATTTAACATGTTGCAGTCTGTAATCTATAGTTTTCTTTGATTTGACTGTTTTATTGTTTAAGACGAACATTAAAATTTGCGCATTAAGTTTGCTACATTTGTATCAAATAACACTTATTTAGATTGTGACACTATTCAACTATTCAAAACTACTTAATAAGATGCATCATTTGAATTCAAATCATTTTAAAGGCACACTTTTTTATTGGATAGTCCATATGAGATGTCATTGTTTAAAATAAATGTTTCATAGTAAAGTATAATGTACTTACTTATTACTCCCAATAAGAACATTGTTTTTTCAACAAATTATTCTGTAATAAATAATAAAAAATTTTACCGTCATACTGTGTAACATTCCAACTAATGCAATGACACCTCTATGGAGCAGAACAAATCCACAGTGCACCTTTAACATTATATCCCTTTATTGCAGCGTTTGATTCACACACAACAAATCATTCTTTTCCGGAACATTTGGATCAAACATTCCGTATTTTGTATTGAACAAAACGTCAAAATGAGGCACAGCTCTTCCTTCTTAGGCCCGTTAACACATTCATAATGCTAGCCCGGCGGCGCAGTGCCTTGCTCCGGGGCACAGGGGCATGCAGGGCTCATGCGGAGGAGACCCACACTCAGTTTAGTAGGCTGTAGGTTGTGGGGTAGTTTTGAAGTAAGAGTCTATTGCGTAGTTAGAGTATAGTAAACGTATTGTAGTGTCCGGCAGAACTGCTTCCATTCTTTGTAGCGTTAAGGCATTATGAATGTGTTACTAACTACACTTAAAGGTCCTGTATTATGCTAACATGATCGGGCTGTTTGCAACTTTAGACCAAGGTATGTTGGCTTTGGTACTAACCCTGATCCTACTTCTACCACTAGCTATAAGCCTAACCCATAACTTTAACCTTAAACCAACAGCCCTAACTCTAGCATCTAACCCGGTGATTACATACTTTAAAATCTCTAAATATCTTCAGAGATGTCTGAAAATGAAATCCAAGATGGACTTCTGTTAATATTTATCACGTTATTTATGATTTTTGTCATTCAATTAGTCATTCAAAGTTTAGAGAACTATTAGAATCATGACACCATATTTTTGGAATGATCTAATTTAATACTTTGTTTCAGGGTGGCACCGATATTGACACCAGTCCTGATACTAATATATTAATGGCTAAAGAAGTAAATACAGCATTTAACTCAAATTTAAATCGATGATCGCTAAAATAATGGCTTCTGCAAACTAGACTCAAAAAGCAAAATAAAACATAGAAAGAGTTACATATATAAAATATTATTAAAGACTGTTTAATATCTCGTGGGGTGTAGAACATTATTTTTCTATCAAAAGTGTTTCCAGGATTTCTGATCCCCACCAACATCCCGAATTTCGGACTAGCTTATCTGGTCACTTCTGGTCATTTCTATTTTGGTGGCCTATCTAGGTTGTCTTCAAATCAAAATCCAACACAAGACTAAATACTTTTTATCCTTTTGCAGGTAGCCTACATTTTGTGTTTGGGGTCGTGATTGGCTACAATTATTTTGGGAGTCACGAATGAAAAAGGTTGAGAACCACAGCTCTATCCAGTGACCCTAACCCCTAACCCAAAGGTAACCCCTAACTATCAACCCATACCCCTACATTTTCCAGACTTAACTTAGACCTTAACCCTACACACTAAGACATCACCACTAACCCTATATCCCCTAATCCTATTTTTCTTGATGGCACATACTATTGTTTTTAGTTGTTTAGTCGATTAATAGTTCAATGGAGTCTTTGTTGACACAAGTTTTATTACCTGACTTCTCATTTAACTTAATTTAAACAGATTTCAATGTGACAGAAGATGAAATTACAAGGCATATAGATAATTGAACTGAAGATTTAGGGGTTTGCACTGTTTTGTAGTGCTTTCTTTGTGTAAATGGTTATTTTTGAATGAATTCCCTCTGCAGCTTATGCATGCTACATGGCGAGATCATAAATAAATTGTATAGATACAGTTGGCAGTGTGTTTTATTTGGGGCCATGTTAGAGTGCGGGGGAATGTTGTCCATTGAAAGAATAGGAAACATACTTTATTTGTTCTTTTAGCCCATAGTAACCGTTAGCATTCTTGCAAACAAATTAGCACTTGTTTTTATGCTTATGGTCTAAAATTTCTAAAGTCTGTGATTGTCTTGTAGTTGTTGGACATAATGTTAAATCTAAGTTTAATAGAAAGTATTGTTTCCCTTACAGAGGTCCATCATTGGAAGCTCTCTTGTATACCAACTGTAGCTATATATGAAACCTTTTGCCATGTTCCTGTTTAGTCGACCAATCAACGCAGGGCTTGTCAACCATCATTAAAAAGTTCAGTAAATTTGGTAAAAGTCCTATTTGTAGCACTTTGCAAAGCCGAAATACTGCATAATATCGGACCTTTAATTAACACACAAAAGAAAGTCTAGCCGGCAGTCAGTACATTTACATGACATCAGAGGTCTTTACAGTACAGGATCAGTGCAAGAGTGAGACCACATCAGTTTACTACCCAACTGCACTGCTTTAATGCAATTCCAGTATTAAGTTGTGGCATCTAACATTGCTTCCTCATCATAAACAGCTGGAGTTTGATTCAATGTTTTATCTTCTTAATTTCCTAGTTTTGTGATGTCATGGATAGATCTTTGAGGTTTCTGAACTATTTTAGTTTCATAGATCATCCGTAATTTGAGCATTTCTGCAGCATTAGCATATCAAACAAAATCAGGTTGACTTATATGTAGTAGCTTAATTCTTTTATCAGAAAACTTTTTTAGAAAGACTTATTTATCTTTTTTGATATCAGATAAACAGCATGTAACCACAGAGATCAGTAACACCGGGCTCACACTGCATACAGGTCGTACTCTCAAGAAACGGAAAGCCTTCGAAAACCTTTTTGGTGAAGTTGTGAAAACAAGGCACGACAAACAAGAAACCAAGCAAGCACTGGTGAAGTGCATTCTCTGGTTTTCAAAATAAAATCAAAACGCTCTTACTAAAAATACAAATACATCCAAATTATAGACATGTACATAACTATTCAACAAATAGGATGTAAATAAAAGTGTCAACAAGACTCGACACAAGTGTATTTTCTATACTCAGTGATCACGTGAAGTCCTAAGTTGAGCCTGATCTCTGTGAACTCGTGGTCTTACGATGCGGCAGAGTTCGTACATACGCATGAGTAATCCAGCCTTAGTGTGAGTGGCTACTGCATCTGGACGGTTTCAGATCAGAATCTGGACTGGAGGCAATGTGAGCTTGGTGTTAGGCTTCTGATGGTGGCTCGCAGCTAGCAGCCAAAACATATCAAAAAGGTAAATACATCTCTCTAAAAAGTTGTCTTAATAGAAAAAAATAAGCTCCAACTAAGTAACATTTTTAGTAGTCTCCTTTGCAAACAATAGTGAGAGCTCTAATTCAATCCCTGATTACATACTTTTAAAGTTTGAATGTACAAGATGCCAAAGTAAGTATAATACAAAGAATACATAAAATCTGTGCATGTAAATGTACTGAGTGACACATTCTCAAAACAGCATGACAAAAACATGACAAATCTTAAATCCAAAGCGTAATCTCTCCCCACATTTCAGACAAGATGTGATGCCGAGCACCCTGTTACTGTATATAACATCGTGAACCCAAATGTCTTTATCTTCGGATCGTTTGGAATCTTTCGTGTGGCTGCACCAGTGTAAAAAGGCATAGAAAGCGAAGGAAGGAGTCTGGGCCTGGCAGGTATTTTTATTTTTTTCCACTTTCATTTTCTCTAAGAGCTCAGACAATCCCCGATCTCCGTCAACAGTCAGTCTACGAGAGCCACAGTGCCGTCAGCCGGAGAAAAGAAGCGCTCCCAAGCTAGCAGACACGCACTGGCAGCCCAGGGTAGCTGCGTGTGCGTCCGGCCCCAAAAACAAAAAAGAAGTCGGGAAAAAAATGAAGAGACACAAGAGAGAAAAAAGTCGTGGATGGAGATGGTTCATGGTTCCAAAGGTGGTGCCCAAGAAGAAGATCACACATGAGGCAGAAACAGACAGACAGACAGACAGGAGAGACAGAGAAAAAACAGGTCAGAAACATGGAAATACAAATCCGGAAAAAGAGATTGGTGTCTAAAAAAAAAAGAAACAAGAAGGAAGGTTTAGTGTGAGTGGAGGTTAAAGAGTTAAACCAGGGTTCACTGCATGATTTTTGTCAACTGCGATCAAAATATTCAGATTTATGGAGGCTACACTACAACAACAAAGGGGAGGTCGGGTGCCCTCAGGGGTTGTGAAGCAAAATCTAAGGGTTGCGAGATGATTTCAACATTAACTTTACAATTATGACTTGGCATGTAATCAGCTTTTTGGGGAATTCGAGTCATAAAAAGTAGGGATGCACCAATCAAGGAAATTTTGCTGGATCGAGTATCAGCTCTATGATATTGGTTCAGCCGATACCATTGTTGTGCCTTTAATTGGACATAATGAGACTAATTTACAGGCTGATGTTGATCCAGAACATCTCAATGTTTGACATTTTATTCAGAAAAAAGGTGCTCTGTCTAATGTTTTGACTTGAATAAAAGCATGTTTTTATCATTTAGATTTCTTTGTTGCACTGCATAGATATTAAAAATATGGGTCTTTTCTTTGGATGGGCTTGCAAGACCCCAAAATTGACTTTTATTGGCCTAGAGGAGAGCTTCTTTTTGCATGTTTCCATGAAAAGATGTTTCTTTAGCTGTAATTTTTCGATTATGGCATGAAACATATTAATCCTCATCCAGAAAGTCCCAAAGTGTGGTTTTAACTTTGAACTCTATTGAATTGTGTAGCTGACTTCACCTCAGTGAAGTTACACAATACAACCTTAAGTTGTTGAGTTGTGACTTGCACTATAAATAATAGTTACATAACACTATATGACCAAATATTTATGTTTTGATTAGAAAAATAAGGTCATTTTCTGTATTGGTTGATAGCTTTGAGCAAAGTTGACAAAGATTGATTTTCAAAGCAAAGACGGACATCTCACTCACAAGATGATAAAATACAGTTTCATGGCAAGTTTGAGATCATCGGAGCTCATGTATGATGGGTTTAGGTTTTCTCACTACATTAGACCTACAAGTCAAGATTTGAGCTCAATGTTTTGTAAATCTTTGATCGTAGATGGATAAAATCGTGCAGTGGACGTCTGGCTTTGAAGAAGTGTGTAAGTGCGAGCGATTGAAACATGAAGCAAGCATGGGTTGGCAAGCATGGGAAGGATGACACAAGCATGGGAAAGGACAGGAGTGCAAGGCTTAGGCTGAGGTATCGCTTATAGTGCATCAGACAGGTTAGACCAATGGTTCTGAATACCTTTTACAGGTTACTTTTTCAAATGACTCGCTTCTCACTAACCAAACCAGGTAATAACTTTTTTTTTAGATCTTGGAAATACAGCAGACTTAGTGCCTTTAGTTCAAGTCAATGTAAAGGTGTTCCTGACTTTCAATGATGTGAGCACAAAAGTATATGATTATTTATTTTGGGGAAGGTTGGAACCATGTCTTGCGTTTCCATGCTCAACACAGTATCACAAAAAAGCGCATATATACAACGACACAAAAATAGCGTATGATGAGTACAAATTCATGCCTTTTTATGGTACGCCATGCTTGGTTGAAGTCACTTGGGGGCATTTTCTTTAGTTTAACGAGTAAGTTCAGGCTTCAATTTACTAAAATGGCTAAGTTTGGGGCCCATTTCTCCATATAAAATAACACATCTTTACAACTACAATGCGTGTCATTTTTATGGAACAAAACAAAACAAAAAACCTTGAAATTGTGATAATCATACGCTTTTGATTCTTTCTTCACAAATTAGTTCCTGTTTGGTGGTAAAATTACTATTTCTGTGGCAGTGATCACTGTCTCGTTACCTGTCACATGCACTGTAAGCTGGACTGGAGAAAGGTGCACTATGTCACTTTTTGGTGGAAGATCTGCCAACTGCTCGTTTCCACAGAGATGAGAAAATGTCCAATTTTTTTTTTTTTTTTTTGTATGTCACAATTTTTCATTCACATCTTTACAACAAACTAATCCTACAAATCCAGGCTTGGTTACACTCTCAAACTCAATACTATACCACCTAATTGCCTTGACCACTGTTCTTGGCAGTTAACTTCCGGTTTAGCTCTTCTACGGTAGCTAAAAAACATTAGCTTGTCGGCTTTGCAGAGCACTCTCAAAAATATGACGTTAAAAAAAAATCTTTCAAACAAGGTGCTCTATATGTGATCATTTGATGTTTGATTATGGCTAAAGTAGCTTAGGCTGACCAAGGCTAAACTGGAAGTGCGAAGAAAAGTAGGCGAGGCGGAATAAGGTTAAAAGAAAATGCTCCATTGTGTTTTAAAACCCTTCCTTTACACTACAATCAAACAAGGTCAAGGCTAAGTGTATCCAGCTCCAAACCTCGCTTTTAATCAATTGGTAAAAACAAAGCAAAAAACAAGAATAGGGTCTGGCAATTCAATGACGGATTGAGAAATTCCAATCTAATTAAGTCAAATAGTTATTTAGCTATGTAGGGTTGGGCAATGCTGGATGAGATTTTGATTAAAAAATAATACTAATAAATAAGTTCATTATTTGCAATTGTATTTGGTACTGAATTGGCTTAGAGTGGCAGCTGGATTTAACCAATCACAGTAAACTTTCTGAAAAAGTAGATTTTTAATTCCCTCAAGCCAATAGGAAAACTAAATGAGTCTCAAAAAAAAAAAAAAAAAAAAATACTAATAAATAAAAAAAAAACTATTTTTTTAGTATTATTTTCCCTTATTGCCCAACCCTAATACAAACCCATCGAAACATTAAAAGGTACATCCATAGCAGTAAATGAAGTATGACAAGCCCAAGCAGTAAAGCCATGCACACACATACATCCATCCAGCAGCTGGTCTGTTTAACCATGTGGACTATTAAACGTTAATGCTGTTACTGTTTGGTTAGCTCCATGTGGACATTCGCCGGGCAGATCTGGATGTGCACCTGTCACTCCGGTCAGTAATCGTTTGCATTAGCTTGATATGTGACTCAAAGTGTCGGCTGTTTTATCCGAGCGCAGCAGGGGGGCGGCGCGCGCGGCGGGAGGCGCTAGCATTTCACTTCACACCTGCTGATCTAATACACGCCCGAATTATGGGCACATTTTCACATCGCGTTTGAAGCTAAATGTGGACAACAGGCCGTGTGTCAGAGCGCTGTCCAGATCTGCAGCACAGAAACACGGAGCTACAGGACGTTCATAACACCTTTGAAATGTCACTTTGTTGGCTAAATACACTTATGATTCAGTCTTTTGTAATTCCAAATGGCCACGTCAGATGAAATGTACAGTCTAGATTTGAATTCTGGATGAATCTTGTTTTGAGTAGGTTATTTGACGTCTTATACATCTATCTTCACCAAATGTGGCCCACCAAGCATTAAACCTGATTTAATTACGCCCTTTAAATGGTTAAAACATTCAAGTCCTGATTTAGTCTCGGTTCAGATTTTGTTCTAGTCAAGATAGGGTTACGTCTGGTGTATTTTAAATGTTGACTAGGTTTAGTCTTGTTTTGCATCCAAGACGAGTCCCGTTGCTGCTTTGATTCGAGATCGACACTAGGTTTGTTTTGGCTTAGGCAAATCCAAGTCAAGTCACAAGTAAAAGAGAGACAAGTCCGAGTCAAGTCCCGAGTGAAAGAGAAACAAGTCTGAGTCAAGTTCCAAGTCAAGAAGAGACAAGTTTTGAGTCAAGTCCCAAGTCAAATGTGGACCGGGTTTAGTCTTTAGTTTGCTTCGTTCTTAGTTTTTATGCTTATTCATTGTATTAGTTTGTATTTATTTCAGTGAAATAGTAGATTTTTTAGTAAATGGTGCCATTGCGAGTTGCTTAAAGATAGTGGAGGTAAAACATTTTCAGTTTGGCACTCAGACGACAACTCTCTGACAAATAAGGCCCACTGGTAAATGGAAATGAATAGGCCGGATCTACACAATACAACAACATGTATGTAACATTCAAAGTAACCTAGAGTGTAGATAATTTGGCATGTCCCAGTTTGTAACACTATACTTAATGCATCAAACATATCAGATTATGACTCATTGTGTAACACACTTGTAAAGAAAAAAAAGTTAAATTTCACGTTCCAGTTCCAAGTCTTAGTCCTTTTCAAGACTCAAGTAATCAAAATAGTGACTCAAGACCGACGTCAAGTCAAGTCCACACCTCGGTTAGAAAGATAGTTTTAAATTCCCCTTTAATTTGAATGTGTCGTACTTAAACCTACTCAAAACAAGATTAGCACCCTTTATTCACCCTGAAAGCCGTATATCCATCATTACAGTGCTTTTTAAAAATAGCACCGGGGCCGTACACTCCGGCAGCTGCTTCCATTAGCGCCAGCTGTGGAACGCGGCCAAATGAAATGCAGATGTTAGCTCGTATAAATCCGCCACGAGCCCGGAAGGCCTTCAACCGTAATACCATAAACACAAAATAAAATCATTACAGGGAATTACAAGCTTGTGCCGTGCCGAGCTAAATTGACTCCGAGGCAGTTTTCGAATAGATCTCGAACCACCCACGCAACACGGCAATTTTACAGCCAAAAAAGCCAAAAATATAGATCCGTATTTGTCATGCATTGGTAGAACACATGCATAAAAAAAAAAAAAAAAACGGCTGCATCCCCTTCTGTTTTGTATTTTCTTTCCAGGTCAGAAAATGGATTGAGGTCAAAACGCTAAAACCTGGCAAGAGAAGAAAGAAAGTGGAGACAGAGAGAGGAAAAGGAGGAGCGGAAATAGGACTGAGGATGAAAGGAAGAATTAAATTTATGATTTAATATGTTAAGGGTTGAGCTTTCAACACTTGCCAGTGTAGGGAGAATGAAGAGGTAGCGTGTTTTTATGGGTTTAATTTGCAAGCGTCATTTTGTTTTTTTATCTCGGGACCTCATGTAAACTGTAATAATTATGGATGTCGTCTGAGTATGCTGAGTTTTCTCTGAATTCTTACTTTTTTAAACTGTAATTGATCAAACTTAGATGTCCAAATGCTGCGTGACCGTGTGTTTACAATCTGTGAACTGTTCAGAAACAAATAATTCAGACTGTGTGGCTTATTTTAGCTTCATATTTGAACTAAATTAATATTACTATTCGCCACAGATCAAGATCCAATACAATTGTCTTTTTTATCAATAGCTTCTTAGTCTTAGTCCAAGTTAACCCTGTACTCATTTTACAGATTTAAAAAAATAAATAAATTTAGTCTTTCTTCAATAGATTCAAGTTTTTTTTTTAATAGCTTAATAATAGGTCATGTGACTCAGAGGGTTCAATCAGATGTATTATATTATATTGTAATTTTTATTTTTTTTTTTTTTTCTACAAATGCAAAGCTCAAAATAGGGGTCATGAACTAACGTCTTCCGGTCTCAAAAGTTGTTTAAGTGTGCACGAACTATGCAAACAGAAGCTCCGCTAACATACCGAGACTTGCTATGCTCGTGAGCCCGGGCAGAGGTGTTATGGATCGGGGCTGTCTCTTTTGGCTCTCTGAAAGTCTGGCAACATTGAGCCTCATTTATTCATATTCATCGAGCTCACTTCTGCCTGGGCGCACATAGAGTCTCATATGTTCGCAAAGCACATACCGAGCTTCATAAACTGGAGCAAACTTGATCCTTATTTTGTGCAAATCTGCCTTGTATCCACGGAGAAAAATCCAGAAATGTACAGTGAAATAAAACATGCAAAAATAACAGCTGTGGATGTGACATTAACAGAAGTTTAGACACTAAAGTGTGTGCAGCAGTGTTTTCTCTGCTCTGATTACACAAGACAGTCCTGAGTCTGACTGACGCTCCTAAAGCCCAGTTTTACATGGTCGGTGCTAAGCAGGGGTATCTGGGCGTATGGCCCCAAAATCTAATTCTCCATGGAGACCATTTTTTTTAACTGTAATTATTTTTAAATTGTAATTTAATTGACCTTTATTTAACCAGGGAAGTCCCACTGAGATTCAGAAACTCTTTTGCAGGGGAGCCCTGGGGGAGGGTCAGGGGAGGCATTAATGGACATGTTTTTAGTTTTTAGTTGTGGAAACCAGAGTACCCGGAGGAAACCTATGCAGACACAGGGAGAACATGCAAACTCCACATAGAAAGGCCCCGGGCTGCCCGGGAGTTGAACCCAGTATCTTCTTGCGATGAGGCCAGAGCGTTAACCGCTTTATACTAAAGCTACATCAAACAAGAGGGCCCAGACCCCCTTGAATTAAATCAACACTATTGAAAAAATATTTGCAATAAATTGCTGTAAATTACTCCTGCTCTAGACCAATTTCTTGTTTGTCTTACCACAATATGACATCCAAGATGTTTTCAGCTTCAACACAGTTCTAAACATATCTATTACAAAAAACATGACCATTTTTCACCAATTCTGGCTTTATTTTTGCACTGGCTGGTTTCAAATTGATTTTAAAAGTATTATTTGAAAGAGAAGTTATATTATCTAGTTTCAACAGAATCGTGTCTATTACCTCAACACAATGTAAATTACTGATCGTCACAGTTTATTACTAAATACAAGGAGAAAAAAGCATTGTGTTTCTTTCGTAAGTATAACATAGCACTGAAATAATCACATAAGCATATAAGTTGCCAGTTATATTTCAATGAGTGCACTTTAAACAATGTATTACAAAGCATACATCTTTTATTTTTTCTAATATTAACCTTGACTTGAAACTAGGCTTAAGCGGTGACTTTGTATTTTGGGGTGAGTGACAAGCCTCCTCCCTCTGCCTTCAGTCGGTTTGTCTAACCCCGGAGCTGCCGGACAGACGTGGGTGAGAGGAAACAGGGTCAGAGAGCGTGTTAATGGGTCACGTCTCAAATGGAGTGTGGAGAAGAGCTGTCAGACAGAGAGAGGAGAGAAAGAGAGAGGTAGTGGTGGTGGTGGTGAAGAGGGGAGGAGAGAGAGAGAGAGAGAGAGAAAGCAAGCGAAGGTGAGAGAGAGAGGAGAGAGCTGAGAAGAGAAGAGAGAAGGAGAGAGGAGACAAAGGAAAGAGAGAGAGTAGACATTGGGGAGGAGAGAGAGGGAAGGAGAGAGAAGGGGGGCACAGAGGGAAGGAGAGATGAGAAAGCAAGGGAAGGAAGAAGAAGGGAGGGAGAAAAGGAGACAGGAGTGAGAGAGGAAAAGAGAGGAAGGAGAGAGGAGACAGAGGGAAAGAGAAAGGGGAAAGGGAAGGACAGAGAGGTAGAGAAGAGAGAAAGGAGACAAGGAGAAGAGAAAGGGAGAGAGAGGATGTGAGAGAGAAGACATGGGGAAGAAGAGAGTGAGGAAAAAGAGACAAGGAAAGAGAGGAGAAAGAGGGAAGAAGAGAGATAGCAAGAAGGGAGAGAGAGAAGGAGGGAAGAGAGGAGGAGGAAGAGGGAAGGAGAGAGGGGAGAAGAGAGAGTGAGAAAACAGAGTGAATGAAGAAGAGAGAAAGTAAAAGAGAGGCGACAGAGGAAGAGAAAGGAGACAGAAGGAAAGAAAGAAAGAAAGAAAGAAAGAAAGAGAAGACAAACATAGGGAGGGAAAGAGAGAGAAGGACAGAGAGGGAAGAGGCAAAGGGAAGGAGAGAGGAATAGGAAAGGAAAGGAGAGAGAGGGAAGGAGAGAAGGGAGAGAGAAGGAAAGAGAGAGCAAGGGAAGGAGAGAGGAAGAGGGATGAGAGAGAAGAGACAGTGGAAAGGAGAAAGAAGAGAGAGAGGAGAGTGACAGGAGGGATAAGGAAGGAGAGTTGGAGGAAGGTAGATAGGAAACAGAGGGAAAGAATCAGAGAGAAAGAGAAGAAAGGGAGCAAAGGCAAGAGAGAGGGAGAGAGGTGACAGGTGGATGGAGAGAGAGAAGGTGGTTACAACAGAGAAAAGAGAGAGGGAGAAGAGATAGAAAAACGATGATTTACAACATAGAGAAGGAGGAAGAGAGAGGAGAGAGACAAAGGAAAAAGATTTATGATGAAGGAGAGGAGAGATGGAAAGGAAGAGAGAAGGAAAGGTAATAAATAGGAGTGGCAGAGAATATGAGACACATAAAGCAAAGAAGAAAGGCATATCCAAAAGAGAGAGAGAGAGAGGACATTGAGAGAGAAAGATTGGAGAGAGAGATGGAGAGAATGAGAAATAAAGCGATAAAGAAGAGACAGGAGGCAGCGTGCTACAAGACAAGACTGAGAGGTTTATAGTAAGGCTCTGGGGAAAAAGAGAAGAGAGAAAGGGAAAGAGAGAGAGGGAGAGGAATAGGGAGAAGGAGATTTACAACAGTGAGAGGAAGAGAGAAAGAGAGAGAGAATCCTTTCAACTTTTAAACCAATCTTGTGTATAAAAAGTCGATTTCTTTTCTGATATGAAAACTAGAAGTCAAAGTAGTCGTCGGAGTAAAAACTAAAGTAAAGATTTTCAGAATAAAAGCACACACAGTACAGAGATGGCGGATGAAAGGGAGAGGTAGAAGCTCAGGTTTAGCGGGGCGGGGACGGGGGGGTGCAGCCCAAATGGAGTTCCAGCAGCGGGACACGGAGGTATAGAGGCTCAGAGCGACCACAGGGACTTTCAAAAGAAATGGTATTACTTGTGTCAGAGTAAAATGTAAATGTAGAATCCAAGAACAAGATTTTGAAGTTTTATGAACTGATTTGACCGGTGAGGGTTCTTTGGTGAGGCAGTTGTGACGGCCATTTTGTAAGCGGAATAGCAGCAACATTTCAAGAGAAAATAATATAATAGCAAGAACATTAAATTGTGACTGTTTATTTCTGTCGGCGCTTCTACAAGTCAGCCTAAAATGAATAAATACTCAGAAGATCAGGCAGTTAAAAGCTTTGCAAATCAGGAGAAGCTTTATGTTGTTTATAAAAGGACATGTTTGCGTCCAAATGCTAACAGGAAGTACTCAATTACCTGGCACTCATTTCATTAGCACAAACTAATTGTCAAGCCCTCCATTTAAATCCATACAGATTACAATATTTTATAGCGTAAAAGACAAATGAGTCACATGGGGGCATTTTCTTTAGGTTTAACAGCTAAGCTTAGGCTTCAAGATACTAAAATCTGTAAATTTAATGCTTGGAATAGATTAGGATTAGGATAAAGATTTGGTTAATAATCATAAATTAACTGGAGCTGCAACACGTGTCATATTTACGCCAAAAAAAAAAAAAAGTCTTGAAATCGTGCTAATCAAACACTATTAATTGTCCTGTTACATCGTGGTAAATAATTGTGGGATCGGGTTTCATGAATCCAGCCCATGACCCATCTTCTAAACTTGCAAACTGCATATTTGTTTTTATTTACTGGTTTAATTTTAGTCCTACTTTCTCTTGGTTTGTATGTGGGTTGTGGTCTTTTTTTATTTTAGTTCTGCTTGACCTTGATCTTAGGCCTGTCTTCTTTCAGACACGAACAGGGAATGAATTGCAATGTAGAGAATGTTAGAGAATTCTTGCATTGCATTTACCCACAAAAATCTACTGCAGCGTGTTTTGCCTGATCTTAAATTGACCTGTGCGTAGAGGCGGTTTATTTTCAAATGGTCAGACTTTAACGTTAAGATTGACAGACAAACACGTCTTTTTTTAAACACACTTAGGCTCTTTTATGAAATATTCGCCTCATTTGTAAAGTATTCATCATGTTTTCAAAGAAAACATCTGTTCACTCACTGTTCACTGCCGGTCTTTTTTCATTTTAGACTGAGGCAATGAAACCCATAGAAATTAACTAAACAGAAAATGAACATGACAGCAGGAAGTTAGCATTTTTGAAAATAAATAAGCCAAATGACTTCTGTGCACAGAGCCAATTGTGTTTAAAGTGGTAGTTCGGTATACACTTCTGACTGATAGTTCAAGTGTCAATAGGGTGACCAAAAATCACAAATCCTGTCCCATATATTCCGAAACTCATCCATGTCCCGACTGACACCTCACAGTCAGATGCTTTTGTCATGACACTCATGTTTTGCGTGGTTTCTAAAAGAACTTAACAGTAATGTGTTTCGTCGCAGTAATTTCCTGATTGAATCTGCAGATCTATTAGTTCAACGGGTGTTTTTGGTCATTATTCAGCCATTAGGCCTATGGGACGGATTGACACAAATTAAAGACTGTTCAATGCCTCCTGATGTGAGGATCTTTTTTCAAAAGTATTTTTAAGGTTTCTGTTACTGCGCTATGTGCTGCGAATGATGCAGGCATCTAATCAGCGTCCCGAAATACGAACTATCTCATCTGGTCACCCTAAGTTTAAAAAAAAAAACAAAAACAAAAAAACTGGCAATCAGGACACAGCCCTGCTCTAAAGCAACATTCGTGAGTCCAGTGTGAGCGCAGACCAACCAAGCTCAATCGAAAATCTAATTTTTGGGCCAAGGCATGACGCAGTTGCTTCCGTATATAAGTAATGCTTTTTATGAGCCTATTGTGAGGGCTGACGTTTAAGAAGCAACACACAGATAGTTTGTGATGTAAAAAACTAATTTTGTCTCGGTTCAGCTTGGTAGAACACAAGCTTTAGATAAAGTATAGGGAACACAATTGAACATTGCCAATGTCCAACTTCCCTTCAGTTTGTGTTGAGTTCTTTTTTCTATTACAACAAGGCAGTTACAAGGCCACCAACAATCTCCAGTCATTAGTATAGCCCATTATATTTGACTAGGATATCAGTATATTTTTAGAACAACCATGTCTTTATCCCTGTGGTCTTTGTGCACCTCTCCCCGTTGCCCCGCTGCGTTGGGATGGCTCAGAGGTTAGTTTTTTACCTGGCACAGTGGTGGGCTCCGAGGCCGTTCTGAAGGACAGGACCCCCGGCTGGGACTTGCCCTGCTGGTTCTCCGCCACCACGTGCACCTCGTACTCCGTGTTCCAATCCAGACCGCTCAGGACCACGTACTCGCTGCCGTGAGGGAGGCGGATCTCGGGTTTCCAGTCCGAGGTGTGCTTCTGAGAGCGGGACGACAAAGAATGGGGAAAAATGTTAAGACAATTGTACTATTTTTAAAGATTTGTTGTGGTGTATTGTGTTGTTTTTGCAATTTTATTCAAGCGAATCATCAGGCTTTATTACACAACCAGCTATGAATTAGAGCTAAGTTTTGACACAGAATTCATCCATCTGTGTCATCAAAGGTGCCAAATGTTTCAAGTGTTAATAATATTATTTGTCAAAAGTGGTGGATGCTTCTGACACCAGCTCAATGACCACACGAGGGGGCTGTAGGGAGCTGGTTGAGCTACCTGGACCAAGACTGAGGGGGGACACTATTGTATTTAGATTTGTTAATTTAGTTTGTTTGGTTGAGTTGGTGTTTACTTTGCTTAGTCAATAGTTAGTAGTATATTTTCTCAGAAGTTTATTTTTTGTAAAGTAGTACTTTGTTTGTCTTATGCCTCCCTCCCCTTTGTGTTAATTTTGGTACAGTTAGTGTTAGGGAAATTTTGATCTCCCTCAAGACTGTAATCCCTGTTCAGAAAAACAACCCAGACTCAAAACGATACAAATTAGAAAAGATTTACTTTCAACTTTACTTCTCAAACAGATAACACAAAAGTTACAAAGCAACGTCTATTTGTCTAAACCTCTCAACGCTGTCCCATGTGTTCCTATTGCGTGCTTGCCTTGATCTTCTTCTACACCCCCTCTGAAGGAAGTAGAAGAAAAATCTTTTTAAAAAGTCCTCCAAGAGTCTTCTTTTAGCCAGGTTAACGTTGATTGGTTCCTCAGTCTTCGGTTCTCACCATCTTTGGTTATCACTGTTTCTTTTCTCAGAATGTCCACTCCATGATCTCATCCCAAACTCAGACTCAGACTTGGTGACAACAGTCTGAATTTGAACCTTGTTGACTTGCAGAAACCTATAGGAAGTCAGCTGTCCGTGACAGTTCACAGGTCAACTAAAACCAGTCCCTTTGGAATGTAATGTTTGCTTCAAGCGCACATGTAACTCTTAGCTATAGGTCTCACAAATACATCTTACATCACATTATTTAAACCATTTGAATGATTACAAATTATCACACACATATAGGAAATATTTTTTCAAACAGTTAGATAGTATTTAAATCCTGCACGTTCTTATTGTTGAGGTCAATTTTTTAGTCAGTTGCTGTTTCTTTTTAGTTGTCCTCTGTTGGGCCCACATTTTTGTTATTGTTTGCATTCGTGAGCCTTTTTTTTTTTTTTACTTTATTAAATTACTTAATTATTTTTCCTGTTGTCCTGGCCTTGAATTTGGTCCACTGCATACCTAATATGTACTTATGAATTTTGTTTGAATGTTTACAGTAAGGTTACATTTGTGTAATTAAAAATTCAAAAAGAACATTGCACACTCAGTTTGCCGATGTCAAAAAGTGTTTATTTGATAACGTTTCAGCTAATGCCTTCGTCAGATCATTTTCATTTTGGACCAGTGTAATTACCTCCATCTTTTCGAGATTTCATGGAAGTACAATGGGCTGCGTTCATGACAAATCCTTGAAAACAAAATGTTTAACCTCCTGTTATGTTCATTTTTCAGGAACATCAATGGTGTTCCGGGTCAATTTGACCCGGTGCATTTTTAATTATTCAAATGATATCCAAAACCAAAAAATACTTACAAGCATTGTTAATATTTTAATACTAAGTCAATTACAAACTTACAATCAATATTTAGAGCAATGCTGTTCCTACCTGTGACATGTAATGATTGATTCAATTAGGATAGTTCATAAAAAAATACATGTTGAAACTTTTTTTTTTGCCCCCAATCCAATTCTCTTTTGTACCCACCTACCCCTTAGCCTTACCCTACCCCTTCCCCTACACCTTAAAAACAAGGGCTAAGGGGTAGGACAGCCCTAAGAAATTGGACAGCCCTTGTGTGTATTTATTTTTTTTAAGACAAGCTCACAGACATGTGATGGTATAATGAAATTATGATAATCATAATAATATAATAAAATGTGGTTAAATATATAGTACAATAGAATAAATAATAAAACATATTATTTGTATTAGCATTATTAATAATAAAACAACATATAGCATAATAGAATAGTATGTAGTTGCCTATAATATTCATTTATCAAGTTTCACTATATTACGTATAGACTACTAGGTTATTTTATTATATTGTAGGCCTATATTGTTGTGTATTGTATTTTATAAATAGGCTATATTCATTTTTAAGTAGTAAGTACTATTAGAATGTTTGTTTTATTATTATTTATTAGGCTGTTAGGTCTATTATTGGTTCTTTTATTATGCAGACACCTTTGACCTTTTAACTATGGGATTATAATTTATCTTTTTCTGATCTCAGTCCAGCAACACAGTTGGGCAAGTTATTTAAATGAACTTTCTTGCAAGAGGACTTTTGTGTAAAATAAACGTGAACTGTTTCACTTCCATTTGGCTTCATATGTTTCCTCTGGGCGTGGCAGCGTGTGACTGGAGCTCTGGGCTTGTGACAGATCCTGTCCGCTCTCCAGCCGCAGAGAGCCGGGGGAGGAGCTGTGAGCCTGGGCAGCTCTGTCCTCCGGGCCGGGTGTGGATTCCCTAACACGCGGAGAAACAGCGTTTTTCACCCCGCGGTGTTGAATCCACCTCGGCCGGGGAGCGTCAGAGGAGTGCAGGCTCACTGCTCCCTCCCCTGCTGAGTGTCCATTGAATGTGTGTGGAGTTTTCTCGCGAGAATATAAATGTTTCTCATAAAAAGTCATAACACCTGCACATGTGTGGGTGGAGTTTTCCCGCGAGAATATGAACGGTTCTCATCAATAGACATAACACCTGCATGTGTGTATGTGTGTGCGTGTGACTGATGCTGTAGTAGGTGTATGTATGTGTGAGTTTGTGACTGATACTGTGTGTGTGATTGAGGTGAAATATCTCACAGTTACAAAGAAAGAAATAGTCTGACGTTATGACACCATTTTATCTCCAGTTTGACTTCCGGGTCAAATTGACCCGAACAGTATCTATGCAATATAAATGTGCAGGGGGTGGTTGCAAACATGTAAGATTAACCATTTTTTCATTAGATGTTTATTATACAAAATAAGGCAAGCAGAAGAAATTTCATACTGAAAAAATACTTAAAAGTATTTTTTCTATCTCTTCAAACTTTGAAATGGGTCAATTTGACCCGTAACATAACAGGAGGGTTAATTTAGGTCATTTTGAACCAATTGTGTGTCTACAAAAGCGAGATTTGCGAATAATATTTTATGCAGAACACAGACATTCCTCTCAACCTTTGTTTACAGAGGCCAAAATACAGAGTGTTTACTAAGTGAACCAGCTTCAAGTTAGTCAATTTTTTTTTCAATTCTATTGTAAAACTTCTCCCACAACATTTACAAACATGCTTAACCCTATAAGACCTACATCATATTGGCTGTTTTTTCTTGAAAACTTACTGTCTGCGAAGCCAAAAGATTCATCATTTGGAAGCTATAGTTTATGTAGATATTGTTTAATGACTTACTTCCAAAAGAAAAAAAAATAGATGATGACAGGATAGCTTACATGAAAAACAATTGGATCCCGAATTAGAAAAGGTGGGAATTGTGATGTGATATTTCAGTTTGATTGCATTCAAGGTCTTTGGAAAACTTTTTGGGGAGAATATCACACAAGTTTTGTAGTAAATGTAAGTTTTCCAATTATATCTAGCAAGCCCATAATGACGAAAGCTTTATTGTGTGAATTTAGTTTGTATGAAAAAGAACTGAAATCATCAGTGAAAAGGACAGGGAGCTTTATTAATCATGAATTAAATGAATATCCCACTGGCAGTCGACATCTCATTAGAACTTCAGTTTAGTGTTCAATACAGAGGAGCAAAGTCTGAAACAATCTTCCGTTTGTGCTAAAAGAACTTACACAAACTCAGTTTAAAAATGCTCTAAAATGTTTCCTTCTGAAAAATTGTGCTTTTCCATATCCTGTTCTGTTCAACTTGATCTGTGCTCTGGAATCATTTAAATCTAATGTATTGATTGATATTTGCATTGTACTGAGCCTATGCATTTGTGGAGGTTGCACTTTCAAGCCCTTATTTATTCAGAGAAAACATACTCAAGCCACAGATGGATTGAAATAATGTTGAAACAGCAGATTTTATGTTTTATACAAGTGCCCCTGAGTGTTCAATTTGTTCTTTAGTTACAAAGTGGTGCGTTAAGTGTGTAGTACTCACAGCCTTGTACCGGACCAGGTAGTGCTTGATGGGAGATCCACCGTCGTCCTGTTTGAACCAGTTCACCTTCAGAGCGTTGCCTTTGTTATGGACCTTTACTTCCAGTTTGGGTGCAGTCGGTTCTCCTGCGCATCACAAAATACTCACATTAACATCGCTGAAATGTTACAAAGACAGATTACTATATGCTTGAGTTCAATGTGAGGTCGTCCAGTAACTATGTGTACTTCAATTGTATTATAGGAGTGTTTTATACATTGGTTTGAATTGGTAGAAGAAATGTCTTTTTCTAGGAATCGTGGAGACTATAAAAAGCTAATTAATGCTACCTATTCTAGCTTTGGACCTCAGAAAAGCCCAGTAGAAGGTCTTCCAGTGAAATATTTTGACGAAAGGCCCTGGCTTCGACTCGCGTGGACTTTCTATGTTGCCTGATCAAGCAAGACTAATTTCCTTCTTGTATTTTTCAAACATAGGGAATCAGTCTGGAGTTGCCGCGTTCAAGTTCATTTCAGTGCGGGCTTGACAGACACTAGCCAATCAGAGCACACCGGAAGTCACGCAAGATAAGTGACGAGGAGCACATTATTTCTGGGTAACACTCCCGTCATATGTCACTTTATAGTATAAACAACAATGGTGTGCGGCGCGGAAAAAACGTTCAAGTCAAAGATTGTTGTCGTTTTTGTGAGAAAAACCTTCAAATAGAAGGTGTAATTTATTTTTTTTTTTTTTTTTTTTTTTTTTTTTTTTTTTTTTTTTTTTTTCTTTTTTTTTAAAATTAATTTATTTTTTTTTTTTTATGTATGTTACTTTATTTGAAAGAGACATGCATTTAATGGAACACCATACAGAAAATACATTTGTAAATGTGCCGAAGTTAGCGTAATTTACATTCGTAGTCCAGACTGGTTTCCCCTATCACTAAAACCATTTCCAGTAGTTTTTCTCTCTGCTCTTCCGGACTACAGATAGAAATTAGCTGTAAAAGCTTAAAACTGGTGCAAGCATCTCTGCATTTCATTTAATTGTACATTGTCCTAATAAGACTTAATTGTATCACTGAGTGGAACAACCTGACTGTGACGTGTCTCCAGACCTAGACCTGACTGTGACCTGTCTCCAGAGTTCACCTGGACCTGACTGTGACGTGTCTCCAGAGTTCACCAATTCCAAGTTGTATAACATAACTAAAAACTGCAATATACTCTGCCATGGTTATATAATGGTTCCACCAAAACTTTACCACAAACATCTTATCTCACTGCTAAGTTGACCCACATTTGTACAGACAACATTCTTTCCCATTATAAACCACACCACTGTGCGAAGCTTTGATATTCGGCGGTAACAAGACTATTATTGTGACTTGTCTTGGCAGCTGGTTGTTCGAAAGCATTGAGTTTGTACAGTTACACTTTAGGTTATGTCGAAGTCACAGACGCTCCAGCTCCCACAGTGTCCTTCCCTTTAAGATCCTCATTAAATTCTGTCCTCTGTGCTGTAGCGTAAATAATAGATGTTTCTCACAAGGCTTATGAACGTGTGAAAAATGGTTTAACCCTGAGACACATTTGAAGTTAGTATATTTCAAATTGTACGAAATATATGGGGAAAAATATAAAGACGTGGAAACAATATTTTTGTAATGACTTAGTTTAATGTAAAATATTTATTGAAATGATAATTGGCTCTTTGCACAATAGCATCCTAGTTCTTCATTGTCAAATTCATGCTAACTTTTATTAACAATGCTAGCTACTTCCCAAATCCAATGCTAACTTTTATTTACAATGGCTCATTCTTATATTCAGTGCTAACTTTTATTAACAATGCTAGCTCATTCTCAAATTCAATGGTAACTTTTATTAACATAGCTAGTTCATTCTTTATATTCCAATGCTAACTTTTATTAACATTGCTAGCTCATTCTCAAATTCAAGCCTATTATTTTTATTAACATAGCTTATTCTTAAATGTATAACTTTTATTAACAATGCTAGCTCTTTCTTAGCTTCAATGCTAACTTTTTAACCTTGCTAGTTTAAGCTCTTATTCAGTGCTAACTTGTATAAACACAGCTAACTCATTCTCAAATCCAAAGCTAACTTTTATAAACATAGCTAGCTCATTCTCAAATCCATGCTTTTATACTACTATTTCATCATGCTAACTTTTATAAACATAGCTAGTCTTTATCTTGTATTTTAAACATAGCTAGCTCAATCTCAAATTTAATAGTAACGTTTGTTCACATAGCTAGCTCATTGTCAATTTCTATGCGACGTTTATTAACACAGCTAGCCAATTGTCAAATCAAATGCTGACTTTTTTTAATGTAGCTCATTTTAAAATGCTAACTTTTATTACATAGCTTGCTCATTCTCATATTTAATGCTAAATTAACATAGCTAGTTCATTCTCAATTCAAAGCCAACTTTTATTAAAACAGCTAGCTCTTTCTCACATGCAAAGTAACGTTTAACAACAAGCTAGCTCATTCTCAAATTCAGTGCTAACTTATATTAACATAGCTAGCTAATTCTCAAATTAAATGTAAACTTTATTAACGTAACTCATTTTAAAATGTAATGCTACCTTGTATTATCATAACTAGATAATTCTCAAATTCAATGCTACCTTTTTTTTTATAATATAGCAAGCTCATTCTGAAATCCATTGCTAATTATTAACACAGCTAGCTCATTCTAAATTTAATATTAACTTTTATTATTACAGCTAGTTCATTCTCAAATTCAATGCTTAACATTTAGTACCATAGCTATCTCAGTCTAAATTGTAATGCTATTTAACATTCACGAACTTTTATTAAATGGCTATCTTATTCTCAAATCCAATGCTAACTTTTACTAACATAGTTAGCTCTGTCTCAAAACCAATGCTATCTTTATAACCACTCTATAATGTTAAGCCAATTAACTCACTCGCTAATAATAAATTGAATTACGCAATGACATATATCACTTTAAACACGTAATGTACAAACACAACTGCAGTCTGCAATTACCATGAGTGTTTTATAATCCAGCCAAAGCCAGATTAAATAAAGCCAGTGCTAATCCGACACTGTACATGCTTCCATATTCATAAGCTAATTGGTGCATATGCATGAAGGCACTTAATACGTTATTGTATGTTATTATCGGATCAAGTCAACAGCGGCGCAGGGAGCTGGAAAAAAGGTGTTAGTGTTAGCGAGAAATCTACAGGGAAGGCTGCAAGAAAAGAACATGCAAGAATGTAAACGTTAAGCATTAGTAGGACAGTAAAACATAAGAATGATGTTTGACTTTTGAATAATTAATTATTTAAATAGTGGGCAGAAGTAGTTTGGTTGGTTCACACAAGCAAAAAAAAAAAAAATGGAAAGACACATAATATGCAGTATAATTAAAATTACACGTGTTCTAGCATTTCTTTCTAAACACAAACCAGCAGGAATTCTGTTTGTGAGATATTACTCTTTCCTATCTGAGCCTCAGAAAACACTAGGCTTGTTTAAAGTGAAGCTCACCCCTGCTCGACCCACAACAAATTTCAAACATAGCAAACTCATTGAAAAGCATTAGAAAGACAAGAAAGGTGCGGGTTAGAGTGGAGAGCAGCAGTGTGATTGGATTAACAGCAGGTCTTTGCCATGAATGCACAGTTTTGAGCGGACAATCCATGCTAATGTCACATAGAGTCTAGAAACTACGCTGACATTTGCAGTGAGACACAGCCGGTTTGACTGTTTTGACCTGAAACTAGCTCCTTTGTCCAGTTTGCACTAAAAATGCAAATGCCACAAAATGACTGAGCAATGCTGTTTAAACACCATATACACAGATTAATAGCCAAAACAGTTGTTGCAGGGTTTAGATTCACTTTAAGCTGAGCGAGGCGATAGAGGCGGACGCAGATGGACGCAGTTGGTAAGATGAGTCAGGTTTGATAGATGTGTGGTCAGAAAGGAGCAGCTGCATCCACTTTCAGAACTATAAAACCTAAAGGTATGATTGGAAATGAAGTAGGGCTGTGCCAATAATCGAAAATCTTTTGTCAGTAAAAAGTGAAAGTTATTGCTTTATGTTCATTAATTACATTTTTCAGTTGTTTTTTGAAAATCGAATCGAAAATCAAGATCCATCAACATGAGAAAAAAAAATCGTGATTATATTTTTTGAGACATCGCCCAGCCCTCAAAAAGTGTCATGAAAATGTGGACTGATTGCATCAGATCTGTTTTGATCAGAAACGTGTGCAGTTCCTCCTCGTCTTTTCTTTCTACTTTAATATCATCAAAGAGGCTTAAAATCACAGAAAAAAACGTTTCCTCTCACGTTTGTGTCATCAGATTTTTGCTGCTTGATGTCTTAAGTAGATCTCTGGGACTTATCCATCTTAATTTTGAGCATGTATGCAGTGTTAGCAAATCAGGCAAGTTTATTGTTATTATTTTTTAATCCGATTAGATTCATTAGGTCTTCTGCTATAGTTATGTGTTGTTTTTTCTTATGAACGGATCTCTATTGTATTCATATCTTGACAGTTTCTGCTGCACACTGTAGCCTTCATCAGAAGTGTCAACTCTTCAGAACTGTGTCCCAGGGAGGCCATCGAAATCCGAAAACGCACCCACCAGACTGTTAATCGGGACGAGGGGGCGTACCAACTTTCTCACACCTGGGACACAGTTCTGAAGAGGTCGACTGCAGACAGCGCCATCATCCAACTGTCCCAAGTAGGAAAATGGCGCCAAAACCTGTATAAATTAGCTGACCAGACACTCACAGGAACACCAAGTAACAAGGCTACAGTGTGCAGCCGAAACTGTCAACGTATGAATACAATAGAGGTCCGTTCATTCAAAAACCAACACATAGTTTTTTTTTGTTGTTTGTTTGTTGTTTTTTACAGAAACTATACCCTGTTTTGCTCTGAAACACAAGCGACAAAAAATAACAAAAATTTTATAAAACTGTCTATTCTAATTGAGGTGGAAATTCGAAGCACTCTTGCATAAAAGTCATAAGTATTTTATAGCTTGTAATTGAAAAAAAAAAAAAAATAGTCTATGGTAAATGAGCTGGAAATGAAGTGTAATAAACAAATACAAAACGTGTGATAAAATGCAGTCTGGGTGTGATTTCTGTGGGGAAAACCAAACACAAACGTTACCTTCTGTTGCCCAGCGGAGTCGACATCATCGGCACCATGCAAGAGCCACATGATGCACGTGATTGGTCGAGGGGTGGTGGGGGTGAAGGGAGAGGCGGGAACGGGTACATGGAAAACACAGAACAGCTTTGAAATAATGGAAACCAAAATGTTAACAAAAAATGCACAGACAAATTATGTAACATAAAAGACAAAGACAAAAATGTGAAGAATTTCAGCAGATGGAAAGTGCATATGACAGGTTAAAGTACTTTTTGTTTCTTCAATAAAATGCAGTGAACATTCTTAAATTTAAGATTGATATTTTATTTTTGCCGGTTTTCACTCAGTTTGGATATTTTGGTGAAGTTTGCTATTTTCTTTTGCTCAGTAACTAATTTAGAGGTAATTCCACAACTGTTACCTAGCAAACACATTGACAAAAGTTTAATGAAATAATTTCTTAAAAAAGAAAAAAAGTTAAATCCACTTGACTTGCACATACTTATGAATTACTATCATAATACACATTTTATTTAACTTAGATCCGGCATTAAGCATCAAAAGGACTAAATAATTCAACTTTTTACAGCCCATACATGGAGAGATTTTGTTTTAGACCTCAAATTACTTTCTTTATTTTCAACTTTTGTCAATTTCTTTTTGCTGAATTTGCTGAAATTCTTAAAATGAATATTTGCAGAACATTTTCAGTTTTTGGCGAGGCAACCAAACTGAGATGTGGAGACAAAACATGAAAACAACTTAACATAAACATAGAGGAGATCATGGGAAGTGTAGTCTATGTGAGGTGATATTCTAAAAGCATGGCAAACATTTATCCACATTTACACTTGAAAATGTAATGTAAACTACACACCATCTTCCATGACATATTCCATGATAATCAATTAAGTGTGTTCAAACTCACTGTACAACACATCAGCACACACACACAAACTAAATTCTTATTGTTTTGGCTCTGAAGTAACCCAGCCATGTGCTTTAGAAAACTCTAGGGTCCAATTCTAATGTTATGTTTGCACTAAAAAAGGCCCGTTTGTGTGAATCAATTGACACATGAAAAATCATTGTCTGGATGTACGTATCTTTAAATATGTAAATATTTTTTAAAACAAAATAATTTAAGTAGACTCTTAAAGCAGTCTTTTCCAACCAGGGCTACGTGGACAATTGCCATATGAATAGAATTTATTTATACTGCATTTGTTTTAAGCATAATGTCACATAAAGACTAAATAAATTAGAGCATGGTCAAACAGCTTAAAGGAACGTATGTAAGATTTTGATGTCAGATTTCATAAACATGAATTATATCTGTTCAAAGATACAAGGTCAACAACCAAATATCTATTATTGAAAGTCAATGTAATTCTGAGTTATTCTTAATTAAAAAAGCAATGGACATGATGTCCCTTTGTTGATGTTTACATTGTATTATCCAATCAGAAAGCAGAATGAGCCTAACACGACTCTCTCAGTTGGGTTGCCAGTTTGGTTTCTTGGTCAGGAACATGTTTGAGTTTGAACTGATATTGCACCATGACAGACACAACTGACTGTGATAGGCTCAGGCACTTGTTTCCACACAGTTCTCATTAGGCTCCTCCCACAATGTGTTAAAAAGCTATATTTGGGAACAAACCATGACAAAGAGTCAGGTGTCTGGGAAGTGACTTTCTGGCTATTACCCATGATTCATAGCAAGTCTTGTTCCTGATTGGTCATAGCTTCCTATCGTCAATGTAAGGTCATTTCACACTCTGGCAACCCATATTCATTTGTGATTGTAATACCTTTTTAAACCACTAGTTGTGCATCTTACATACGGTTCCTTTAAGGGGTCCTCAAGTCAAAAAAGGTTATGAACCACTGTCTCAAAGGACAAACAGATCAGCAGGTAGATCAGTCCTGATGCTGTTGCTGAAAGGTGGTCTAAGGTGCAAAGCTCGATTACTTACACAGTCTTTAGTCTTATGTTGTGTTTTATTCTGAAAACAAAATCTTAGATAAATTCATATCAAACCTGCCCAAACATGCAAAGTAACATACCACAAGATTTCCATATAACTTTGTTCAAACCCACTGCACTCCAATCACATCCGCCCATGCAAAATAACCCATTGACTCCACATAGCACTTTTTACCCTCCCTCTCTCTTTCTCTTTCTTTTTCTACCTCTCTTGATTGCGACAATGTACAGCCCGTGCTCAGACCTAGCATCTATCAAAACCTATTCCTGATGACAAGATTACCCGGCAACCATTATGTCCCGGTGTATATATTAACAGACTGCATCAGACGTTTGGGGGGAAGCTTTTGTGCTCGACGGGGTTCTATAGTCGGGGGACTGATTGCGCGGAATACTGATGAGACGTAAACATCTGGCAGGTGGTGACAGACAAAAAAAAAGATACAGATAAATAAATAAATGTAAAAAAACGTGGAACGCAAACCGACTATTACGAGCGGCACTCAGCGTCATTTGGAGCTGCGGTGTAAATACATAGGCTTTCAGCTTGTTAGGCGCTAAGGGGAGCTCCGGTGATGAATCTCATTGCAGTCTCGGGTTTTATTGCGGCGTCTTATTCATTCTAATTTATTCCTGGAGTCTTGGAAGGCATATGCTGTCCTTCGCTGAACTCTGCAAACTTTCACAAGGGCTTAGGGATTTGGAGGCAACAGCTAAAGCAATGGTTTGTTTGTTTTAAAGGGGAAGTATGTGGCTTTTCTCGAATGCATGAATCAAAGAGCCTGATTTATCAAGGCAGGTGCTAAGTTGCTTGTGCAAACTGTGTTATTTCTGAGCATTTTGGACTTATTTTATTATTGGAACATGCACATATAACATATGTGGTCCAGTTCAAATGTTGGCGTTATTTTTTCACTACATTGTAGTAAAAATTGAATAAAAAGATAGGATTTTATAAGTGATTTTTGTTAACATGAGCGCTGACAAGTATTTGATGTAATTTGCTAACTATTGTGTTCTTTGAATTGTGAATAAAGAAAATATGTGTGTCAGTAGGAACATTTTCAGGTGTGAGGCCATGTTCAATAGATTTTCGGGTTGAGTTCAAGTCCAGTGAATAATCAGGTATGAGGCCACGTCCAGTGGAATTTCAGATTTGGAACAACATCCACTCAAATTTTAGATGATAGCTTTTCAAGTTTGAGGCCACATGCAATAGATTTTCAGATTTGAGGCCATATGCTATGGATTCTCAGGTGTGAGGCCACATCCAATAGGTTTTCAGGTTTGAGGCCCCATTCAATGTTTTTTTCAGGAACGATACGATAAACAATAGATTTTCAGGCCTGAGGCCATGTCCAATGGATTTTCAGGTATGATGCCACGCCAAAAGATTTTCAAGAGTGAGGTCACCTCCAATAGATTTTCAGGTTTGGGGCCACCTCCCATAGATTTTTAGGTAAAAGCCCACGCCCCATGGATTTTCAGGTTTAACGCCACGTCCAATGAATTTTCAGGTTTAAGGCCACTTCCAATGGATTTTCAGGTTTGGAGCCATATTCAATAAATTCTCAGGTTTGAGGCCATACAATAGATTTTCAGGTTTGAAGCTGCGTCCAATAGATTTTCAGGCCTGAGTCCACGTCCAATGAATTCTCAGATTTGAGGTCACCTCCAATAGATTTTTAGGTTTGGGGCCACCTCCCATAGATTTTAGGTTCAAGCCCACGTCCAATGGATTCTCAGGTTTCAGGCCATACAATAGATTTTCAGCTTTGAGGCCACGTCCAATGGAATTTCAAGTTTGGAACCACATCCAATGGACTTTCAGATTTGAGGATACATTTCAGGTTTTATAATAGTTTTAAAGCCACATACATTAGAGTTTCAGGTTTGAGGACACAATAGATTTTTAGGTTTGAGGCCACATCCAATAAATAAAATGAGTGGACTTTGAGTAGGCCATGCAAACAGCAGCCATGGCTCGTTATGGCTTTTTGAAAAGCCTTATCACTCTTTATTACATTCTGTATTGTTTTTATAAGACCTACTTCATATGACCAATGTTCTGTGAGCAATACTGTGCCCATAATAGCATACTATTGTTCATTACACATAAATAGATTGTGTTTTTTAACTGTCTGTAAGTAGATCAATACATTATGCAGATCAATAACATAATGAACTTAAAGCTGTTTGATATTTTCAGATGTATTCTGCATTGCGTTTTCAACTTAGAGATCTTTTAACCTAAACAACGACTTTTTTTTTTCTTGCAAAACACTTCTTTACATTTCCACCACACAAAAACACAGTTAGCAACCCACCACACTTAATTAGTACTTCCTGTGCATTATTAACAAACCACAAGTAACGTTAGCCACACACAGTACAGGTTTCTACAACATCCACACACTCGGGTCTAAGTATAGCGCCAGGGGCGCCAAGAGGGCAGGGGGGGCGGTCGCGGTCAGCGATACTGGTCGAGCGAAGTGGGTTTTTTGTAGTTTTTTTTTTGGAGATGTAGCAAGTGATGATGTCATAACTGATGGTGATGTAAGAACAGCTGATAGCTTAATAAAAATGGTCAGATTAAAATTGAATAAATACGTTTGTTGTATATCTTTTTATTGAATTATAATTGTAGTGTTCTTTGCTCTTCACATGACACACTACTCTTTTGGGAGTGTAACTGTTTCAGATGCTGATCCGGTGACTGAGGTTGGACTATTGATGCCTGCTAATATTAACCTCTTCGATTGTCACGGTCCTCATTAGGGCCTTCCCATTTTTTTTGATACATTATTTTTTGTTCAAAAAATGATCGAAACATTTAAAAAATGTGAAACATACATAAAAAAAAAAAAAAAAAAAAAAAAAAAAAAATCTCTGATTTAGAGTGAAATAAACCATTCTGTGATGATTCAAACTTGGTAAAAAAAAAATCCCTAAAGTTTAAAAAATGATAATAAGATTTTTGTATATGACCTATATATAAAATATATAGTAATTTCTGATAAATGACCTTAAAATTTTGAACAGGAATTTTGTTAAAATTAGAAACAGCACCTTTCGGTCATTTCAATATAAAACGGCAGTAAGACATTTATTTTTTTGACTGTGTGACTGAAGAAACAAATAAACTAACCTAAGCTAAACTAAAGCCAAAGTGAAATCAGTTACCAAAGAATGAAATGTCAAAATATACAATAAGCCAGTTTTTTCTTTCTTTTTTTTTTTAACGTCAGTGTGTTATGGAAAGCCAGGTTGGGGCTTGGGGTAAGTTAAGATTTACCCATTAAAATATCACCAATTCAATAAAAAAAAAAATAGTGTACGAGTGTGTATTTGTACCCCATTCTCACAAAAAAATGTGTATGTAAAACTGTGTTATTATCATTATTATTATTAACAAAGTCCTAATCTTGTATTCATGTTTATTTTTGGTTGTTGGTTGAACACATTTCGACATCTGCCTTAGAAACAATAATCCAGGTCAAACTCTGAAGGTTGTGTCTGTGCAGGTGAATTCTATCTTGCACTGGAGGTCAAATGTCAATAGTATCCGACTGGAGAACAAAAATAAACTCGCTAAAGCAGGCATTTTCCCCCATTGTTTCACAGAATCTAAAGTTTGCTGACTGGATGTTGTGCCGAACATGAAACAAAGAAGCACTTTTTGGTTTGACTATGATGTATTCTGCGCAGTGTATCTGTTTGTTCCTACGGGAGCGCCGCTGTCAGCTTTCTTTGTGCCGTGGAAAGACTATTCTTCAAATTCACAACATCAGTTTATATAGGAAAAACACAAACACATTTGCATTTCTGTTGCGGGAAATATGTAGGAGTGAGGCTTCATAGTTTTTAATTATGTTTCGGTTTCAATATTGGTTTTATAATGTTTAAATTCAGGCTGAAAACGCAATAAATGTCGTGCTATTAAAGATGGGGTAGCTAACTTTTTAGTTGTAAATTAGTAAGCTTCCACTAAAAAGTATATAGTAAATACAGCATTTGTGAAAAAATGAGACCTCTGAGTACTGTCTGAACTGAATAACAAAGAATTTTAGTTCTAATCAGGATTCAAAGGCAGCGCTCTGATTGGCTGAGCTTGGGGCGGTCACTCCAGTTTCACTTTGTTGTTTGTAAAAATAACTTTATAAGCCATAAATGCAACTAAAATGAATACATGACCATATTAACCATGTGATGAAACATTTATGAGAGGAAGTTGTCAGATTTAAAACCTAAATCGTGTTTGCACAGTGAAAATCAGCTACCCCACCTTTAAGTGGTGCTATGACTGAAATACAGTGTGCAATAAAACATTTTCTAATCTGACCTACCAGATGGATTCTATCGTGGTATTTGTGAATTCACAAACTAGAAAGAAATTTTTTTTGTTTTTCACAAGGATAAGGGGAAGTTTGTCTGAAAATGATATGATATAAAACATATTTCCAAACAGAGTTAGTGGTGTAGCTGCTTGTTTCAACACAAGGTACCTGGTCGGTCCCTAGTTCCTGCTTTGTATGTACACACCCAAAATAGGGGTTGTGACTGAAAAAGTACATGAACCGAAAAAAATAACATAAAATAAAAAATAAAAATAAATCCCATAATTTCTAATGGAGGGATAATTGGTCGACGTCACTTTCCGCTCCACTGCTCATGTCGCCTGTCCATCTAGTTAGCTGGGGAAACTTCTTTGATAAAAACAACAAAACGAGATGAGAGCAGCTGTTTTGAATCAGGTCTGAACAGTATTACAGACGTTTGTCTCCTGAAGCTTGAGACAGTGTTTTTCTTGCTGTTTTTTCACTCACTTGAATGTAACGTTTATGGTCAGAGAGTAGAATTTCATTCACAAATGTTGATTTAGCAGCATAACTTTTGCTTTCACACAGGGATATACTCTTAGTTAGCTTTCAACAGCGCTGGCTCAACTCGTTGCTACTGCTTGGTCAATCAGCGGCGGCTCTTTCTACAGGTCAGGTGTGCGGTGTGAAACAAATAATCCTTCTAGATCCTTTGTTTGTGACAGTGTGAGAAGTAGACAGTTTGTGAAAGGATCAGTCTTTTCTAACACAGCAGTGAGACTGTTCTGTGGTATATTACTCTTCCACTAACGGAGTCTTACCTCTGCTGTGATCTGGTCATGACAGCAGTGTGGGTGTACCTGTTTACATTTTGCATACCCTGACTGTGAGGCAGGTCTCGTATTTGTCCAAAGCCACACAGATTCACATGAATCCCCGCGAGAATGCTTGTATAATGAAATGAGCGCTGCGCCGTTTGTACACTCGCTCTTACTTTTCCACTTGCCTCGGAGCAGTGCGAGCGTGAGTGTCAGAGCAGTGCAGGTTTGCGGAATGAATCCACAAAATCTCTATATTTTCCAGAGACCACAGCGGTCTGATGTATCTTTCTGGAATTTCTGTGAATCTTTTTGAAATAATGCCGGATGTGTCCCGACGGTCAGACGTGTACATAAGGTATACATGTCCAATCCAAACATAGACCTTCTACATCCAAGTACACTAAGTTATGCTGTTTAACCCTTTGGGCGCCAAGGTTTTTTTCAGTGGAAATGCGGTTTTTACTCTCCAACCTTCCAAAGGCTGTAGCTTAAATATATTTTAAGATAGAGCTCTACTATAAATTGGAAAAGTGTTAGGTATTAATCAAAGATTATAAATATGGTAATATATTGTATATATGTAGAATATTATTTATGTTATGCCCTTATTATTGCATGTTTTTTAGACCGCTAAATAAGATTGTTTTTTGACAGTAAAAACAGGGAGATATACATGCTTTATTATTTATTTTTTTCATTTTTTTTAGAGGAATAATGAATTAGAAATAGCACCAATAAGAGTAAACTCTCTCCCCGCCTCCTCCCCCTGCTAACCTCCGCGGTGCGTCCTGCCGCTCTCCCCCGCCTCCTCGCACTGATGCCGGGGGGGACTTTGGCGGGCGCGCCGGTGGCGTTTACCTCCGTAACCACTCTCCCCCTCCTTCTAGAACCTACATACTATCCCTGCCCCATGTGCTACATGTGTTTTGTAACAGGAAAAGTTTGTTTTGGATCAGTTCGCGCTGTTATTTGTCCTCCAAGCGGAGCGCCCGGAGCGGCTGCCGTGGCTCTACCGCAGCTGAGATCAGCGCGCCCATTCTCACTCTCACTCCCGCTCTCATCGTCTGAGAACGTGATCACAACGTGAATCTGCCAGTATCAGGCTCAAAACCTCCGCTCTAGTGGAAGTTTTCACCAGTATTGCCTCGTTGAAAGTCGGACCAGCGCTCCCTCGCTTCGTCTCCCTCTCGCCTCACTTCACACACAGCTGACTTAAAAAAGCAGCCCCTTTGACCCGCCCTCGTTGAGTTTTGTCCAATAGGAACCTATGATAATTTTGGGCTTAAAAGAAAGCTCTGGATGTCGGCCATCTACTGGAAGCATGTAGAAACAGTGTTTTTGATTTTAACAAGAGAGAGAGGCCGTTTTCTCCGGTTAAGTTACGTGTCGCAATATTGCGACAGTGGCGCCCAGAGGGTTAATTATTTAGCTGTTACATTACCACAAAATGCACATGTTCTAATTTCTTCCTTCTTCGACAAGTGTATTTGATTTTTAGACAAAGACAACAGCTCACTATGGCTCTAACAGAGACTAGGGGAAAATGGGAGGGGCTAAGTGTGGGAAAAGGGAGTGGTCTAAATCTACAATAGTGACACCTCCTTCTACTTCACCAACCTGAAATCTTTTTTTTCACGTAACGAACCCGAGTCGTCACTTTCTCTGGAAATGCAAAGACCAGTCATGATTAACGTAACAGAACTGTGACATATTTACATTGACGGTGACAGATTGAAAACATTTTATAACATTGACTCGTCCATGTTTGCCAAATGTAGCAGAAACTGTATTGTCTCTATGTATTTGTGCGCTATTTTGTCAAACACTGAACATGTTTTTTTAGGTTTGTATGGGTTCGATGAGGTGAGAGGGACTTACTTGTGTGAACAAAGTCTGAGCGGTCCAGCGGAACACAAACAGATGAAAACGGGAGCAGGCGATGGAAAAAGAAAAACACATGATGAAATGAAAATATGAGAGAGAGAGAGAGAAAGAGAAAGTCAGGCCACATCCTTCAGCAACTGTTTTTCAAGTCTTGTTTCGCTAAATATTATTGAGGCTAGAAGTAAATCTAAGCTCCTAGATGTTGTCATTTTGCGTATTTTGCACATTAATTTGAAGGAAAAAAAAAACACTTTAAAACAACTACATCTTGATTAATCTTAAACACGTAATAAATCATTAATAATGGGTTAAATCATCATGAACAAATGATGTAACAACTTAATTAATACAAGCTCTATGCCTCAACCCTAAATCCTAACCATGGCTCTTTAACTGAGCAGTTACTAAGCCTTAATACACTTTTTCATTCAGTAATTGGTGATTTGTTGAATTAACACTTATTGGTGCTTCATTAAGACTTTATTAAGACTAAATAAGGCAGAGTTATTATAAAGTGGTATCTAACGTTCTAGTTTACTTTGGATTTAGAAAAAATATTAATGGGAGCCTTCTACAGTAATGTTGTAAAGAGTTTGGAAATGGCTGTTCTGATGAACTTATAAAACAATAAATGCAAAATATTTGGAGTCAGACGTAGGGGATATATAAAAAAAAAAAAAAAAAAATCTAGTTTTGTATTTTTTTATTTTTATTCATCCTATATTTTGCAAAGTAAGAACCCATTAAGGTCATTGTGGGCGTATGACTTTTTGTAACTGTCTTTTTATGAGCTGTCATTTTATACTTATCATACATTTTTGACGTTCTGTGGTATATCTACGTTTTCTTCGGAGACTGGGCTGCTAATGTAACATTTAGATGCATTAGTTTAAAGCTGTAATATTGTTTTAATATAGAATGCTTCAGTATTTATTGGTTGAAAGATAGAGTTTTGCCGATTAATTTGCAATGTTTTAGCCTGATCCATCAGCCAGTTTCATTTTACTTTGTGAAACCAATCTGGCATCGCATCATTGGGTTCGTTCACTACACAGTAGGTGGAAACTTTGTTGATTTAACCAATCCCTGCTTTTTATGTTTGTGTTTGTAGTCCAGGAAGTAAAGCATTAACAGTAATTGTTCCATGTACAATAACATTCTAAGTTAATATTTGACACAAGGTCACTGGGAGAACAAATGTGTCTGCTCTCTCAACTCTCATTGGTTTTGGCTAACACACCACTCTGCTCCTTCTAGCTGATTGGACAACCGTACGTCTTGCATTTTGGAAACCGTCTGCAGTCTTGCGATGCCTGACCTATGAGCTGACCTAGTAGTGAAATGAAATTGAGTGGAAGCACTGTCTTATACATCTCAATATATTGTCCATCCATTGTTTGTTTAGTTTTTTCTTTCTGAATTTGTTCTCTTAAATGATCTCAATTTTGGATTAACATAATAATCTTGATGTTCCTAGTTTTAACTTCTATTTCACCTAAATCATGTAGTTGTCTTTTCACCACCAGAAAGTTACACAGTGAACCTTTAAGAACTATATATCACACACTCCAAATCTTTTTTTCTTTTCCCAGTTATACACAACCTTTGAAGTCTCATTTGCCTGAAGGATGCGGCCGACAACACAGTTTAATACTGAAAATGAGAAACCAAAATGATGTCAGGCAACAATTCATGCAAGAGAAAAAAAAAAACAGTTTATGGAGATGTAGCCAAGCTGGTCCGGGGCGACAGGAAGGCAGCGGCGCAGCAGAGTCAGGGTCGGACCACACCGGGCGGGCAGCAGACCGTGGACTCACATCAAAACAGCACCAGCAATCAAATGGAATACAGCTTCATGGCGAACACAGAGGGAAAGTGGGGAGAAATACGGGTTTGGTTTGAAAATGGCAGGCAAAGTGTGAGAGACAGAAAACACGAAATGTAGTAGAAAGTAGAAAATAGTTGAGTTATACAGTATGGAATTAACCAACAAAGCAGCTATTCAAAGTAAAGCTTCATGTGTCTGTACAGGTGGTAAACTGAACACAGTCTATGAAAAAAATGTGGATATACAATAAAATGTTTTGTCGCGAATATGCTACGAAAAGCCAAAACGTAAAAGAACCACGAGTTTGGTTGAAGCCTCGTGGTGACATTTTTAGGTCAGGGCTTGGTTTAGGTTAAAATTAGGATAAGGATTTCGTTAATATTCATAATCTTACAACCGAACTGAGGCTGGTGTGAAATCGTGCTAATAATGCTCTGTTGGCATGTCTTGTTATGTCGTATAAATACAGTATTTGGGGAGTAACGGTACGCTAAAATAATTTTCGGTTCGGTTTCCACTGTTGAAAGTGACAATTCAGTATTTTTTGGTACATTTTCTGTTCATGCTTTAAAAAAAAAAAAAAAAAAAAAAAAATCCATCAGAAGTATTCACCAAGTAAGGAGCACGGATGGATAATAGTCCAAGGATCACTTAATAGTGTCAGTTTCGACCTGGTTGCAAAAAATCACATAAATTTACATTAAAATGGAATTGAAATTGTGCACACGTGAACCGGACGTGCTGTATACCAAAACGATTCACTATGACCATGCATACCATTACATTTACAGTATAATATATATGCTTTCTTGTATGTACTTTAAGATTATTGTCCTTATACAGCAGACCTGGGCAAACAGCGGCCCGGGGGCTGCCCTCGGACTGTTTTGATCTGGCCACCTGAACGCTTTGAGAATAAGTGTTACTCTTTAAATTTATTTAATTTAATTGATTTAGGTATAGAACATGTGTCTTTTTTGATGCCCTAATGTTTATCATAACAAATGATCAAAATAATAGATTAAAAAAAGTCTATTTTACAAAAAATGTACTTACAATAACAATAATTTGATAATTTGTCACACAGTGACAGAATTCCGGCTCTCTACCACCTGTCCAGGTTCTAATTTGGCCCTCGGGAAAAAAAAAAATTGCCAACTCTTGCACAGTATTTGATAATTGTGAAAAAAAGTACAGTCACAGCACATTGTTCATTAAACCAGCTATTTTAACAGCCTGATGATGATTGTATTTAGTTCTGTGCACTTTGTCAGTGCAGAAGAATGACACGGCCCAAACTCAGACGCCAGGTAGAGGGGCTGACTTCTGACAGTGCGGGGCCTGAGGTAACGCAGCAGGTGCTGGTTTGGAGAGACTCCAAGATCAAAACATGTGACGCACACATACCTGGGCCTCGCGGCGAAGATGTATTTTGCAAAAGCACGCAAAAACATTGGCGCAAACTCAGCAGACTGCTCGCTGTACCTTTTATGGAGTTTTTCAAACTTTCTTTTTCTGGAATATAGTGGATTTAAGTGGACTATCACAAGTCTTCAGGACCTGCAGTTGCTTTGGAAGACTGGTTTACAAGACTCCTTCTCTTCAGCCACTCCATCACAATAAGAAGGCTATCAAAGCAACACTGTTCTCTGTTATTATGCATCACGCACTTTACTTGGGACTTGGAGACTTGTTACTTGAGAAGACTTGATGTTCTACCCAAAAAATAAAGTGTGATTTTACAAACTTTTCTCTCCTCACTTCTTTATCCATCTCCTAGTTGGTTTTACTTTTGAAGCATGCATTTGCGTTGTCATGCATCCAAAATAAGAGTTCAACGGGTGCAAACATAAGTATGCCGCTGCTTCTGTCGAATGTCTCTCACAGAGTTTGCATCGCGGATTGTCTAATGCATCAAAATTTGCTTTGGATTGGATGTAACTGTGAGTTTATGGAACGATCACAGCTAAAGGTGTTTTGTTGCAGAGACGCTACACCTCAAAACAGTATGTCTTGTAAGTTGGGATTGGACCTGACAGTCTCCGTTAAACGATGTGGGACAGATGTGTAAAAACTTTGATGGACAGCTGCAGTGGAACAAAGAAACGTGCGAGGCAGTAGTTTTTATTACGGCTGCTTTACTTTGAAAACAACGTTATTCAGTTCTTCGGGGCACTTTTGGAATATTAAAAGTCAGAATCAAATATGCTATTGTTGAAATGGTCTTCCCAGCGCGCAATAATATTCAGTTTAAGCTTTCATATCGGTAATACATCAAGCTGCGCACGCTAAACAATTGCATTTACTTCACCCAAACTTTCCGATTGATGATGAAAACACGCCGTTTAGCTTTGCTATTCATTCAAATGAGGAAAAAACTGTGCAAATGTCGTTGTGTAAAGCTTTTCCTCCTCTTATAGTTTCTAGAGCTATTGCCAGACAAGGTGGCCAGGGTTATTGCTTTGGACTTTACACAAGAAGGCCCAGTTTTGATCCCCGGGTGGCTTTAGGCTTTTCTATGTTTCTATCTTGGCGCCTGTCTCCCCTCTAACCACGAAAAACACGTACAATAGTCTCCACGTCTTGCCCCTTCACCAGGACTTAATAAGCTAAAGCTGGAATATTTGATTTTCTGCTTGCAAATGAATAAACTTTGTTGTCTCCACCAAAAAAGTATAATGTAAACACAGCACTTTGTGACAAAATTAAATCAATATGTACAGTCAGAATGGAGAAATAATGGATTTTAGTTTTATTAAGAACAAAAAGCTGCACTCTGATTGGCTGTGCCTGAGTGGTTCATTTCAGTTTCACTTTGCTGTTTGTAAAAAAAGATGAAATGTTTATAGGTTATTTTAGTGCACTTTTCCTTGGTTTAACTGAGGAATTTGCAGTACTGCAATTTTGACATTAAGATTTCTCAAAAACAGAGCAGAGTTGAGCCATAAAACTTTCACAGTATGTAAACTAACTGTTTTTGGGTCTTAACTAAAATTTGACAAATGTAGGACAGTATAGCTTCACTTTGATTTCCCTAAAATATGTTCCCAAAGGATGCTTGCGTTGAAAAATGAATGCTGAGAATATTAACCATGTGTCCAGGAACTAGAAATTTCACAGAACTTGGACACCAAGCTTTAATGTGACACAAATAGCCAAAAACAGTACTCTGATTGGCTGTGGTTGGCTGTTCCACTTCAGGTACACTTTGCTCTCTTTAAAATATGTTCTTAGGGCATATACTGCCAAAAGGAATGCTTGTATAAGATGTTCTAAAAATAGAAATCAGTCTACAGGAACCACATTTTACTACCTACTTTCTGTTTTTACTTGTTTGTGAAATCCCAGTACCTCAGCTTTAATACGACAACATTTTGACTAAACTGACATCTACACATTTTACCCCCCACTCATTTAACACACGCATAGCAAACATACATTTCCCATGCGAACCAACAGCTTTGATTCGGGTTAAAACTACATTTACATTTGACTGACAAAATGCAGGTTGACGCGCAACACGGGGCGGAAACAGCACAAAGTCGACAGCCCTAATGCCCGGGTGCTGCTCCGTGACTGCTGACAAGTGGAAGCACTGCCTGTCAGATCCTATTCAAGCGCCGCGATTTCAAATAAGATTATTCCTCTACCTGCAAAGAACACAGGCGTGAGGTTTGACAGCTTAAATGACACGCGAGATAGGGAGAAATGTGAACCGATGTGCAACCGAGGAGTCACAATTCACAAGATGAGCTGGGTTTTGAGGAGAGACTTGTTTATATTGTTTTGTGGGTTTGTACCTTTTGAAATTTGCCCCCAAAATTGACTGACATTTTGAATTTTGTTATCTCATCAAAAACATACCTATGGACGTAACCCAAGCCCCAGCCCTAAACTTAGCTGCTAAACCCTAAAAAAATGTCGCCACATGGTTTCAATCAAAACTTGTGGTTATTTTATGTTTTGGCTTTTCGTAACATACTGATGAAAAAAAAGGCGGGAAAAACTCATCAGCTCATCAGACATTTTTGATGTACCCACGCCTTCCCAATTAAAAAATCATTAAGCTCCGCTCTGACTGTGGAATAGCTGCACAGAGCTGTTGTCAGTCAGTGCGTTTACAAGATCAGCGAAATCAAACTAGGGTAAAAAAAACAGACTCTATTGGTTTTCGCCTGAAACTGATCGGACCAGTTCTGTTCCTGTTTACATGCCTGAGAGTAAACCGATTCCTCTCGAGATCAGATTCACTACTGCATGATTGAGGCAATAATTTGTTGAATTATTTTAACATTGTCAATAATGTTTATTATTAGTAACTGTTCTTTTTAATCGTCTCTTAAATGACGTCTGAAATCAGATCGGTCGGGACCACGTGCGCTAATTGGTTTTCCGAAAAACGATTTACAGCTCCTCAATAGGTCAGACATGCACTTTGGAAAACTGGTTCTAAATTGGATTAGGTTAGTTATCCGTTTTTCTGGCCTCAAAGTACAGTAAACGCCCTGAATGAGGATTGCTTCATCTCTCCTTCACCGTCTGACCAAAATACAAATCAAGGCTATTTTCTTTCCGCCCAAGTCTGGCAAAGTCAAAGTGCACCAAACAGGAAAAGAAAGTAAACTATGCACGGATATTCAAAGTAAAATCACTCCGCATGGACTTTCGTTTGATGAGATTAGGCAAATTTGTAGTTTTAAAGTTTCTTTCATATTTAGACACAGTAGACTGTTTATTTACATAATATGTTATATATATGACACTCCAACACAGTCTCACTAGATGGCGTACTTTTACCACGACACAAAAACAGCTTACTTGGACTTGGAGTTCACAGCTGTTTTTAGTACTTATGTTACGCCGTGCATTTAGCACGATATGAAAAAGTGTAAAAATTATACAAGATTTCACAGCGTTAAAATAGGACGAGTTTTGGTTGCAGCCACGTGGGGACGTTTTCTTCAGGTGAAACGGGTAAGTTCAGGCATAAAGTTACTTAAAATTGGTAAGATTAGGTCTGGGGCTGGGGCAGGTTAAGATTAGAATTAGGATTTCATTAATATTCATAAATAAGAACACTTCTTAACAACCACCATTGAAATGAATGGGGACTGTGACGCGTACTATAATTACGCAGGACAGCCGTGAACTCGTGCTAATCATACCTAATTTACATATTGTGTAATGTCGTGGTAAATGTACGTTTCTTGTGAGATCGGGCTCGACACTCAGCAACCCGATCTCACAAGAAAGCGTACATACCATGACATTACAGGACATGTAAATTATGTATGATTAGCACAAGCTTCAATCAAAATTATCATTATAATACGCTGTTTTTGTGTTGTAGCTTCATTGAATTTCGTTCTCGCAACAGTTTAAAGCCTAAATACCCTCAGTAGAGGAGCAAAACACATGTAAAGTTTTGTGTTCTGAGCTAAAGAGTGATCTCATGAGCAACAGGTGTTGTCTGTGCTCCTGATAAACATAAATACTTATTAAATCTTCAACGAGGATGTTTATTTCACAAACTCCTCTTCTTGAGCTCCTCAGGGCTACGCAGCAGAGCGAAGAGAACTGGAGCAGAGACAGTGGGCGAGGGTTCTGCGGCAACTTTTGGAGGCAGACTGTGGTGGGCAGAGCTGCATGTAGTGGAATCAGTGGGTAACTGTTTCAAAACATTCAAGATGGCGGACGTAGCAGTAGCAGGTTTTGAACAATTAGGAACGTAACAATTCCTTAAAACTTGACCAAAAGTTTAGAGCTTTCATAGACCATTGGATAAGGTCATTACCATTTAACCCTAAAACGTCTTCCTGTGAATATACATAAAGAATATGCACAATTACCGCCATATTAAGAAACATATCACAAACATATCTCCATGGAAACAAACAGCATGGCGTGCCCTTCATAAAGTCCATTTCAAGATGAAAATCAACTTACTAAATATTAATTCGAGCAATTTTCACTTCATCTTTTACACATTTCTCATTTTTACACACACGTGGACAAAGGACATTGATTGAAGTGTTATAGTGGTCTAAAGAAATATATTTTTCATCACACTGTTTTAAATTAGCCGGTTCTTTTGAAGGCTACAAGTGCCGCTCACATTTTCTATTCATCATTAGTGCAAAAACAAGCTCTATCTGACAGGCAGGCTCAAATATGTTTCATTCTTTTCGTCAGATTTGGACAAAAACTGAAAATGATCCATTGACTTTGATTTTTTGTCCAAAGTGCCATTCTGCTCCGTGGGACATTATACTGCAGAATAACTTTGGATTTCTTTTCATTTGATTCAACAAAATGTAATATGGGTTTTGCAATAATCATAGCACATTTTGGTAATTACATTTGATTCAGAATGTTTTTTCGGAAAGTGTCCAGGTTTGTGCCAGACGTGACCCGTATATCATCAGCAGTCATTTTGTTTCTAGTCAATAATAACAGATCAAAAACAGTGCTGCCAAAAGGATGCTGCTCCCTTATAGGTGTCAACAAAGCTCGTGTCCATTGGAAATACACATGTAAAAACTACTTAGTGATTTGTGTCATGTAGGAAAAGATAAAGTAAGGCAATGGACCAGTGGTGTCGCTTTGGACGTTTCAGACAGAACAATAAATGCTTTAAAGTGACCCACTGGACCTAGTGCAAATCATAAGTTCCTGTATCACTATGTGTATTTTCATATTAAAACACATGTGAATGGTCACGTTTTAAGATTGTGTTTTTTTTTGTTTTTTTTATCACTAATTTATTGTATTGCATTTAAATTAAATGTTTGAGGTTTTCACTCACTCCCTCCACCTGGACATTCTTCACCCCAACTCTCTCTCCAGGATTAGGCTGTCCTGGTCCTGCTAGACGAGTCGTTTCCCCCTGCTAATGGACTCTGGCTCTTCAGACTTAAACTCTATTGCTGCAATTAGATCTGCGTTAGTCTTAGTTACATCTATAGCCTGTCCGGCCATGAGAGCGGATCTCTTCTTCACTGTGGTTCTGGGGTTTTGAAGCTTTTGTTTTATTTTTATTTTCTACCATTCATGTTTCTCCTCAGAGACAACTGTTGTTGTTATTTTGGTCTATACAAAAATAAATGTATTTGATTTATTGCAGAAAGAAGCTAGCACTAATCGATTGACTTATTTTCATAAAACACAATCTTTTCTGACTGTTGTGTTGCTCTCACACATCCCTATAGACATGTGTCTGGTTTTCTTTTTATTCTCCCAAAATGGAGATCATTGCAGAACATTTGTATCTACTGCCATAGACTTGCATGGATTATTTTCACCTAAAAGTGGGCAGTAGTTTGCGCAACAGCAAAAATGCCTCTATGTTGCAGCTCATGTAGCATGTTGCTAGGCTAACCTGACCCTTATAGAACTATTGAATGCTGTGGTTAGGGTAGTGCTGGTTTGACTAAAAAGTGTCTACTGTATTGGTTTCATTCATTCCCTATTTACCTTATTCTGAGCACTTCCTGTTTAGCTGCAGAGAGCCATTAGAATGCAGTTGGTGAGTTTATTTATTTTTTTATGCATGAATAGCCAACAACATGTCTTGCGAAAGTAAGTTGTATGTTACAACATAGTGTATCATGAGCATGTTTTAGCCCTTTTTTGCATATCTATTATACATCGTCTCTCTTGAGGCTGTGAAATACTATAATCAGCTTTTACGGAATCCTGTAAAAACGCATTCAGAAGTCTTAATATCTGTACTAACTGTTTTGTGAGACGTTAATTGTCGAAAAATTACACCTTTCAGACAACATTTGTGAAGACTTTTAACATTTACAAAAAAGAAAAGTACAAAAAGTACCAGTCACATTATTCATGTGACGTACGTTGGCAACCAATTTTTGGATTTTTTAAGTGGGACAAAAACAAAACCACTTGTCCTGTTTAGCACTTGAACATTCTCTATTAATGATGCATCAAATTAATTGGACATTACTGCTGAGATAGAGACATTACATGGGTTGTGCATTGGCTCCAATCATTGTAACAACAATGGGATTTTATTCTATATGAACCCCCTATCTACAATGCAGCACTTTTATTTACCATTTTTAAAATATGGAAAAGTATGTTCCTATAAACATATTTTTCCATCTCACCTCACAAGTATCAAGATGCTATTAGGCTGGGTTCACAAATTATCACAATATTCTCTAGGCCAGGGATCTCCAAAAAAAGCTTATATAAATTATTTCACATTTTCCCAGTACCTGAGCACAGCTAATCAGAGTCGGGCTAAAAACATTGGGCCTCATTCATGAAAGTGTTCTTGAAAACTGTGCGTAACTTCCACTTTAAGAAGCTGCTGAGAAAACGTCAGATTCATGAAGCGCTCATAAGCAGACAAATTCTTGCCTTTACGCCGAATTCACCAAACTCGAAATACGATTGGTTACTAAATGAATAATGCATTAATGGTCTCAGGACTTAAGTGAGAGAGACAAATGAAGAAGTCCAATAGCGAGTCTCCCAACTATTGCTGATTAAAAAGTTTCTTTTAAAAATGTCCAAACACACATGAACACACTCAAACATATTGAAGTAACAGATGTATGGACACAGGGCTTTTGCTGTTTATATTGCAATTTGCTTGGTGGTGTGCGGGGGTGCACAGTGTGCTCTGGTTCTGGACAGTGACACAGGGGTCCTGGGTCCTGTGGAGGTTGGAACAGGCTGCTGCAGGTTTCTGAAATTATTTGCATTCTACAATAATTAGCAAGAAAATACATAACCTACAAAAGAAATACACATTTTGACAAAAATGCCAAACATGTTCGTAAGAAGCCCTTGAGAACAAATTTGTCTGTAAGAACATGTCATGAATGAGGCCCATTATTAAGTCAATGGAGAAATCTAATTTTGTCACAAAGTGTTAATTTTGCAATGTACACATAGGTAGAATTAAAAAGTGTTTACACACAAAAGGTAGGTACTCCAGCTTTAAATTGTTGAGCTCTCTAATATTTATTACAGAATTTTATTTATAAAATTAATGTTGTTCATAGGCTTGTGAATGCCACTATTTGGTTTCAGTGTAGAATATAAACCTTTAATAGGCGAAAGTCATTCCTGGCTCTCCAGACCTTTCCTGCTTCAACTATGAAAATTCCAGATCAACATTGTTCCAGCGGTTTTACAAAGTTTACAGAGAGATATCAGTTTGAGTTCTGTATGTTTGAAGATTGTGTTTCAAAAAAATGTACAAAAAAACCTTACATGAGAACAAGATGGGTGCTTTCTTAATGGGTATACATTTTCTTTCTTTTTACAACGGTAAAAGCAAAAAGTCCAAAGGTAATTTCTTCGAACACCTCAAAACACACTGCTGCTACAATGAAAGCTACAACACAAAATGATAATGAAATATTAGAACAAAAATGACTTGGGTTATACAAGACGAACGATGTAGGATCAGCGTCGAACATTCCGAGCAAAGCAAATGGACAAACAGTTTATGGAAAGTCAGACAAACAGGGTGACACAGCATTCACATCTCGTTCTTATAACTACATTTAAACATTAGGATTATATGGTCTGATTTGGGGACATTTTGGGGATAGCACAGGCACAGCTGGGTAAAAGGGTCAAAGGTACTTACGGACAGGTTCGGTTTTGAAGTTGATGGCCGGGCTGCTCTCTCCTTCGCCTTTGCCGTTGATGGCCGACATTCGGACCTCGTAAGAAGTCTCCGGTTTGAGTCCAGTGATGGTGATCTTTGTCAGGTCTGAAAGGAAATGGTAACAATGTTATAACAATTATATTTAGGTCATGGAGTTGTGTTAGTGTTTGACCAAAACATTTTGAAAGTCTGCTCCAGGGCATGCCGGAATAAGATCCGCGAACACTTGAGGTGCATTCCCGGCAACAGTGTTGTCTGCTCCGGTAACGCATTCAAACATTGTGAGCAGTTTGTGTGACTCTTCTATAAATATTTGTTGTGATTTGCAACTCGTTTTGTGAGTGTCACGTGTGTTTAGATTGTACGGATCAATAAAGAGGTGAGAAGGAGCGCCGATACAGCTGTGTGCTTTTTCTCGTAAGTGTAACCGTTTAATGTGTATTTTGGTGATGACGTTTGATGTACAAGACCTGTGTCTGCTGTGTAAAGGCTGTCTTTCCTACATTGTTGTGGTAACTGACTTGTCGAAGGTTAGATACTGATGCAGAGGCAGTGCGCTGAGGTGCGAATGTGGGAGGACATCCTGTTGCTGTGGATCGGATTCAGCGGCAGGCGCACTTGTGATTTCTGTCAGAATGAATGAAAATTTCTGTGTGACATGAAAAAACATGTGTAAAACAATAAAAAGATTTTATATAGTTTACAACAGAGTAAGATGTACAGTTGAGTTGTATTTTAGCATTTCTAACCCTTATGTGACTTATTGTGTTTGTTTTGGAAAAGGTTTGACCTTGTCTGCAGCCCGATCCAAAAGCACATTTTGTTCCGACAACGTTTAATTTACAAATTTAATCTTAACCACCTGACATCACTAAATACATAAGATACAAATCATATTTCTAAATGTTCGAAAGGAAGGAACTCAGCTTTCTTGTTTACATTTGCTTTCCATCCTTTTGTTAGAAGTGTAAATCCTGTCTTTTTTTTCCTTTTCTCACTTGTATCCCCACATTCCCCGCAGCTATAGTTTAACCACGCTTCTTTTGAAACCTCGTAGACACATTCATGCACAAAGCTCTCAGTCACAGTAATGGAAAAGCATTTCTTCTACAGTCAGACATATTTCTCATCCATGAAATGACTACTCACTATTATGCAGATAGTTACAAGACAATGGGGCTTTTTTTTTTTTTTTTATACAGTCTGACTCTCAGACTATTCAGTATTATCTTTCCCAGCAGATCATCAAACTATTTCATGCATATTTATATCGCAAAGAAGGCATAGAAGGAATACATTATGTTAAATTGACTTTTTGAGCTCTTAACAATGGTATACTGTTGGCTTCTAAAAATATAGCAAAAGTTGTATTTTCTTTTCAGTTTAAGTAATCCTGCATATTAAGTTTTTTTATGAGAGTAGTTGATGTGTTACACAACAAATGGAACACTTAAATGTAGTCAAACTTATTCTGCCATCAGTGAGATGGTGGAATAGGTCTCAGGTAAGTTTCAACTTGTGGGTTCAAGTCCGAGTCAGACGGAAGTCAAAGAGAGACAAGTCCAAATTAAATCCCAAGTCAAAGAGAGACAAGTCCAAGTCAAGTCAAAGAGAAGCAAGTCCAAGTCCAAATCAAATCCCAAAGCAAAGAGAGAAAGTCCAGGTCAAGTCCCAAGTAAAGAGTGACAAGTTCAAGTCAAAGAGACAAGAAAGTCCAAATCATGTCCCAAGTGAAAAAGAGACAAGTCCCAAGTGAAAGAGAGACAAGTCCAAGTCAAGTTCCAAGTCAAAAAGAGACAAGTCCGAAGTCAAAGAGAGACAAGTGCCAAGTCAAAGAGAGACAAGTCCCAAGTCGAAGAGAGACAAGTCCAAGTCAAGTCCCAAGTCAAAAAGAGACAAGTCCAACTCAAGTTCCAAGTCAAAAAGAGACAAGTACAAGTCAAGTCAAAGAGAGGCAAGTCCAAGAGAGACAAGTCAAAGAGTCAAGTCAAAGAGAGGCAAGTCCAAGTCGAAGAGAGACAAGTCCAAGTCAAGTCCCAAGTCAAAGAGGGACAAGTCCAAGTCCCAAGTCAAACAGAGGCAATTCCGAGTCCCAAGTGGTGATCCACAGGTCCAGGTCAAGTCACAATTCCAGTGCTTAACAAGTCCAAGTCAAGTGCCGAACCAAAGAGAGACAAGTCCCCAATTAAGTCCAAACTCAAAGAGGGACAAATCCAAGTCAAAGAGAGACAGGTCCAAGTCAAGTCTCTTCAAGTCTTTTATCACATTACTGATTACTGCTTGTATTTTTGCAATAATAATATAGGTTAGAATTTAGTTCTGCTCTCAAATAATGAAGTGAGTCAGAACAGGTTGCATGCAAAATTACATTTTTTTTTTGTTGAGAAGAAGCATCAAATCATCTCTAAGTCGAGTCCCAAGTCTTACTCTATTCAATCAAGTCTTTGCATACATTCATAAAAGTCAAAGTACAAAAAACAAACACTCCCCGCGTCCAACAAAAACAAAACAGCCCCTTTTAAATGAGCCTGCACTGTCACGTTTAAACCGCCATGTTTTTCGGCAAGATCGCTTGTGTTAGCCATGTGTTAGGCGGTGTTAGCGCTACTCCTTGTGTTGTGTGGTACGTCTGCCGGTTTGACACGCATCTCCCGGGTCCGTGCTGTCAGTAGAGCTGTCATATTCACAAGGATCCCTCCCTCAGTGCGCCATCACCAGCACAGGCAGCAGATAGGAGCAGTCTCAGTGGGACGCAGGCGTATTAGCTCGGTCTGTCCATCAAATATAAGGCTTCAAGAAGGAGACACAACGGGAACTGCCATAGATTGGAAAATATGACGAAGTGTTCTGAAATTCTTTCTCTCGATGCTTTTTGCACTGTATTATATTCTGATGTATGACTGAATGTTCTTTGTGTTTTCTGCGTTTGAATATGTAGCACTTCTCAATGCAGATTCATCTTGGAAATTTGATCAGTCAAGGTCCACATAAAGGCAACGCTATTTGATAAATTGAGACTTGACAAGATAACATATCAAGTCTCAAAATAGACTTGGGACTTGACTAGGACTTGAAGGTCAGTGACTTGAGACGACTTGATGCTTTTCTTAAAAAAAAAAAAAAAAATAATAAAAAATAAGTTGTGTAATTTTTCATTTACAAACTGAAACATATCTCTTCTCATTTACATTTTGTGACTAGAAATTTGAAAAGACTTAAAAAATAGAGATGGGATGATTCAATAAATCACTCTTTGATTCAGTTTTTGTTTGATTTTTCTAACCATAAAAATTTAAAACAAAGCCACTATTGTTAGCATCAGAACTTGTATTTTTTTTTACCAGTAAATAGTCATATTTAGTGTTCACCCATCAATTGTTCACACAACATAATAATGCACAGTCAGTCAAGTTCACTCTTTGTTTCTTCATCTAATTTTCAAAGTTCAAAGTTTTCGGTCGATTTTCCATCCCAACTTGGAACTAAAAGAAGAGGACTTGGATTGGACTTGTGGAGCTCTGACTTGGGACTTGACTTTGACTTGGGAGTGGGGAGAAAGACTTAAGATTTACTTGATACTTGCAAAACAGTGACTTGGTCCCGAGCTGCTTTTTACATTTCAATATAAATCACATATGTATATTTTCTTGACTTCTTTTTGTTTGCATCTTACACATGGTTCCTTTCAAAAAGCTTCAAAAATCAATATGACCGAGGCAAATGCTAACACACCCTCTCATTAATTCCAACTCAAACACACACAGGTTTTTACAGCTTATTTTCGTTTAAAGAGCCAAAGAACTATCTAAAGCCACCAGAAGAGAGTTTGTTGATTTTACAACAAAATATCTAAAATCAGCCATTCTCTAACAAGTCAGAACTGCTCCAGACTATGACCTAGCCTTGTATAAAATGGCCTGTCTCTTCCGGAGTTTGTGTCTTCCCCTATAACACTAATATTAGATTCAAGAACTGGATTTGTATACAGTTCTGTTCTTAGTTTTGCACTGCCCATTAGAAAATGCCAAATCCTTAAACTGCCTTAAACAATTCAAAAACTAGTTTGTTTGGGCCTGCATGTTATGATTACTGCATAATTTATTTGCTTGGTCGTTTGGATGGAAGTCAAAAGAACTACATTTTCTAAAACTTGGTCGGAATGACAACTTTTGAAGCTCTTCTACAATTCACAAAGTAAAAGCAGGTCATGGCAGCATAGAAAAAAAAACTTCAGCGACACAATATTGAGCTAGAAAGTCAACCAGAGACTTCAGACAGTTGTGTTATTTGTTTTCTACTATGCTTCATTTCCGCCACACTCGCATCATTCCATATAGTTTTCTATCTATGAAGCGTGTTTGATCTGTCGCAGCCACAGGCAATGATGACTTTGAATAGATTGCAAAAACAGCACTAGCTCCTGAAAAAACAACAAGCTCACCAATCTCCCAGTGAGTCATTACTACAAATACAATCAGTCGTGTTCAAATTAAACTGGTTTTAGCTGTCTTACATTCACAAATCACACTGTCTGTGCAAGTCTGTAAAAAGCACATTTGCAACATAGTCGAAAGCCTCCTTGTTAGCGCTAATAAAGCTAATGCATCCCGAGAGTTTCCCCCCAAACACTGACACTGGATCGTGAATCAAACTCCATCTACTTCTTTGGAACGGGGCTGGAGTTTGGTCCCGAAATGCAACGCTAAATGGCAGCTACGGAAGAGCTAATTTAGATAAAATGAGAGCTAGCGAGCGGAGCAAATTTAGCTTTAGTAAAACATGAGTGCACCAGAAGGAGACTAGACAGCTTTTTGCGGTGTTGCCGGAGAACTTTGGTGTTTTGAGTGCAGGTTATGTTGGAGCTAAACTGTACAGACTAAAAGTTTGTCAATATGCCATTTTGATGCATATTATATGAACAAACAACTGGCTATGATAAATAATATGATAAAGGCATTTGTTAGGGTTTGGTTTTTGGGTATGTTTATCAAGGTGTAGCATACAATATATACATTAAAAAAGGAAACTATTAACTCCAATCCAGCAAAACACATGACTATCAAAGCAGGTCTGGGTGCAGGGGTGGAAAAGGATGCATTGTTATCTCGGTTTTATGTGTTTGCACCCTCGATTGTAGCGCTAAGCTAATGAAAATGTCTCAAACCTCAATGAAAAGGTAAATAAAGTGACCAGCCATCTTTTGTTTTCTGGGGTATCATTTATAAAGGCTTTTTCACACTAACACAACTCCCAGTCGTTGTCGGTAGGGAGGAGCGACGCACCGTCTGTTCTAGTCTCTTTGGGCGCATCGATGTAAAAAAGCATTCACACAAACATGATCCAAGCAGCCAACAGTCGGCGAACAAATGCCGAGTGAGCATGCGCGTGACGTAACGCTTGACGAAAAAGACAAAACAGAAGTTGTGCGCGAGTAGTTGTCAAACTCTGTGGCGAACAGATTTTTATCTTACCTCACGGATTAGGCTAAACTTCTATTTCCCGCTACAGTCCAGCCTTCGTACTACAGCTGTACTCCTCCATCTTTGTTTCCTCGGACCTTTCTTCTCCGTACTTACGTCTCGTTTGAACCCGGCAAATAACAACAATCCATGCTCAGGAAAATACTGTTTTTCCATAAGCATAATTTTCGGTTTTCCGCACCATTTTCTTGCACACTGATTCGCTAGCCACGGGCCAATCAAACAGCCGCATATGCGGCAACTACCGACCGCTGACGATGCCGACTTTACAAGCAAGTCTTCAAAACCTCGCCTCCACGACGTGCTCCGCGCTCCTCTGACCCCCCGACAGTGCCATTCACACCAAACACACGTGAGCCGCCTGTCGGAAGAAGTTGCCAAACCAGTTCAGACAGGCGACCCTCGGCTTGGTGTGAAAGACCCTTAAAGCCTCTTTACATACAAAATGAGCCTAAAAAAGTACTAAGCAGCTTTTTACGCAAAACTGACGGACACTCTGACGGACGCTCTTTCGGACGCTCTTTCGGACGCTCTTTCGGACGCTCTTTCGGACGCTCTTTCGGACGCTCTTTCGGACGCTCTTTCGGACGCTCTTTCGGACGCTCCTACGGGCGCTCCTACGGGCGCTCCTACGGGCGCTCCAACGGGCGCTCGACGGGCGCTCCAACGGGCCGCTCGACGGGCGCTCCTTCGGACGCTCCTTCGGACGCTCCTTCGGACGCTCCTTCGGACGCTCCTTCGGACGCTCCTTCGGACGCTCCTTCGGACGCTCCTACGGACGCTCCTACGGACGCTCCTACGGACGCTCCTACGGACGCTCCTACGGACGCTCTTACGGACGCTCTTACGTGTGAATGCTTTTACACGTGCGCTTCATGCTGAATCTCCGTGGATGCAGTATCTAGTCTCTACAGTAAACGTTCACTGGACACAATGTGACCCAAGTTTGAGGAAAACACGCGTCACATGCACAAGTCTGCGATTCAGTGTCTTTTCCTCACTTCGTCACTTCTTCCAAAACCCACCGGCATCTATGTGTTAAATCCACATGCGGTGCTATCCACTATCCCAGGACCACAGCACTGTCATGTCCTTTACACAGGAAAACCTCCATGTGCATGTGGGCTAAAGGCTTTACAATTGCGATATGAAAATTAGGCCACCTTTTCTTCTTTCCCATCTGTTTTATCGATTTTGCAGTTGCACCAAAGCAGTGGTTCTGATAAGCCTGTGTTTTTAAATGACAGTGTGTAAAAGTGTTGTCTCAGAAAAACTCTTGAATCAACTTCCCCTTGCCTGTATGATGTGTCCTGCTGCCGCTCCTCTCTCTGTCAAACTCACTCATTATCAGCTCATGTTTATGTAAATAAGTTACTTGACATATCATTTTATGGTGACATGGAAGTGTGAAGGCAGGATCCTGGCCACAGATTTCTGCTGCTCAGAGGGAAAAGAGCGCTTACAGAAGGTTTTATAATTGTATTTTTTCACTAAAGGTAATTTTTATTTTTTTTTTCTGTTGTAACTTTTTCAAGTCGATTTACACATTCTTTAATAAATGAGACCCCTGGACATTTTGTGACCAGCAGCGTGAAAAATACTTCTGTTTGCCACTTTTTATGCATTACATGCTCTACAACAGACCTATTTAACTTAGAGTCTAGGGGCAAGATCAGGCCAACCAAACTGTCTGAATCAGTCCACAGCATGTCTTTCAGATATCACAAAACCACAATCAGAAAAGAAATCTGATTCTCAGAAGTATAAAACTGAATAGCCTGCTCTACAAGATAGCTTAGTTGCAAAACATGACATTTCCCACTAATGTAATGACGCAAGTAATGACGAGCTTTCTTTGAGCAAACAGACTTAGCCACAAAATAGAATATAATTTATGTTTTATGGAAAAGCTGTTCCTTTGGCTGTATTTTTTATATCATGGCATAAAATATCGTGGCACAAAATAGCATCAAAATCTGTCAAAGTATGGTTTTAACTTTATATTTCTATTGAATTGTGTAGTTGACGTTTCACCTCCAGAATGTTACACAATGCAACCTGAAACACCATCTGCACAGTCTATAAATTAAAAAGGTGACTTAATGTTCAGTATCACCTAAGTAATACTAGTACGAGTGGAAGCGTAGTAACTCCTCACCATCCGAAGCGTCGTACTCTCGGCCGCTCCATGTGTTCCCAGGCAGACGCCACTGTACTCTGTACTTCAGGATGGTCACTCCTCCTGAAGAGTCCGGCTCATCGAACTCCACCACGGCCGTGCTGGAGAAGGGCTCCACCTGCTGGATCTCCGGGGAAGACGCACCTCTGTAACAAACATGCAAATCCATTATTGGTTAGAATGAGATGTTTAGATATTCACTGGAGAATTTGTCTTTTGATGACATTTATCAAGCATTTGCTCATGTAAAAAATAGGTTAAGCCAAGGTCACAATGAACCGTACGAATAAATTGTTCATACCAATCTCACAGGTCGTACAAAATCTGGACTTTGTATGAAGATGGTGGAGGAGAGACCGTTTACCCTACTGTCTACTTACGATAGACTTTCAACTCCCACCAACAACTTACGGCTTTCTTGGGGAAATAAAACCATACGGCATTCTTGTGTGTATCCTAAGTCTTCCCTTATGCATCTTTACGGTAAACCTACATCTATTTTGTATCGCACGAGAGCTGCACGATCTCCCTACGTCCAACTCCACCCTTTATCAAGTAATTAGTAGCTATTAAACCTTTCATAAACCATCTCTAATCGGAATATTAGCAACAAACTGATTGTACACAGCATGTAAACACCAGCAAAACCCAAATATAAATGCAACATTTGAGGTAGTACATACCTTTTATGAGCAATACAAAATGAAATTGAAACCAAACTGCTCATGAAAAAAATAAAAAGAATTCAGACAGTGATTTTGATGCTCTGCCAATACCAGCATACAGATTAAAAATACTTTGTTTATTGTGCGAATAACAAATCAACGACTTTTCAAACATTATGGGATGCTCTTGGACAATACCAGCAAGGAAGTAGTTTTATTATGTCCAATCAAAGACACTAACATAAAGGCTGAACAGATAACATGAAACCAATGCATTTCATAGATAATATATTTATTCCAGTATTGAATTGGGGATTTTGAAAAAAATAGGCATCAATTGTCAATCACACTCATTAAACTATCAATGCAGTCTCCAAAAAAAAAAAAAAAAAAAAAAAGATATACAATGAAATGTTGAAAGTATATCATAGGGATGAGACAAGACAGAATTTTCAGGAGACGAGCCACAAGATTGGAGTCTACTAGATTTTTTGCATTCATTGTTTCAGTTTAGACTTTTAACAAAGCAAATTACAAAATTAAGTTATTATTTTATCTATAAGTTTTGCATATCATCATGTCTATAACAGCATTTTTATGACTGGGACTGAATTCTGACTCTGCCCCTTTCTCTTCCCCTCTGCTGCTGCAGGCAGACGCTCACAGAGAAGAGGGAGCACGTCTGTCCTTTTTCCCTGGTTAGAAGCAATGGAGTCAAATATCTCCTTGTGGATCCATTTTAAATTATGTTCATGCTGTTTCTGTGATGTCCGCAACCCAGCTTATTTTTAACTGTAGACTGAGTTTAGACTGTTTTCTGTCCGATTATGTGCTCTACAGGTCTTAATGTGGAGGAGACTTTTTACCACAGCTGCTCAAAAATACGCAACTGAAACCTTTCTCAACATTCCCAGACAGTATTGTGACAATTTAATCTCACGAGATGTCTTCCCATCCCTAAAGGGTCTTTCACACCAACACAACTTCCAGTCACTGTCGGTAGAGAGAAGCGACGCACCATCTGTGCTCGTCTCTTTGAGGTGCATCGATGTAAAAAAGCATTCACATAAACACGATCCAAGCAGCCAACAGTCGGCGAACAAATGCCGAGAGAGCATGCGCGAGATGTAACCAATGACAAAAAAGACAAAACATAACTAATAGGCTCAACTTCTATTTCCCCGCTACAGTCTAGTCTTCGTACTATAGCTGGCACTCCTCCATCTTTGTTTTCCTCAGACCAAATAGCCTTTCTTCTCCGTACTTACGTCCTGTTTGAATTCGGTAAATAACAACAATCTATGCTCGAGTAAACACTGTTTTTCCATAAACGTCATTTTCGGTTTTCTGCACTATTTTCTCGCACACTGATTCGCTGGCCATGGGCCAATCAAACAGCCGCATATGCGGCAACTAGCGACCGCTGGCGATGCCGACTCTACCTGCAAGTCTTTAAAACCTCGCCTCCGCAACGTGCTCCGCGCTCCTCTGACCCCGACAGTGCCATTCACACCAAACACACGTGAGCCGCCTGTCGGCAGAAGTTGCCAAACCGGTTCAGACGGGCGACCCTCGGCTTGGTGTGAAAGACCCTTAATAAGCACGTGTTCAAGCCTTTCTACTCTGCTTTTGCAACCAATTCAACTTTTCTGACCTACCTGCCCATTCCAGCACAAGCTTACTTTCTTTTACAAATCCCTTTTATTTACAAAGATTAAAAAATGACTTCGAACTCCCTGATCTGAACATAAATGGGCAGCGTCCCAACAAACAGCGGCAGAAACATACTAAATTTAGTATGTTCCTGTCTTCAAGTTCCTAGAATTGGTAAGCTTAGGACTGGGGCTTGGGGTAGGTTAGGATTTACCCATTAAGCCCAAAAAAAATGTCACCATGTGGCTTCAACCAAACTCTGTAGTTATTTTAAGTTTTGGCTTTTCGTAACATACGTAGAAAGAGTGTAAAAACATGCTTATCGTACATTTTTAACATTATGTTGCATATTTATGTTTTCCTCTGAAACTGGGCTGTAAACTGTAGGATAATTATTGTATTTGACTGACATACAAAATTCATTGAGCTACAATATCTTTTGAAGAATGGCATGGAGCGTTTTCGCAGTGACAGTGAAGTCTAGTTTGTCATTGTTGTCAACCATCTTGCATGATAAGTTAAAACTGCAGAAAATCTCAAAACTTGTCTGAATGATTTATTTACTTAAAACGTATTATAATTTATCTCAAACTAATGCCTATTGTCACCATGAAGTTGCATAAAGTATCTAACCATTACAATTAGCAATAAATTCACTTCTTAGCTGTCCGTCACACAGCTGGATACGCTGAAACAAAACAAGTATGTTTATTCAAATGAAACAAGCGTTAATGACATCTCACTGAACACACTAATTGCTTAAACACAAATAATAATCATGTTTTTGGAGTCGGGCAGCTGCACTTTGATTGTCCAAACTCCAAACGCTGGCTACTCAGTGGGAACTTGTTACCAGGAACCATTCACAAAAGACTCTTGGTCTAATGAACCCCAGACTATTTGCATATCAATCGATGCCAGTACCCCAGCTCCGGTCCGAAAAACATTTGTGTATTAAGTTCACAGGCTTTTGGAGTTTGTTATATGTAAATTTAGTATGTTCCAGTCGCTGTTTGTTGGGACGCTGCCCAATTATGTTCAGATCAGGGAGCTCGAAGTCATTTTTGATCTCTGTAAATAAAAGGGATTTGTAAGCTTGTGCTGGAATGGGCAGGTAGGTCGGAAAAGTTGGATGTAATTGGTTGCAAAAGCAGAGTAAATTGGTATAGAGTGAAGGGAGGTAAGGAACATAACTGTAAGTGTGAAAAGTTCTATAATTCAGAGTTATTAATAAAGCCACTGTAGAGCAGGAATGGCTTAGCTAAAACGTACGTCTATCCGCCTTATTCTGCCCTGCTCACATTTCAAAGATCCAAAATACACAACTAAATAAAACATGAGCGGCGCAAATTACGCAAAATGGCGCAGCACCAAAATCTCCATAGTGATGTTTACAGCATTTGTTTTTGCATAAATGTGACACTCTGACCTTACAAAAGTGTTTTCTCTGCTCTGATCACACAGTCCTGAGTCTGACTGACGCTCCTAAAGCCTAGTTTTACAGGGGCGGAGCTAAAGGGGGAATCTGGGGTTGGAGCCCCCTTAATCTGGTACCCCATTGAGAAAATTTTTTTTTTTTTAACTGCCTCTTGTATTTTTATTTATTACATCACACAAAAGAAATATAACATCTAAAGCACACCAAAATACAAGAAATGTACGATAAAAAAAAAAAAAAAGCTTCAATATTATTTATTGCTAATATTGAATCTAAGGGTCTGTGTTGTAAATTCAAATGAAATATAAATGTATTTTGGCCCCTGGTGGCCGTTCAAGGATGACAGCGAAACATTTTATCTCATGGAGTTAGCCACGCCTGACCTAGTGCCCAGACTTCTTTGTTTTACTTTCCACTCACATGGCGACAGTACTTACAATGTCTCCAATCATTTTAACTCATTGGTTTGAAACATGTGTCCATGTCCCAGAATGCACCTGTCCTTACCTGCTTGTATGAGGATGAACTCCTTAGACTCGGTGCCCATAATGTTGGTGGCAGTGCAGTTGTAGCTCCCAAAGTCGTTCTGAGAGTCAGGGTTGATCTGTGAACACAACACACAACATTAGGAGTTTTCACACATGAAAGTGCCAAGAACAAGGCATCAGGAACACTTCTATGCTCCATCTTTCATGGGGCCAATTCTACACCAGGAACAAGTACCTGCTAGCATTCACACATATGCCAACTTGCACTAGCTTATTAGCTAGCTTGCCGAAGATTCGTAATTTGTTTTGGGTCTCTCAAAGTTTGCTGCACCTCCTCGTTAGCAGTGTTTCTACCTCTGCATGTGTCCATCTCTCACTGCCCTCAGTAAATTTTAATGTCTGACGCTGTCACTGTGCGCCACAAGTGTATAATGTGCATCAACAACGTCACGAACAACGTCACTGCGTCACTGAAAGGTTCTCGGTATAAGGCAGGATTGCCCAAACTTTGGGCCAAAATTTGCAGATTTTTTCTTCAGCTGGCCAAAATCTATTATGCAGAAGCCAGCCCAGGACCAAACCAAACTTAGTTTTGCATTAAAAAGAAGAATTGCTGATGATTAAATTGTCTTTTATTAATGTTTTTGGAGATTGCAATTGATTTGGTGTCTTTTCAACACATAATTTAACTAAAAAGACAGTCCTAACAAATCGGAGCACCTTTTTGCAGGCCAAATTGGACTCTCTGGTGCCAGAACAGGAGCTAAGTTGGTTCCCACATTGGCTCTCTGGTTCTTGGTCCTTCTTATGTGGGAACACGCCAAAAAAAAAGAGGCCAGGGGCTAAAAAAGGTAACAGGAACAACAAAAAGTTCCTACAGTCCGAAAACACCGTATTGGAAAAGCCCATTCAAAATGAGTTTCTGACCACAACAAGGAACTGAGGAGAGCCATGTTCCAGTTTGTTCAGGTAAAATTACACTATAGATGATTTTGAGAAGAAGCATGAAGTCGCCCCAAGTCACAGAGCTCCAAGTTCAAGTCACGTCCCAATTCTTTGTCCATTTTAGAAAGTCACAACTCAGTGGCTCAAGTCTTCAGTTCATAACACTAGTAACTGTGGCAAAACTAAGCTATAGAAATACAGTTATTGTTATAGATCTGTTATTTACAGTTTTGTTTTGTTTTTTTATGATTGTGGACCTCGTTGCTTTTAGATACAAGCAAGGCAACATTGTATTAACTAATTCAATTGTACTACACAATTCCAACATTGCGTAAACTCTAATTTCACACGAGTTCTACCTCTCTCAGATTCGCTTTCATTTTGCGTTGGCCGTTATCAGTTAATGAAATTCTCAGTTTTATTAATTTTAATGAGTTTCTGCTGGTAAACATGTAGTCATTGTTGGGCTGAGATAGTGCCTTTATTGTGGCTGTCTGTCTGCGGAGTTTCACACACACAAAATGAGCATATGGCCCAGTGGATAAGCGCATCGGCGCGTTTGGCCCTTGTGCAATAAAAGAAGCAGCTTTGAAATGGAATCACATTGGAACCTTGCATGAAATGAAATTGGAAGTTGTTTTTCTTTACAAGCGCGGGGCGTAATATTGTATTGTAAAGAAATGGAAGAATGAATAGATGAATAATGCTGTGATTTGTTTTTCCAGTAATGTGCTTTGACCAGAAATTACATTGTACATATTTGTGCTTCTCCTAAATGACACTTAGTAGCCCTTTTGTTCCCAATGTGCCTGAGCTGAAGTTACTGTGAAGCATATAGTTTTAGAACTCTCTTTGTGGATACTTGTGACATTTTGTAGGCCTTTTTGTTCCCAGTTTACTTGAGCTGAAGTTACTGTAGCTTTCTGACTGTAGCTTTGGGTCTTTCTTCATGATAAAACATATACATTTATTACATGGGATCCAAAACCCTGACAGGATGAAAATTGCACAGATGTATCTTACACCTAACGTACTCTGGGTAGGCTGTAATACAAAACCTGTGCTGGTGCTGCATGGCTTAGAAAGTATTTTAAAACAATGAATCCTATTGCACAGACCACAAAGGCTTTCATGTTGGGGAATCTGTGGGATTCAATATAAATCCATGGAACTTTGGAAACACAATGCAGGAGTTGGTGTAAAGGCAGTTTTACACTTATACCCACCAAAGTAACAACCATAGGCATTCACGACCCTGAAACAAAATGTAGGTGACCCTCAAAGTGATAAAGCTGTCTTTAGTCTTTAGTCAACTGAATCTGTTATAAGTAGGTACACACCTTTCTTCATTTTTAAAATCTAAGAAATCAAGAATGTTGTAATGTAGATGAACTTACTGGAGTTAGAAGATAGACTAAGATCGAGTCATAGCATATAGAATTAGTTTAAGCTCAATGTACATTAATTTTGACAATAGATTTGAAGTGTAATTGTACCTCGAGGTAGCTGACAGACGGTGTGTTGTAGATCTTGACGTTGCTGGAGTTGGCGTTGGGCAGTTGGATTCCGTCTCTGAACCAGAGCATGTCGGCTGTAGGGTGAGCCTCCACCTCACAGCTAATGTTAGCAGGATTCCCCTCCCACGTGTAGACCGTCACCTGGCCCAGGATCTTTGGAGCGTCTGCAGACACACGGACAAGATGTAAGTCAACTGTGTAGAAGCACAGATTCTAGAAAATATAAACCTGCAATGTATGATGGAATCTTATTGGTTGAGGATGAGTTAAAGTGAGCAGAGACAGGTTTTTATGATTTCTAATTTAATTGGTAATTGGTAGATGAATACTTGTTTAAAAGAATCAAGAACAAGTTTGTGAAGAAAAGTCTGATATTATGTTGAAAATAATGAGAATATGTTACAAAAGCCCAAACATAAAATAACCACAAAGCCACGTGACATTGACAACATTTTATTTATGTTTAAAGGGGACCTATTAAAATTAAAGTATTTAACCATGTTACAAACAGTGTTCTTTTATCATTAGTTTCCCAAAAGTTGTGTTTGGATTGATTCCTGCATGTCTGTGCAATCTGGTAGTATCCTGCAGCTGGTGCTTGAGTCCTCAGAAAATCCAAATCCTCACCTACCACCTATCTCCGCTCACTTGTCTCAAAAATTAGGATTGCGAGAAAAACATGTAGGCTCAAAATTGTCATAGACACTTTCCAACAACAAAGAAAAATATAAATATAAATATTTTTAAAATTTGTGTCTTATTAATGTAGCTTACCAGTTCTGCAGTTTTGAACAGAAAGTCAATAAACCTGTTTCTTTTCTAAGCCAGGCATGTCCAAACTGCGGCTCGGGGGCCCTTGGAACAATTTGTTTTGGCCCTCAGACTTCTTGCTAGATTGGCCCAAGTTACAAATAGTACAGTTTTTAACGTCACATTTGAGCAATTCTTTTGTCATAGTTGGAAAAATAAACATTTTGATGCCTTTAAACCTAAAATGAATGTTAAATGCCTTACTAAAAGTGTGGGGGTTCATTAAAGTTAGGTCAAATGTAACATTTTAAATTACTTACATGGCCCACCGCTCCATTTAAGTTTCAAAATGTGGCCTACTGTGAAAAAAAGTTTGGACACCTCTGTTCTAAGCCGTTTAAAACAATTTTTTGTGTTTTGCAATAGTCAAAATATGAATTATTCATGTTTTTATGCCATAGTTTGTTTCCTAAATATACAGAAAAAATCATTATCACAATAACCTACCCAAGCCCCAGCTCTAATCTTAACCATTTTAGTAACTTGAAGCCTAAACTTACCCATTAAGCTCAAAGAAAACGTAGCTTTAACCAATTATTATTATTATTATTTTTATTTACGTTAAATTATTACATTAAACATGAACAAAACTATTTCTGTAACATATACGCTTTCCAATCCAAAACAAAAGCACATTTTCTTCTACGTCCAATCCTTATTTCTTCTCTTTTCTTCCTTCGGCAGAGAAATCCAATGACCTTTGGCCTTTACACAACCCTTTCCCTCACCCCGGCATTTCTAAAACAACACATTCTGTTCCTGCTTCTTCAAGACAGATGTAACTGGGCGAGTCAATATCCTTCCTTCCACCCCGCGGCCGCGATTAGATCCTTATTATGAACTATACTGTCAGGCCCATCGACTAGCCGCGGCTACGCTAACGCCCACATGTAGCCCGGGAAGCTAACCTATTGATTAATTGTGTGTTTTGGCCATTTTTTTTACACCCGTACAAATGAAAACAAAAGGGCACGGCGGTTCAGAATGAGATTACACAAAAAGTAGGAGTGCTGGGCTTTCGCGATATCTTCAAGGCAGCTTTTTGGCAGCCGCTGAGAAAGAAGCTAATTAGCAGGAAACGGGAAAACACAAGCTAGGTTTTGGCACGGCCGTGATGCATTTGACGGTGGCTCACGATTTGTCTTTTTGATTTATTTTCTGAAGCCAGGAGTCAGTCACGGGCATCAATCATTACGACCAGATTAATGTAGGAAGAATTTAGGTTAAATTAGACGTTCAATTGGTGAAATAGTCTTGGAGGTTTGTTTGTTTATCTAATTATTCAGAAAACGAGTTTGTTAGTGTCGCTTTATTGGGATCCCCTTCCATTTGAAAATACATTTGTCCCTTGTTTATTGCAGTGGTTGTAGGGCTGCAGCTAATGTTTTTTTCTTATTGATTAATCTATTATTTTTTTTATTAAAGGTTGTATGGAGGATTTTTCAAATCCAACAGCTGCTTGCTGTTTTTCAAACGATGCACATGTGTTTCTCCTCCCAGGGCCTCGCCCTTCACTGCTAACTGGGCCAATAAGTTATTTAGGAACACTGACATAACTGAGCTCATCAAACTTGACGAGGTACCTCGTTATCTATGGTCAACGTTTTACTGGCCTCATCATGTTCACACTTTAGATATTTTCATAATTTTTTTTTTTTGTTTAGCATAAGTACAAGACTGTTACAAATCTATGCAACTGTTTTTGACTGACAACAAACAATTTTGAAAATCCTCCATACAACTTTTAAAAATGACGCATTTTTCTTATCAACGTAATCAATTACCTTGACATATCATTGCGGCTCAAGGTGGTTGCCAAATTGTCATCTTTCATGATTTTTTATTTTTTTTTAAACAATTTTCTCAAATGGGCATTAACTTTTCTCTTTTGTTTAATCAAGTCTCCTGATGCCTCCTGATGTAGGTCTGCAGCCAGACACTCAAACTGTGTATATGGGGTCAATCTTGAATTATCTACTGTTTCCAGGCCTTTTTTGGACATTTTGTGCAAACTGGTTCATTTGCAGTTATGTGTGGAAAAAAACACGGCTGTACTGCCACGATGGTCAAACGCTGTCAGTGCGTTTTCAGTTCAAGCTGACGTCACAGTGAGTTGACGCGACAAACGAGTCGCCCAGATGGGTTATCTAAAGTCCTCTTTCTGACACCGCTGCTGCGGAGAGTTTGAAAGCCATCACCAACTGCGTGATCACCAGTCATTTGGCTCAGCTTGTGCAGCAAGTGGTGCGAGGTGCATTGATACACAATGTCATTGGTGAGTTTTTCATTTTCATTTTAGAAAATACATAATAAGCTCATGCACCATGTAAAAGGCCTCCAGGCATCTCCCAAATTTGGGATAAAATCTCCCACCTTGATCGATAAAATTAGTTTAGTAAAGCTGTAGAAACAGGACACGTGTTGAGGGGACTCCTAGTACAGGTCTTCGAGACAGGGGACTCCTCATACAGGTCTGCAGCCAGATACTCTCGAAAATGAATGAGAATCAACAGAGACAAACTCCATTTTCTCACAGACATCCCTATAGGTAAAACGTTCTTTCTCTCTCAGTCCAGCCTTACACTTCCTTCTGCCCAAACCCTGCAGGCGTTCTCCCGCTGTGCCTGCCGTAGCCCTTTAACCGCCTGATAGAGTCTTCAGTGTGAGTGCTGATACGAGCCAGAGAGAGAGAGCCTTTCTTCTTATCGATAATTGCTTGGCATCCCTGAATGAGCTACCTGATTAGCCTCTGATTAGAGGCCTTCTAACGCAGCACCCCTCAACATCTCTGTCTCCTTCCACAAAGAAAAGCAGGCCCATATCTCAGCGCGCATCGCTTCGGTCGTAGAAAAAAAAGAAGTATTATTTCAATTAGCTGCTCATTGGTGTCATTTTATCAGCTGCATAAGTGATTAGAGAAAGAACAGGACATTAGTTGTGCTAATTGAAAACAGTTTGGAAGGAGATGAGTGGTTGGGCCAAGCGTGTACTAAATATACCACATGTTAAAGAATAGTACATGATTTGCAGTTATTTAAAATCTAAATGACAAGTTATAATATTTTTTGTGATTTGACTTAGTTTATGGGGAAAAAATAATTTAAATTATATGTATTGCAAGTTTTTTTTAGAATAAACTTGTGTAATTTCCTGTATTTTGGAGCTTTGTATTTTCTATAAATCTAGTTTTCCTTAGTTTCTTGATTTCAGCATGAGGAAACTCGGAGTTAGGACTAAACATGGATCGGCCTCCTGTTGGTGCCAGAGTCAGGAATAAATATAGATCAGTCTCAGAGTCAGAACTAAACATAGACCAGCCTCACTGTCGGTACTAAACATGGACCGGCCTTTTACCAGGGAGGCCAGTCTCTGTCTCTTTCTCCCTCTCTGGCTCTCTCTCTCGCTCTCACTCATGTTACAGCTCCTACATCCTGTGTTCTTCCTGTTTCATGTCCTTAGCAGCTAATAGTGTGGAATCATAAACTGCAAGAACCACTTGAAGTTCAGAACGATGTTCTACACAGTCTAAGCTTTTAGCCTGTTATGAGCAAAACTTTACATCTGCATGTTCCATAGCGCGAAATACAGTAACGGAGCACGCAGCGCTGACTTCTATAAAAGCAGCACCACACACGTAAGTCCAGAAAACATGAGCACAAAGATTTAGGCAGAAATGTAGTTTGAGGCATACAGTATGTGCATCCACTTTGAGGCTACAGCAGCTCACAGATAGTGACAGCGCTAAAAGCAGCAAAGAGAGGCAAGAGCTGGAGGCTGCAGTGTCAGTCTGAGAATCTGCAAACACGGCCCCTGCAGTTTGAAAAACCCTCACTGGCATGTTCTTGCTGCAGAGAGCAGGTCAGAGGCTCCACTGGGAACTACTGACACAGGATTTGGACAAATTTAATCAGTAAACTATAGTTGCAAAAATCCACAGCCCAGTCTAATAAACAACTACATTTGCAAAGTAGTAGTAGCAGGGAAAGTGGCCTCTTTTCTTGGGTAAGGACTAAACATGAACCATCTTATTGCTGGAACCAGAGTCAGGCTTTAGCACATTTAGGCTCCATTCACAATACAAACCGAACCGGGCTCGGCTCGATTGGGAACCGAAATTGCAACATTGTATCTTTCTCTAAACTGGCTCGATTCGCGTTCACAATACACTTTTTACCAATCGAACCAGCGCTGTCGAGACACATCTGCTCCTCGCCTGTAGAGGCGCTGTGACAGAAACACGTTACGGCAGCAGCAAAAAAGACACCCGGCTTCTCAGCTAACTTACATCAGAAAACACGCTGCTGGACTTTATATTTTTGTTTTTATGGATCTATCCCGCAACTTCTCTCACATTAAGGGGACCAGTGTGAGTGACAGACGATGTGTCGGAGCAAAGACAATGTGGACTTTCATTTCAGAAGACGAGAGAGGAGGGCTAGGCATTTCGTTCCAAATGCCGAGAGTAAAACGTAACAGAAAGTTCATCTATTTGAGAAAATCTGGCTCTAAAAGGTCTGTCTCTGCTCATTTAGCTGTATAACTAAATATTAGATGAATACAGACCATTTCTCCCGCGTAATGTGAGCTGTAGTGTTACTTTCTGTATTTGCTTTCATCTAACAGTTATAACTTTGTTATTTTTGTAAATAACGCGAGAAAATGTGATCATAATTCTCCTGTTACTTTCATGTGTTTTTGCGTATTATTTGTCTCGTTATCGATCTCACACATGCTGTTTGTTTTGATTCTGAGCCTCACGTGCGTCTCAACCTGGATCACGTCAGTGTTCACTTCCTGGTTTTGTTTCGCTCTTGCTCCGTTTGCTTCACAAAACAAACGAACCGCTCCAGAGCTTGATTCAACCGAGCCGAGACCGACCTCTCCAACCGAACAGATTTTGGACTGGATCACAATTCGTTCACAATTACCCAATCGAACCGAACTATCCAGACAAATGAATCTTGATCCAAATCAAAAGTGTTTTGTGAATGCACCCTTAGACAGATATCAGTTTGGATTCCCCATGCAAGATGAAGTTTGCGGTGTGGTCTTTTAATCTTAAAGCCCCAGAATCTAAACTTACAATGAACCTTTTTGAACTTACCCAATGCCCCAGTGTTTAATAAGTAAATAGCGCTCTCAATCACAACCACCAAAAGCATAGTTCACATTTTGGGCCAGGCTGCTCTAACAACTGAAGCACTTGCATAAAAAAAAACAAAAAACGTTGTATTAAAATTACCAACCCGAATATGTCATCGGTGCTAATGTTTTAAATGTTTCCTTTTCATAATTCCATTTGGGTTTAGTTGTAGGTCACAGTGTGAGTTTGAATAGCCAAGTGGTCCAGTTGACCTCTTTCTCCGAATAAATGGCGGTCATGACAGCACAGGGTCAGGAGCGACGGGGAAACGTTTGTCATGGAAACAGAGGCCTGAGGGTGAGCGAGAGAGGAAGAGAGAGAGCGGGAGAGCAGCTGCATGGTCAGAAACGCGCTAGCAAACGCAAAAGTCCAAGCACTGTTCAGAAAGTCATGAAATTGGCGAGTTTATGCCACACATTTTGTCAGTTTGTTGTGCAGTTTTGATGATGCGAAAAGGTGAAGTGTGTAACTTTGACATCGTCTTGTCTCCATGGAGATGTTTGACTAGAGTAGATATACCAACCAACATGAAAACAAGGTATTTTTGAGCAATAAAAACACTGGTAGAACTTTAAACTAACAAAAATACTGTATGAATGTAGCATTTAAATTTATCGACGTCTCTGGCTTTGTGTTGTGTGCTAAAACTGAAAAAAAAAAGAAAATTTCAATGTGCTTTTATCAACACAGTCTCAGATGAAAACGTACGTAGATATACAATGACATGTCTTGCCTTTGCCATCAATATGTTACGAAAGCCAAAACAACCGCGATTGAAGCCATGTGGTGACATTTTCTTTGGGTTTAACAGGTAAGTTTAGGCTTTAAGTTACTTAAGTGGGTAAGTTTAAAACTAGGGTTTGGGGTAGGTTAAGATTTACCCATTAAACCCAAAATTGTCACCTCCTCAACCACTAACCACCAACAAGTGTTCCCTAACCTGCATATTATTGGTCGGTAGGGAAACCGGAATGCACGGAGGAAACTACCTAGACACAGAAACGCCTAGGTGTGTATGAGTCGAACCTGCAACCTTCTTGCTGTGAGGCGATCATATCAATCATCATATGTCATGACATATCTTGGTACAGAAGGACGATATACTGTGCTTTTAACCTTTTTCAACACTGTTTCTGACAGCGTTGATACATTGATACTGTCAAAACAAAGCTGATCAAGTTTCTAAAAATAATACACCACCTGTCTCTTTTATAGTCAAATATAATGCTCATTTGAGTGGCAAGCGTTAACATTAAGATAGCCTTTTTTTATATAGTGAAACTAGATGTAGAATCAACTTTTTTTTCACTGTCAAACTGTGTGTATGTAACCTGGCCAGCCAGATGGTTTATATTCACAAACACGGAAATAAACCATCTGGCCTTCCAGCCGCCCTATTGGTTTTGCCCCACTCACATCACAGCAGCATGGTTTTGAGGTCCAATCACATTGTAGCAGGGCGGCTAACACAGACTGTTAGCGCTCCGGTAACACCGCCGAGTCTGATTCGAGCTAAACAAAGATGGTGGCTTCCGTGGATGTTTCTGTTTCTGCTGCTTCTGATGCGGTTTTAGCAGACTTACTGAGTAATTTGTTTTTGAAAGAAGAACATGTGTGACACTTGTTCCATTCCACGCAGACATTGGATACACCATTACGAGTTGTTGCTGTGATTGGCTAAGCTCAAATAAGGTAGACCCCACATCCAATCAGATCGAAGTATTTCACAAAACGCCCCACCTTTTCTCGAACGACTTCAGCTAGTAAAGTCCCAGATGGATATAGTGAACTCAAATAGGAGTTCAACACATATCCGGCATGAGCCAGGTTAGTGTGTTTGTGGTCAAAATTGAATTACCTACTGTCGCAGGGCCTGTTTTGAACATTTTTGTGTTAATGTGGTCATTACGTCACATTGAGTTGATGCCAAACCCAAGCAGCACTGGTGGGCTATCAAAACCCACTGGGCGTCCCTTAAAGAGGCCTTTTCCCAGGCCATCTCCCACTTTTGTGAATCTGTTTGGAGTGCAGTTGTGGACAGTGTTTAGCCTCACTTTAAAGACACTTGATCTATTTTGAATGGCTTGACATAGGTGCACGTCCAGGCAGTTTCCAATGGTCTGTAATCTGCTATGATGCAACTTTGAGCATTTTACACCTTTAAACCTTACAGTCTTACATCCAAAGAGCCATACTCACATCGCACTTCCAGACTCATGCTTTGGCTGTCCTCTCCGATAGAGTTACTGGCGGTGCACAGGTACTGCCCGGCGTACGTGAACTGGACATTCTTCAGCGTGAGAGACGACACTCTGGCATGGCTCCTCACCACGATGTTCCTGTCCAAACTCTGCACCAGAAACAAGACAAAAAAAACAATCAGTCATACTCATCACCACTAAAGACACTTTTCCTCTGCATTAGTAAAGCAGCATCCTTGAGCTACTTGAACGAGGATGGGTTTTGTTGGAGAAAACGTCGGTTATGTTTGGTTGATTGACAGGTGACCGACCTGCAGAACAATGCAGTTTCCAAACATGAGCGTTATGAAGGCACAATGGATTAACAGAGACAAGAGCAGAAACAATACACTTTGAAGGTTATTTTGGCTGATATTGTTATTCAAATTCAAAAGCTGTTGCAAAGTGAATTGGATTTTATTACAGAATGCAAGACACAGACACAGTTTAATACAGATTAAAATACAAATTGGGATGTGGTGTTTTTATGTTAATATTTGTCATACTATATTGTCATTGTCTGATGAGTGTGTTTATGTTTTAACAAGCTCAATGGTAACGCACAAAGGATGGGCTTGGTAAACCTTCATCACTTTCTGTTTGGCTCAGAAGACAAGTTTTTTTGTTTGTTTTTTTGAAGGCTAAATAAGTAAACTGGCAGAACAAAACCTCACCTGTTTTCTTGCTTTTCTTCTAACTAACTAGCAAATTGCACGACCCTGCCCCATGTCTGCGTTCACACAGCAACAGTTTGTAAAAGTGGGGCTAAGTAGCTTTAACATTAGCATTGCATAGTCTGGAATTAGGTCAATAAGTTGTCTTAGAACACCTTACACCTAACTATGATAAAAAATATATTTCCTAAAAATAGTTACTAGAAATAAAAACATTTATTTTTGGAGCTGCAAATTCTAAGTAGTTTTTCTCAAGGATAAGGACAGTTTATCGAAATGTGAAAAAATATAAAACATGTTTCCACACAAAGTTAGTGTTTTAATGCGCTTGTGTCACCAAAAGTTTCTGGTTGTCTGGAAAGTACCTACACAACAGCAGGAGCTAAAAAAGTTCTAAGTGTGCCCAGTCCATAGTTTCTGCTCTGTGTGAGTGTGCTAAATGGGAACTGGAACAAAAAAAGTACTATAGGAATTAGGGTTGCACGACTACTGAATTTAGTAGTCGACTAGTCGAGAGCGTTAGTCGCGTCGACTTCGACTAGTCGATGACGTCATTAACAAAAAACAAAGATCCAAAGGCACAATATTTTGCCTGGGCAATTGTTAGAAACTGTTTATTTATACTGACATATTATCAGAAAACATTAGAAGTATTTAATGCCCTGTAATAAAGCTGAACGTAGGCTCTTTGATTTTACATAAAGAAGGGAAAAAAAGCTAAATAAGCCTATTTGTGCGTGTGCAGGAGGCGGAGGCTCTCGCTCTGACAGCGGCTTGGATCCAGTCTGCCCACACTCACACACTGAGCTGTGGGACGTTTGGTCAGTGCGTTTTGAACAGTGAAGGAAACACAAATCCACCTGAAGCCCTGGTTCCACACACATCACTCATCACTCTTTTCCTCTCGTATCCTTCTCCTACAAACCGCGCTGTAAACTTTCTAAGACCAAAGACCAGTGTGGATCCACAGACTCGGATGCAGGGGATGATGTGTGCTTGAAGACGGCTGGTCAGGGCGCATTGGAGGGAACGGTCCGAGTGCTTGACCCAGGGTATGCAGCGGGCTCCAGCGCCTGTGCGTTTAGCTAGACGGACCAAACAGTCCGAGCGTTTTGAGCCGCTCGGCTATACAACGCAGTCAGTTAGACAAAGCGTTTTGGGACGGACAATTCGTGCGCTATTGGAGTGGAGCCGGGGTCGCGCTCGGTAGTGGAGGCACAGAGTGTTCGTGCGCAATGCAAGCAGGGGTCTACAGCGCGCTCCAGTCTGCCGAGGCAAAGGGACAAAGCATCCCAGCACGGAAAAACACCGCGGGGAGTGACGTAGAACGGTCCGGGAAAAAATCGGACGAGTTGCTGACATTTATGTGTTAGAAATGCAAGCTTAAAAGAGCTTTTTCTTAAGCCAACCTCTGATTTAATTATTCTTCGACTAGTCGAATACCTCTCAAAGTATTTGTGGGGGACCTTTATAGTCGACTAGTCGACTAGTCAACTAGTCGACTAGTCGGTGTAAGCCCTCGATATCTCGATATTCATCACTATTTAGAAGCTCTTTTTGAAAATTGTTTTGTGTCTACATGAAAACCAAAACACTGAGACATCAAACTGACCAAACTGAGTCCATCTAAAAATTATGCTAAATGCTTTGGACATTCTGATTCATCTCAGAATAGCTGATATGGCTGTACTTTTCATCTTACGTTTAACATTTCCACGAGCTTGTTTTATCATGTGTATTGTGTTCTTTTCCAAACCTTCCTCTTCCTCCCAACCTTTTCGCTTCATCAACCCTTCCACCGACTTCTCTTCTTGCATGTTAAATCTACACCCAGTCTCCGTGTGCATCGCTCTGGCACATCAGGTGGCAGGCAGCACATGATTACACTCTTTTTTTTCCAAACGTGTTAATTCCGCGCCCCGCTAAAGACTTTTGAATATTCATCTAAGAAACAGGTGCAAAAATCAAACTCACTTGTGCGAACTTCCTGTTTTCACCTCACGACTTTGAGCGAATGTAAATGGGAGATCTGAGTACTATCGGTATGTCTTATTCGTAAAAAACAAGACTTTAGTTTGCGGTTTACAATGCGGAGGTTTGACACATTTTCAAGCTCTTTTCAGTCAGAATCAAAAGGTTGAAAAGGTTATAGTTTCCGCTTCTGATTCGAAATGGTTGAAAATGAAAAAAGGAGAGAATATATTATTACTAAAAACGGCAGGAGTAATTGTGTGCTGTTCATTCATTCATTAAGCAGGCAGAACATATTAGATTGAAGCACTATTGCCAATGTGGAAACTCTGTTATTTGTGCAAAATAATCAAAATGTTCATAACAGTGTGGTCTGGTCTGTTGGTCACATAATAAGCCCGTCTCTGTGAAATGAAGTGTTACATTTTGCTTTGCATTGCAGTCGTAGCATATATTCATGTCTAGAGTTGTTAAGAGTCTCAAAAAGACATGAATTGCTACTGAACTAGAAACTTATTTGAACAATAAGTATCTTGAGCTTTAAAAAACTACAATGATTAAAAAAGAAATCTCTTATTCAGTGCTAAATGTGTCTAGTCGTCCCTCGGGCTGTAACTATCTGGCCATCGGCACGATTATGAGAACAGGGGCCTCATTTATAAAGCTTGCTTACGCCTTACGCAGTGCGTAAACCTCCACTGCGCCAAAGGTGGTATTTATAAAAGCTCCACTAGGCGCTGGTTTTGCTCAGCTCTGCGCAAAGAACCCATGCGTGCGCTGTACGCAAAGGCTGGAGACACGGGGAAAAGACGACACTCGTGGAGAGAAGCAGAAGTGAAGAGAGTTTGAGGAAGTGTTGGATGCAGAAAATCATAATTTTATACAAATATTCATTTATATTTCTACCTTAAAGCAGATGTTGACCAAACACAGACAAGAGATGTTTATTCCTCTAGTTTTTATTTACAACACATGTATGAAAGCCCGTGCGCTCTCGTGCACAAGCTCGTGGCTTTCGTGCGTGCGCGTGTGTTGATTATGGCTCTAATACCAGAGAGAATGCCGCTGAATCTGTGAACGTATTTATGAAACAACGCTTGGACCTGAGAGAAAACTCCTCCCTCAGCACATTAGCTAGGTTTTGTTTAGTAAATAAAGCCTCGGACAAGACGCAGGTCCAACTTTTTATGCAGCACGCGGCAGAATGTAGATAGACAGAAATCATTCTGACAACGCGCGCCCCACAAAGCCTGCCCGAACCGGGGTGCACCAAAGGCGAGTCATTTTATTAATTGGTAACGGGGAGCTTTGGAGCGCCTACCCATCTCTGTCTAAGTAAAGGAAATGTCTAAAGTGTCTGTGCCACGGACGCGCACATGCAGGCAAAGAAGCAACAGGAGTTTTACGTCCCGTTCTCGCCTGTAACGCTGCCTGTTCTCTGGCTCCTGTGTATTTCCCTCTCGCTCTTTGGCTCGTTCAGGGAGGGCATCTGTGTCCTCGCGCGCTCGTAAGCCTCGTTTCATTTAGACTTCCGCGTGCACTATATAGGCCTATGTGAGTGAACGAGGCCAAATCTCACACACATTCTGTTAAACACATCTGATTCATTCAAAACGTGAGCCTAATTTGAGGGAGAAGAGTCTTTTTCATTCACATTTTATTAGTAGTAAATCCACATGTGACAAGGTGCTGCTGCTGCTGCTGCTTGGTCCGTCTCCCTCTGACTCCTCCCCTTTTGCCTTTCCCCGTGTGTCAAACCCACTGATTATCGCCTCATGTCTATTAAAATATTATTCATGAGTCACCTTTCATGGTGAATTGGAGGTGTGGAGAGGGCGTGGTCTGACGCTGCTTCACGTGCGCAGATTCTAGAAGCAGGTGGGATCTATAAAGCACAGATTGCGTGGAAGAGAGCGCACGGAGGCTTTTATAAATATGGAGTTTGCGTGGCGCACGCCACCTGTGGCCACTAGGTGTACGCACTTGCTCAGCAAAAATCCTACGCAAACCTTTATAAATGAGGCCCCAGGTCTTACTCTGTTTGTTTGTATTTGATTGACTGATTGTAGCTATGAAGCATGTGTCTGTGTTCTTATAAAATATTGTCTTTTGATTTTTGAATTTAGTTAGATCATTTTGAATTTAGATTTAGAAATGTTGACATAATTAACATCTTAGGGGACGGGGCGAGAGCAGTTGTTTGGATCAGGTCTGAACCGGTCTGACAGACGTCTGTCTCCTGAAGCATGAGACATTGTTTTTTAAACTTCTTTTTCTCTCACCTGAATGTAACTTTAAGGGTTATAGGGTCGAATTTCATTCACACATGTAGTAGCAGAACTTTTGATTTTACACAGTGATAAATTCTTGTTGTCAGCTGACAACAGCACTGGTTGTTTCTCCAGCTTGGTCAATGAGCGGCAGCTCTTTCTGCATATTGGGTGCATGCACACCGTTCGTGTTGATAAACAAATAATCCTTCTATGGACACGCATTTTGGTTCTACAAGAGAAGTTTTACTTGCGCTTAATGACTAAATTTAGGTCTGAAGTTACAAAATAGGTACATTTAGGTCAAAGACTTGGTTAAGATTTTAGAAATGAGCTGAGGTAAACTCATAAAGTACACACACAAATAATAGAAAATGCGTTCATGTGACACTTTAAAAATTTTAAAATTGCGTGATATAGACACACATATGTGAGAACAGGTTGGGATTAGAATGAGGCCCTCAGGAAAGAAAATCGTCCAGACAGAGAAAAAAACAGCTTATTGTACTTTGTCATGTTCAGTGGTNTGTTATGAAGATGGTGGGTAGAGACCGTTTACCCTACTGTCTACTTACGATAGACTTTCAACTCCCACCAACAACTTACGGCTTTCTTGGGGAAATAAAACCATACGGCATTCTTGTGTGTATCCTAAGTCTTCCCTTATGCATCTTTACGGTAAACCTACATCTATTTTGTATCGCACGAGAGCTGCACGATCTCCCTACGTCCAACTCCACCCTTTATCAAGTAATTAGTAGCTATTAAACCTTTCATAAACCATCTCTAATCGGAATATTAGCAACAAACTGATTGTACACAGCATGTAAACACCAGCAAAACCCAAATATAAATGCAACATTTGAGGTAGTACATACCTTTTATGAGCAATACAAAATGAAATTGAAACCAAACTGCTCATGAAAAAATAAAAAGAATTCAGACAGTGATTTTGATGCTCTGCCAATACCAGCATACAGATTAAAAATACTTTGTTTATTGTGCGAATAACAAACAACAACGACTTTCAAACATTATGGGATGCTCTTGGACAATACCAGCAAGGAAGTAGTTTTATTATGTCCAATCAAAGACACTAACATAAAGGCTGAACAGATAACATGAACCAATGCATTTCATAGATAATAATATATTATTCAGTATTGAATTGGGGATTTTTAAAAAAATAGGCATCAATTGTCAATCACACTCATTAAACTATCAATGCAGTCTCCAAAAAAAAAAAAAGATATACAATGAAATGTTGAAAGTATATCATAGGGATGAGACAAGACAGAATTTTCAGGAGACGAGCCACAAGATTGGAGTCTACTAGATTTTTTGCATTCATTGTTTCAGTTTAGACTTTTAACAAAGCAAATTACAAAATTAAGTTATTATTTTATCTATAAGTTTTGCATATCATCATGTCTATAACAGCATTTTTATGACTGGGACTGAATTCTGACTCTGCCCCTTTCTCTTCCCCTCTGCTGCTGCAGGCAGACGCTCACAGAGAAGAGGGAGCACGTCTGTCCTTTTTCCCTGGTTAGAAGCAATGGAGTCAAATATCTCCTTGTGGATCCATTTTAAATTATGTTCATGCTGTTTCTGTGATGTCCGCAACCCAGCTTATTTTTAACTGTAGACTGAGTTTAGACTGTTTTCTGTCCGATTATGTGCTCTACAGGTCTTAATGTGGAGGAGACTTTTTACCACAGCTGCTCAAAAATACGCAACTGAAACCTTTCTCAACATTCCCAGACAGTATTGTGACAATTTAATCTCACGAGATGTCTTCCCATCCCTAAAGGGTCTTTCACACCAACACAACTTCCAGTCACTGTCGGTAGAGAGAAGCGACGCACCATCTGTGCTCGTCTCTTTGAGGTGCATCGATGTAAAAAAGCATTCACATAAACACGATCCAAGCAGCCAACAGTCGGCGAACAAATGCCGAGAGAGCATGCGCGAGATGTAACCAATGACAAAAAAGACAAAACATAACTAATAGGCTCAACTTCTATTTCCCCGCTACAGTCTAGTCTTCGTACTATAGCTGGCACTCCTCCATCTTTTTTTCCTCAGACCAAATAGCCTTTCTTCTCCGTACTTACGTCCTGTTTGAATTCGGTAAATAACAACAATCTATGCTCGAGTAAACACTGTTTTTCCATAAACGTCATTTTCGGTTTTCTGCACTATTTTCTCGCACACTGATTCGCTGGCCATGGCCAATCAAACAGCCGCATATGCGGCAACTAGCGACCGCTGGCGATGCCGACTCTACCTGCAAGTCTTTAAAACCTCGCCTCCGCAACGCGCTCCTCTGACCCCCGACAGTGCCATTCACACCAAACACACGTGAGCCGCCTGTCGGCAGAAGTTGCCAACCGGTTCAGACGGGCGACCCTCGGCTTGGTGTGAAAGACCCTTAATAAGCACGTGTTCAAGCCTTTCTACTCTGCTTTTGCAACCAATTCAACTTTTCTGACCTACCTGCCCATTCCAGCACAAGCTTACTTTCTTTTACAAATCCCTTTTATTTACAAAGATTAAAAAATGACTTCGAACTCCCTGATCTGAACATAAATGGGCAGCCTACCAACAACTGCGGCAGAAATGTGGCTTCAACCAAACTCTGTAGTTATTTTAAGTTTTAGCTTTTCGTAACATATTGACGTAGAAAGGTGTGAAAACATGCTTATCGTACATTTTTAACATTATGTTGCATATTTATGTTTTCCTCTGAAACTGGGCTGTAGGGTAATTATTATATTTGACTGACATACAAAATTCATTGAGCTACAATATCTTTTGAAGAATGGCATGGAGCGTTTTCGCAGTGACAGTGAAGTCTAGTTTGTCATTGTTGTCAACCATCTTGCATGATAAATTAAAACTGCAGAAAATCTCAAAACTTGTCTGAATGATTTATTTACTTAAAACTTATTATAATTTATCTCAAACTAATGCCTATTGTCACATGAACTTGCATAAAGTATCTAGCCATTGCAATTAGCAATAATTCACTTCTTAGCTGTCCGTCACACAGCTGGATACGCTGAAACAAAACAAGTATGTTTATTCAAATGAAACAAGCGTTAATGACATCTCACTGAACACACTAATTGCTTAAACACAAATAATAATCATGTTTTTGGAGTCGGGCAGCTGCACTTTGATTGTCCAAACTCCAAACGCTGGCTGCTCAGTGGGAACTTGTTACCAGGAACCATTCACAAAAGACTCTTGGTCTAATGAACCCCAGACTATTTGCATATCAATCGATGCCAGTACCCCAGCTCCGGTCCGAAAAAATTTGTGTATTAAGTTCACAGGCTTTTGGAGTTTGTTATATGTAAATTTAGTATGTTCCAGCCGCTGTTTGTTGGGACGCTGCCCAATTATGTTCAGATCAGGGAGCTCGAAGTCATTTTTGATCTCTGTAAATAAAGGGATTTGTAAGCTTGTGCTGGAATGGGCAGGTAGGTCGGAAAAGTTGGATGTAATTGGTTGCAAAAGCAGAGTAAATTGGTATAGAGTGAAGGGAGGTAAGGAACATAACTGTAAGGTGAAAAGATCTATTAATCAGAGTTATTAATAAAGCCACTGTAGAGCAGGAATGGCTTAGCTAAAACATACGTCTATCCACCCCCTGCTCACTTTCAAAGATCCAAAATACACAATTACATAAAACATCAGCGGCGCAAATTACGCAAAAAGGCGCAGCACAAAAATCTTCATAGTGATGTTTACAGCATTTGTGTTTTCCAAAAATGTGGCATAATGTTTAGACTCTAAACCTTACAAAAGTTTGTGCAGCAGCTCTGTTATCACACAGGTCTGACTGACATTCCTAAAACCTAGTTTTACTGGGGGAGCTAAGGACGGCATCTGCGACTGGGGCCCCTTAATATGGAACCCATTGAGAAGATTTTTTTTTTTTTTAACCGCTTTGTATTTTTATTTATTACATCACACAACATAGATATAATTTCTAAAGACACCAAAATACAAGAAATTTAGGTAAAAAAAAAAAAAAAAGCCACACCTCACTTAGTGTCGTGTTTTTAGGCTGACTATTTATTAAAAAATAAATAGTGCCCAGACTTTTTTGTTTTACTTTCCACTCACACGGCAAATAGTACTCATAGGGCCATATTTATCAAACATTTCACATGTTCAAAACAGGTTAGGGGGAGCAAACCCTTGGGAGAGATGACGTTTTTCTCCCACACACCATTCTGAAGATGCAGACTTTTGTTTAGTATGTTGTATGTGCATCTTCTAATTTTAAAGTTTGTGTGAAATGCTCAGAAACAACACATAATTTATTATTTTTGCACCGTAATTAGCACCTGGCTTGATAATCAGGCCCATATTGTCTCCAATCATTTTAACTCAGCATGTGTCCATGTCCCAGAATGCACCTGTCCTTACCTGCTTGTATGAGGATGAACTCCTTAGACTCAGTGCCCATAATGTTGGTGGCGGTGCAGTTGTAGCTCCCAAAGTCGTTCTGAGAGTCAGGGTTGATCTGTGAACACAACACACAACATTAGGAGTTTTCACACATGAAAGTGCCAAGAACAAGGCATCAGGAACACTTCTATACTCCATCTTTCATGGGGCCAATTCTACACCAGGAACAAGTACCTGCTAGCATTCACACATACGCCAACTTGCACTAGCTTATTAGCTAGCTTGCGGAAGATTCGTAATTTGTTTTGGGTCTCTCAAAGTTTGCTGTACCTCCTCGTTAGCAGTGTTTCTACCTCTGCATCTGTCCATCTCTCACTGCCCTCAGTAAATTTTAATGCCTGATGCTGCGTTGTGCGCACAAGTGTATAATGTGCGTCAACAACGTCACGAGCAACATCACTAGGTCACTGAAAGGTTCTCAGTATAAGGCAGAATTGCCCAAAATTTGCAGATTTTGTTTTCAGCAGGCCAAAATCTATTATGTAGAAGCCAGCCCAGGGCCAAACGAAACTTAGTTTTACATTAAAAAAGAATGATGATTAAATTGTCTTTTATTAATGTTTTTGGAGATTGCAATTGATTTGCTGTCATTTGACTGTCTTTTCAACACATAAATGAACAAAAAGACAGTCCTAACAAATCGGAGCATCTTTTTGCAGGCCAAATTGGACTCTCTGGTGCCAGAACACCAGCTAAGTTTGTTCCCACATTGGCTCTCTGGTTCTTGGTCCTTCTTATGTGGGAACAGGCCAAGGCGAGGGGCTTAAAAGGTTACAGGAACAACAAAAAGTTCCTACAGTCCGAAAACACCGTATTGGAAAAGCCCATTCAAAATAAGTTTCTGGCCACAACAAGGAACTGAGGAGAGCCATGTTCCAGTTTGTTCAGGTAAAATTACACTATAGATGATTTTGAGAAGAAGCATGAAGTCGTTCCAAGTCACAGAGCTCCAAGTTCAAGTCACGTCCCAATTCTTAGTCCATTTTAGAAAGTCACAACTCAGTGGCTCAAGTCTTCAGTTCATAACACTAGTAACTGTGGCAAAACTAAGCTATAGAAATACAGTTATTGTTATAGATCTGTTATTTACAGTTTTGTTTTGTTTTTTTTATGATTGTGGACCTCGTTGCTTTTAGATACAAGCAAGGCAACATTGTATTAACTAATTCAATTGTACTACACAATTCCAACATTGCGTAAACTCTAATTTCACACGAGTTCTACCTCTCTCAGATTCGCTTTCATTTTGCGTTGGCCGTTATCAGTTAATGAAATTCTCAGTTTTATTAATTTTAATGAGTTTCTGCTGGTAAACATGTAGTCATTGTTGGGCTGAGATAGTGCCTTTATTGTGGCTGTCTGTCTGCGGAGTTTCACACAAAATGAGCATATGGCCCAGTGGATAAGCGCATCGGCGCGTTTGGCCCTTGTGCAATAAAAGAAGCAGCTTTGAAATGGAATCACATTGGAACCTTGCATGAAATGAAATTGGAAGTTGTTTTTCTTTACAAGCGCGGGGCGTAATATTGTATTGTAAAGAAATGGAAGAATGAATAGATGAATAATGCTGTGATTTGTTTTTCCAGTAATGTGCTTTGACCAGAAATTACATTGTACATATTTGTGCTTCTACTAAATGACACTTAGTAGCCCTTTTGTTCCCAATGTGCCTGAGCTGAAGTTACTGTGAAGCATATAGTTTTAGAACTCTCTTTGTGGATACTTGTGACATTTTGTAGGCCTTTTTGTTCCCAGTTTGCTTGAGCTGAAGTTACTGTAGCTTTCTGACTGTAGCTTTGGGTCTTTCTTCATGATAAAACATATACATTTATTACATGAGATCCAAAACCCTGACAGGATGAAAATTGCACAGATGTATCTTACACCTAACGTACTCTGGGTAGGCTGTAATACAAAACCTGTGCTGGTGCTGCATGGCTTAGAAAGTATTTTAAAACAATGAATCCTATTGCACAGACCACAAAGACTTTCATGTTGGGGAATCTGTGGGATTCAATATAAATCCATGGAACTTTGGAAACACAATGCAGGAGTTGGTGTAAAGGCAGTTTTACACTTATACCCACCAAAGTAACAACCATAGGCATTCACGACCCTGAAACAAAATGTAGGTGACCCTCAAAGTGATAAAGCTGTCTTTAGTCTTTAGTCAACTGAATCTGTTATAAGTAGGTACACACCTTTCTTCATTTTTAAAATCTAAGAAATCAAGAATGTTGTAATGTAGATGAACTTACTGGAGTTGGAAGATAGACTAAGATCGAGTCATAGCATATAGAATTAGTTTAAGCTCAATGTACATTCATTTTGACAGTAGATATAAAGTGTAATTGTACCTCGAGGTAGCTGACAGACGGTGTGTTGTAGATCTTGACGTTGCTGGAGTTGGCGTTGGGCAGTTGGATTCCGTCTCTGAACCAGAGCATGTCGGCTGTAGGGTGAGCCTCCACCTCACAGCTAATGTTAGCAGGATTCCCCTCCCACGTGTAGACCGTCACCTGGCCCAGGATCTTTGGAGCATCTGCACACACATGGACAAGATGTAAGAGAATTCAAGAAAATATAAAACCTGAATGTAAGATAGCAGCCTGTTCTCATGGATAAGTGTGTCAATACCACGCTATTGTAAACAGCGTGTCATATGAACGCAACTTCTATTTTGTGCGTGTGTACTTGATGCGTTTCTGTCCTAGTTCATTTCAATGGTGAATGTTAAGACATGTTATTATTCATGAAAACTAACACAATCCTTATCCTAAACTTAACCAACTTCAAGCCTAAGAGCTAAACTTACCAATTTTTGTAACTTCAGACCTAAACTCAGTCGTTAATCCCTTGAAAAACCTTGTGTTTGTCAACCACTAGGTATGTTCATACCACGCCAGAAAAAAACGAGCGTGTAATTGCACGCCAAAACAGGCAGAGGGCGTCGTCATGACATGCAATATGTCATGGCGTACTATTTTACAAAATCCATGAGAACACGTTGAAGATAGAGTCCTGTTGGTTGAGCGTAAGGTTAAAGTGCGTATGACAGGTTTTTATGATTTTCTAATTTGATTTGGTAGATTAATATCTGTTTACAAGAATCAAAAACAAATTCATCAAGAAAAGTCTGATATTATTACAGGGTTGCTAGGCAACTACCTAGTGTGTTGTCATCAATACATTTTTCATCCTAAAAATGCCTCACTGGGACAAAATTAGTCAATATTTTTATAACATCTCAATTATAATGATCCTAACTGTTTTTGTGAAATGCGTCAATGTGTCATTATCCACTTTAAAATGTCACCTACTGGCGTACATTTCCTTGTCTTTATAGGATTTCACTTAAAATTAAAAAAAAAAAATTAAAAAGACATACTGTTTTTAAAAATCCCATTTTTCCTGAGTTTAACTCAAAGATGAAATATTTTCAAAACATACAGTACATGTCACTAAACTAAAAATCCAGTTCTCTCAAAAATGTTCCCAAACATGTCTAAATCTGTGTTAGTAGATTAGTAACAATATAATCCATATGGTATGTCAAGATGCTGATCAGCCAGAAGGAATATTGTAAGTCTAAGGTCATCAATCCCTTTCTGTGTGCAGTTTGCATGTTCCTCCCCGTGTCTGGGTTGTTTCCTCCAGGCACTCCGGTTTCCCCACCAACCAATAACATGCAGGTTAAGGAACGGTGGGGTGTTCAAGGTTGGGGCGCCAGGTGTTTAGGCGAATAGCCTCTGCTGAGCTGCCTCAGAACTGTTTGCCGTCACTGAGTGAGGGGGGTGAAGCACTTTGGAAGACAACTGTCTGTAAATGTGCTTTATACATAAATCAACGATCCACTTTACAGACAAAGGCAAATAAACAAAGGTACACAATATAAAAACAGTGAGTAATTAAAACATTTAACAAACATTAAAAGCAGATTTGAACAGATGGATCTTGAGATTTTATTTTTAATTTTTTTCACTATAATGTTATGGCATAAATATTTTAATTACGTTTTCTTAAATTACTACATTAATAATGAACAAAACCATTCCTGTAATATATGGGCTATTCCAACCCAAAACAAAAGCACATTTTCTTCTACGTCCAATCCTTATTTCTTCTCTTTTCTTCCTTTGGCTGAAAAATCCAATGACCTTTGACCTTTACACAACCCTTTCCCTCACCCCGGCATTTCTAAACAACACATTCTGTTCCTGCTTCTTCAAGACAGATGTAACTGGGCGAGTCAATATCCTTCCTTCCACCCCGCGGCCGCGATTAGATCCTTATTATGAACTATACTGTCAGGCCCATCGACTAGCCGCGGCTACGCTAACGCCCACACGTAGCCCGGGAAGCTAACCTATTGATTAATTGTGTGTTTTGGCCATTTTTTTTACACCGTACAAATGAAAACAAAAGGGCACGGCGGTTCAGAATGAGATTACACAAAAAGTAGGAGTGCTGGGCTTTCGCGATATCTTCAAGGCAGCTTTTTGGCAGCCGCTGAGAAAGAAGCTAATTAGCAGGAAACGGGAAAACACAAGCTAGGTTTTGGCACGGCCGTGATGCATTTGACAGTGGCTCACGATTTGTCTTTTTGATTTATTTTCTGAAGCGAAGAGTCAGTCACGGGCATCAATCATTACGACCAGATTAATGTAGGAAGAATTTAGGTTAAATTAGACGTTGGTGAAATAGTCTTGGAGGTTTGTTTGTTTATCTAATTATTCAGAAAACGAGTTTGTTAGTGATGCAGCAGGTGCTTTATTGGGATCCCCTTCCATTTGAAGATACATTTGTCCCTTGTTTATTGCAGTGGTTGTAGGGCTGCAGCTAATATTTTTTTTTTTCTTATTGATTAGTTTATCGATTATTATTTTATATTATATTTTATATATTATTTTTTTTTATAATGTAATCAATTACCTTGACATATCATTGTGGCTCTAGGTGGTTGCAAAATTGTCATCTTTCATGATTTATTTATTTTTTTTAAACAATAATTTCAGTAGCCTATATCCTAGAGAATAATCTCTCACCACACACGTTACAATTTTCTCAAATGGGCATTAACATTTTCTCTTTTGTTTAATCAAGTCTTCTGATGCCTCCTGATGTACTTTAGTTTCTGCCCTATTGAGCGCACCTGAATATAAGCCGCACCCACTAGATAAGAAAAATGATAAAGTGCATATATAGGCGGCACTTGTTAATAGTAAGTTTATGACAATCTATATGTTTGCTGCATTGCCTTATAAGCCGCATAGTTCAAAGTTCATGAAAAAAGTAACATTTTTGTGCAAACTGGTTCATTTTGCAGTTACGTGTGGAAAAAAAACACGGCTGTACTGCCACGATGGTCAAACGCTGTCAGTGCATTTTCAGTTCACGTCGACGTCACATCAAGTTGACGCGACAAACAAGTCGCCCAGATAGGTTATCTAAAGTCCTCTTTCTGACACCGCTGTGGTGGAGAGTTTGAAAGCCATCACCAGCTGCGTGATCACCGGTCATTTGGCTCAGCTTGTTGAGTGGTGCGAGGTGCATTGATGCGCAATGTCAATGGCAAGTTTTTCATTTTCATTTTTAGAAAATACCTAATAGGCTCATGCACCATGTAGACTAAAGCAAAAGTTTAATACATATGTTTTGCAAAGTAAATATTAAAACAATCTTTACGTGCAGGTTATCAAAGACTTAGTGCTGTACAGCTTCCTCAGGTGCAAACCTCACGTCAGGACCCGGACCGCTCCGACACAAAACTCACGTCATTCGCCAAGCTTGCTGTTCATATTTGGTGCTGTCCATCAATGTCTGTTCACACCCACTGAGCGTCTCTTAAAAGGCTTCCAGGCATCTCCCACTTTTGGAATAAAATCTCCCACCTTGGTCGATAAAATTAGTTTAGTAAAGCTGTAGATACTGGACACGTTTCGAGGGACTCCTGGAACAGGTCTGCAGCCAGATACTCTTGAAAATGAATGAGAATCAGCAGAGCCAAACTCCATTTTCTCACAGACATCCCTATAGGTAAAACGTTCTTTCTCTCTCAGTCCAGCCTTACACTTCCTTCTGCCCAAACCCTGCAGGCGTTCTCCCGCTGTGCCTGCCGTAGCCCTTTAACCGCCTGATAGAGTCTTCAGTGTGAGTGCAGATACGAGCCAGAGAGAGAGAGCCTTTCTTCTTATCGATAATTGCTTGGCATCCCTGAATGAGCTACCTGATTAGCCTCTGATTACAGGCCTTCTAACGCAGCACCCCTCAACATCTCTGTCTCCTTCCACAAGAAAAAGCAGGCCCATATCTCAGCGCGCATCGCTTCGGTCGTTGAAAAAAAAAAAAAGTATTATTTCAATTAGCTGCTCATTGGTGTCATTTTATCAGCTGCATAAGTGATTAGAGAAAGAACAGGACATTAGTTGTGCTAATTGAAAACAGTTTGAAAGGAGATGAGTGGTTGGGCCAAGCGTGTACTAAATATACCCCATGTTAAAGAATAGTACATGATTTGCAGTTATTTAAAATCTAAATGACAAGTTATAATATTTTTTGTGATTTGACTTAGTTTATGGGGAAAAAATAATTTAAATTATATGTATTGCAAGAAATGTAGTTTGTGCATCCACTGTGAGGCTGCAGCAGCTCACAGATAGTGACAGCGCTAAAAGCAGCAAAGAGAGGCCAGAGCTGGAGGCTGCAGTGTCAGTCTGAGAATCTGCAAACACGTCCCCTGCAGTCTAAAAAACCCTCACTGGCATGTTCTTCACTGCAGAACGCAGGACAAAGGCTCCACTGGGAACTACTGACATAGGACTGGGACAAACATAAGCAGTAAACTAGTTGCAAAATCCACAGCCCAGTCTAATAAACAACTACATTTGTAAAGTAGTAGTAGTAGTAGGGAAAATGGCCTCTTTTGTGAGGTAAGGACTATATATCTTATTGCTGGAACCAGAGTCAGGCTTTAGCACATTTAGGCTCCATTGACAATACAAACCGAACCGGGCTCGACTCGATTGAGAACTAAAATTGCAACATTGTATCTTTCTGTAAACTGGCTCGGTTCTGTTCACAATACACTTTTTATCAATCGAACCAGCGCAGTAGAGACACATCTGCTCCTCGCCTGTAGAGGCGCTGTGACAGAAACACGTTACGTCAGCAGCAAAAAAGACACCCGGCTTCTCAGCTAACTTACATCAGAAAACACGCTGCTGGACTTTATATTTTTGTTTTTATGGATCTATCCCGCAACTTCTCTCACATTAAGGGGACCAGTGTGAGTGACAGACGATGTGTCGGAGCAAAGACAATGTGGACTTTCATTTCAGAAGACGAGAGATGAGGACTAGGCATTTCGTTCCAAATGCCGAGAGTAAAACGTAACAGAAAGTTCATCTATTTGAGAAAATCTGGCTCTAAAAGGTCTGTCTCTGCTCATTTAGCTGTATAACTAAATATTAGATGAATACAGACCATTTCTCCCGCGTAATGTGAGCTGTAGTGTTACTTTCTGTATTTGCTTTCATCTAACAGTTATAACTTTGTTATTTTTGTAAATAACGCGAGAAAATGTGATCATAATTCTCCTGTTACTTTCATGTGTTTGTGCGTATTATTTGTCTCGTTATCGATCTCACACATGCTGTTTGTTTTGATTCTGAGCCTCACGTGCGTCTCAGCCTGGATCACGTCAGTGTTCACTTCCTGGTTTTGTTTCGCTCTTGCTCCGTTTGCTTCACAAAACAAACGAACCGCTTCAGAGCTTGATTCAACCGAGCCGAGACCGACCTCTCCAACCGAACCAGATTTTGGACTGGATCACAATTCGTTCACAATTACCCAATCGAACTGAACTAACCAGACAAATGAATCTTGATCCAAATCAAAAGTGTTTTGTGAATGCACCCTTAGACAGATATCAGTTTGGATTCCCCATGCAGGATGAAGTTTGCGGTGTGGTCTTTTAATCTTAAAGCCCCAGAATCTAAACTTACAATGAACCTTTTTGAACTTACCCAATGCCCCAGTGTTTAATAAGTAAATAGCGCTCTCAATCACAACCACCAAAAGCATAGTTCACATTTTGGGCCAGGCTGCTCTAACAACTGAAACTAAAAAAAAAAGTTGTATTAAAATTGCCAACCCGAATATGTCATCGGTGCTAATGTTTTAAATGTTTCCTTTTCATAATTCCATTTGGGTTTAGTTGTAGGTCACAGTGTGAGTTTGAATAGCCAAGTGGTCCAGTTGACCTCTTTCTCCGAATAAATGGCGGTCATGACAGCACAGGGTCAGGAGCGACGGGGAAACGTGTTGTCATGGAAACAGAGGCCTGAGGGTGAGCGAGAGAGGAGGAGAGAGAGCGGGAGAGCAGCTGCATGGTCAGAACCGCCGCTAGCAAACGCAAAAGTCCAAGTACTGTTCAGAAAGTCATGAAATTGCGAGTTTATGCCACACATTTTGTCAGTTTGTTGTGCAGTTTTGATGATGCGAAAAGGTGAACTGTGTAACTTTGACTAGAGTAGATATACCAACCAACATGAAAACAAGGTATTTTTGAGCAATAAAAACACTGGTAGAACTTTAAACTAACAAAAATACTGTATGAATGTAGCATTTAAATTTATTGACGTCTCTGACTTTGTGTCGTGTGCTAAAACTGAAAAAAAAAAAGACAATTTCAATGTGCTTTTATCAACACAGTCTCAGATGAAAACGTACGTAGATATACAATGAAATGTCTTGCCTTTGCCATCAATATGTTACGAAAAGCCAAAACAACCCGCGATTGAAGCCATGTGGTGACATTTTCTTTGGGTTTAACAGGTAAGTTTAGGCTTTAAGTTACTTAAGTGGGAAAGTTTAAAACTAGGGTTTGGGGTAGGTTAAGATTTACCCATTAAACCCAAAATTGTCACCTCCTCAACCAAGTGTTCCCTAACCTGCATGTTATTGGTCGGTAGGGAAACCGGAATGCACGGAGGAAACTACCTAGACACAGAAACGCCTAGGCTGTGTGGGAGTCGAACCTGCAACCTTCTTGCTGTGAGGCGATCATATCAATCATCATATATCATGATTTATCTCGGTATAGAGGTACGATATATTGTGATTTTAACCTTCATTTCTGACAGTGTTGATACATTGATACTGGCAAAACAAAGCTGATCAAGTTTCTAAAAATAATACACCACTTGTCTCTTTTTATAGTCAAATATAACTTTAAGATAGCCTTTCTTGTAGTGAAACTAAATGTAGAATCAACTTTTTTTTCACTGTCAAACTGTGTGTATGTAACCTGGCCCGCCAGATGGTTTCTCTTGCGGTATTTGTGAATTTACAAACACGAAAATAAACTATCTGGTCTTCCAGTCGCCTGATTGGTTTGAGACCCAAACGGCGGTGGTTCAGTCCACTCACATCACAGCAGCGTAGTTTTGAGGCCCAATCACATGTAGCAGGGCGGCTAACACGGACTGTTAATGCCCCGGTGGCGTAGCCGAGTCTAATTTAACTGGTGGCTCCGTGGATGTTCGTGATTTTGCTGCTTTGATGTGGTTTTAGCAGAATACAAAGTATTTTCTTTTTGAAAGAAGAGCAGTATGTGTGACACTTGTTCTATTCCCCGCAGACTTTGGATACACCATTACGAGTTGTTGCTGTGATTGGCTAAGCTCAAATAAGGTAGGCTCCACATCCAATCAGCTCGAAGTATTTCACTCAACGCCTCACCTTTTCTCGAACGCTTCAGCGAGTAATGTCCCAGATGGATATAGTGAGAACTCAGATAGGAGTTCAACACATATCCATCTGGCGTGAGCCAGGTTAGTGTGTATGGGGTCAAAATGGAATTATCTACTGTTGTGCAAATGCAGTCATTAAGTCACATTGAGTTGATGCCAAACCAAGCAGCACTGGGCGTCCCCTAAAAGAGACCTTTTCCCAGGGCATCTCCCACTTTGTGAATCTGTTTGGAGTGCTGCTGTGGACAGTGTTTAGCCTCACTTTAACGACACTAGATCTATTTTGAATGGCTCTTGACTTAGGTGTACGTCCAGGCAGTTTCCAATGGTCTGTAATCTGTTATGATGCAACTTTGAGCATTTTAACTGTTAAATACCCTTAACCTCAATCTTACATCCAAAGAGCCATACTCACATCGCACTTCCAGACTCATGCTTTGGCTGTCCTCTCCGATAGAGTTACTGGCGGTGCACAGGTACTGCCCGGCGTACGTGAACTGGACATTCTTCAGCGTGAGAGACGACACTCTGGCATGGCTCCTCACCACGATGTTCCTGTCCAAACTCTGCACCAGAAACAAGACAAAAAAACAATCAGTCATACTCATCACCACTAAAGACACTTTTCCTCTGCATTAGTAAAGCAGCATCCTTGAGCTACTTGGAACGAGGATGGGTTTTGTTGGAGAAAACGTCGGTTATGTTTGGTTGATTGACAGGTGACCGACCTGCAGAACAATGCAGTTTCCAAACATGAGCGTTATGAAGGCACAATGGATTAACAGAGACAAGAGCAGAAACAATACACTTTGAAGGTTATTTTGGCTGATATTGTTATTCAAATTCAAAAGCTGTTGCAAAGTGAATTGGATTTTATTACAGAATGCAAGACACAGACACAGTTTAATACATGATTAAAATACAAATTGGGATGTGGTGTTTTTATGTTAATATTTTGTCATACTATATTGTCATTGTCTGATGAGTGTGTTTATGTTTTAACAAGCTCAATGGTAACGCACAAAAGGATGGGCTTGGTAAACTCTTCATCACTTTCTGTTTGGCTCAGAAGACAAGTTTTTTTTGTTTTGTTTTTTTTGTGAAGGCTAAATAAAGTAAACTGGCAGAACAAAACCTCACCTGTTTTCTCTTGCTTTTTCTTCTAACTAACTAGCAAATTGCACGACCCTGCCCCCATGTCTGCGTTCACACAGCAACAGTTTGTAAAAGTGGGGCTAAGTAGCTTTAACATTAGCATCTGCATAGTCTGGAATTAGGTCAATAAGTTGTCTTAGAACACCTTACACCTAAACTATGATAAAAAATATTATTCCTAAAAAATAGTTACTAGAAATAAAAACATTTATTTTTGGAGCTGCAAATTCTAAGTAGTTTTTCTCAAGGATAAGGACAGTTTATCGAAATGTGAAAAAAATATAAAACATGTTTCCACACAAAGTTAGTGTTTTAAATGCGCTTGTGTCACCAAAAGGTTTCTGGTCTGTCTGGAAAGTACCTACACAACAGCAGGAGCTAAAAAAGTTCCTAAAGTGTGGCCCCAGTCCATAGTTTCTGCTCTGTGTGAGTGTGCCTAAAATGGGAACTGGAACAAAAAAAAGTACTATAGGAATTAGGGTTGCACGACTACTGAATTTTAGTAGTCGACTAGTCGAGAGCGTTAGTCGCGTCGACTTCGACTAGTCGATGACGTCATTAACAAAAACAAAGATCCAAAGGCACAATATTTTGCCTGGGCAATTGTTAGAAACTGTTTATTTATACTGACCATATTATCAGAAAACATTAGAAGTATTTAATGCCCTGTAATAAAGCTGAACGTAGGCTCTTTGATTTTACATAAAGAAGGGAAAAAAAGCTAAATAAGCCTATTTGTGCGTGTGCAAGGAGGCGGAGGCTCTCGCTCTGACAGCGGCTTGGATCCAGTCTGCCCACACTCACACACTGAGCTGTGGGACGTTTGGTCAGTGCGTTTTGAACAGTGAAGGAAACACAAATCCACCTGAAGCCCTGGTTCCACACACATCACTCATCACTCTTTTCCTCTCGTATCCTTCTCCTACAAACCGCGCTGTAAAACTTTCTAAGACCAAAGACCAGTGTGGATCCACAGACTCGGATGCAGGCGGATGATGTGTGCTTGAAGACGGCTGGTCAGGGCGCATTGGAGGGAACGGTCCGAGTGCTTTGACCCAGGGTATGCAGCGGGCTCCAGGCGCCTGTGCGTTTAGCTAGACGGACCAAACAGTCCGAGCGTTTTGAGCCGCTCGGCTATACAACGCAGTCAGTTAGACAAAGCGTTTTGGGACGGACAATTCGTGCGCTATTGGAGTGGAGCCGGGGTCGCGCTCGTAGTGGAGGCACAGAGTGTTCGTGCGCAATGCAAGCAGGGGTCTACAGCGCGCTCCAGTCTGCCGAGGCAAAGGGACAAAGCATCCCAGCACGGAAAAACACCGCGGGGAGTGACGTAGAACGGTCCGGGGAAAAAATCGGACGAGTTGCTGACATTTATGTGTTAGAAATGCAAGCTTAAAAGAGCTTTTTCTTAAGCCAACCTCTGATTTAATTATTCTTCGACTAGTCGAATACCTCTCAAAGTATTTGTGGGGACCTTTATAGTCGACTAGTCGACTAGTCAACTAGTCGACTAGTCGGTGTAAGCCCTCGATATCTCGATATTCATCACTATTTAGAAGCTCTTTTTGAAAATTGTTTTGTGTCTACATGAAAACCAAAACACTGAGACATCAAACTGACCAAACTGAGTCCATCTAAAAATTATGCTAAATGCTTTGGACATTCTGATTCATCTCAGAATAGCTGATATGGCTGTACTTTTCATCTTACGTTTAACATTTCCACGAGCTTGTTTTATCATGTGTATTGTGTTCTTTTCCAAACCTTCCTCTTCCTCCCAACCTTTTCGCTTCATCAACCCTTCCACCGACTTCTCTTCTTGCATGTTAAATCTACACCCAGTCTCCGTGTGCATCGCTCTGGCACATCAGGTGGCAGGCAGCACATGATTACACTCTTTTTTTTCCAAACGTGTTAATTCCGCGCCCCGCTAAAGACTTTTGAATATTCATCTAAGAAACAGGTGCAAAAATCAAACTCACTTGTGCGAACTTCCTGTTTTCACCTCACGACTTTGAGCGAATGTAAATGGGAGATCTGAGTACTATCGGTATGTCTTATTCGTAAAAAAACAAGACTTTAGTTTGCGGTTTACAATGCGGAGGTTTTGACACATTTTCAAGCTCTTTTCAGTCAGAATCAAAAGGTTGAAAAGGTTATAGTTTCCGCTTCTGATTCGAAATGGTTGAAAATGAAAAAAGGAGAGAATATATTATTACTAAAAACGGCAGGAGTAATTGTGTGCTGTTCATTCATTCATTAAGCAGGCAGAACATATTAGATTGAAGCACTATTGCCAATGTGGAAACTCTGTTATTTGTGCAAAATAATCAAAATGTTCATAACAGTGTGGTCTGGTCTGTTGGTCACATAATAAGCCCGTCTCTGTGAAATGAAGTGTTACATTTTGCTTTGCATTGCAGTCGTAGCATATATTCATGTCTAGAGTGTTAAGAGTCTCAAAAAGACATGAATTGCTACTGAACTAGAAACTTATTTGAACAATAAGTATCTTGAGCTTTAAAAAACTACAATGATTAAAAAAGAAATCTCTTATTCAGTGCTAAATGTGTCTAGTCGTCCCTCGGGCTGTAACTATCTGGCCATCGGCACGATTATGAGAACAGGGGCCTCATTTATAAAGCTTGCTTACGCCTTACGCAGTGCGTAAACCTCCCACTGCGCCAAAGGTGGTATTTATAAAAGCTCCACTAGGCGCTGGGTTTTGCTCAGCTCTGCGCAAACTAGAACCCATGCGTGCGCTGTACGCAAAGGCTGGAGACACGGGGAAAAGACGACACTCGTGGAGAGAAGCAGAAGTGAAGAGAGTTTGAGGAAGTGTTGGATGCAGAAAATCATAATTTTATACAAATATTTCATTTATATTTCTACCTTAAAGCAGATGTTGACCAAACACAGACAAGAGATGTTTATTCCTCTAGTTTTTATTTACAACACATGTATGAAAGCCCGTGCGCTCTCGTGCACAAGCTCGTGGCTTTCGTGCGTGCGCGTGTGTTGATTATGGCTCTAATACCAGAGAGAATGCCGCTGAATCTGTGAACGTATTTATGAAACAACGCTTGGACCTGAGAGAAAACTCCTCCCTCAGCACATTAGCTAGGTTTTGTTTAGTAAATAAAGCCTCGGACAAGACGCAGGTCCAACTTTTATGCAGCACGCGGCAGAATGTAGATAGACAGAAATCATTCTGACAAACGCGCGCCCCACAAAGCCTGCCCGAACCGGGGTGCACCAAAGGCGAGTCATTTTATTAATTGGTAACGGGGAGCTTTGGAGCGCCTACCCATCTCTGTCTAAGTAAAGGAAATGTCTAAAGTGTCTGTGCCACGGACGCGCACATGCAGGCAAAGAAGCAACAGGAGTTTTACGTCCCGTTCTCGCCTGTAACGCTGCCTGTTCTCTGGCTCCTGTGTATTTCCCTCTCGCTCTTTGGCTCGTTCAGGGAGGGCATCTGTGTTCCTCGCGCGCTCGTAAGCCTCGTTTCATTTAGACTTCCGCGTGCACTATATAGGCCTATGTGAGTGAACGAGGCCAAATCTCACACACATTCTGTTAAACACATCTGATTCATTCAAAACGTGAGCCTAATTTGAGGGAGAAGAGTCTTTTTCATTCACATTTTATTAGTAGTAAATCCACATGTGACAAGGTGCTGCTGCTGCTGCTGCTGCTTGGTCCGTCTCCCTCTGACTCCTCCCCTTTTGCCTTTCCCCGTGTGTCAAACCCACTGATTATCGCCTCATGTCTATTAAAATATTATTCATGAGTCACCTTTCATGGTGAATTGGAGGTGTGGAGAGGGCGTGGTCTGACGCTGCTTCACGTGCGCAGATTCTAGAAGCAGGTGGGATCTATAAAGCACAGATTGCGTGGAAGAGAGCGCACGGAGGCTTTTATAAATATGGAGTTTGCGTGGCGCACGCCACCTGTGGCCACTAGGTGTACGCACTTGCTCAGCAAAAATCCTACGCAAACCTTTATAAATGAGGCCCCAGGTCTTACTCTGTTTGTTTGTATTTGATTGACTGATTGTAGCTATGAAGCATGTGTCTGTGTTCTTATAAAATATTGTCTTTTGATTTTTGAATTTTAGTTAGATCATTTTTGAATTTAGATTTAGAAATGTTGACATAATTAACATCTTAGGGGACGGGGCGAGAGCAGTTGTTTGGATCAGGTCTGAACCGGTCTGACAGACGTCTGTCTCCTGAAGCATGAGACATTGTTTTTTAAACTTCTTTTTCTCTCACCTGAATGTAACTTTTAAGGGTTATAGGGTCGAATTTCATTCACACATGTAGTAGCAGAACTTTTGATTTTACACAGTGATAAATTCTTGTTGTCAGCTGACAACAGCACTGGTTGTTTCTCCAGCTTGGTCAATGAGCGGCAGCTCTTTCTGCATATTGGGTGCATGCACACCGTTCGTGTTGATAAACAAATAATCCTTCTATGGACACGCATTTTGGTTCTACAAGAGAAGTTTTACTTGCGCTTAATGACTAAATTTAGGTCTGAAGTTACAAAATAGGTACATTTAGGTCAAAGACTTGGTTAAGATTTTAGAAATGAGCTGAGGTAGCAAACTCATAAAGTACACACACAAATAATAGAAAATGCGTTCATGTGACACTTTAAAAATTTTAAAATTGCGTGATATAGACACACATATGTGAGAACAGGTTGGGATTAGAATGAGGCCCTCAGGAAAGAAAATCGTCCAGACAGAGGAAAAAAACAGCTTATTGTACTTATTGTACATGTTCAGTGGTATAGAAAAGAGAATCACTCCGAGGAAACTGAAGTAAGACATGGGAAGAACATGCAAACTCCACACAGTAGCATGTGTCAAGTGCTAACCAGTGCATCACCATGTTGCTGCGGTTCCAAACTAATTAAATACATAATTATAGAAATTTGTAAGAAATTAAGAAATGACCATCTCTCTCTTTAACTTCGACTCATCTTCAGTATGACACATTTGATATTTGCCTTGAAAATCTTCCGTAACGACTCAACAACACTGAGCTGACATGTTGGCTTTCCATCTTCTGATCTTTACATCCATCATTTTCCAAAGTTTGCAGTTATCCATCACAATAACCTTAAGCATGTCAGAGGAGATGGAGTAAAGAAGGAGAGAACTGTGAAGAACCAGCGTTAAGTCGATTAGCCTCTCTCCACAGACAGGCTAATAGCTGCTGGAACAAATTGTGTGCTGAAACGTGTTTACATTTACACCATACATTCCCTTTATTAGCCTGTCTGCTAGCATTAGCGTCAGCGCAGCATGGACTACTGAACATTCCCTGGGTGTTCTGACTATTTACGCCAACACACGGCTGAAAATCTTGATACCTTTTGCAATTTTTAAGACTTCCATGAATTGATAACTCAGATGGGTTGTATTCCTTATGCTCAAGTCAAACAATATGATATTTTGCTTCCAATATAAACACAGTAAATTATTTGTTGACACTTGGATTTGTCTTAATACAGTAATATATCCAAGTATTTTTATCATTTAAGAATAAAGAGATTGTGGATTTGAATCCCAGGTTGGATCAGATCAACATCTCATGATATCTGATTTCAATTGCTCTACAAAATGTCCAATCCAGCACTGAACCAAAAATAAACACAACCTAAACCAGGACCAGACCAACCAAGTCTGAACCAAACCATTATTCGGCCAAAACCCAGGTCTAGTCTAAAGCAGAATTACACCAAAAAACTAAAATGGGACCAACTCCAGTCTAAGATACACCCAGAATGAACTCTACACAATAATGATTAAGTTTGTGTAGCTGCAATATTTGAAAGATGGGTCAAGGGCCAGATCAGATCTTCGGAGGGCCACTTTTGCCCCAGGACCATAAGTTGAATAGGCCTGACTAAGGACTTCACTTGGACTTGACGGTCAGTGAATTGAGACAAATTATTTTTTTTTCTCCTCAAAATAAGAATAACATTAAAAAAAAAGTACATTGTGTAATTAAATATGATCAAAAACTCCATAGTTTAAATTTGTGACCAGAGCTTTATTTTAAAGATCGACCGTGTAACTTTCTGGAGCTGAAAATTCAACTTCACCATTCAATATCAAACATTCTTATTGGGATAAATACGTTTCATGCCATAATGTGAGAAAATATTGCTAAAGGAGCTGCTTTTCTCTGAAAATAAACAAGTGGACGCCCAAATAATAATTAATTTTGTGGCCATGCATGTGGCATAGTAAAATTGCACATTTTGATTGTTTATTTTTGATTATCAATTTTGCATTTTGCAAAAAAAAATGGCTTGACTTGGACTCACTTTAACTTGGACATTTTTCTCTTTGGCTTGGCACTTAACTTGGACTTGTTTCTTTTTGACTTGGGACTTGACTTGGACTTGTCTCTCTTTGACTTGGGACTTGACTTGGACTTGTCTCTTTTTGACTTGAGACTTGACTTGGACTTGTCTCTTTGACCTCGGACTTGACTTGAGCTTGTGTCCATTTGGGACTTGATTGGACTTGTCTCTCTTTGACTTGAGACTTGACTCGGACTTGTCTCTGTCTTGGGACTTGACTTGAACTTGTCTCTCTTTAGCTTGGAACTTACTTTGGACTTGCAAAACAATGACTTGGTCTCACTTTTGCTAATCACTTTACATATTATTACAACACTGACCTTGATGATTCTGACTCTATATACAGTAGAAGCTTATTACATAACCTTCCCTTATATACTTCACACTTCCTTCGCCTGCTTTGACATAACTTGCAGCAGCAGTGGGCTAACATTAATAATAAACCGTACCTATGTTGCCAGAGCTATAGTTCCGCACTCCAAAGTCTGTCCCCGCCGGGTAGCAGGAAGTCATCGTGTTTTTCTTTTAGCTGCCACCGCTTTTTATGAATATTTTAGATGCCTAGGTGCTCCAGCGTTTATGTCCCATGAATAATTGAGAAGTATTTGTTGTGTTATGATTGTGTAAGACTTGTTTGGCCTCCGCAGACTTGTATATACCTGGCAAAGAGCGTCCCGGAACAAGTAAGGGCAACATTAATCATAGTGTTGGCCAATGACACTGTGCTATGCTATGGGGAGGTAAACAGAGATTAATAGAGTAATATGACGGAACGGAAAAATAACAAGAGACAGTCTGAGCCAATGCAGGAGCTTAAAGGAGACCTATACTATGCTTTGTCATGGAGTTTTCGACTTATTTTGGAGGTACTTGTCTATTTTTATTTAATATCATAAGACAGGTGTTGGCAAACATTATGATTTGGCAGAAACGTTGAAAGATTCTGAGTGTGCCATGGTAGACGCTGTTGTATTCTAAGCATGGTTTCTTGTGAAAGGTTCAATTGTTACTATATAGACGTATTCCTAATACAAATCATAATTAGTTCTTCAAAACTATAGCTTTGCTTCTATACCATTTTTTGGAGGGGAAATCTGACACCAATGCTTTGTCTCAGAGTTTTCTGGCCGACTTCATGGTAACGACACAGCTCAAGCCATCAGAAAAAAGTGAAAATTCGTAGCCGACGTTTAAAAAATGTTAGGTTTTATCGTTGGAAAAGCTTGTCCTTATCAAGTGCAATCTGATATTCAAATTGTTCTTTTTTTTATTTCTAGCTAAAACTGTATTGTCAATCATTCAATTTTTGTACACAAGGCCTTTATAGAAATAAGGGACTCAGTTTACGTCACCCAGTGCCTCTGCACCATTTCATTTCACTCCAGCAACGAGGCTAGGAATTTCCCTGTTTGTTGATGCTTGAATCAAGCTTGAGAGACGATCGATCAATCAGTGAACAGAAATTAAACGGTGACGTTAAATTCAAGAGTCTATTTGTATTTCTGCAAGTTTGCCTTTAATGTAGTAGCTGACTGAAATTTAGATTCAAATCTCACCTTTTATAAGATGTGATGGAGCCGTTCTAGCCTGATGTATCAGCCAGTTTCATTTCACTAACGTCCATGTTTACGCTGTACTACCCGGACTATAACCGATGAGTTGGTCGCAGTTGCATTTGTAACGTTCGGTAACGAACAAATGACAGTGATTGGTTATTACGCATGGTAAATTCATTCTGTCTAACTTTGATTATAATCGTATGTTTTTTCTCTGATAAGACAGTTGTAATAAGCTATAAGCTCGTACCTGACGGTTTCGGCGGCAGGACTTCCGCCTTCGTCAGAGGTGACGTCCGATGTTGTGACGTGTCTCTTAAAGGATGTTCCGAGGCGTGGCCAATTTGACAGATCTGTCCAACTGGCCACGCCTGCCCCGCCTGGTGGTCTCTGGAGAAGTGAATGTGTGAGCTAGGTTGAAAGCTCCTCCAAGGAGGCTTTGTCAAATTGGCCACGCCTCGGAACATCCTTTAAGAGACACGTCACAACATCGGACATCACCTCTGACGAAGGCGGAAGTCCTGCCGCCGAAACTGTCAGGTACGAGCTTATAGCTTATTACAACTGTCTTATCAGAGAAAAAACATACGATTATTGTGATTGGTTATTGCAAAAGGACCTGCCTACCATAGAACAAACAAGCTCCAACGCTAAGACGTCAGACGGTTTCCACAAAGTGAAATGACACAGGCTTATACATCAGGCTAGTTATTTTCTGCTTTTAGCGAAACCTTCAACCAAAGCTAACAGTTTTTCAGAGCTAGAAGCTTTTGACAAAAAGCCAAGCTAGTCCAACAAAATAAATTTAATAATAAAATATTGATGTGTTGCCTCAGAAGCACTAACGAGAGGGGCATACATTGATAGCATATTTAGCATTAATTGGTGTTTTAGCCATTACTGTCATCTGCCTCCAGCTAAGCTTTGCCGACCAAAATTCAATGCAATGTTTATAAAAACGAAAAAGGTGTATATTGCACCATAAAAAACTAAAAGCATTCAGATTTGCTCATATCAATTTTCAGGAATAAAAACTCCTGTAAAGCAGTAAGTGGCAAAATATTTAGGCAAGATGTAAAAATGTGTTTTTGGATTGCATCTGTTTCAGATCCTGCTGCTCAAATGTCAAAGTCTGGATTTTGATGCCTTCTAATATTTTGAACCTGGACCCCTTCTACTTAGATTCCACCACACCTCCCTCTTGGATTGGCCTGCCTCGTCCTGCTAGATTCAGCTTTTCTCTCTGCCAATGGGCTCTGGCTCCACTGACTTAAGGTTCTAATTGCAACAGGATACGTGTCGGTCCTGGTCACATAGCCTGAATTGAATTGAACTGAATTAAATAACAGAATCATCTACTGCCCACTCTCCCCTAGTCTAAGCTTCACTCCGTGCTCTACCGTACTATATATAGAGCCACACTTGCTACGCTACGACGCTACATCTCAGTTATCAGTCTGTCATGGCGACATAAGCAAATTAATTAGCGCTGTCATGTCCACCATCCCAATCATTTTTCTCTGCCACTGCTCCGGCAAACTCCGAAGGTCACGAGGTTACACAAGCTGTATCGTAAGCTCTATCGTACGGAACCGAAAGAACATCATTACAAACAGAAAAAAAAAGTACAGTTTTTCATAATTATACTGCGTGGAAGTTTTCAGCGGCTTTAGAATCTATACGGAGGTGTGATGAGGAGTCATTTAGTACTACAGCGGTGCAAATGGTGTTTTGAAAAGAGGGTAATGCGTTGGCGATGGCAAATTAGATTTAAGTGTGTCTCAAAATGGCTGTGCGTTAATGGCAAGCTGCTGGAAAGGTTTTATGTTGTTCGGCGGTGAGTCATTTGGAGATGTGCAAGTTTTGAGTATTGGTGACTAAATCTGTCACAGTAATAGCTAAGAGTGAAAAACTTAATTTAATCTATTTCACATTGCTGCTGCTTTTTCTATTGAAAAATCACCCTAAATATTCTCAATAATTAGTGTTAGATTGAAAAAGTAATTAGTTGCTCATTACTTATTACTTTTTAAAAATGTAATGAGTTACACCACTTAGTTACTGACCCAAGAGAGTAACTTAGTATCATTACTTTGAGTGTATTATTGCAAACATAGGATTTAAAATTGTATTATTGGCATTTAAACAAAGGCAAACAACAAAAGAGCTGCTTAAATAGGCTCAAATTCAGTCAAATCAACATAAAAATGAATCTGGGCCCTGTTTTAGCTGCAGAACTGTGTCTCTGAGATGTTTTATCTCACAAAATAAGTCACTTTTGTAGATTTACTTTACTTAAAAGTAACTAAGAGTATTTTGTTTGTGACTGTAATTTAATTACAAATATTTTCATAGTAACTAAGTTACACTTGTAACTCAAACATGTAATCCAAATACAGTAACTAAATAACAGTAACTTACCCAATTCTGTCAATAATATAACATTTGGTTTAATTCTTCTACTGTTGGTTGATTGAGAAGATAGGATGCTTCGTTTGCTATATAAACTGTAACTATAACTGTAACTAAATGTCTAAACTATAAACAGTGTTCTTTTTTTGTAAATTATTTAGATTTTCTACATTTGTTGCATTATACTGTATTATATGATATGATATGATATGATATGATATTATTCATTCATTTTCTACCGCTTAAACCCGTTAGGGGTCGCGGGTGACTGGAGCCTATCCCAGTGACTTTGGGCCTTAGGCGGGGAACACCCTGGACAGTGGCCAACTTGCCGCAGGGTTAGACAGACAACCATTCAATCTCTCATTCACTCACTAAGAGAAATTTACAGTGTTTATTTATTATATTATATTATATTATATTATATTATATTATATTATATTATATTATATTATATTATATTATATCAAGAAGCTCCCTGGAAAAGAAGCAGCATTGTGAAATACTGTGGGTTACGACTCGCAATTAGGTTTTAAATTGTATGTTTTGAAACACAGTCCAAAGAAAACGAAATGTTCAAAACATAAGATAAGCAAGTTTTCACTTTTTTTTTTTATGCCAAAAAGGAAAATAACCACACATTTTGGTTGAAGCCACGTGTCGACATTTTCTTTGGATTGAACGAGTAAGTTTAGGCTTCAAGTTGCTAAAATTGGTAAGTTTAGGACTGGGGACTGGGGTAAGTTAAGGGGCAGTTTATATGACAATGAGTTTTCACAAATCCGAGATGTTTCTATGTCAGATCGGTTTCTTCTTTACACAACGACGAACTACATGTTTATTCAATTTATTGAACTATTAGCTTTTTAGACCCAGTGTCACTATATTCTTTCAAAATGCAGCAGAACCAAAGCTTAAAAAGACATTTTATTTGAAACTAAAATCTTTTGAATCAGAAAAAAGTTTATGAATTGAAAATAGGTAAGAATTGATGCAATATTATAGTTTGTGTTTGCATTGCGTTCTAGAGAAAAAAAGCTTTCTGTAACAATGGAGCGACCACTGCGGCTGATTTACAACAGCTACAAGCAGCAATGTCATATCAAGATAATATAATTGATCCATGATCAATGGCTTTTGCTCAGTGGCGTTTGTTGCCATATTGGCTGTTAGCTGTAGCAGGCTATTGGACATGGGCAGTGGTGTTTCACTCATGATTCTTGCCTTGAGCCGAATGGAGCTGAACAGAGCCGAACGCTCAGGCCTAAGAGCCAGTGGCGGTAGCTGAAGCTAAATATCAAAAAGCTGTTTATACGAAACTAAACCTTTTAAATGTGAGGCAAAAATAGGTACAAATTGCCACAAAATTCAATCAAAAATTGGTCTGACGGTCACAATTTTACATGTCTGCTTTAAAGGGGCACTGTGTAAGATTGAGAGGAATTTTAATTATCACTTACTGTATAGTCCACAAACATTTAAATCATATTTATTCTTTACAACATGAATACTTAAGAGAGCACTGTTAACCAATCCACATCAATTGTGATACATTTATACGTATTTGAAATGTTTTATTACGGGCCGGAATGTGAATATTGACGCTAGATGTCACCATGGTAGTTAGGCAAAGTGCACTTGAAATGCGCACCCTGGTGTTCAAAAGTGGACATTACTTGGATCACTTAATTTATTTTTTCTTACACAGTGAACCCTTTAAACAGTGATATACCGACTTTCTGTCTGTCTGTCTGTCTGTCAATCTGTCAGTCTGCTGTAAAAAGCTATTACTATTTCTGGTTTCATACAGGATCCAAATAGCATTGCGCCTTTAACTACGCTGGGATTGTGAGACTGCATATCAGAGACATATTGCTCGCCTCTTTGACTGATTTGTTTGCAGTTAAGAAGAGATTTTTCTCAAACTCCGGAGACGTCAAAGCGTCCCAAAGCAGAGTGGAAGGCCATCATTAATCATACTGTACGCCAACGACACTGCGGCACTCTGAGGGAATGTCAACACGCATGGCACGATCAAGAGTGGCACCAACAAACTGGGACTGTGGCAGAGAGGTTAGCTTGCTCGACTCACAGCAAGAAGGAAACTGTTTTGTTTGTTCTGTTTTGTATGATAATAACTTTTTGCAGTGCATTTTTGTAATAGTTTGTGTTTTGCGCTGCAGATTTCAGCTTGTGCAGTGAAACATGACTGACACTGTGACAGACTGATCCAGCTTAAGAGTACTCTAAGTTTGAGTTGGTAGATTATAGAAACGTGATGTTAATGTGCCATGACACTCTGCAATGCAAGCCAGACCTTTAGCTTAAGTTAGCATAATTTGTTGAGTTGTGCATTAGTGTGTGGAGGAAATTACATTTTTTTATGCATAAAAAAAAAATTGGTTGCTCCCTAAAAGATTTATTGGAAATTGTAAATGTAGTAACTGTAAATGTAAATGCCTAGCACTAAAACAAAAATAAATAAACAAAAAATAAAAAGTAACACTGCCCAACAACGAGTAAAAAAGTACACTGTAAACCCAAATTAGTAATCATTACTAAAACCGTGCATGGTAAGTGATTGCACTGGGATGTCTAGTTTTTACAGTTTCAAAAACTAAGCAAATCAAGTTCTGTTTACATATAATCTTGTGTCCAAGATAAATCATTACTAAGGAACTTATATTTTTAAAACTAATGTTCACAAGTAATTAACTTAACAATTACTCATATTTTACAGTAATCATTACTTATGTTTATCCGTATTTATTTCTCATATCTATGAGTATTTTTTCATCATGTTTATTAGTTAAAATTATTGTTAGATATATGTTTTTACATTAGACAATAATTGACATAAAATGACAAAAACATAACATTTTCTCATAAATTTATTGCTAAAATAGTGCAATAGTAACATTCTTTAACCTGAATAAAGAGCAGTGCCTGCAACGTGTAAAAGCATTTGTGTTTGTTTGTCTTTTACATTTCACCATTTTTAACATTAATATAAAATCTGAATAAAGTGCTCTGTTGAAACAATTGTGCAATTAACCCTTTACAACAATGGGTTCACTTTTCTCACTTTTAGAATCAAGGTAAAATTTTAACTTTTAAAAACGTTTACAAAAGGGAACACAATTTTATTAAGTCTTATGAACTAACTGAGGTAGCATGTATAGAGGTCACAAATTATATATACGGTATATACCAGTATACATATTAAAAAAAATAAATAAATAAACAACTAATAATAAAGTGCAGTCTTCTGCTTGTAATGTGTAAAGGCATTTGTTTTTGTCTTTTACATTTCACCATTTTTAACATTAATATAAAATCTGAATAAAGTGCTGAAACAATTTACAACAATGGGTTCATTTTTCTAACATTTGAGTTTGTTTTTTTTTTTAGTTGGTAAACTTAACCAGTCTTTACATGACAATGCCATTTCACATTTCAATGAATTTCACTTGTATCAATAGTAATATGTCCATCAGAGTGACTACAAACTGAACCTCAACAGTGCAAACAGAAACTTCTGTCTGTTAAAGTCAACACTAACACTAAACTTTTTTTCTGTTCAACCAAACATAAAGCACCTGTTCCATTTTACTCAAGTAGCTGATTTTTCACTGTTTGAAGTCTCGGCTTCAACTCTTTGCTTCCCAAAGAAAAAAATACCTGCTGAATAAACTGAAGAGTATTTTGGATTTTTTTGGGATAGTTCAGGTGAAGTCCATAGGTGAGTCCAAAAAGGAGACACACAGCATCTGGCAGGGTTTTCAGCTTATCCACAACAACTTCTCCCTCAAGGACGATTTTCAGGCTTGCTGGGTGAAGATCTGCTGTTGGGGGAGAGACACCTTCAGGATTCACCAGTAAGATCCCAACATCTATTTGGCCAAAGGACTCATCACCATCCTAAAGATAAACAAAACAAGATTTACAGAAATATAACAATTAGTAAATCAAATTACTTATACCAGAACAGACGATCAATACAAATGACAAAACATGAACTGCGTAAAAATAAATTTATTCTGACATGACAACTACAGGTATGTGTCAAAAGTCAAAGCAGTGTATACTTTAGATTTGTGACACATGCAGTAAAATAATGCATGCCTTTATTTTTTTGATTTTTTTATTGTTCTGGCTTAAGATGGTAAAAATAAAAAAAATCAGTGTGTCAAAAAAATTTGAATACTGTGCAAGATTATTACAAACAATATTTTAACATGAAATGTTAGATTTTTGAAAGGTTTGCGTATTTCATAGCATTTCTTATTTAGTTGTGTGTCCTTTTTACATGAGTTGCTACATCAGTGTGATGAGGTCTGGAGGTGATCAGTCTGTGGCTCTGCTCAGGTCGACCTGAAGCCCAGGCTGCCTTCAGATCATCTGGAAGGTTGGGTTTAGTGTCTCTCATCTTCCTCTGGACAAGACTTTATAGATTCTGCATGAAGTTCAGCTCAGGTGAGTTTGCAGGCCAAACAAACATGGTAACACTGTGGTCAGTGAATCAGCTTTTGGTCCCTTTGTCTGTGTGGACATGAGTTAAGTCCTGCTCAAACATGAAATCTGCATCTTCACAAAGTCTGTCAGCAGACAGAAACATGCTGTGCTCTTAAAATATTTTGTAGAATGTACTCTGACAGTGGAAAAAACTCTGTGGACCAACAGCAGCAGATGATGTGGATCCTTAAACATTTTAAGGTTAAGGAAACATTTGCAGATGTTTGGACTTCACTGCATCTTCAGTGACACCAGAACTTTACAGTTTTCAACTGATTAAACTTGTGTTAAACTATGCTGATTACATGTTGGAGCAGGACTGAACTCGTGTGCACACAGACAAAGGGACCAAAACCTGCTTCAGTGACCAGTGTTACTGTGTTTGTTTGGCCTGCAAACTCACTTGTCTTGTCCAGAAGATGATGAGATACGCCAAACCTAAGGCTGCAGATGATCTGAAGGCCTCTGGGCTTCAGATCGACCTGAGCAGAGCCACAGACTGATCTCCTCCAGACCTCATCACACTGATGCAGGAACTCATGCGAAAGAAGACACAACCTAGTATTAGAGCATAGAAAAGAACAAAATTTTTTATTTTTTACCATTTTAAACCAGAATAATCAAATGTTCAAAAAATAAAGACATTGAAATATTTCACCTCATGTGTCATCAATCTAAATTATACACTGATTTGTATTTCAGAGTCATTAAACAAAAAATATTAAACTTTTTTCCTAATATTCAAATTTTTTGACACTTATCTGTATGTGGAAAAACATTTTCAAATGTTCGAAGAAACATTTTAAAATCAATATAAGTCAGACCTTTCTTTATTCATTCATGAACTGGCTGGAGCTCCTAATGTACAGGCTACTTGTCAGTTTTGGAATGTTCAAATTATAAAATAAAAGTTTAATTCTAGAAGATACACATTACAGATAAAATCTATACTTACAAAACTAGATTTGAAGAACTCAGTGGGATTGTCTCCGAGCAAGTAAGGAAGCCCTCTTAGTGCGACTGTCCTTTTTTCAGTGGGATCCATTGACTGTAGGACAGAAAAAAATACTGTGATAATTTCAAACAAAACAACCTTCATACACAGAGACACAAACAGACAAACAAAATGACTTACACAAGCTGTGATTTGGTTTTGTCTCAGTTTTACCTGCATTTGCTGCAACAGCTGTGTCAACTGTTCTCCCACGTTGCCCCTCTTCGCTCTGAAAATTTCCAAAAGACGGGTAGTGTGGGGTGTCAAGAGCAGAATAAAATTCCTGCTGCAGGTCTTTTCCTACAATCCTTTTGAATTCCAGACAAATCTAAAAAAAACAAAAAAAAAAAACAACAAAAGTAAAAAAAATATATATATATATGAAGCAATTAGTGTGCTGGACTATACAGAATATTTATGCATACCTGCTCATTAGAAAACAGTGCTGGCCAGCGTTTCATCAGAAGGCTTATTGGCGGTGTCTTCTCCACAACCTCAATCCTCCTTAAGGCAAATGTTAGGTCCATATTTGGTTTTATCAATCTTCCATTTGGTGTTTTCTTTTTCATTTCATCCTCCATTTCGGTGCGTGCTTGTTCAAGGCTTGTCTCATTAAATCCCTCGGAAAATTGGGCAAAAAGTTAAGCTCTCCCTTTTTGCTTTCTTATTTGCTTGTTGACAGACTCTCCTTGGTCTGTGGCGCCCCCGTTTGCCAGCATTTACAGAAAACATCTAGACACCCAGATCTACTTCTTTTTCTTCTATAATTGGCCATTTTGCAAGTTATGCTGTTCTTCCATCCAAGGTATCCACTTGCTGAACCACTCTCCCTAAGACATGGATGCTTGCTGATAAGCGATTTGGCTACACTTTCATATTGCTGATTGGTGGCGGTAAGCTGTGTAGCTGTACATCTGTTCAGCTATCTTTTCTAGCATTTCGTGCTTCATGTCTTTTGGATTTTTTTTAAGACAGAACCATCCTGAAGATGCTTCAGATCAGCTTGGTCTAAGACGATAATTGACATCTACTGAAAAAGTTGGATGTCGAATATGAATGGCCATGGTTGTTGCCGTTCCATTGAAGAGACCGAAAGAATCTCCGTGCACAAATCTGAATCTGCAGAACTATGAAATGAAAGAGTATCTCGTAGAACATTGTTGGTTCTCAATAACAGCACCACTTTCTACTGTGGACAATTCTAAAACGGGAATTATTTTTTAAAGTGGGTTTGTCTGGAAGATCACTAACATCAGTCAGATTGCAAAGTTCACCATTGAAATCAGGATCTTGAAACTGGAGATCAAATGAATACTGCAATCCAAGGGACACTTGCAACAGGCTCTTTAAATTTTCCAATTTGTAGGTCGGATTTCCAGTGTGAGTTTTCGTATATCTGCTTCAGTAAAGATGATCCTCATGGTCATTTTTCTCAGGTGCCATCTAGAAGAAATACCATCAGGTTTTATTGACATTTTAAAAAGGGCATATATGCAATTCTATTCTGAAATTGCTCCCTCCATTAAAAACACAACTGAAATTTTGTCTATGAGGTTTCATTTGTTCCCTGAAAATCGCCCAAATCTGTGATGTCACAGATAGATCTTTTGCTCTATTTTTGAGTCCATCAATTGTCCAGACTCTTTTCTGTACATTTCTGCAGCTTCAGCATAACTGGCAAGACCAGTTTCATTGCTTCTCCTGTGTAATTTCCTTTGCAGTTAGGAGATAAGAGGTCCTTAATTCTTGATGTGGGCAACACTTGATTGTCTTGTAAACTTTACTTCACTTTTTTATAAATAAATAAATAACTCAAATGGCTATAGCCTATAGCCATTTGAGTTATTTATTTCTGCCACACAACTGTAGTTTGGCTTCATCAAATCAGTGTTTTGAGGTGTTTTTATCTTAAAGTTGCTGTCTGTGCGCACGCGCTAAACGGTAGCATCACGTTTAGCACTGCAGAGGGTTTTCAACTAAAAACTACCACCATTCTACGTCCTTTAGGAGCATGCTATACCTCTTTTTGAAGCTCTGATTCTGCTCTATTTATTCGCTGGATTAGTTTTTCAATTTGAAAAAATCACTAAGCATGAACAAGCACAGAAGCGCCAGCTACTGTTAGCAATGTTAGCGGCTATTGTTACCATAAGGACTACACAGACGCCGAGTCACAAAAGGCATGACGACATTACAGGGTGATTTTGGTTATTAATATTTTTGGAAGAGCAAAACAGGCACAATTTTTATGTGTACACGTCTTTTTTTCTGCCCAGAAATAGTTTGCTCCAAGCGTAAGCTAACGTTACCAACTTTTCAATCCCACGGGAATACCAACTAGCTTAAGCTAAAGTTAACGTGAGCACGACGAAGACGATATTTTGCCAAGCCTAGTACAAACACAACGCTGCTAAGAAAGAAACCACTTCACTTACCATACATAACCAGACCGACGCTGACTCCCACCCGCTGCACCACACGCCGATCGGCAGTCAACAGTCAAAGAAGAAACATGTTGCTTGGATCACCGGTGCTCTGCTCTGTCGTCATCAAGCCCCTCCCCTCACCGGTAAAAACATGTAATTGAGAGTCGTCTCTGCTCAGACTACTTTAGTACCGCAAAAACAAGTTAAAAATAGTTGACAATTCACACTTTGTTTAGTAATGGTCCCGCCTTTTGCAATAACGTGAAAAGATTAGTAATAATAGCTTGACCTAATATGTAAAGGAAAATTTGGGTTTACAGTGTAGCTCAATGACTTTACCCTCTACTAGTGGGTTTAAGTTTTGTCTGCAAACCCTATCTTGAGAGACACAAAACAGCTTACTGTGAATTATTCATCCACCTGTTTAAAACACCTGGAAATGGTAAAGATATAAATAACACTGTAACCCTCCTTATCATTTCAGGTCCTGTTTTTACCTCAACTACCTTCAGCTTTTGCAGAGGAATTGTCAAAACTCATAACAGAAATCATAAAAATGCCAAATGTCATTCAGGTGTCAGCTGTAAACATCAGCTTTACCAGTTCTTATATTTATCCTACAAACTTTATAGGTGGAAATTCGAGTCTGTTTTTCTTTTGTGTGGAGAAAGTTCTCACATCTGATCGGAACCTCTGAGTCTCAGAAGGTAAAACTACAGGGTTTCAGTTTCCCAAAGACTCCGGACATTTACTTTGCTCCAAAGGATCATCATTTTAGATGATTTTAGTCAGATGTGTGAGAGAAAATAGACTATAATGAAATTATAGAATTTAAATGTCTTTAGATTTACACAGACAAATCAGTTACCAGCAGCTTTAGTTATTGTGACTTAATATTTATTAAGTAATGAGATATTTTTTACAATGACATACACAGTTATAATTAAATTGTGTATTGTAAAACATTAAATTTATGGTTCAATACTATTAAGAAGTACTACATAATACTACAGGAATACTATAGAGATACTACAAATAAATCATTTAAAGAAATTCAAAGGTGAATCTTATTCAAATGTATTTACATTTTAATTCTAATGAATGACTGTGTTGTTGTAAAAAATGTCATCTGTTTTCTATGGATCAACTTTAATAATGAAAAGTTTGTTGTTGATAAACCTAATGTGAGCAGCACGCTTGACTGGGACTTGTAATGTAACAGAGCCTAAAAGTACATTTTACAATTTGATTTGCTTATACATTAAGTTATTGTGGTACATTTGGTACAATACAATATGGAACAATACTGCATCACAATATAACGCAAAACCAGGTGTAGTTACTCTGTATTCAGCTAGCCTTTTTAGTTTAGTTTAACACATAAAAAGTAATGATTTGGCTCAGAAATGGCCATAAATGTGAATATCTCTCACATATCTTCAGGACCAAACTGTTCATAACCTTTAAGCTATAAATATTTACTTCCCCAGACAAATACTTTCTGTTCAGATATTTTTGCACCAGAATGAAACTCCAGTCTTCACAAGGACACATATTTTACTCTCGACCGATAACCCAGAAGAGCCTTGGACGCAGATAACAGCTCCCACTGAATGCACATTTATATATATTATAGACAGGGATCGCAGTGGAACAGTCTGAACGCTCTTTTCACTTCGGCTCGGCTCCACTCCCATCAATGGCATTCAGCAGACTGCTTATTAGAATCAGCGTTAGCCGGGTTAAGGACCAGGCCCGCGCTCGTCCAAGTGCACTTTTTTATTCTGCAGATTCTATGGAGAAATCTGCTCTGGGCTTCCATTCATTACCTGGACTAATCTTATAATAGCAGCCATTATTAAGACCGGTGTTCGTCTGAGGATGGCTGCTTTCAATCAGTGGAATCAATAGCGCTACATCCATGTGAAACTTTTCAATGGGAGTGAGATTAAAAAAGGGAAGAGGTGGTGCTCATTTACAGGTGCAGGCTACTTTTGGATTGTTTTTATGGTGATTTTATTGCGTCCACAGAAGTTATTTTCAAAAAAACAAGCAGGTGGGGCAAGAAAACAAAGTAAAGCAAATCTGATTCATGGACAGACGACCATGCTCATAGTTTGAAATATATAATTTCAGCAAAATAAACAACTATATTGTAAGACTAGACATACAACGAAATGTCAAAAACGTAGATGTTTGTCTTTTTGCCGCGATGATTCTGAAGTGCTTACGACCATCAGAAATATTCACGCAGCACCAAGTAAGTAGCGCGGATGAAAAACAGTTCAAGGAAGAAGGTTTGAAAACTCCAAAATATAAGCCAGCGCTGATCGCTTAATTGTGTCCATGTAGAAACAAGCCGCGTGTGAACATTAGTTTTGCCCCGGTCGCACTAAATTATTTACATAAAAATGGTATTGAAACGGTACACACGTGCACCAAACTGAATGTGCTGTACCGAAACGATTCACTACGACCATGTATCGTTACACCCCTAACCCCTGCGTACACACGGTGCGAGGCGGGACTTGCACGACTCTTGCAAGACTTAAAAAGTGATTAAAACCAATGTGCCCTTGAACACAGACCTCGGTGCAATGCGAGTGCACATTCGAGAGCACATTCGAGAGTTGTGCAAGAGTGAAAGAAACTGTAGAGAGTTTATTTTTGTCGGAGGTTGCAGCAGTCTGATGTGTGAAACACCTGCTGGAACCGAAAGGAGCGGGACTTCATCTAGAACCTGTATATTATTGTCAACACTAACTGTGCTTGGTCTAATTTCAAACATAAAATATGACGTCTCTGCAGTGTTCACCTGGACCTGACTGTGACATATCTCCAAACCTGGACCTGACAGTGATGTGTCTCTAGACCTGGACCTGACTGTGACATGTCTCTAGACCTGGACCTGACTGTGACGTGTCTCAACCTGGACCTGACTGTGACGTGTCTCTAGACCTGGACCTGACTGTGACATGTCTCTAGACCTGGACCTGACTGTGACGTGTCTCAACCTGGACCTGACTGTGACGTGTCTCTAGACCTGGACCTGACTGTGACGTGTCTCTAGACCTGGACCTGACTGTGACGTGTCTCTGGAGTTCACCTGGACCTGACTGTGACATGTCTCCAGACCTGGACCTGACTGTGACGTGTCTTCACAGTTCACCTGGACCTGACTGTGATGTGTCTCCAGACCTGGACCTGACTGTGACGTGTCTCCAGACCTGGACCTGACCGTGACGTGTCTCCGGACCTGGACCTGACTGTGACATGTCTCCAGACCTGGACCTGAGTGTGACATGTCTTCAGAGTTCATTAACTTTTATCAGGCATAAAGCAGCTGCAACTGAGCCTTATGGGAAAACTGCTAAATCAAATGTTTTTTCAAGTTATCACATTAATCACCGCTTCAACAAATCAGATTAACTTTTCCATTTTCTCAACAAGAAAGTCCCAGTTGCTCAAATAAATCTGCATAGCTCAACATTCCAAAGCCGCTGCAGAGTGTAACGCCGCTCTGTTCTAGCACAGTCTGTGTGTTTTCTGAGATCAACACTGTTTTTGGGCCTTTCTGCGCTCTCTGCACTGTGCATGAACAAGTATGGGATTACACTTAGTCAGAAATATTATTAGTACACTGTCAACACTAAACTGGCTCAAAAGTGACTTTAATAATTTGTTTTTATGTTCAATTATGTAAGAAAATTAAAGTATAACTAAGAACTATCAGAAATAATCCAGAAGAGCCTCAGTTTTTTTTCTGTCATGATAAATGCACGCTTACAGAGTCCTGATTGGTGCAGGTTTAAACGCTCTATTGTTATAATAATTTCTAGACCAGAGCTACAAAGCAAGCTTTGGGTTCTGGACCAAAGGTGTAAACCACTTTAAGATCAAAATATTTGTAGATTTAAGATTTATATTTGCATTCTAGCTCTGTAAAACAGCATTAGATTTTATGGGAAAATGAAATGTAAAAGACCGTACCAACATTTATTATCATTTGCTTACANAACACTAAATGATATTTGTAATAAAATTGATTGATTTCCTGCAATCAAACACTGTCCTCTCAAACTCTCTTCAACTTCTGCATTCTACTCCACGGTGTCGTACTTTTCCCCGTGTCTCCAGCCTTTCGTACAGCGCACGCATGGGTTCCAGTTTGCGCAGAGCTGAGCAAAATCCTGCGCCTAGTGGAGCTTTTATAAATACAACCTTTGGCGCAGAGGGAGGTTTACGCACTGCGTAAGGCGTAAGCAAGCTTTATAAATGAGGCCCCTGTCTGTTGGTCACATAATAAGCCCGTCTCTGTGAAATGAAGTGTTACATTTGCTTTGCATTGCAGTCGTAGCATATATTCATGTCTAGAGTTGTTAAGAGTCTCAAAAAGACATGAATTGCTACTGAACTAGAAACTTATTTGAACAATAAGTATCTTGAGCTTTAAAAAACTACAATGATTAAAAAAGAAATCTCTTATTCAGTGCTAAATGTGTCTAGTCGTCCCTCGGCTGTAACTATCTGGCCATCGGCACGATTATGAGAACAGGGGCCTCATTATATAAAGCTTGCTTACGCCTTACGCAGTGCGTAAACCTCCCACTGCGCCAAAGGTGGTATTTATAAAAGCTCCACTAGGCGCTGGTTTTGCTCAGCTCTGCGCAAACTGGAACCCATGCGTGCGCTGTACGCAAAGGCTGGAGACACGGGGAAAAGACGACACTCGTGGAGAGAAGCAGAAGTGAAGAGAGTTTGAGGAAGTGTTGGATGCAGAAAATCATAATTTTATACAAATATTTCATTTATATTTCTACCTTAAAGCAGATGTTGACCAAACACAGACAAGAGATGTTTATTCCTCTAGTTTTTATTTACAACACATGTATGAAAGCCCGTGCGCTCTCGTGCACAAGCTCGTGGCTTTCGTGCGTGCGCGTGTGTTGATTATGGCTCTAATACCAGAGAGAACGCCGCTGAATCTGTTGACGTATTTATGAAACAACGCTTGGACCTGAGAGAAAAACTCCTCCCTCAGCACATTAGCTAGGTTTTGTTTAGTAAATAAAGCCTCGGACAAGACGCAGGTCCAACTTTTTATGCAGCACGCGGCAGAATGTAGATAGACGAAATCATTCTGACACAACGCGCGCCCCACAAAGCTGCCCGAACCGGGGTGCACCAAGGCGAGTCATTTTATTAATTGGTAACGGGGAGCTTTGGAGCGCCTACCCATCTCTGTCTAAGTAGGAAATGTCTAAAGTGTCTGTGCCACGGACGCGCACATGCAGGCAAAGAAGCAACAGGAGTTTCACGTCCCGTTTCTTGCCTGTAACGCTGTCAATTCTCTGGCTCCTGTGTATTTCCCTCTCGCTCTTTGGCTCGTTCAGGGAGGGCATCTGTGTTCCTCGCGCGCTCGTAAGCCTCGTTTCATTCAGACTTCCGCGTGCACTATATAGGCCTATGTGAGTGAACGAGGCCAAATCTCACACACATTCTGTTAAACACATCTGATTCATTCAAAACGTGAGCCTAATTTGAGGGAGAAGAGTCTTTTTCATTCACATTTTATTAGTAGTAAATCCACATGTGACAAGGTGCTGCTGCTGCTGCTGCTGCTTGGTCGTCTCCCTCTGACTCCTCCCCTTTTGCCTTTCCCCGTGTGTCAAACCCACTGATTATCGCCTCATGTCTATTAAATATTATTCATGAGTCACCTTTCATGGTGAATTGGAGGTGTGGAGAGGGCGTGGTCTGACGCTGCTTCACGTGCGCAGATTCTAGAAGCAGGTGGATCTATAAAGCACAGATTGCGTGGAAGAGAGCGCACGGAGGCTTTTATAAATATGGAGTTTGCGTGGCGCACGCCACCTGTGGCCACTAGGTGTACGACTTGCTCAGCAAAAATCCTACGCAAACCTTTATAAATGAGGCCCAGGTCTTACTCTGTTTGTTTGTTTTTGATTGACTGATTGTAGCTATGAAGCATGTGTCTGTGTTCTTATAAAATATTGCTTTTGATTTTTGAATTTAGTTAGATCATTTTTGAATTTAGATTTAGAAATGTTGACATAATTAACATCTTAGGGGACGGGGCGAGAGCAAGTTGTTTGGATCAGGTCTGAACCGGTCTGACAGAACGTCTGTCTCCTGAAGCATGAGACATTGTTTTTTAAACTTCTTTTTCTCTCCACTGAATGTAACTTTTAAGGGTCATAGGGTCGAATTTCATTCACACATGTAGTAGCAGAACTTTTGATTTTACACAGTGATAAATTCTTGTTGTCAGCTGAAACAGCCTGGTTGTTTCTCCTGCTTGGTCAATGAGCGGCAGCTCTTTCTGCATATTGGGTGCATGCACACCGTTCGTGTTGATAAACAAATAATCCTTCTATGGACACGCATTTTGGTTCTACAAGAGAAGTTTTACTTGCGCTTAATGACTAAATTTAGGTCTGAAGTTACAAAAATAGGTACATTTAGGTCAAAGACTTGGTTAAGATTTTAGAAATGAGCTGAGGTAGCAAACTCATAAAGTACACACACAATAATAGAAAATGCGTTCATGTGACACTTTAAAAAATTTTAAAATTGCGTGATATAGACACACATATGTGAGAACAGGTTGGGAATTAGAATGAGGCTCTCAGGAAAGAAATCGTCCGACAGTGACAAAAAACAGCTTATTGTACTTATTGTACATGTTCAGTGGTATAGAAAAGAGAATCACTCCGAGGAAACTGAAGTAAGACATGGGAAGAACATGCAAACTCCACACAGTAGCATGTGTCAGTGCTAACCAGTGCATCACCATGTTGCTGCGGTTCCAAACTAATTAAATACATATTATAGAAATTTGTAAGAAATTAAGAAATGACCATCTCTCTCTTTAACTTCGACTCATCTTCAGTATGAACACATTTTGATATTTGCCTTGAAAATCTTCATAACGACTCAACAACACTGAGCTGACATGTTGGCTTTCCATCTTTCTGATCTTTACATCCATCATTTTCCAAAGTTTGCAGTTATCCATCACAATAACCTTAAGCATGTCAGAGGAGATGGAGTAAAGAAGGAGAGAACTGTGGAGAACCAGCGTTAAGTCGATTAGCCTCTCTCCACAGACAGGCTAATAGCTGCTGGAACAAATTGTGTGCTGAAACGTGTTTACATTTACACCATACATTCCCTTTATTAGCCTGTCTGCTAGCATTAGCGTCAGCGCAGCATGGACTACTGAACATTCCCTGGGTGTTCTGACTATTTACGCCAACACACGGCTGAAAATCTTGATACCTTTTGCAATTTTTAAGACTTCCATGAATTGATAACTCAGATGGGTTGTATTCCTTATGCTCAAGTCAACATATGATATTTTGCTTCCAATATAAACACAGTAAATTATTTGTTGACACTTGGATTTGGGATTTGTCTTAATACAGTAATTATCCAAGTATTTTTATCATTTAAGAATAAAGAGATTGTGGATTTGAATCCAGGTTGGATCAGATCAACATCTCATGATATCTGATTTCAATTGTCTACAAAATGTCCAATCCAGCACTGAACCAAAATAAACACAACCTAAACCAGACCAACCAAGTCTGAACCAACATTATTCGGCCAAAACCCAGGTCTAGTTAAAGCAGAATTACACCAAAAAACTAAAATGGGACCAACTCCAGTCTAAGATACACCAGAATGAACTCTACACAATAATGATTAACTTTGTGTAGCTGCAATAGGGTTTTTTTTTCTCCTCAAAATAAGAATAACATTAAAAAAAAAGTACATTGTGTAATTAAATATGATCAAAAACTCCATAGTTTAAATTTGTGACCAGAGCTTTATTTTAAAGATTGACCGTTTAACTTTCTGGAGCTGAAAATTTAACTTCACCATTCAATATCAAACATTCTTATTGGGGATAAATACGTTTTCATGCCATAATGTGAGAAAATATTGCTAAAGGAGCTGCTTTTCTCTGAAAATAAAAAAGTGGACGCCAAATATAATTAATTTTGTGGCATGCATGTGGCATAGTAAATTACACATTTTGATTTCTGGATTATAAGCTGCTACTTTTTTCTTGAGCTTTGAACTATGCGGCTTATAAGGCAATGCAGCAAATTTATAGTTTTGATTATCAATTTTTGCATTTTGCAAAAAAAATGGCTTGACTTGGACTCACTTTAACTTGGACCCTTCTCTCTTTGACTTGGAACTTAACTTGGACTTGTTTCTCTTAGATTTGGGACTGTACTTGGACTTGTTTCTCTTGACTTGGGACTTGACTCGAACTCGTCTCTCTTTGACTTGGGACTTGACTCACGGGCTTATCCCACTACATGCAGCTCTGCTCCGCTCCGTTCCGACTTCCGATTTTCTTCTCCGTCCGAGTCCGGCAAAGTCAATCTCCGCCGATCAAACGCACCAAACAGGAAAAAGAAAATGAACTATGTCCGGAATTACAAAGTAAAATCACTCCTCAGTACTTTGTATTGATCAGAAAACGAAAAGTTTGTAGTTTTACATAAAGTTTTCTTTGATATTTGGACAAGCAGACTCTACATAATATGTCACTGGACACATGGAAGGGCAACGTTTGTACTCGTAACAATTTAAAGCCTCTTTGCTCTCAGCGGAGGAGGGAAAGCACGTCCACTGTTGTGACCACGTGAAACACAGAAGTTGTCGTGCTCCTGATATAGTTATTTGATCTTCAAGGAGGACTTTTATTTCACAAACTCGTGTTTTTGGCGCATGTTCTTCTTGAGCTCCCCGGGGCAACGCAGCCCTGCGAAGCGGACTGGAGCGGAGACAGTGGACGAGGGGTCTGCGGCAACTTTCGGAGGCGGACCGGGGCGGAGCGCAGCTGCATGTAGTATGATCCCCGCGTCAGATTTGTCTCTCTTTAATTTGGGACTTGACTTGGACTTGTCTCTCTTTGACTTGGGACTTGACTCAGGCTTGTCTCTCATTGACTTGGGAGTTGACTTGGACTTGTCTCTCTTTGACTTAGGACTTTTCTTGGACTTGTCTCTCTTTGACTTGGGATTTGACTCGGACTCATCTCTCTCTTTGACTTGGGACTTAACTTGGACTCGTCTTTCTTTGACTTGGGACAACTCGGACTTGTCTCTCTTTGACTTGGACTTGTTTCTTTGACTTGAACTTGTCTCTCTTTGACTTGGACTTGTCTCTCTTTGACTTGGACTTGTCTCTCTTTGACTTGGACTTGTCTCTCTTTGACTTGACTTGTCTCTCTTTGACTTGACTTGTTTCTTTGACTTAGAACTTGACTTGGACTTGTCTCTCTTTGACTTAGAACTTGACTTGGACTTGTCTCTCTTTGACTTAGAACTTGACTTGGACTTGTCTCTCTTTGACTTGGACTTGTCTCTCTTTGACTTAGAACTTGACTTGGATTTGTCGCTCTTTGGCTTCGAACTTACTTTGGACTTGCAAAACAATGACATGGTCCACCTTTGTTAATCACCTTACATATTATTACAACACTGACATCAAAGCTTCTGGCTCTATAGACAGTAGAAGCTTATTACATAACCTTCCCTTATATACTTCACACTTCCTTCGCCTGCTTTGACATAACTTGCAGCAGCAGCGGGCTAACATTAATAATAAACCGTACCTATGTTGCCAGAGCTATAGTTCCGCACTCCAAAGTCTGTCCCCCGCCGGGTAGCAGGAAGTCATCGTGTTTTTTCTTTTAGCTGCCACCGCTTTTTATGAATATTTTAGATGCCTAGGTGCTCCAGCGTTTATGTCCCATGAATAATTGAGAAGTATTGTTGTGTTATGATTGTGTAAGACTTGTTTGGCCTCCGCAGACTTGTATATACCTGGCAAAGAGCGTCCCGGAACAAGTAAGGGCAACATTAATCATAGTGTTGGCCAATGACACTGTGCTATGCTATGGGGAGGTAACAGAGATTAATAGAGTAATATGACGGACGGAAAAATAACAAGAGACAGTCTGAGCCAATGCAGGAGCTTAAAGGAGACCTATACTATGCTTTGTCATGGAGTTTTCGACTTATTTTGGAGGTACTTGTCTATTTCTGTTCAATACCATAAGACAGGTGTTGGCAAACATTATGATTTGGCAGAAACTTTGAAAGAATATCTGAGTGTAGACGCTGTCGTATTCTAAGCATGGTTCTTGTGATAGGTTCAATTGTTACTATATAGACGTACCTCTAAACTAATCATAATTCATTCCTCAAAATTAGCTTGATTCTATACCATTTTGGGGAGAATCTGACACCGATGCTTTGTCTCAGAGTTTTCTGGCCGACGTCATGTTAACACACAGCTCAAGCCAGCAGAAAAAAGCAAACACTCGTAGCCGACGTTTAAAAATTTGAGGTTTTATCGTTGGAAAGCTTGTCCTTATCAAGTGCAATTTGATATTAAAATTGTTCTTTTTTATTTCTAGCTAAAACTGTATTGTCAATCATTCAATTTTGTACACAAGACCTTTATAGAAATAAGGGACTCAGTTTACGTCACCCAGTGCCTCTGCACCATTTCATTTCACTCCAGCAACGAGGCTAGGAATTTCCCTGTTTGTTGATGCTTAAATCAAGCTTGAGAGATGATCGACCAATCAGTGAACAGAAATTAAATGGTGATGCTAAATTCAAGAGTATTTCTGCAAGTTTGCCTTTAAGTAGTAGCTGACCGAAATTTAGATTCAAAGATCACCTTTTTTTGGATGTGATGGAGCCACTCTAGCGATCACCCACTTTCATTTCACTAACGTTCATGTTTACGCTTTACTACCCGGACTATAACCGATGAGTTGGTCGCAGATGCATACATAACGTTCGGTAACGAACAAATGACAGTGATTGGTTATTGCGAAAAAAGGACCTGCCTACCATAGAACAAACAAGCTCCAACGCTGAGACGTCAGACGGTTTCCACAAAGTGAAATGACACAGGCTGATACATCAGGCTAGTTATTTTCTGCTTTTAGCGAAACCTTCAACAACAGCTAACAGTTTTTCAGAGCTACAAGCTTTTGACAAAAAGCAGAGCTAGTCCAACAAAATACATTTAAAAAAAAAATAACGATGTGTTGCCTCAGAAGCACTAACGAGAGGGGCATACATTGATAGCATACTTAGCATTAATCAGTGTTTTAACCATTACTGTCATCTTCTGCCTCCAGGTAAGCTTCGCCGACCAAAATTCAATGCAATGTTTATAAAAACGAAAAAGGTCTATATTGCACCAGATTTGCTCATATCAATTTTCAGGAATAATAACTCCTGTAAAGCAGTAAGTGGCAAAATATTTAGGCAAGATGTAAAAATGTGTTTTTGGGATTGCATCTGTTTCAGATCCTGCTGCTCAAATGTCAAAGTCTGGACTTTTGATGCCTTCTAATATTTAGAACCTGGAACCCTTCTACTTAGAATCTACCACACCTTCCTCTTGGATTGGCCTGCCTCGTCCTGCCAGATTAATCTTTTCTCTCTGCCAATGGGCTCTGGCTCCACTGACTTAAGGTTCTAATTGCAACAGGATACGTGTCGGTCCTGTCACACAGCCTGAATTGAATTGAACTGAATTAAATAACAGAATCATCTACTGCCCACTCTCCCTAGTCTAAGCTTCATCCGTGTACATAATGATGCTCTACCGTACTATATATAGAGCCACACTTGCTACGCTACGACGCTACATCTCAGTTATCCGTCTGTCATGGCGACATAAGCAAATTAATTAGCGCTGTCATGTCCACCATCCCAATCATTTTTCTCTGCCACTGCTCCGACGGGCTTCGAAGGTCACGAGGTTACACAAGCTGTATCGTAAGCTCTATCGTACGGAACCAAAAGAACATCATTACAAACAGAAAAAAAAAAGTACAGTTTTTCATAATTATACTGCGTGGAAGTTTTCAGCGGCTTTAGAATCTATACGGAGGTGTGATGAGGAGTCATTTAGTACTACAGCGGTGCAAATGGTGTTTTGAAAAGAGGGTAATGCGTTGGCGATGGCAAATTAGATTTAAGTGTGTCTCAAAATGGCTGTGCGTTAATGGCAAGCTGCTGGAAAGGTTTTATGTTGTTCGGTGGTGAGTCATTTGGAGATGTGCAAGTTTTGAGTATTGGTGACTAAATCTGTCACAGTAATAGCTAAGAGTGAAAAATTTGTCCTAATTTATATAGTTGCTGCTGTTTTTCCTATTGAAAAATTCCACAAAATATTCTTAATAATATAACATTTGGTGCAATTCTTCTAGTGTTGGTTGATTGAAAAGATAGAATGCTCGTTTGATGTATAAACTGTTTTTTTTTTTTTTCTTCTTTCAATTATTTGGATTTTCCATAATTGTAGCATTATACATAATATATAAAAAGGTCTTCATTTGTATGTTTCACAATACAGTCTCCAAAGAAAATGTAGATATACAAATGTAAAAAAAAAAAAAAGTTGAAACAAAAAAAGACCAAAAAAACCCCACAAATTTTTGTTGAAGCCACGTGGTGACATTTTCTTTGGATTAAACGAGTAAGTTTAGGCTTCAAGTTGCTAAAATGGGTAAGTTTAGGACTGGGAATTGGGATACGTTAAGGGGCATTTTATACGACAATGAGTTTTAACAAATCCGAGATGTTTCTATGTCAGATCGGTTTCTTATTTACACTACAACAAACTACGTGTTTATTCAATTTATTGAACTATTAACTTTTTAGACCCAGTGTCACTTTATTCTTTCAAAATGCAGCAGAACCAAAGCTTAAAAAGACATTTTATTTGAAACTAAAATCTTTTGAACCAGAAAAAAGTTTATGATGTGAAAATAGGTAAGAATTGATGCAATATTATAGTTTGTGTTTGCATTGCGTTCTAGGGAAAAAAAAGTTTTCTAGTCTGTTGGAGCAACCACTGCGGCTGATTTACAACAGCTACAAGCAGCAATGTCATATCAAGATAATATAATTGATCCATGATCAATGGCTTTTGCTCAGTGGCGTTTGTTGCCATATTGGCTGTTAGCTGTAGTCTTTATAGGTACTCTACAGGCTATTGGACATGGGCAGTGGTGTTTCTCTCATGATTCTTGCCTTGAGCCGAATGGAGCTGAACAGAGCCGAACGCTCAGGCCTAAGAGCCAGTGGCGGTAGCTGAAGCTAAATATCAAAAAGCTGTTTATACGAAACTAAACCTTTTAAATGTGATGCAAAAATAGGTACGAATTGCCACAAAATTCAATCAAAAATTGGTCTGACGGTCACAATTGGACATGTCTGCTTTAAAGGGGCACTGTGCAAGATTGAGAGGAATTTTAATTATCATTTATAGTCCACAAACATTTAAATCATATTTATTCTTTACCACCTGAATACTTAAGAGAGCACTGTTAACCAATCCACATCAATTGTGATACATTTATACGTATTCAAAATGTTTTATTATGGGCCGGAATGTGAATTTTGACGCTAGATGTCACCATGGTAGTTAGGCAAACTGCACTTGAAATGCGCACCCTGGTGTTCAAAAGTGGACATAACTTGGATCACTTTATTTATTTTTTCTTACACAGTGCCCTTTTAAGCAGTGATATACCGACTTTCTGTCTGTCAATCTGTCAGTCTGCTGTAAAAAGCTATTACTATTTCTGGTTTCATACAGGATCCAGATAGCATTGCGCCTTTAACTACGCTGGGATTGTGAGACTGCATATCAGAGACATATTGCTCGCCTCTTTGACTGATTTGTTTGCAGTTAAGAAGAGATTTTTCTCAAACTCCGGAGACGTCAAAGCGTCCCAAAGCAGAGTGGAAGGCCATCATTAATCATACTGTACGCCAACGACACTGCGGCACTCTGAGGAATGTCAACACGCATGGCACGATCAAGAGTGGCACCAACAAACTGGGACTGTGGCAGAGAGGTTAGCTTGTTCGACTCACCGCAAGAAGGAAACTGTTTTGTTTGTTCTGTTTTGTATAATAATAACTTTTTGCAGTGCATTTTTGTAATAGTTTGCGTTTTGCGCTGCAGATTTCAGCTTGTGCAGTGAAACATGACTGACACTGTGACAGACTGATCCAGCTTAAGAGTACTCTAAGTTTGAGTTGGTAGATTATAGAAACGTGATGTTAATGTGCCATGACACTCTGCAATGCAAGCCAGACCTTTAGCTTAAGTTAGCATAATTTGTTGAGTTGTGCATTAGTGTGTGGAGGAAATTAAATTTTTTTATGCATAAAAAAAAAATTGGTTGCTCCCTAAAAGATTTATTGGAAATTGGAAATGTAGTAACAGTAAATGTAAATGCCTAGCACTAAAACAAAAATAAATAAACAAAAAATAAAAAGTAACACTGCCCAACAACGAGTAAAAAAGTAGCTCAATGACTTTACCCTCTACTAGTGGGTTTAAGTTTTGTCTGCAAACCCTATCTTGAGAGACACAAAACAGCTTACTGTGAATTATTCATCCACCTGTTTAAAACACCTGAAAATGGTAAAGATAAAAAGAACACTGTAACCCTCCTAGTCATTTCAGGTCCCGTTTTTACCTCAACTACCTTCAGCTTTTGCAGAGGAATTGTCAAAACTCATAACAGAAATCATAAAAATGCCAAATGTCATTCAGGTGTCAGCTGTAAACATCAGCTTTACCAATTCTTATATTTATCTAACGCAGGACTTTGTGGACTGGTGTCAGCAGAACCATCTTCTCCTTAACGCTGGGAAGACCAAGGAGATGGTGGTGGACTTTCGCAGACGCCACTCCATTGCCCCACCACCAGTGAACATCCAGGGAAGGGACATTGAGAGAGTGGACTCATACAAGTACCTGGGTGTTCATCTGAACAATAAACTGGACTGGACTCACAACACTGATGCACTGTACAGGAAGGGCCAGAGCAGGCTCTACCTCCTGAGAAGACTCAGGTCTTTTCTGCCATCCTGTACGGTGTGGTCTGCTGGAGCAGCAGCATCACAGAGAGGAGAGGAAGAAGCTGGACAAGGTCATCAAGAAGTCCAGCTCCGTCCTGGGCTGTCCTCTGGACTCAGTGCGGGAGGTGGGGGACAGGAGGGTCCTGGCTAGATTCACATCTATGCTGGACCATGAGTCTCACTCCCTGCAGGACGCCCTGTCTGCTCTGGAGAGCAGCTTCAGTGACAGACTGATTCACCCTCGCTGTGTGAAGGAACGGTTCCGCAGGTCCTTCCTTCCTGCTGCTGTCAGACTGTACAACGAACACTGTTAACTCTGGACATCATCACATTTAATCTTGTGCAATACTGTGTTACCATGGAACATCTCTGGTACAACTCACTCATGTCACTTTATCTGCTATTATTTATTCACCTCTATTTACACTTCCTTAAATGCTGCTCTGTACATAAACATCGTCATATTTTTACCTCATATTTATTACTGGTTATTTATTCTGTTCATCTGCTGCAGTTGTACATAATCCTAGTCATATATTGTACATAATACTATATACTATATACTGATGCCACTTTATCTATTTATCCTGTCATATCCTGCACTGTGCCATAGCAAACATTTATTGTAAATAATAGTCTTTTAATTATTGTATCTTTATATATATTTTAAGTCTATTTTATTTCTATTATCTTATTTGATTGCATGTTTCTATTTTCCCTGCTGTTCTTAAAATGTGCGTTGCAACACTGGAATTTCCCCATTGTGGGACAAATAAAGGATGTCTTATCTTATCTTATCTTATCTTATCAAAACTTTAGGCGGAAATTCTAGTCTGTTTTTCCTTTGTGTGGAGAAAGTTCTCACATCTGATCAGAACCTCTGAGTCTCAGAAGGTGAAACTACAGGGTTTCAATTTCACAAAGACTCCGGACATTTACTTTGCCCCAAAGGATCATCATTTTAGATTTTAGTCAGATGTGTGAGAGAAAATAGACTATAATGAAATTATAGAATTTAAATGTCTTTAGATTTACACAGACAAATCAGTTACCAGCAGCTTTAGTTATTGTGACTTAATATGTATTAAGTAATGAGATATTTTTAACAACACAGTTATAATAAAATTGTGTATTGTAAAACATTAAGTTTATGGTTCAATATTATTAAGAAGTACTACATAATACTACAGGAATACTAAAGAGATACTACAATAAATAATTATAAATAATAAAATTCAAAGGTGAATCTTATTCAAATGTATTTACATTTTAATTCAAATTAATAACTGTGTTGTTACACAAAATGTCATCCGTTTTCTATGGATCAACTTTGATGCCGATTATGAAAAGTTTGGTGTTGATAAACCTAATGTGAGCAGCAGGCTTGACTGGGACTTAAATGTAAATGTAACAGAGCCTAAAAGTACATTTTACAACTCTGCATTTGCTTATACATTAAGTTATTGTGATACATTTGGTACAATACAAACTGGAGCAATACTGCATCACAATAATAACGCAAAACCAGGTGTAGTTACTCTGTATTCAGCTAGCCTTTTTAGTTTAGTTCAACACATAAAAAGTAATGATTTGGCTCAGAAATTGCCATAAATGTGAATATCTCTCACATATCTTCAGGACCAAACTGTTCATAACCTTTAAGCTATAAATATTTACTTCCCCAGACAAATACTTTCTGTTCAGATATTTTTGCACCAGAATGAAACTCCAGTCTTCACAAGGAACATATTTTACTCTCGACCGATAACCCAGAAGAGCCTTGGACGCAGATAACAGCTCCACTGAATGCACATTTATATATATTATAGACAGGGATCGCAGTGGAACAGTCTGAACGCTCTTTTCACTTCGGCTCGGCTCCACTCCCATCAATGGCATTCAGCAGACTGCTTATTAGAATCAGCGTTAGCCGGGTTAAGGACCAGGCCCGCGCTCGTCCAAGTGCACTTTTTTATTCTGCAGATTCTATGGAGAAATCTGCTCTGGGCTTCCATTCATTACCTGGACTAATCTTATAATAGCAGCCATTATTAAGACCGGTGTTCGTCTGAGGATGGCTGCTTTCAATCAGTGGAATCAATAGCGCTACATCCATGTGAAACTTTTCAATGGAGTGAGATTAAAAAAGGGAAGAGGTGGTGCTCATTTAAAGGTGCAGGCTACTTTTGGATTGTTTTTATGGTGATTTTATTGCGTCCACAGAAGTTATTTTCAAAATCAAGCAGGTGGGGCAAGAAAACAAAGTTGCAAATCTGATTCATGGACAGGCGACCATGCTCATAGTTTGAAATATATAATTTAGCAAAAGAAACAACTATATTGTAAGACTAGACATACAACGAAATGTCAAAAACGTAGATTTTGTCTTTTTGTCGCGATGATTCTGAAGTGCTTACGACCCGGAGTCATGTAAATCCATCAGAAATATTCACGCAGCACCAAGTAAGTAGCGCGGATGAATAACAGTTCAAGGAAGAAGTTTTGAAAACTCCAAAATATAAGCCAGCGCTGCATCGCTTAATTGTGTCCATGTAGAAACAAGCCTCGTGTGAACATTAGTTTTGCCCCGGTCGCACTAAATTATTTACATAAAATGGTATTGAAACGGTACACACGTGCACCAAACTGAATGTGCTGTACCGAAACGATTCACTACGACCATGTATCGTTACACCCCTAACCCCTGCGTACACACGGTGCGAGGCGGGACTTGCACGACTCTTGCAAGACTTAAAAAGTGATTAAAATCAATGTGCCCTTGTACACAGACCTCGGTGCACTGCGAGTGCACATTCGAGAGTTGTGCGAGAGTGAAAGAAACTGTAGAGAGTTTATTTGTCGGAGGTTGCAGCAGTCTGATGCAACTTTCAAGTTATATTGCAAGCATTCTTGCGGTAATACACGTGTATCCACACGGTTTTGGGCAATAACGAACCACTGCTGCTGGTGTACAAGGCACTTTGCGAGAAACTCGGACACGTCTCGGACCGAACTTGCCTCGCAGTTTCCCATGCAGCGCATTTTATGCTTTCTTGCATGCCACGGTCTTCTGTGCCACTCTCCCGTGCCAGGTATATTGCTGTTTGTTCTTTGTTCTGTTTTGATTCTGGACAATCTCTCATTATAGAAATCATCTTGTTCTGTGAGTCAAATACAACATAAGAACAGACGAGCCTAGGACAAAGGATGTGTGAAACACCTGCTGGAACCGAAAGGAGCGGGACTTCATCTAAGAACCTGTATATTATTGTCAACACTAACTGTGCTTGGTCTAATTTCAAACATAAAATATGACGTGTCTCCAGAGTTCACCTGGCCTGACTGTGATGTGTCTCCAGACCTGGACCTGACTGTGACGTGTCTCCAGAGTTCATCTGGACCTGACTGTGATGTGTCTCCAGAGTTCACTTGGACCTGACTGTGACGTGTCTCCACCTGGACCTGACTGTGACGTGTCTCCAGACCTGGACCTGACTGTGATGTGTCTCCCGACCTGGACCTGACTGTGGCGTGTCTCCCGACCTGGACCTGACTGTGACGTGTCTCCGGACCTGGACCTGACCGTGACGTGTCTCCGGACCTGAACCTGACTGTGACGTGTCTCCAGACCTGGACCTGACTGTGACGTGTCTCCAGACCTGGACCTGAATGTGGCGTGTCTCCAGACCTGGACCTGACTGTGACGTGTCTCCAGAGTTCACCTGGACCTGAATGTGGCGTGTCTCCAGACCTGGACCTGACTGTGACGTGTCTCTGGAGTTCACCTGGACCTGACTGTGACGTGTCTCCAGACCTGGACCTGACTGTGACGTGTCTCCAGACCTGGACCTGACTGTGACGTGTCTCCAGACCTGGACCTGACTGTGACGTGTCTCCAGACCTGGACCTGACTGTGACGTGTCTCCAGACCTGGACCTGACTGTCACATGTCTCCAGAGTTCATCAACTTTTATCAGGCATAAAGCAGCTGCAACTGAGCCTTATGGGAAAACTGCTAAATCAAATGTTTTTTCAAGTTATCACATTAATCACCGCTTCAACAAATCAGATTAACTTTTCCATTTTCTCAACAAGAAAGTCCCAGTTGCTCAAATAAATCTGCATAGCTCAACATTCCAAAGCTGCTGCAGAGTGTAACGCTGCTCTGTTCTAGCACAGTCTGTGTGTTTTCTGAGATCAACACTGTTTTTGGGCCTTTCTGCGCTCTCTGCACTGTGCATGAAGAAGTATGGGATTACACTGAGTCAGAAATATTATTACCACACTGTCAACACTAAACTGGCTCAAATCTGACTGTGATTTTCTTACATAATTGAACGTAAAAATGTATTATGAAAATTGTATAACTAAGCACGACTTATCACAAATATGATAAATGCTTGCTTACCGAGTCCTGATTGGTGAAGGATAAAATGCGCTATTGTTATAATAATTTCTAGATCAGAGCTATTCAACTTTTTCAGTAAGCCTTGGGTTCTGGACCAAAGGTGTAATCAAATATTTTTACATTTTGGCTCTGTAAAACAGCATTAGATTTTATGGGAAAATGAAATGTAAAAGACTTTACCAATATTTATTCACATTATCATTTGATTACTGAATAAAACTAAAGGTGGGCAAGATTAAACACTGACCTTGTCAGAACAAAGTTTAACCCAGATTAAAATCAGGTCTAAACCAGGTCTAGAGCAGATCTAAGCGAGATCTAGAGCAAAATAAACAAAGACTAAGCCAAGCACACATCAGGTCTTTATTCGTGCTAACCTAAAATTTTAAAAGTAAATAAGACAAAAAATACTAAAAAAAAACTTCAAATGTTTGGGAGATGGGTTGTGGGCTGGATTTAACAAGCAAATATGACACCAAATAGCGCTCCTCTTGCTGTGTTTTGTCTTACTAAGCAAGATGGCTGCAACGTAACACAATGCATTGCGCAAAGCTCTATATGAGGCCTATTCTACTTAAGGCCATGGTGCCAAATGGGCTCTCCAAACATTTTCTATGGCCCTCAGCACCTTTTGCCATCATTACCAGATACTTTCTCTTTCTTGCCGATTTTATTCTGGGCTACAATATTTAGACTTGATTGGGTCCTACTTTAGTTTGGATTTAATGCTGCTTTAAAGCTTGTTTGGACCTAGTTTAGTTCTGCTTTAATGCCGAAATTTTCTTAGTACTAATCTTGTCCTTGTTTAATTGTGGTTCAGCACGGATTTAGAAGTTTTGTAGAACATTTAACTTTAAACATAGACTAAAGCACCGATATTTTCATTACCAAAACGGATAGATTCTGTTAAAAGTGATGACGTTTTGTGCAACACCACAAATTGTAGCATTCATTGCATTGCATGATATATACAATTGGTATTTCACAGTCTGATAGTCATACTGTAGCTTATTTAGTTTTTTATTTATTTATTTTTGCATGAATCAAGTGGTAGCATCATCCTGTTTGCGTGAGTTGTATTGTGGTACTAAAATATGAAAATTTTGATTTATGTCAGACCTTTTTCTGCAACTTAACCCTAACCTACTACCACTGATTTTATCTCCACATTTTTTAATTCAGTCTTGATCATATACGAATGTTAATTGCAGTTATCATACACACGTTTGGATTGGATGATGTGCCAGAGTGAAGCGTCTCAGTTGGAAATGAATCCTAAATGTTTGAAATGAATTCTGGAGCTAACCCCCTCGGTGCGGTTTATAGAAAGAAGCAAACATGCTAATTGCTGTGCGAGTAAACAAAGGAATGTATTTCAATGAGCTAATATATCATCCACCGCGTATGCAAAGCCATGGGGAGTGATTACATTAGAGCAAATGTAAACAACTGTGGGGAATATTCGGAATACAGTTGCATAGAATCACAAAGTTAAACGGTGAGGCCAAAAACAGTGGCAAACTATCGGAATGTTGCACTGGAGTTAGGATTCATGCCAGGCCAATCAAATTACCAATGATCTTACTGTGTTACTATGAGTGCGACGCTAATGGCTAGTCCCGGATAGTGGTGCGATTAGCCAGGCACTTAGCTTAGCATTAGCATGTTTCTCCCCCAATGTGAGATCTACACATAGTTAGTTTAAATTGACAATGAAGCCCACTGCACCCTTTTGTCTTCTATCTTTAGGGACAAAAAGAATGAAGACAAAACTCCAAACTGTTGTCTCCTTAACGGTTAATCCTCTATTTTTGATGAACTTGAAAGTTATTTTAGTGGGTGATTGGCGATGCCCCTAAACGCCTCAAAAACTCTTTTATACCGACTGCTGTACATTTTTATAATAAGCACCTAAATGTTGTGTGTACTGTTCTTGTCTCAGTTGATGTGCTGTGTTTTGTGTATGTCCATGATCTATCCTAGAGGAGTTTAAGATCTTTTGCGATTTTTAGACTCGTCAAAGAAAGAACAGGCTACAGACATAAGGACATTTATAATGACTATTTGTCTCACAGTTACTTCATGTGGAACGACAGACATGACACAGATTTGTGGAGCACAGCAGTGAGCAAAGAACTGTGTGCAGAGTGTTTTCTTTCATGTGCACAGATATAAAAGTGAAACAACAACAACAATGATGAAACGCCAGTGGATTAAACCAGGTTTATAAAGGCCATAGGAGAGTAAAGGCTGATTAGACGTAAGGAGTTTGTTAAACTGACTTATTCTGGGCGCAAAATGAAAAAAGTTTTCACAAACTTTGTGTTTCTGAAGATGCTTCGCACATCATTGAAGGAGCAGGTGTGCTAGAAATTATGTGTGTAATGCTCGTAAAAAAGAGAAACTCACTATGTGCACAAAGCGTTACATTTATTTACAGATGATGAGGCAATGTTATTTTGTTATTTTACATTTTAAGGGCAGCTGTCAGATGCACCAGATGAACTCTGTTGTATTTATTCTCACATTTGTTTAGTTTGTGAACCTCATGATGATGTGCCCTGACAAAAAAAATGTAACAGCAGTGAAGCACAGACATAAGAAGAGAAATTACTTTTTTTTTTTTTTTTTTGAAAATCCTTACTCTGGCTAGGAATCTTTGAAATGGTAGAGGAGCACATTAGGCTCAAAATCAGTCCAAAACTTTAGTGTGCAGAAGGCTTAAGTAAGGGCTTTTATGATTGAAAAAAAAGAGCTGCCATCAGCAGTTCATCTTATAGTGGTGAAGTGGTGGTGGGTGGGCAGAGAGGCTGGTTGGAGAATCGGCACTTGGTAGCTTTTAGGGCATTGTAAAGCACTTTGTGTGGGATTTATTTAAGAAAAGAGCTTTAAATAAAAGTTTGTTTGATTGTTTGCATCATAAGCTTTGTTCCATAGTTCACACCTCCCTGTAATTGGTTTAGTCCAACCTCATTCTAGGCCTTACAAGAGGTTGAGCAAGCATCAGTTTGATTTTTTATCACCAAATCACATAACCAAAAGCTGTCTGCACATAGAGAAGTAAATCCCATTGTCAGATAAATTTACAAGCCACTCACAGTAAAAATCTGTTAAGTAAAAAAACAACCCTCCTGTAGTTGAATAAATGTATAACTACTGTACATTGAATGCCATGTCGGAACACTGAAGACAATCCAGAAATCAAGCAGTGTGTGTGAGCTGGTTAAAGACTTATCGGTTAGTTGGTAGTAGCTTGTCTAAGCAACAGCAATCCTTTTAAGAAACACAAAACAGTGGAACTAAGAGGATTAGTCTGTGCACTACACATGTCTACAAGACTAGATGGACAGGATTAGGAGCGGGTGTCTTCTTCACCCACAGAGAGAAAAAAACAAACTCATTCTACTGCGGTGCTAGTGAGGCTACGGTTTTTAGTAGCCATACCTCGTATTTGTCAGGTCGCGTCCAAGAAGCCTAGAGGACAAAGGGAAGCAAAGATAGATTTAATTCACAGTACAATACAAGTGTGAAGTCATGCATGTTAGCGCTGCTGCCTGGACACCCACTGCTGTCTACTGTAAAGCAAGAAACAGTGAGCAAAGAGGGATTGTGTAAGAAAAAACATATATACAGTAAAAAGCCACTGGGTAAGCCGGTAAATCTCGAAAGCTAAACAGTGATCTTGACGTGACGACATAAAGTGAAAAGATGCATACTTAAACATATTTAAATTAATAATCTTGGGAAGTCCTCAGAGACGACTGTTGTTGTGATTTTGGGCTATACAAAAATAAATTGATTGATTGATTGATTAAACAACCCGATCGTTTCATTTTCTTGCGAGTCTATGATATACTGTATGTTGCTGCCCCCAGTTCATTTCTATGGTGGATGTAAAGATGTGTTATCAATTCTGAATGTTAACCAAAACCTAATCATAACCAACTCCAAGCCCCAGACCAAAACGTAGCCATTTTTTGTCATTTCAGACCTAAACTTAGCCATTAAACCCAATGAAAATGACCCCACGTGGCTTCAATCAAAACATCTGCCAATAAGACACTAAAAATAGTCTTTCTATTTGACAGTTTTCACAGCGCCAAACAAAAATTGTGTATAATTGGGAAAAAAAAGCTAGAAAAAACATACTCATAATACGCTGTTAACGTGTCGAGCCCGATCTCACAAGAAAGCGTACATTTACCATGACATTATGTAACATGTAAATTAGGTATGATTAGCAGGAGTTCACGGCTGTTTTATGTAGTTATAATACGCGTCGCAGTCACAATTAATTTCAGTGGTGGTTGTTAAGATGTGTTCTTATTAATGAATTAACCAAATCCTGATTCTAATCTTAACCTGCCCCAAGCCCCAGACCTAAACTTACCCATTGTAGTAAAGTGATGCCTACACTTACCTGTTTCACCTAAAAAAACATCCCCACTTGGCTCCAACCAAAACTCGTGTATTTTAACGCTATGAAATCTTGTGTCATTTTTACGCTTTTTCATATAATGCTAAATGCACTGTGTAACATAAATAGTCAAAACAGCCCTGAACTTGTGCTCAAAATACGCTGTTTTTGTGTCGTGGTAAATGTACGACATCTAGTGATACTGTGTTGGTGGTGTCATAGTACAGATATGCCTTTCTGTGGGACTGTGTTGATTTAGATCACATGCAAAGTAAGGTTAGGTAACCTGAATGACCACATGAATCTGCACTATTTGAGTTCTCAAAGTTTTAAGAATCCATTTGCTGTGTTTGAAACCCCAATTGTTAAAGAAGTGGTCTGCAACCTGCAGCTCTTTAAAGACGTCAGTGCAGCTCTTTAAAGACATTTGTCACACCGGTTCAGACCTGATCCAAACAGCTGCTCTCACCCTGTTTTGCTGTTTTTTTATCAAAGAAGCTTCCTCAGCCAACTAGATAGACAACATCACTTTCTGCAGGCGACATGCGCAGAGCGGAATGTGACATTGACCGATAATCCCCCAATAGATGGAAGCCAAAGGCAAGAACCAACATGATGGTACACATTGACATATTTTGGTTAAATTTTACTTGCCCGATGCATCAGTCGAAATCATGGTTTTGGGGTTTGTTTGCTCTACAGAAGGAACTTTTTTTTGCATTGAAAGTAATATAATATTTGGGGTCAAAGAAGAAGATATTCTACCATCTTAACTCAGGCTGGTTCTGGCCAACACAATTTCATCTTTGTTTGCTGATTGGCCAATTATTCTTCCTAGCTTTAAGAAACCATCTGCAGTGGTGTGATAGCTGACTAAGCAGCTGTGGTAAAATAAAAAAAAAGCAATGGTACTAAGTTGAATTGTACTAAACCACAAAACAAATGGCTTTTGACTAAATGTGCACATAGAGGCGCTTTTTAAGTGTGTGGACTGGCAAGATATCTGTGCGTTTTCTCTCCACTGAATTGAACAAGAATTTGATTTCTCGGCAAGTGTCACTGTTTTGACATTTCAACCGATCAACTTCAAATATTCTTCACGACTTTCCACCTCTCCCCAACGGCTTTCAGCAACAGACGTTCCAAATGGATTTAGAAGCCTAAAACTCAACTCAGGCTGTTCACATTTCCTAGGTTCAAGTTTAGCTAAAAAGCAAGGAAAACCTCACGCGTCTCTCTCTCTCTCTCTCTCTCTTTCTTTCTTTCTTTCTTACTTTCACTCTCTCTCTCTGTCAAAATGCCACATCAACATAGGAGCAGCTCAATTGTGACTACATTATAAGAGGATGTAGAAAATAATGAAGCATCACCAGGGAGCAGGGCTTATCATCGACTTCTGTATTTTAATTATGCCTTTATGTAAGCAGCCGTTATCTCACTGTTAGGAGCCTGCGTGTGTAGATTACAGCGGCCAAAACACTATATTAGCACATGCACGTCCCTTTTGGAGTCTACAATGGAGATCTGTGTAATGTAATAGTTAAGAGATTAGAAGGAGGATTTTGATTATTTCTTTGACGTTGGGGCTTCAAAAGACATTGATCCAATAATGGGAGACAGGTGGAAATGGTGGAGTGGTGTATTTATACGGAACACTTACATAATTTTTAAAACAGTTTAGTTTCCTTGGAAGTCGTTGCAGAGGTAGAGACAAACATTCACTCTCTCACAAATACAGTGATGCCCAATTAACCTAAACATGCATGTTTTTGGAGGTGGGAGAAAACTCATAATGACATGAGGAGGACATGAAAACTCTATCCAGTGAGATTGTGAAAAGTGTGGTACCAGCTTGTGACAGACGCTAGAACTAGACTAAAAACCCCAGGTGCCACAGTAGGACGAACAGAAGAGAAAGTCGTTGTTGTGTCCTTAGGCAAGACATTGGCAGTAATCGATTTCTTTTCTATTTCTATTTACCTTTTTGACATGTTTCGGCTGCTAGCTGCGAGCCATCTTCAGAAGCGTCACCGGTCTCCGTGGTGACGTGTCGTTTATTAGATGTTACTTCCTGGAGGCGTGGTCACCCGGTGCGACCTGGGCCGCTAAGACTGACCACGCCTCCTGCCGCCCGGTGGTCCCAGGTAGGTCCCACCTACCTGGCGCTTCTGAAGATGGCTCGCAGCTAGCAGCCAAAACATGTCAAAAAGGTAAATACAACTCACTAAAAAGTTGTCTGAACAGAAGAAATCGATTACTGCTAATACTATTGAAGACAAGATGAACATCGTAAAAGAGGGACTTAGGCAAGACACTTCATCCACATTGCCTAGTGTGGATCCGGTGTGTGTGTGTGTGAATGATTGGTGGTGGTTGTCGGAGAGGCCGATGGCGCAAAATGGCAGCCTTGCATCTGTCTGTCTGCCCCAGGGCAGCTGTGGCTAAAATTGTAGCTTACCACCATCAAGTGTGGAATGAATGAATAATGCATAATGTGAAATGTCTTTGGGTGTCTTGAAAAAACGCTGTATAAATTCAATGCATTTTTATTATTATGATATGATCCGAGGCGGAAGTCGAACCCACAATGTCTTTAATGGGAAGCTGGAGGTCTAACCACTCTAACCACCACCACTATTTACAGCTATTTGCAAAGTCATGGAAGAGCTTTTTTTTGGTCCTAAGGGTAGTGCCTGCTATCAAAATCTTTTTTTTAATATGAAATTGTTAGTTTTTGTACATATTTCCAAAGACATAAACTAAAAACTCCTTCCATAAATAGGGGTTGCTGAATTTTAGTAGTCGACAAGTCAAGAGCTTTAGTTGCATCAACTCCGACTAATCAATGATGTCATTAACAAAATAAAAGGCAGGATGCTTTTGCTTTAGAAACTGTTAGAAACAGTTTACTAATATTGACCATATTATCAGGAAACATTAGACTTACTTAACGCCCTGTAATAAAGCTGAGCAAGCTTTAATTTTACATAAAAAAAAAAAAACATAGCTAAATAAGCCTTTTGTGCGTGTGCAAGAGGCGAAGGTTCTCGAAGCTTAAATACAGCTGAAAAAGGTCTGCCCATACACACTGAACTGTGGAACGTTTGGTCAGTGTGTTTTAAACAGTGAAGGAAACACTGGCTCCACAGACCAGGCTTTTCCTCTTGTCTCCTTCTCCCACAAACCATGCTGGAAACTTTCAAAGACCAAAAAACAGTGTGGATCTACAGAGACGGATCCAGGCGAATGATGTGAGCTTGGAGACGACTGGTCAAAGTTAGTTGGCGTGAACGCCGGTCCGAGCGCTTTGAGCCGAGGTATACAAGCGCGCTCTAAGCGGATGGTCTGTGTGCTTGTCTAGACAAAGCCTTTAGGATGGACAGTCCATGACCTACTGCAGTCGAACCGGGGTCGCAGCGTGTCCATGCGCTACGCACGGCAGGGGTAACCTACAGCACGCTTCTGGACTGAAACAATGCGCGAGGCGGTGGGACAAAGCACCCCAAGGCAGAAGAACAGCACAGGGAGAAATGTAGAACGAACCGAGGAAATATCAGACACATTACTGACATTTACATTGTTGTAGAGACACAAGTTAAAAGTGTTTTTCCTTAAGCAAACCTTTTTTCGACTAGATAGTTGTCTCTTAAAGTAGTCACGGATGACCTTTCTAGTCGACTAGTTTGTGCAAGCCGTACTATAGAACCGCTGGCTACAGCCAATCACTAAATGGATTTATGGACATGATGCTTATAGTTCCTGGCTCATTGTGTCAGTTCATTCCCTCTTCAAAATAATACATCATAAGCTGTTTTGACTCATTTGCATTAAGCTTCATACAACAAGTTTAATATCCTATTTGATGCAAATTAAAGTGTGGTGCATTAAGGTGGCTGATGCTTTTTGGCTAAACCAACACATTTTATTGCTTGCTTCGCACAAATAACTAAATTGGCTAATCCTTCGTCTTCTGCCCAATGTGTCAGGACACAGAAGATCTTTTGCATTTCCACTTTAAATGGGCCCAGATAATGAATAAACCAAATTGTATCAACATCACGCCTAGACTCAAAGAAACTAATTCATCCCCAAATTGGATTAAAAAAAAAAACGCAAGCGCAAGATTTATAGCAAGTCCTAAAGTAAATGACTCAGCAAATTACACATAAGCCATTTGTTCACACGCCGCTGGGTTTACGCAGACCAAATCTCATATATAAATGTCCAAAGTAATTTATTTAAGCCACTAATAGAGTGAGAGGAAGAATTATATATACTTTTCTAAAAGGATGACCCCAATGCGCGCACAGTCTAATGCTTTTATAAAAAAAGAAATCCAAAGCACACAGGGATGTAAGGGATTTAAACTTGTCCAGAGCAGATCATGGAGCAATCCTCACAAGTTTTGGAATGGTTATGTTCATCCATTTATCCATCTTGTTCCACTTTATCCAGTCGAAGCAAGGGTATTCAGACTTCGCAATTCCAACCAATAGATATTGTTTGTCAAGTGTGTTTTGGAATTTCAAGGAGGCTTTCAGAAAAGGTGAGAAAAAATGTAAATGTGGAGGAAACAATGTTTTGACTCTTAGCTTCTCTAATGTGACTGGCACAGTGACTAAACATTTCAAATGAGATTAGAGCAGATGTTTGATCTAATAAATGACAAAAACAAAGTGAGACCATCCATAAAAACAAAAATCTACAAAAGCAAAAGTTTATCAAAATGATGACTTGCCTGTATAGAATAAACGTGCTTGCAAAAAATGTTAGACAGTTACAGGTAATAAAGAACAAGTCAATCTTCAACACCACTAAAACAATTGACTGAGCATAGAGTTTAGATTCTGGACCCGAGTCCGAACCCAGCTGTAGACCGACCCGATGAGTTTGGGTTAAAGCGCTGAAAACAAACAGCGCAAAACCACCACAATGACCAAATGCAAGAGTTTGAGGTGGCCAACTATACGGCATGAGAAAGGGGCGGTGCGTGTTTGATCCGCAAAGTGAAAAGAAGAGAAACAAAGGAAGAAGGAGCTTGTACGCAATGTGTTCGTACTCAGTGAGGCAAACATGAGGATGAGCTGTGTACTTTCTTAGATGCGCAGTGAGAAGAGAAGGAAAAAGTGTATGAGACAGAGATGGTAGTGGAGATCACGCTTCTGGTTCTAGAGACACACTGTATACACATCTGAGACACATCATAATGTACGTTTTCTCTCAATAAAATGCCACAGTTTAGTGAGTGTGCAGGGTAGGCTTGCTTCGGCTCAAAAACACAGAGAATGATCGGGTTCCGGTCGGGTTCGGACACTACATGCGTGGGCTGGGTCGGGCTGCATTTTTTTTTACCCGATCAAAACTCTACCTGGGCATCCATCCTCACCTACATCCTGTTCGAATGCAGAAGGGTCTGGACCCAAAGATTGACTTTACCGTTTCAAAATGTTCAAAATGGTGAACGTTGCTGATAGATTCTTTTTTGGGGGGCTCTTGTTTTGGCTTTAAATAATTAGGAACATTTTAGCGTGTTTCACGTGTTTCTGTTTCGGTGTAATTTCTGTGTTTTCTGTGATTTGTCTCAGCGCACGGAAAGCCAGCCCTAGCTCCATTCTTCCCCAGGATACTTTAACCCCTCTTTTATTTATTTAAAGATAGCCTCCTGAGACAAACCATTTTTCAAAGGGCGTCAACCCACCTATGTGTTTTGAATTCTTAATAGCATGTTGTGGACTTAAAAATGTAACTAGCCTGGTTTCAAAATGCTGTGGGACAGTACAGATGTAAGAAGTAAAAGTCAAAAGTCACAAGTTTGTTTGTTTTTTGTAGTAAAGTCAGGTACAGATACTTGGAAAATCTACTACTATCTCTGTCTACTTGAGGTAAAAACAATGAGTTACTTTCAAAAAAAAAAATAGCAAAAGCAACCCAAAATTATAATTTCTTTGGTACGTGGTCATCTTATGTCTGAATTGACATTGCACAACTCAACTGAACTGTGACTAATGTATCTTATGCTAATCCAGACTAAACCGGAAGTGTGCTGCAAGAAAAGTAATCAAAGCACAATAAAGCGAATAATCCAGAAATCCATATAAACGTTGAATTAGACTACTGAAGGTAACACTGATGCTGTTGCACACACAAGTCCGTTTTGTTGTGTTTAAACAGAGAAGTGTTGCACATTACCTGCTCTCCCTCGGTGAAGACTCTTTGGTCGAAGCTCCACAGGATGCTGGGGGTGGGGTCTCCGGAGGCCTCACAGGTCAAGTCACCTGATCATCGAACTCCGACGCGCTCTGGTTGTTCAGGAACGTGATCTTTGGTGGGACTGAAACACATCGAATAGTACGCTTTTAGTAAAAGGGCTGTCTATCTGGGAACATGCAAATACACACACATAAAACTGACAATTGTTCAGGGTTAATTTTGCCATTGTTTCACAGTCAGAGGAAGTAAACAGCAGACGTATATGCTTTATTCTATATGAACTCATGTTTTTCTGGCACTTTTTTTTTCTTTTTTACCAAAATCTACCTAGGAATTATTCATGTTTAAAGTGCTTTTGACAGTTTTGACAACTCATACAACAGAACACACTGCTCTTGTTAATTTATGTTTACAGGGTCATAAAACAGTGCTTCTGGTGAGAAAATTGAAATGTGCTAGTGTGATGTCATATTCTTCTTGCTATTTTCAACATATTCTCAAACTTGTCCTTGTTTCGTGTAAAAAACAAAAAACTGTAGTTTGTGCTTTAAGTGCTCCAAGATTGTTTTTGTTTTTTATGTGCTTGTGATTCACAAGTGGCTTGCGACTTGTGGCCAAAAAACAAGTTATTGTTTTTCAATTTTCCTTAGAAAACTGCTAGACACATGTATTTTACTACTAAAGGATTTTAGAGAGCTTTCTGTGGTTTATATCACGCCCAAAGGGAGCTGCTGCAGTTGGGGGTGGCAGAGTGCAAACACTTTCGCCTCACAGCAAGTTTCCTCCTGGTTCCTCCAGTTCAGCGCTGGCCCTGGGCATAGGCAAACCAGGCAATTGTCTAGAGCGGTTTCTGGTGGTGAGCGTGCCAAATTGCAGTAATTCTCCCTCTCATAAGCTCATACGTTTTTATTTTTAAATTTCATGAGTCATAACCACAATGAGCTGATGAAATTACACGGTTGCATATTTATTCGTGCAAACAACTGCGGCAATAGAAACCTCATAAAACTTGAGGCTGTTTGTCTTGGCCAAAATTTCAAGCTTTAGTATTTCTGTTGACAAAATCCTGTGTAGGATAAAGTTTATTGGCTGTGTTCAACACAGAGGGAGCTGTGAAGGAGAGGAGAAGGGGGCGCCAAGGGGCCAAAAGGACTAGGACCGGCCTTGCTCCAGTTTTCTAGTCAGACTGGCTTCTTTGCTCTCCGACAACTAGGTCAGGTATTGTAACGGTGATGATCTTGTGTGCTGGTCAGAACAAGCTCTCTGCTCCTGAGAGATCCAGAGATGTTGAAGGATGGGTCACATGCAGAGGACACATTTTTAAGTGTCAGCCAAAATCAAACTCAAATAAATTATCAAAAAGTAAAATGCACAAAACAGAAAGGCCTGATGGTGTGTCCAATAACATAATCAAAATTTGTGACCCGTGTAGAATATCTACAAAAACCACAACACAAAATCGTCCCATTCAAAAATGTGAAAATCCTCGATATTAACGTTTTTCACTTTTGTATTTGCCTTGTCTTATTTGCCGTCACTGTTCAGATACCTTCTTTCACTTCATCTTCAGCGGTATATTTTGCAGCTCCATCGCTAAACTTTGCCTGGCTCTGCTTATAAAAGTGTGTCTGGTCCCTCCTGCCCGCCTCGGATTCACAAAACCTCATTCTGTGTAAAGAAATTAAGTCTGATTTTATTGACCCAAGGTTCTTTTCCAGGATAATTGAAAAGTTGGCACAACGTTGAGCTCCCGACAGGCTGTACAGGACAAGTGCAATCCTCAAATGAAATGGGGAAAAGGTGGAGACAGGGACGTAGTTTACATAGCAATTTAAAAGTTATTTGCTTAGTTGTGAAGTTTAGGGTTTTAATATCTGGCAATGCAGTTGAACTCTCGAGGCACGGCACAGTCAGGTCCAAATGAACTCTGTCTGTTTGAGATCTTGTCTGATCTTGTCTAACTGTGCAGTTTTTGAGGAAAGATGCTTAAAGGCACAAAATAACATTGTGATGCCGTAACAAATGGTGCTGATGATTGGCTCGATCTTTGGTTTCAGATCCTTCTGCATTCAAACAGAATGTAGATTCTGTTTGACTCTGCTGAGCTTTATGTAACGTACTGAATAGACTAAGTTAGCTGGGAAATAATGGTGCCTGCCAGAAGTCTGTTAGTTGCGAGTAAAATAGAAACAAAACTACTGCGGGAAAGAAGAGACACATGCAAGTGGCGTGTGTGCATACTGTGCGCGTGCATGTGGTGTGCGTGTTTGTGTGCAGAAAAAATATAAATTAAAGCATGCGTTGCTGCAATGTCATTATGTTGTTAAAGTACTGGTTCAGACTGCAAACCAATCATGCTGGTGGGGGCCAGATGGATTTCTCCTGAGTTTGTGAATTCACAATTATCACAAGAACATTTTTTCTGGCTGGCCAGGTTAGGGTTTGAGTTCGAGTTTGGATAGGTATGTTTCTAAGTTTACTTGCCTGACCAGTCAGCCCTTCCTACACTGTTAAATTCTTTTGAAGGGTCTGAAACCGGAGCCTCGACCAATAATTTCCCAGTCCAATGTTAAGATGATCTAATCAAGCACGGCAATTCTGACACATGACACTAAAAAGTCGGAAGTTGCTTTCAAGCCACATTTCAAAACATTCAAGAAGGCGAACATAGCTGATTTGGATCTTGCTTCAGTTTTGAACAATGAATGTATCAATTCCTTAAAACCTGAGCAGCAAACCGTGAGGCTTTATACTGAAAAAATCCTCGCGCTACATGTTTACGAAAACATGGTGTCACTGTTTTGGTGGAATGTCCGGGTTTTCTGTGATTGGTTGACTTAGCGCTCGGAAAGACCAAACTTGAAATTGAACCCCGGTGCTCTGATCCCAGACCCTCACGGTTTGTAAAGTGTCTGTCAAAGCCTGTAGGGACTGGCAGGTCAGGAAATAAGTTTACAGCCTTGTGAAAAGTAAAGATTTGCCAAAAATGGGTGTCGTGACTGTAGAGCGTGCAGCTTTTGCCTGTTGCACGAGGCGGGCGAGGACTGAGCGTTCTGCAGCCAGAGACGTCTCTAATATCCACTAGAGCTGTTACATTGAATGTACATTCCTCTTCCTTCTGTCTGTCTGCTTGTTTCATTTATTTCTTGAAAGCCCCAAATGAAAATAACAGTTTCTCCAAGTTATTTCTCTGAATGTGCAGTCTTTTCACTTACTTCCTAAAGCACATGTTCAGCTGATAGATATTTACAGCACCAACAATAAGTGTTTGTTTCAGGGTCAATTTTCACTTTCTCTGTCGAGCTTTTTAAACAACAATAAGCCACTACAAACAATTTCCACACAACGCCATTAGTGCTTTGCTGATAAAAGCCTCCGCGCTAATAACAGTGCATTCCTAAGGGCCGACTTAATTACTTTTCAATGGGGGACACTTTCTTTTAAACGGTCCGTTGCTTCGCACTCTCACGGCGGACGGTTCCCAAATGTCAGGAATTACATCAGAAAAGGCCACTGCACACCGCAAACTCAGGATACATACAGTGAGGCGGTGAGTGTAGGCTGAGTTTGTCGTACGGGAAGTTCTCCGGAGGATTTTGTCAATACAATTTACTTTAGTTGAATTATTAAAAAAGGTTATCTGTGGACATGGTGTTTCTGTAAAGTCTATGCACTGTAAAAAGTGTAAAAAGTCATAAGGTCAACACGTTAACTTAACTTCAATCTTTGTGTTGATAAAACTTAGGATAATATTATGAGTTCAAGATTTTCAGATAAGATTTTTCAGTTTTAAGGGACATGCATGAGAAAGAGAGAGAGAGAGAGAGAGAGAGAGAGAGAGAGAGAGAGAGAGAGAGAGAGAAAGAGAGAAAGAGAGACTAAGAGAAGAGAGAAAGCAACAATTGAGCAAAAGAAGAGAGAGAGGGGAGAGACTAAGAGAGGGAAAAAGAGAAGAGAGCGCAAAAGAGAGAGAGAGAGAAGAGAGAGGGGGGTAGAGAGAGAGATAAAAAAGATAGAGAGAGGGTCAGAAGAGACCAAAAGAGGAGAGAGAGAGAATAGAGAGGGGGGGTAGAGAGAGGAGGAGAAAGAGGAGAGAGAAGACAGGAGGAGAGAGAGAGGAGAGAGACTAAGAGAAGAGAGAGAGAAACAATTGAGCAAAAGAAGAGAGAGAAAGAGGGACCAAGAGAGTAAAAAAGAGTAGAGAGAGCAAAAGAGGAGAAAGAGACAACAGAGAGAGAGAGGGAGAACAGACAAAGAGAGAAGAAATGAGAGAAAGACGGAGGGAAAGAGGAGAGAAAAAGAGAAGAGGAGGAGTCACAGAGAGAGAAGAAAAAAATAGAGAAGAGAAAGAGAGGAAGGAGAGGGAAAGTGAGAGGAGAGAGAAAAAGAGAAGAAGGAGAGGAGGGAGAAATAGCAAAGTGAGATGAGAGAGAGGAAAAGAGGAAAAAAGACGAGAGAGAGAGCAAGTTGGAATATCTATGCAAATGTTCAGTCAAATCATAAATAAGACATCCAAAATATCTATGTTAAACCTTATGTCGGGGCTCTTCACCTTCATTTTCCCGAGGGCCAGAACAACTAGAAGGTAGGAGCTCACAGCTCTTAAAAAAATAAAAACTAACTAATTATTCAAAACAGGTACCAGGCTACCAGGGTGCCAGATTGAATTGTTTTTTTGAGCCTGATTTGGCCCTGAACCTTACATTGAACAGCTCTGCCTTATGTAAAAAATATTAACCAATTAGCCGATTTTGCTGACCCTGTTGTGCACAATTTGACCAGTTTTTCCACTTAAAATGCCTTTTTTTCTATATGAAGACTTAAGATTTATAGATTTTTACTTTTTCCTTATTCGTGCCATTACCCATTTAATTGTCTTGGTACTGATACTTACATGGTGCTTTTGCTGATGAGAATAGCAGGAAGCCCGAGGGCAGTATGTGTAACAGTGTCACAACAGCCTGTGCAGTGGAAACCTGACTTTTTGACACATTGGGTGCGTGTTTGAACTCCTGTCCTTGTCTTGCTGTCCTGCCCAAAACTGCAACCTCACTGCATCTGTGTAGAAAGTCACTGAGTGCAGAATTTTGCCCAAACTTCAGTTTTTCAAAATGTGTTTTTCCAATTGAACTTTCATGAGTTTAAAAGGTCAAGACGCAACAAGAAAAACAATCTGATGAGCGTCCGCATACACTTTACATGTAAGCTATTTGACCTAAATGGAAGGTTTTAAGCAAAGGACAAATAAATGAAAAGTGATATTCAAACATTTCCAAACTGTCTGAAACAAGGAAAAATGGAATGGAATGGTTTATATATACAGTATATAGCACATTTACACAGACAGATGTCTTCCAAAGTGCTTCACACAGTAACCCCCCCTCCCTACTCACCAGCAGCCCAGGTCAGCTCAGCGAAGCGATTTGCCTAAACACCTAGAGCGCCTCAACCTCCAACCACCACCAAGTGTTCCCTAACCTGCATGTTATTGGTTGTTGGGGAAACCGGAGTAACTGGACAAAACTCACCCAGCCACTGGGAGAACATGTTCTTAGACATTTTCTTTGGGTTTAATGGGTAAGTTTAGGACTGGGTCTTGGGGTAGGCAGTTTATACGACAACGAGTTTTCACAAATTCGAGACTATGTCAGATTGGCTTCTCCTCTACACTACAACAAGCTGCGTGTTCATTGAAACGGCGTTCCTCTGGATACGATTCAAGAGGTAGTTTCGGATGCTGGTTCAGTGGATACACCACAATGTAAACAGGAAAAAAACAGTTCTCAGTGAAGATGGTTACTTCACTGATGTGTACGTGCAGTAGCCGCAATTTAAGACCGTAAAAGAAGACTGCCCAGTCGCCAAAAATCTAATTTTAAACCAAAGCACCTTTCTCAAAAAGTTAAGGCAACAGTGTCTACCGTCCTTACCTGCGTATTGCTAAGGAGAAGACATAAAAGAAATCTTCCAAATCCTCTCTGGGCGCAGAAGATTTGATTAGTCCAATGAAATGTGTGTGTTCAGAAGAAAAGAAAGTTTTAAGCACTCCACAACAAGTATTATTCGACTGTGAACGCGCAGGACAGCGATCTGTCCTCTCGTCCTCTCCGTGTTTGTGTCCAATAGGCAATCTGCGTCCTCGGTCCTCCCTGTGTTTGTTTTTGAGCAATCTCCATTTTTGCTCACGCGGCATTTTATTGATATCAAGAACTTGTAAACCTTTCAATACTCGTGTTATTATAGGCTACGTGGGTTCACGGTAAGGTCATGGAGTGCCTGAGCACAATTACACCACCTCCTGATGCGGCAAAAAAACTACATATTTTTTTATGTAAAGGAAGATTTTCATGTAAAAGATTAGCTCACCACGACACCATATAAACTGTGAACACAAAACGTTACGACTGTGACGGTTTTCTGGGGAACGATGTCTTGTAAACTAGGCCTAAGATTGACCTTTTTAACCCAAAGAAAATGTCGCCAAATGGCTTCAACCCAAATTTGACGCCATGATCTAATCAAGCCATTCTGATATACTTTCTATTGACAATTAGTCTATTCATTGTGGCAACCCTAAAAAATGACTTGTTGCGTATCTTCGACCTTTTGTTTCTTGTTCTGTTGACACTCAAGGAAAAATTGTCTTGGAAATTTAAAAACATGATAAAGTGCTGTGATGTAAACCATGCATGTAGGCCTTACCGAAGACTTTGAGGCTGACTTCTTGGGACTGCTCTCCGGCCTTGTTCCGGGCGATGCATGTGTACTCTCCTTCATCCACCTTCTTCACGTCTCTTATCATCAGCTCCGTGCCGTCCTCGTTCAGACTGTACTTATCTCCGCTCACAAGGACCACGTTGTTACTGGAGAAACAGAGAGACAAAGATTAGTTTGGATGCTTGTGTGAATGACATTTTATGCATTTATGTGACTAGGTGTCACATTATGTTGACAAATTATTTCACAAAGTTCTTTCCCTGCCAATGACGAAAATATCCGTCATTGTGCTGCCAACCGTAGACTGCTAATGACATCTGTTTCCGTCATAGACCTTTCTTCTATGCTTCGATGTTGGGCTCTCTGATGCACATGCTGACTTGGTTTACAGTCAAATATATGATGCAGTTTCATAGATTCACCAGCAGAGTGGGGTGTAGTATGAGTATAAGGACCCAGAAGAAGGAACATGATCAAAAAATAAATGTGCTCTTTCGTTGACATGATCAGCTGATTCTGGAGGCCAGCTTTCATTTCAAACAGATTACAGACAAAACATCTTAGACTAAAAACATTATTGAGTAAGTTTAGTGCAGATATTTGATCTTTAAAATGAAGAAACACTCTGTAAACACACGTTTAACAAAAAAAAAGTGAGTTTTGGTCCAATTTAATAAATGGTGGTTAGACAACTACCTAGCGTGATGTCATCATTGATGACATCATTTAATGCTAAAAAATAGCCAAACTGGAATAGAATTTGAAAAATGTTGAGTAAAATAGATATATTGATCTTTGTGAAATGAGTAGTTCAACCTGTCATGCACACTTTAAAGATGAAAAAGACACTCCTCCTCATTGTTTTAATCATGTAAACCTCATACTTTTTTTATTCTAAAGACATTATTTTAATATAGTTTCTCTTGTTCTTTTACCAAAAACAACACTGACATGAAGTTTATATTAGAAAAAGGATGTTATCTCAAAATTGTCAAACACTGAAACCTAATGAAAACAAGAAATTTCAAAAGGGAATGAATTAATGTAGAATAACATTCATTTTCATTCATTCATTTTTCTACCGCTCAATCCCGTTAGGGGTCGCGGGTGACTGGAGCCTATCCCAGTGACTTTGGGCCTTAGGCAGGGAACACCCTGGACAGTGGCCAACTTGCCGCAGGGTTAGACAGACAACCATTCACTCTCTCATTCACTCACTAAGGGAAATTTACAGTGATGCCCAATTAACCTAAACATGTAGAATAACAATCCTTTTTTTAAATGAAAGTAGACACTTGTAGGTACAACATGTCATGATTCCACTTGCACAATGTGTTTATGTGGAGCTGTGAATATTGTTTAAAATATGTAAAAAGACCTAGCAGTGAAGGGGGGTCAAAATGACAATAGGGCTGGCACAGGAGCTTTTATTTAATATGTTGATTATGTACCATAAATTAGTTTGTCATTTGTAAAATAAACTTCTAAGATGGACACTGCAAATTCTATGAAGGTATGTTCAGTAGCACCACCTCGAAAATCAATTATGATGGGGCTGTTGGGAGCCTGAAACTGAAAAAAAGTCGCAAGAAAATGTGAAATGTCTGTACAGTTCCTAAAAACTTAAACCTACATTTGAATTTGTGGCAAAAAGCTGACTAAACCAAAGACTTTAGATTGCAAAAAAAAAAAAGACTTGTTCCCACCTCTGATCTATAGCCATCACTCCACTTTCTCTTTTAAAGTCACCTCATAATTAATTCTCTCAAACAAAACTGAAAATACAACTCCTCTACGCTGACTTTTGGATCTTTTTCTCCGCGCTAACAGCCCGTATAGTCCGCACTTCTGACGCGCCGGCCCCGTGGCACAAAGAGCAGGCCCTAAAGGAGATGTCACGACTGGTGAGTTTGACATTTCCACGGTCTTTGAAAGATCACCGCTGCTGCCTTTACCTGCTCCGTCTGCGGGCCACGCCGCTGTCAGAACAGATGTCTCAGCTTTATGTGTGCTTTTAAAACCCGGTGGGCGCGATATCACAGAGGGAAGTGCCAGCTGCTGTTTTTAGACACGATACAGACGGTGTCAAAATATTAAAAGTCACAAGAGGAGAGGGAAAGCAGTCAAGTGAGGGTATTGATTTAGTGAAGACGAAACAGGTTTGAATGTGGTCAATACTTAAAGGGGCTATAGCTGATTTTTTTTTTTTCTCTTAGCACACATATCTTCTTTCTATTTAGGTGAAAATTGTTGTTATTGTTAGCATTGTGACTTTCTTCCATTAGGATACAGATCTGTTCTCGTGGCTTGCGTGCATATACCACGCCATGACAAACTGCGTGTCATGACGACTCTTCTGCCTTTTTTTTGCCTGTGGTTGAGGACAAACAGGAGGTTTTTTGGGGGTTAACGGCTAAGTTTAGGTCGGAAGTTACACAAATGGGTAAGTTTAGGTCTGGGGTTCGAAATTGGTTAAGGTTAGAATTAGGATTGAGGCATCTTTCACATGTTTTCATTGACTAATTAGGATCACTCACAGTTACAGTTGCAGTATTAGGTTAGATTTCTGTTTTTTCAAAGTTTTGATTTTGTTTGTTGAGGAAATTATTTGTTAAAACATCTTAAATCTCCAATTAATGCAACAAATAATGAAAGAAAAAAAGAAAATAAGTAAAAAAATATATATAATAATAAAAATAAACACCTAAATAAAAAATACAGATGGCAATACATAAATATAGAAATATAATCTAAAAATACGAAAATAAATAAATCACTTATTTCATAAATCTAAGTCTCATGTAAAAAAAAAAAAAAAAAAAACGTGTTATTTATTCTATGATTATAAATATAATTTGCATATTTGTTTTCCTTTTTAAATAAAAGGTTTTATTTATTTTAGTTGTGCACAGTCCTGTATTTTAAGCTTAACACTTTTTTTCTTTTCTTTTTTTTCCTCATTTATATTTATTTATCTATTTTCACTTTTCTACATTCTGCTTTGTATTTTTTCGTGTGTATGATAGTTAAGTGAGCGGGGTTCACTCTGGATCGACTCTGATTGGTTCAAACATTGTTCTGGTCTTCACTGTTTTGGGGAAGCTACATTAGCATGAAGCTAGCAGATTAGATTTGAAGAACCAGGATTATATTTCTATAACTTTTTAAGAGCAGGATCCTCAGGCATTGCAGACACCCCTGCCCTTCTTCAGCACTAGCCTAGCATTTACCTATACAGCCTATAGTGTGGGTCAGCTCTCCATTACGTTGTTTGCTGAGCGCTAAGTTGTATGACATACTATACGTTGCCAGTTTCCAAGCTGTAATCTGAACAAACCATCTTTCAACCAAACACCCTCATTCTTCCATCATCCACTATAAACTTTCCCGAACAACTCGTGTGATAATCTCCCTCCTCTTCCAGCCGTGTTATTTTGTCCCCGGCTGGTTCAGTCTGGTTCTGGTGGATGCAGATAGAGTCGTGGTCTAGAGGGAGGACAGCTGGGCCAAAAGCCACCGCACTTCCAGGCTAAAGCTCCATTTGTCGAGCCTATCCCCCCGCCGGCTCTGCACGCTGCTGTCACTCAGGGCCAAACCGAGTGACACTGCGCCAATACAAATGTGTAACAACAAGCCACTCCAGGAGCAAGATCGGGAAGGGCTTAGGAAGGGGAAGGTAGAACAGCATCGTGGGATTTCACATGTGGGTAAAGTCGCAAGGGAAGATTTACTTAACACGCGTACCAGACTGTTGCTTGAATTTTAATTGGTGGTGGTCAGTTCTTTCAAAAAAGTACTTAGCTATAGTTATTTGTTACTTCTCCAAAACAGTAATTGAGAAAGTACTGCAATATTTAGTGACAAAAGTAACAAATTATCAGACAAAGCAACCAATAAATTACGACAAAAATTAACAAGCTTGACAATCCTATAGCCAACCAGCCCAACAGCACAGGCCAAACCTATGAGCACTTACAAGCCTATCGAGTATTGGCTAAAAACAGGCCAATAAATCGCCGATATATCCAGCATGTTGTACCTTCTTTAAAAGCTTAGACCACCCAGAATACAACCACTGTATTCAATCTCACATACCAGAAGTGATAAATCCGCCCATTTAAGCCCTGATAGATAGCTTTTCATATTTAGGGGGTAATTAGGTGCCTGGACCAATGCCTCAGTTTTGTTTGTGAAAAGGTATTCACTGAGTGGCTGTCATCTCATCGACGTCTAGCTCTGAATTTGCATAAAGTTGACGTCCTCTTGGAGCGCACTCACGCCAGACGCAACTTGAAAGAGCAGTTCCCATTTATTTCCTCTGCAGGCAGGCACAGAGAGGCGACACGAGGAAGTGACGAGACCAGCGGAGCAATCCAGGTGACCTAAGCGCTGCAAAGTTGAGATGAAGTCAACTTTAAAGCACTTAAAGCAAGATAACAAAATGTAGACATTTTCCGTGTAAACCAGGGTTGTCCAACTAATTTTGACAAAGGGCCATATTGGCATTGGGGTTATCCTCGAAGAGGCGGTTTAACTAAAATCAACTTTCTAAACCTTTGACATATTACAAAGTTGTATTTGATTCTTGTATATTTATTAGGGCGATCGATTCACTTAAGTCACGATTTTTTTTTTTTCTTAAGACACAAAATAAACCATAATACATGACATTTAACACATAGCCACTGATGTTAGAGCTTGGAACTAGTGCGTTTGTCAACATTCAAATAGTAAACGATCATATTTAGTATCCTTATTCAGAGGTTTGTTCACCCATCAGTTGTTAATGCAACATAATACTGCACATTCAGTCCGGTCTTGCACAAGTTCACACTTTGTTTCTTCAAACATTGTGACTATTCTTGTATTATTGTGTGTATATCACAAATACAGTGTATGTGTGTAAGTCAGTGCTGTATGAGCAAAACAGATGGATTCTGGCCTTTCGACTCGAGTGCTGCATTCTTCGATCGATTTTTGAAGTTTTCGATCGATTTTCCATCCCTATATTAGTCTGAACAATAACTTGTTCTTTAAGTTTCAGACAAATCATTCATTTATCGGTATCATTAAGACACCCAAAATAACTCCTGGCACTAATATAAAAATTAAAATATATACCTTCTATCAATACCTTGAGCCATATTTAGATATAGATAGATATAGATAGAAACATCTTAAATGACAAAAACATTCAAGACTTAGTTGGTCATAAAGTCACAGTACTCCTTGACACAGATACAGTATTACGCTTTATATCATGATAAGTTCCTACAGACGTATTTGATTATTCTTAAAACCCGTATTGTCTTCAAAGAATTACATTAGCTTTCTTTAGCTTTAAGTAAATTGTTTGAAATAACACCAGTTTTCCACGCTGCTTCCATTTGCCGTTGCCGTTGGACTAAATGTAAATATGCACAGTGAAGTTTTGCACTGAAGCGAGCAGAGAACAGCTGTTTAATAAAGCCGAGCTAGCACGTTCAAACACTGCTCAGCAAAGAGGACAGCGGCGCACCGATACAGAGATGTTTAATTAGCGTTTACAATGTTTGCTAATTTGCACGTTAGCGGCAGTCAGCTCGACGACGACAAGTGAAGAAAAAGCTATTGTGCTGTTGTCTATGAGCAAAGGATGGGTTTCAGTGAACATTACAGGACATTGTATCATAGGAAACACATTCAACAAGCTTCAAAACACTCGTAATATCCAAAATGGGTCATAGAAAGTGAAAAGAAAAGTAAACCTTCAATAAAAGCACAAATTACAGATCAGAGCAGGGACACCATCGCTTTACCATATATACGAGAAGTAACAGGACGAATTCAAAAGGCGTTGAAAAAACACAACATTGGCACAAGTATTAAACCTTTCAGGAATCTAAGACAGCTTTTAGTAAACCCAAGGACAAAACAAACATCGAGGAAACATGAAGACCTTTGAATACCAGGAAAAAAAAAAGGAATTCGAGAAATTAACAACAGCAACAACAAGCCGAACAACAGACAATTTGAAGTCAACAATGTCAGATCACTGTAAACGGAATAACCGCATAATGGGCTGGGTCAACTCACAAATTATTACTCAAGAAACCAACAAATACAAATGATGGATCAAAGAAGCGGTAGAAATCAGAAAGCGAGGACCACGCACACTGAATCGAGGAGCTTTCCAACTCTCCTGTACGTGGAGCAGCCTTCTCCTGCAATGCATGTCATATTTACAAAATTGTGCTGATAATATGCTAGTGACATGTCCTGTTATTGAAATCGTGTTGACATGTCTCTGAGGTAGTCTATTCCCGCCACANGACTGTCTCTTCGGCCTTGTTCCGGGCGATGCATGTGTACTCTCCTTCATCCACCTTCTTCACGTCTCTTATCATCAGCTCCGTGCCGTCCTCGTTCAGACTGTACTTATCTCCGCTCACAAGGACCACGTTGTTACTGGAGAAACAGAGAGACAAAGATTAGTTTGGATGCTTGTGTGAATGACATTTTATGCATTTATGTGACTAGGTGCCACATTATGTTGACAAATTATTTCACAAAGTTCTTTCCCTGCCAATGACGAAAATATCCGTCATTGTGCTGCCAACCGTAGCCTGCTAATGACATCTGTTTCCGTCATAGACCTTTCTTCTATGCTTCGATGTTGGGCTCTCTGATGCACATGCTGACTTGGTTTACAGTCAAATATATGATGCAGTTTCATAGATTCACCAGCAGAGTGGGGTGTAGTATGAGTATAAGGACCCAGAAGAAGGAACATGATCAAAAAATAAATGTGCTCTTTCGTTGACATGATCAGCTGATTCTGGAGGCCAGCTTTCATTTCAAACAGATTACAGACAAAACATCTTAGACTAAAAACATTATTGAGTAAGTTTAGTGCAGATATTTGATCTTTAAAATGAAGAAACACTCTGTAAACACACGTTTAACAAAAAAAAAGTGAGTTTTGGTCCAATTTAATAAATGGTGGTTAGACAACTACCTAGCGTGATGTCATCATTGATGACATCATTTAATGCTAAAAAAATAGCCAAACTGGAACAGAATTTGAAAAATGTTGAGTAAAATAGATATATTGATCTTTGTGAAATGAGTAGTTCAACCTGTCATGCACACTTTAAAGATGAAAAAGACACTCTCTCATTGTTTTAACCATGTAAACCTCATACTTTTTTTATTCTAAAGACATTATTTAATATAGTTTCTCTTGTTCTTTTACCAAAAACAACACTGACATCAAGTTTATATTAGAAAAAGGATGTTATCTCAAAATTGTCAAACACTGAAACCTAATGAAAACAAGGAATTTCAAAAGGGAATGGATTAATGTAGAAAACAATCCTTTTTTTAAATGAAAGTAGACACTTGTAGGTACAACATGTCATGATTCCACTTGCACAATGTGTTTATGTGGAGCTGTGAATATTGTTTAAAATATGTAAAAAGACCTAGCAGTGAAGGGGGGTCAAAATGACAATAGGGCTGGCACAGGAGCTTTTATTTAATATGTTGATTATGTACCATAAATGAGTATATCATTTGTATCATTTGTGTCTCGAAAAATCACTTATGATGGGGCCGTTGGGAGCCTGAAACTGAAAAAAGTCGCAAGAAAATGTGAAATGTCTGTACAGTTCCTAAAAACTTAAACCTACATTTGAATTTGTGGCAAAAAGCTGACTAAACCAAAGACTTTAGATTGCAAAAAAAAAAAAGACTTGTTCCCACCTCTGATTTATAGCCATCACTCCACTTTCTCTTTTAAAGTCACCTCATAATTAATTCTCTCAAACAAAACTGAAAATACAACTCCTCTACGCTGACTTTTGGATCTTTTTCTCCGCGCTAACAGCCCGTATAGTCCGCACTTCTGACGCGCCGGCCCCGTGGCACAAAGAGCAGGCCCTAAAGGAGATGTCACGACTGGTGAGTTTGACATTTCCACGGTCTTTGAAAGATCACGCTCTGCCTTTACCTGCTCCGTCTGCGGCCACGCCGCTGTCAGAACAGATGTCTCAGCTTTATGTGTGCTTTTAAACCCGGTTGGGCGCGATATCACAGAGGGAAGTGCCAGCTGCTGTTTTTAGACACGATACAGACGGTGTCAAAATATTAAAAGTCACAAGAGAGAGGAAAAGCAGTCAAGTGAGGGTATTGATTTAGTGAAGACGAAACAGGTTTGAATGTGGTCAATACTTAAAGGGGCTATAGCTGATTTTTTTTTTCTCTTAGCACACATATCTTCTTTCTATTTAGGTGAAAATTGTTGTTATGTTAGCATTGTGACTTTCTTCCATTAGGATACAGATCAACGTGTTCTCGTGGCTTGCGTGCATATACCACGCCATGACAAATTGCGTGTCATGACGACGCTTCTGCCTTTTTTTTTTTGCCTGTGGTTGAGGACAAACAGGAGGTTTTTGGGGGTTAACGGCTAAGTTAAGTCTGAAGTTACAAAAAGGGTAAGTTTAGGTCTGGGGCTCGAAATTGGTTAAGGTTAGAATTAGGATTGAGGCATCTTTCACATGTTTTCATTGACTAATTAGGATCACTCACAGTTACAGTTGCAGTATTAGGTTAGATTTCTGTTTTTCAAGTTTTGATTTTGAGGAAATTATTTGTTAAAACATCTTAAATCTCCAATTAATGCAACAAATAATGAAAGAAAGAAAAAAAAAAAGAAAATAAATAAAGTAAATCAAATAATAATAAAAATAAACACCTAATAAAAAATACAAATGGCAATACATAAATATATAAAATACAATATAAAAATACCAAAATAAATAAATAAATCAATTATTTCATAGTCTAAGTCTCATGTAAAAACAAAAAAATGTTTACTTGTATTATTCTATCAATATAAATATAATTTTCATATTGTTTTTGTTAAACATTGTTCTGGTCTTCACTGTTTTTGGAAAGCTACATTAGCATGAAGCTAGCAGATTAGATTTGAAGAACCAGGATTACATTTCTATAACTTTTTAAGAGCAGGATCCTCAGGCATTGCAGACACCCCTGCCCTTACTCAGCACTAGCCTAGCATTTACCTATACAGCCTATAGTGTGGGCCGGCTCTCCATTACGTTGTTTGCTGAGCACTAACTTGTATGACATACTATACGTTGCCAGTTTCCAAGCTGTAATCTGAACAAACCATCTTTCACCAAACACCCTCATTCTTCCATCATCCACTATAAACTTTCCAAAACAACTCGTGTGATAATCTCCCTCCTCTTCCAGCCGTGTTATTTTGTCCCCGCTGGTTCAGTCTGGTTCTGGTGGATGCAGATAGAGTCGTGTCTAGAGGGAGGACAGCTGGGCCAAAAGCCACCGCACTTCCAGGCTAAAGCTCCATTTGTCGTGCCTATCCCCCCCCGGCTCTGCACGCTGCTGTCACTCAGGGCCAAACCGAGTGACACTGCGCCAATACAAATGTGTAACAACAAGCCACTCCAGGAGCAAGATCGGGAAGGGCTTAGGAAGGGGAAGGTAGAACAGCATCGTGGGATTTCACATGTGGGTAAAAGTCGCAAGGGAAGATTTACTTAACACGCGTACCAGACTGTTGCTTGAATTTTAATTGGTGGTCAGTTCTTTCAAAAAAGTACTTAGCTATAGTTATTTGTTACTTCTCCAAAACAGTAATTGAGAAAGTACTGCAATATTTAGTGACAAAAGTAACAAATTATCAGACAAAGCAACCAATAAATTACGACAAAAATTAACAAGCTTGACAATCCTATAGCCAACCAGCCCAACAGCACAGGCCAAACCTATGAGCACTTACAAGCCTATCGAGTATTGGCTAAAAACAGGCCAATAAATCGCCGATATATCCAAGCATGTTGTACCTTCTTTAAAAGCTTAGACCACCCAGATACAACCACTGTATTCAATCTCACATACCAGAAGTGATAAATCCGCCCATTTAAGCCCTGATAGATAGCTTTTCATATTTAGGGGGTAATTAGGTGCCTGGACCAATGCCTCAGTTTTGTTTGTGAAAAGGTATTCACTGAGTGGCTGTCATCTCATCGACGTCTAGCTCTGAATTTGCATAAAGTGACGTCCTCTTGGAGCGCACTCACGCCAGACGCAACTTGAAAGAGCAGTTCCCATTTATTTCCTCTGCAGGCAGGCACAGAGAGGCGACACGAGGAAGTGACGAGACCAGCGGAGCAATCCAGGTGACCTAAGCGCTGCAAGTTGAGATGAAGTCAACTTTAAAGCACTTAAAGCAAGATAACAAAATGTAGACATTTTCCGTGTAAAACCAGGGTTGTCCAACTAATTTTGACAAAGGGCCATATTGGCATTGGGGTTATCCTCGAAGAGGCGGTTTAACTAAAATCAACTTTCTAAACCTTTGACATATTACAAAGTTGTATTTGATTCTTGTATATTTATTAGGGGCGGATCGATTCACTTAAGTCACGATTTTTTTTTTTCTTAAGACACAAAATAAACCATAATACATGACATTTAACACATAGCCACTGATGTTAGAGCTTGGAACTAGTGCGTTTGTCAACATTCAAATAGTAAACGATCATATTTAGTATCCTTATTCAGAGGTTTGTTCACCCATCAGTTGTTAATGCAACATAATACTGCACATTCAGTCCGGTCTTGCACAAGTTCACACTTTGTTTCTCAAACATTGTGGACTATTCTTGTATTATTGTGTGTATATCACAAATACAGTGTATGTGTGTAAGTCAGTGCTGTATGAGCAAAACAGATGGATTCTGGCCTTTCGACTCGAGTGCTGCATTCTTCGATCGATTTTTGAAGTTTTCGATCGATTTTCCATCCCTATATTAGTCTGAACAATAACTTGTTCTTTAAGTTTCAGACAAATCATTCATTTATCGGTATCATTAAGACACCCAAAATACTCCTGGCACTAATATAAAAATTAGGGATGGGCGATATATCGGTATTGATATCGGTATCGGCGATATCCACGATATGTCAAGATATCGGTATCGGTCCGATATCGAACGACGGCCGATATTTAGCGCCGATATTTTTAGGGGAGGTTCTCCAGTCTCTCTGTGGGCATATACCAGCCTCAGTTTGACCTAAAAGCATCATATTTGCAATTTTGAACAGACTAAGGAATACAAAGTATAAATAAACAAACAATTAAGCTAAAATTAGTCTTTATATTTACAAAACAAATCCACAAAATATTTTTTTATCTCAGATAATTATATTTGTTTGTAAGTTTTTGATCTTGTGAGTTGTGCTGTGGATTTAAAGCAGAACCAAGCAACTTCAGCAGTAGAGCTCCCCCTACAGTTCACTTCTGTACATACCAACATCAGACCTACAACTGAACTTTTTTCCTTATGTATTTTTTTTTATCAATTTATAATTTTTTCAAATAAGGTAAAGAAAAGTACATTAATATATTTCACACTGTCAAATGTACAAATAAAAGAGCCAGTGTTTCTCAGAAGAGCTGATTATAAGTGCAGGTTTTCCAGCAGGAGGCAGCAGAGAGCAGATGTTTGCTTAAAATGTGAAGAAAATACATTTGTAACCATCACACAAACTAACAAAGACATTTAACAAAGCCAAACTGTCACTTAGATCAGCTTTAAAATATACCTATCGGTATCGGCAGTTATCGGTTATCGGCCAGAGCAGAGGGCCAATTATCGGTTATCGGTATCGGCTCCAAAATTTCATATCGGCCCATCCCTAATAAAATTAAAATAAACCTTCTAATACCTTGAGGGCCATTTAGATAGATAGATCTAGATAGAAACATCTAAATGACAAAAACATTCAAGACTTAGTTTGGTCATAAAGTCACAGTACTCCTTGACACAGATACAGTATTACGCTTTGATCACGATAAGTTCCTACAGACGGTATTTGATTATTCTTAAAACCCGTATTGTCTTCAAAGAATTACATTAGCTTTCTTTAGCTTTAAGTAAATTGTTTGAAATAACACCAGTTTTCCACGCTGCTTCCATTTGCCGTTGCCGTTGGACTAAATGTAAATATGCACAGTGAAGTTTTGCACTGAAGCGAGCAGAGAACAGCTGTTTAATAAAGCCGAGCTAGCACGTTCAAACACTGCTCAGCAAAGAGGACAGCGGCGCACCGATACAGAGATGTTTAATTAGCGTTTACAATGTTTGCTAATTTGCACGTTAGCGGCAGTCAGCTCGACGACGACAAGTGAAGAAAAAGCTATTGTGGCTGTTGTCTATGAGCAAAGGATGGGTTTCAGTGAACATTACAGGACATTGTATCATAGGAAACACATTCAACAAGCTTCAAAACACTCGTAATATCCAAAATGGGTCATAGAAAAGTGAAAAGAAAAGTAAACCTTCAATAAAAGCACAAATTACAGATCAGAGCAGGGACACCATCGCTTTACCATATATACGAGAAGTAACAGGACGAATTCAAAAGGCGTTGAAAAACACAACATTGGCACAAGTATTAAACCTTTCAGGAATCTAAGACAGCTTTTAGTAAACCCCAAGGACAAAACAAACATCGAGGAAACATGAAGACCTTTGAATACCAGGAAAAAAAAAAAGGAATTCGAGAAATTAACAACAGCAACAACAAGCCGAACAACAGACAATTTGAAGTCAACAATGTCAGATCACTGTAAACGGAATAACCGCATAATGGGCTGGGTCAACTCACAAATTATTACTCAAGAAACCAACAAATACAAATGATGGATCAAAGAAGCGGTAGAAATCAGAAAGCGAGGACCACGCACACTGAATCGAGGAGCTTTCCAACTCTCCTGTACGTGGAGCAGCCTTCTCCTGCAATGCATGTCATATTTACAAAATTGTGCTGATAATATGCTAGTGACATGTCCTGTTATTGAAATCGTGTTGACATGTCTCTGAGGTAGTCTATTCCCGCCACAGACACCTCTGTCATGGTTCAACAAGTGACCCAATTGGCTCTGTGCACAAGAGTATTTATTTTCAAAAATGCAAACATCTTGCCGGCAGGTTCATTTCCTGTTTAGTTCATTCCTATGAGGTTTTCACTACCTCAACCTAAATGAAAAATTACTAAAAATAAATAAGCCAGTGAACAGTGAGCAGTTAAGGATTTTTTTTTCTGAAAACATGTTAAATACCTTACAAAAGAAGAGAATATTTCACCAAAGGACAAAAGTGTGTTTATAATGGTCTGACAATTTGAAAATAAACAACTTCTTTGCACAGAGTCGATTTAAACCAATGTACATTTGCTCTGATGTCTCTCACTGGCAACAACTTACTTTAACAATGAACAGTACTGCTGTAATGCTACAAGAACAAATTTAAACAAATTCACCTTCCAAAAATACACAACCAGCCGCCACTGGTTCTTTTTACACCTCAAGACAAATTCAAGTGTTTGAAGTGGGCCATATACATGTGAGAAGAGACGGTTTGTGTTTAGAAGGAGAAAGAGTGGGTACAGAATTGAAGGTGCTGAAGGGGCGCAGTAGTGATGTGCGGGTCAATCCGTAATTTGCTGTCAACCCGCGGATTCGGGCGGTTCGGAGAGCACAAATAAAAGACGTTTGGCGAGTTTGAGTTGGTCAGGTCTAAACCGATGTGTAGACGCTTCTGTGCTTTAGCGTCAAGTGACGTAACATCAGTCCATTAAGTATCATGTAATGTATGCTCTGTCCCCGTTTGGCAAACTAAGACACAACCTCATTTAAACTGGCTACAAAAAGATTTTAAAAAAGGCGAGAAACAAGTAGATAAAAACATGGTGTTCCGTGTGCATGGAGCAGCCATGTTAGCGACATTGCCATGAACACATTTTAACTACACAAACGTTGCCCCTGCGTTAACAAATACATCATTGGAGCTGAATTCTGGTGATTTGACGTGGTCCCCAAAGAGTGCAATGATTTAATTTTTTTTTACGTTTTTTTAACTTCTCTAATATGTTAGCCCCAACACTGCATAATAGTACACATTTTAAGATTTATACTCTGAAAAGAAATGCTAGGTAGAAACAGTGCCACCACCACAGTCTATATACAACACCATTTTCAGAAGTGAGGTGTAAAATGCTCCTGGATACCTGCCTCACCACATTTTGGTAAATATACAAACTTGGGTTAAAGTTTGGGCAAAGTCGCAGTAGCTGTCACTGGTTCTACACTCAACTTAGTGACAGGAGAGAGTTCTGTTTGGGAAGAAAATTCAATAAATAAAATCATCTACCGAGGTCTTAAACTTTTGCTTTTGACTTAAACCCAAACTGTTAAGAGTTACAAGACAATCTGAAAAGAATCTATTATCAGTATGCATATTTTCTTGTATCATATTTGCTTAGAGAGTTCCTGTTGATATATTGCAGACCTCCAACTGCAACACACTGTCGTATACGCCGATTCAGAGCATTCCAAACAATGGCTGACATGTCTGGTGATTATACTGACCATGCAAACACAGGATGTTTCAGATCCTTGCAACACAGGGCTGTGCATTATTATGTCAGCACCGGAAAGACAGAGACACAATATGGTGGTTTCATCAAAAATGCAGATTGTCACAGAGATGAGCTCAAGATTCTATTTTCATCACAATATTCCCAGACCTTTTAATGCCTAGTAAGGTCTACAAATCATTCCAAGTACCTAGTTTGGAAAATGCTGGTCTAAACTTCCACATATGGACTTGAAAGACTTCGGGATCAAAGTTGAGAAAAAAAAAAGAAAAAGAAATGCGTAGTTCTACTCGAGCATCTTCAAAAACGCCCAAAACACAATAGTACACTCAGTGGTGCCATATACAGTATATTTAAATTTCAATAGAGGTCTTAAACATTCTGACTGAGGCATAATTGTGGACACATTGAAGAAAACTTACTTTTTTGCTTTTTACAGACAAAATGTATCCTTGGGATTTTTGTTTTAACACAAATTTATTTTTATGTGGCAAAATGGAAACTAACACTGGTTTTCAGTTCCCGTGGCAACAGGATAGTGCTTTACTAAGTTGGAAATTTATGACATTTTAACTCTTTCACTGCCAATGACGAAAATTTTCGTCATAACGAACCCAACCGTAGCCTGCCAATGGTGGTAATTTTCGTCATAAGCTTTTTTTACGTGCGGCGATAGAGCGCTCTCTGATGTAAGTGTTCAATTAATCAGCATTAAAATAGCATGATGCAGTTTCATATATTCACCACCAGAAGGCAGTATCGCATTAGCACAAGAGCGCAGCGGAAGTCAGACTCACGTGTTATTCTGTTTACATTACGGAGCGCTGTTGCCTGTGTTTACGTGATCATCAGCCTCTAAAGGATCGGTTTTCATTATCAAACGAATTACAGGCAACACATCTTGGAGTAAAAACATTGTTGAGTGAGTTTAGAGCAGATATTTGATCTTTAAAATGAAGAAAAGACGATCCTACAGGACTAGGAGTCTGAGGAGAACGACATATGCAGCGAGTCTCAAGAGAAAAACAAACTTCTTCTTCCGTGAGCGATCAAAAAGTGTCAGAGTAAGTCAAACTACTGTAATTCTTCATGTTTGGAAGGTTAAATATAATCTATGCCCCATGAAAAAGGCTGAATCTATAGAATCTGTATCAGAAAGAAGAAAACTGCTGTTCTACCTCCTCGTCTGTACCACAGCTTTTGTTGGTTTAAAGATGAAAAAGACACAATGTCCTCATTATTTTAATTACGTGAAGCTTGTATGTTTATCCTAAAAATGTTATTTAATTGTGGTAGTTCATTTTCTTTCACCAAAAAGTAGTACAAACTGAAATAACAATAACTTGAAGTTTGATTTAGAAAAAAGGCGTTATCTCAGAAGTTTCTGGTCAAACGCTGAAATCTAATGAAAACAACGAATTTCAAATGTCTATAAAAAGAGAACGGATTAATGTAGAATAATAATTCTTTTTTTAAATGAAAGTAGACACGTGTAGGTCTCATTTGCTGTATAACATGTCATGATTCTAGTTGCACAAGGTTTTTGGTGGAGCTGTGAATATTGCTTAAAATGAGCAAAAAGGCCTGGCAGGGAAGGAGGGTCAAAGTGAGAATAGGGCTGGCAGTGAAAGAGTTAACTATGGCATAACAATGTTATGTTGCAATACCAAAATTGTAACGATACATTATCGTCGACACCTGAAGATACTAAACAGCATGACTTTCATCAAAAATAGTTCTGGGTTTAGAACATTAACACACATTTGATGCAAACAATCCTACATTTCTAAATATTTTAATAAAAAAAAAAAAACAAAGAAACAAGACCATCGAGAGAAATTTAAACCCAAGAAAATAAATTACTGAATGATATTAAAAAAATATATATATATACTGTAAAATATAACTTAAATGATTATTATTGTTAGCATAATCTCAATATAGTGGACCCATGATATCAGAACTGCCAAATTGTCAGCTTAATATCGATAAAATACAGTATTGCGAGATTGTTACATCCCTAATGGCCTATGAACTACAGCAGCCTATTACAAATTATACAATCATTTTTTAGGAAGAAAAATATAACAAAAATTTAGGAAGAAAAATATAACAAGTTCAACTGTCTGTGATACTTAAGTGTGATTAATGTGACATAAGCTTTCTGTTTATCTGCTTTTCTATCACTTTTACTTGATTTTTTGTTTGTTTTTACATCAAAAACAAACCCAGAATTAAGCAGTTATTGTGGGTTGATTTTTTTCTCGCATACAGCCTTCCCCCCCCAATTTTGACATTTTAATTTTTTTTTGTTTATTTCGAGAGAAAAAGAAAATATCCTTTCTCTCCATTGACTCTTCACATTTCTTGCCACTTACAGTTAGAATGCTGTAATGTCATCTGCATAACCTCTATACCTTTATCTGATATTGCAGATTCACTACATAAAGCAAATTTACATAAGCAATACCTAACATTACAACCTTTCCACAATATAAAGATAGCCTCTGCAACACAAAACGGTAATTCATGCATAGAAGCTCTAATCACAGCTCCTAGTTAAAGGTCATCCTCTTACATCAGGCGGTTATTCAATTCTCCAGATAGTAGTTTGCCTTTCTGTGCTGAACCTGTACACGACCATATGTTGCTGCTCCTATAGAAAGTACACTGTGTGCTTGGAGCTACTGCAGCTGGAGAGAGTCACAGATAACCTCAGTGACACGATCGGATCTCATTCAGATAGAGGCACTCGGATAATCGCGCACTTTGGGAAGAGGAAAAGCGAGTGTTGATGATTTGTTAGAAGAAATAATCCAGGCACATCTTCACAGAAACAGCAGAATTGTCAGATTTCTCAACCTTTTCCAAAGCAATCAGTGGCTGTGCTTGAATGTCCACACTTGTCCCATAACCACTCAATCTGTATAGTCTAGGCCTGTTCAGTAAAGTGCACTCATTCACACTGAATTTTACATCCTGTAATTTGCTAAACTCCGACGTTATTGTGTAATTCTAATGCCGTGACTGGTTTATAAATGACTCTGTGACTTATTATACCTTCAGATTTGAACAAAAAAAATATTTTTACTTTTTACTACGGATCAGTCACTTTTTCTATGATTAAAAGCTAAAATGAAACAAACTATGATAAAATCTGGGACATTGAAGTGAAACAACCCGGTTATTGTAGTACCGTAAGGTCGAGAAGATGGATGTTTGGGAGAAAGGCCGGACATGGATTAAATGAGTCACAGCTCAGGCAAGCTAATTCACGTTAAAACAAACCGAAAACATAAGAAATGCTGATTTCACTAATGAAGCTAAAGGTTGTTGTCATTGAATATCCTTGGGGTAATTTAATTTTACAACTCAAACTAAGGTAAGCCCTTCACATTAGCAAAGATCGTTTCATTCATCCATTTTCTTCTACTTGGCTGGGTCTTGGAGGCAGCAGTCTAAGCAAGGAGGCCTCCTCAACCAGGGGTATTCTGACTCGTTCCCAGGCCAGTCGACAGACAGTTCCTCCATGCCTCCAACCTATTCTCCATCTGTCCCGGGAATTTTCCCTGTGAAACTTCCCTGGAAAATGGCAACATTTTGGGGGACAATGTAAAAGTTGCCCTAGCTATCTCAACTGGCTAATCTCCTGCTACAACAGGGCTATTCAACTTTTTTTTTCAGAGGGCCAGATTTTATCGAGGACACGGCTTGTGGGCCGGGCAGTTGCACAATACATCGCAGTTTTTGACGCAAGATTGTGCCCGAGACCAGAGTTGTTTCTATAGTGATAATAACTAATGCTGTGTCTGTTTTTATTGCTCTACAGCAGGGCTATTCAATTATATTTTACCAAACTGCACCAAGAACTTATGTTTAGTAAATTAAAAATAAGTCTAAATTGCTCTGTCGTTTAACAGGCTTACACTAGCAGAGATAAATGAAAACTAGAACATGAGCAAATCCGAACAGATAAAGGACCAGGCTAAACCTAGAGTTAATCCAACTCTATGACTCTACGTCTACATTAGGGCTGCACGATATTGAAAATTTCTGCGATATGCGATATGGGCTCTGAGATTGCGATATTCGATATTTTTGCGATATTTATTTTTCAATTAAGAATTTCTCTGTACATTTATTTAATGTCGTTATTACACTATTAAAATCCTGTGGCTTAGTAATTGCTTAATCATTTTATTAACTTATTTTTATTGAGGTGCGGTCATGTTTTAGGACGATTTTTTTCACGGCTTAGTTGCTGGTTGCTCTGAAAATCTGGCAACCGCAGTCGGTACCCCTACACACGTTATGCCTGACAGGTCACAGCTTTATCACAACTATAGTTTTTGTGCCTTTTCAATCTTGTTTTAAACCAACACAAATCACAAGAGTTGTTCTTAAGAGAAGACGAGAACGAAGTCAAACCACTCGGCGCTAAAAACGGATGAATAATGCATAAACATTTAATAAATTATTGCACATCCTTGCGATATGGATATTGCACGTGTCAATATTGCGATATCGATATTTTTTCGATATATTGTGCAACCCTAGTCTACATATTGCTACTTCAAGGGTGAACCTCAATTTGGAAGAAAACTAGTAAACAATTTATAAACAAAAGTGAACAAAACAAACATCTCTGGAATTTTAGCTGATGAAGTTCATTTTAAAGTACTGCAGGCGACTGAAAACCAGATCTAACCATGAAATGTGGTCCAGTCCCCGGCCCACTTTATTGTGATGGGCCAGTCTTTATTTCAAAGCATTATGTTGCTGTATCCACCACTGTTCACTGTAAATCAGATACGGGTTGTTTCCCTGGCTTCTTTACAATGTGGCCCAGTCTATGGCCCATTTTACCAAGGTGGGCCACATTATACTGCTTCCCGGGCCGTATTTGGCCCACGGGCCGATATTTGAATAGCCCTGTGCTACAACATGATCCGACTTGTATCTGCATTCTTGTACTTGTGGTCTTTATCCACTGCTTGTGATCGTAGGTGAGAAATGTAACACCTTGACATACAGTACCTAAACTTCTCTACTTGGGTCAAGGTGTCTACCACCTGGAGAGGGGTCAAGAGATTGTATGGGAACATGCAAACTCCACATAGAAAGGCCCTGGCTTGACTTAGAGGTGAAACCAGGACCTTCTTGCTGTGAGCCCACACACCTAACCACTGTGCCGCACATTCGGACGACCCAGATGCAGTGGAGAAAATGGCAGTGCCTTTTTGGCTTGCTGAACATTCAGAAACCTAAATGATCATAAATAGTGCCCTAAGTTGTAAAAAAATGTGGACATTCGGATGCAGCCAGTGTTTTGTTCACTTAAGGATCATTGCAATGGGGAACATATGACGCCGTGAGTGTTGCCTTACTGTGCCCAGCTGACAGAGGGTTCAGGGAAGCCATCAGCGTCACAGGCTAGAAGAGCGGTGCTGCCTTCTTCTGCCGTAGAGTTCACCTCAGTCTGACGTGGCCGGATGGTGGGCAGAACTGCAAATAAGCAAGACAGGCAATAAAGACGTGTCAGTTCAAAGTTGCACATGTAACCCAGGTGAAAAAATGCCTACGTTTGTTATTAAACTATTTATTTCATATGAATCTATTTTCTCCTCCGCGTCTCTGTGCCTTGCTTGCGTCATGACGTCATGCGCTCTCGCGTCACGCTCAGCACGTACAATCAGAACATTCAAAACAGCTGTGCAACAAGCAGCAGGCAGGAGCGAGAGGGAAAGCCCAGGTGAACGCGCTTGAGGTATGTTAGTCGATTTAATTCGCTATTTCATTATAACAAATTCTGAAACTAACACAAGTAATGTCGGAACATAGGAGCTGACTACTGGTGCCGACCTACCGCAATCTGAGCACGAGAAAAAGAATAAACTACGAACTGGTGAGTGAAGCTAGCGCTTAGCTTAGCACCCCATTGAAACTAATGGGTTAGCCTAGCCTAGCCGACTCCATTACTTTGCATGGAGCGGTTAGCATTGTGTTTAAAGCCCGTTTTCTCTAAATGTATTTAATCTATTGATCTGTAACTTACAACGAGTCTTTATTAAGACCAATATCCAGTTGTTTGTAGCCATTGATTTGAATGCATTTTCAATGCAATTTATGCAGCTCAGAGCTACCCTCTTTGCTGCTATGACTTGAAACTTATTGTGTATCGACATTATGCACTTTAGTTTGATATTTGAATGATTTAATGAGTAACTTTATCTGACATTGTTATTTATTAAGAAGATGAATTTGATATTGTACAATATGGAAGTTACACTGCTATTTATAATGTGATCTACATTATTTATTGTTAGTAACTAGAATGAAATATGATTGTGTGCACACGTAGAACTTAATGTGTTGAACCTAACACGTAGAACTTAATGTGTTGAACTGAACTCGTAGAACTTATTGTGTTGAACTTAACACGTAGAACTTGATGTGTAGAACTTGATGAACTTAACTTGTGGAACTTAGAACTTACACTGGACCTGTTACTCTTATTCAGGCCAGGTCTGATGGCGAGCTTAAACCCAGGACTCAGAACCGTAAGCCCAGGAACTCTGGACTACATGACAGGAGCCACCTGTGATCCTGCTGCTCTGGTCGGGCTGGTAGGAGGCTCCTCATAGCCGCCCTCTCTTCCTCTTAACCATTCGAAACTCATTCACTCGGCCCAATCACACACACATTCACACACTGCCTTCCCACACTATGGACTATCCCCTGCTGGACACTTTCGAGACCGCGTTGAGCTGAGACTGAACATTGAACTGTTGCGTTCCACATAAAGTAACGGAACTTTTCTTCAATAGTGCATTGGAGAGAACTCTTGGAGCGTTCATGAGCAATACCGTTCACGATCAATATATCCTATGAACTCTATTTGAACTTAGCGCTGAACTGATATTGATTGTGATATTTGTCGAACCTATTGTAAATACCTATTGAATATTCATTCTATTTTCATTCTATGTTTTTGTTTTTCTTTTGTCTTCAATATATGATATATTTAAAAGCAACTCCTTTTGTCAGTCTCTCTCTCCACTCCTAGAGTCGAACTATTAATCTTCTGATCTAGCCAGTTTCGGTGTTTACCAGTTAGTACCAGTACTGTACTTAAATAATTGTGACACCCCGGTTACATAATTCGTGGCGAGCTAGCCAGGAGTGGAGTAGTAGAGCTGAATATTGTATATTTTGGTTGAAGACATGGAAACATTTGAGAAACGTGGCATTAAAATACCTAACTCAGTCTTAGTGCAAGGCGCGAACAAAACTGAAACCGATGATGAAGTAGTCGAATTTTTGAAACGCTTTGGTTCTATTTCGAAGTTTGAGTTTATTGATGAACCCGAATCTATTTTTCATCAGTCGATTGTAGTTGAATACAGCTCATGCGCACGGTTACATGCGCTGCACAATATGTTGCCGTACACTTTTGTTAGCCACAATAAATTGGTTACATATGAAATCTCAGAACTATCTACAATTTGCGCTGCACATGTAGAGAAAACAATGACAGACATTTACCTGCATGCACTCCAGAATGTTGCGACACTTACTGGTAAAGACTATGTGGAAGTACTTAAGGCTGTAATGTCTCTTCTTGGTCAGCTGTTGGCAGAACTCCAGCCCACTGTCGCTGAAGACCAGTTGCCTACAGAGGGATGTGAGAAGCTAGTCACTGTTGCCTCCTCTGTTTGTCCACCTGAATCTGCTTCCGTAGTCCAACAATCTGATGTCCCACCTGTGAGGTTTTTGCCAGATGTGAATGATGGTATGATGTCGTCCATGCAGATCACTTCTCCCTTGACAGCAGGTGATGAGCCACCGCAGAAGAGAAAAGTCATAGCAACACTGATCCAAGGCACAGTTAAATGGTTCAATGTGAAACGTAGATATGGTTTTATAACCAGGAATGACACCAAGGAAGATGTATTTGTTCATCAAACTGCTATAAAGAAGAATAATCCCAGAAAATGTCTCCGTAGTGTGGGAGATGGAGAGATCGTCGAGTTTGACGTCATAGAAGCAACCAAGGGCCCAGAGGCTGCCAATGTGACTGGTCCTGGTGGTGCACCAGTCAGAGGAAGTCCGTATGCACCCAACAAAAGGCGCTTACGGCGGCAGTTCCTTTCTCGTAGTCCTCGACCTGAACATCAGAGCGGATTTTCTGGCCCAAAGATTGAAGACCCCATGTGTGTGAGAACTAGATCCCCACCGACTCAACGAAGACCATTCAGACGAAGATCTACACATGGTGACCCGGTGGAGCCGAGAGGGGTAGCTGAATGTGCCCCACAGACTGACCGACCCAGACGAAGATTCTGGCGCCCATATAGACGCCGATTCAGATTCCGTTTGCCTGAAGACTCATTCATTGCATATCCAGATGAGCCCGACGACGTCTGGAGCAGTGAGGATGATCGGTTTGAAGGATGTCCACTTCAAGTTGAGCCAGTTCCTTTCTATTTTGAAAATGTCGATCTTGATGAATCCAGCAATGACAAGTTTTTGTCCTGTGCTATTGATCTTACTGATCCTGAACCTGCATCTTCAGTCAGTTTACCTGAAAATCCTGTTGACACTATACTTTCATCTTTGCGGTCCAACCTACCTGCAGATGAAGTGATCGATCTACTTGAAGATGGGGATTCCTCTGCAGAATTCGAAGCTCCTCAGTCCGAGAGAGCACAGCCTGAGCCTGGTGATGCCAACTTACCTGAAGGGATACCAGCGCCTACTGTTGTCCCAGAGAACCTGCCTGAAGCACCAGAGCTCTTTGACCAAGCAGAGGCATCACCCAATTCTGAACCCAGTGAGCCATTGCTCAGCTCACCTGAAATAGCCGCTGAAGAGCCGAACTCACCAGATGTTGAGGTTGAATCCAGTTCCAATATCCGACATAACAGTCGTCCACTTATTTCGGTCGTTCAAACTCTTTTTTGGGGGTTAGTTGATACCTATAGCGAAGCGCTTACCTCTGTTACAAGCAGTCCGTCACACCCTTGCGTTTACAACGTTTAGCATGCACCGGAGTTGCATGAACTAAAGGGGGGAGGGTGTAACCCAGGTGAAAAAATGCCTACGTTTGTTATTAAACTATTTATTTCATATGAATCTATTTTCTCCTCCGCGTCTCTGTGCCTTGCTTGCGTCATGACGTCATGCGCTCTCGCGTCACGCTCAGCACGTACAATCAGAACATTCAAAACAGCTGTGCAACAAGCAGCAGGCAGGAGCGAGAGGGAAAGCCCAGGTGAACGCGCTTGAGGTATGTTAGTCGATTTAATTCGCTATTTCATTATAACAAATTCTGAAACTAACACAAGTAATGTCGGAACATAGGAGCTGACTACTGGTGCCGACCTACCGCAATCTGAGCACGAGAAAAAGAATAAACTACGAACTGGTGAGTGAAGCTAGCGCTTAGCTTAGCACCCCATTGAAACTAATGGGTTAGCCTAGCCTAGCCGACTCCATTACTTTGCATGGAGCGGTTAGCATTGTGTTTAAAGCCCGTTTTCTCTAAATGTATTTAATCTATTGATCTGTAACTTACAACGAGTCTTTATTAAGACACTGACTATTGAACATTGTCATGTGTTTACATTTTGATGCACTTTTATGGCTCCAATATCCAGTTGTTTGTAGCCATTGATTTGAATGCATTTTCAATGCAATTTATGCAGCTCAGAGCTACCCTCTTTGCTGCTATGACTTGAAACTTATTGTGTATCGACATTATGCACTTTAGTTTGATATTTGAATGATTTAATGAGTAACTTTATCTGACATTGTTATTTATTAAGAAGATGAATTTGATATTGTACAATATGGAAGTTACACTGCTATTTATAATGTGATCTACATTATTTATTGTTAGTAACTAGAATGAAATATGATTGTGTGCACACGTAGAACTTAATGTGTTGAACCTAACACGTAGAACTTAATGTGTTGAACTGAACTCGTAGAACTTATTGTGTTGAACTTAACACGTAGAACTTGATGTGTAGAACTTGATGAACTTAACTTGTGGAACTTAGAACTTACACTGGACCTGTTACTCTTATTCAGGCCAGGTCTGATGGCGAGCTTAAACCCAGGACTCAGAACCGTAAGCCCAGGAACTCTGGACTACATGACAGGAGCCACCTGTGATCCTGCTGCTCTGGTCGGGCTGGTAGGAGGCTCCTCATAGCCGCCCTCTCTTCCTCTTAACCATTCGAAACTCATTCACTCGGCCCAATCACACACACATTCACACACTGCCTTCCCACACTATGGACTATCCCCTGCTGGACACTTTCGAGACCGCGTTGAGCTGAGACTGAACATTGAACTGTTGCGTTCCACATAAAGTAACGGAACTTTTCTTCAATAGTGCATTGGAGAGAACTCTTGGAGCGTTCATGAGCAATACCGTTCACGATCAATATATCCTATGAACTCTATTTGAACTTAGCGCTGAACTGATATTGATTGTGATATTTGTCGAACCTATTGTAAATACCTATTGAATATTCATTCTATTTTCATTCTATGTTTTTGTTTTTCTTTTGTCTTCAATATATGATATATTTAAAAGCAACTCCTTTTGTCAGTCTCTCTCTCCACTCCTAGAGTCGAACTATTAATCTTCTGATCTAGCCAGTTTCGGTGTTTACCAGTTAGTACCAGTACTGTACTTAAATAATTGTGACACCCCGGTTACACACAGCTGTAATCAAAACAGTGCCCGAGTGTCCATATCTATCTATGAATATAATACAGTATGTCATGTCATTGCTTTCTGCTGATTAATGTGCTCAAGAAATGATGATGGTATTTCTGCAGTTTGTGAATATCAAATTCTTGCAATGTCATGTGTTTTTAAGCTTATTCTAATGTTTTTATGTAACTTGAACTTGTGCGCATAAGCATAAGGTAAAAACTTCATGTGGTATTAAATTTGCTATGAGTATGCTTTGATTGTCTTAAAATATGATTAGCCAATGGAATAAGCAGAAAACTGTCTAATTGTACTTGTACATGGAAAATGACAAGCTGCTAAAATTAAATTGCAATCTTGTTTTACTGGCAAATCTTTGTTATCTTCAGAGGGGAGTAGTCCATTTTCTACTGACATGATACGGCAGGGATGTCGAACCTTTTTCAACAAGCTACTTTTACAAACAAAAATGAAAGAGAGCTACTCATGCTTATGGTCACAATAAATAAGGTTGATTTAGTGCCGATCACAAGCATTAGGTGGGTTACAGTTTAATGCTAGTAAAACACAAACTGTAATATATTTGTAATCTATATGCATTGATCACATAGTTAAGCTTGCAAAATCAAAATTTATAATGATTGAAAGTGAAGACTAAAAAAATGAACTACTCAGTGTAAAATGTATACTTCTGTAACCGCTTGGAGAGCTGTCTGAAAGCTTGTGGAGAGCTACTGGTAGCTATTGACCCTATTTTGTCCCGCCTACTTTTCTAGGACATGCACTTCCTGTTTAGCTGCATTTAGCCTGTAGATTACAGTCGATGGGTTTATTTTAACTGTCATTATATTTAATTAAAACTGCCCCACAAGACAGACAAACAAACACGTTAGCTACCTTAACAGAGCTAAACAGGAAGTGCATTTCCAAGCCAAGTGGGCGGGACAAAATAGGGTCAATAGGTTGGAGACCCCTGATCTAAGGTTATATTCATCAGTGAAACTTGGTACTGACACATTTTGCATCATTCGATACTTTTTGACAGAAACCTTTTGGAAGCAATAAAGGTGGACTGCATGTGTGACCCCTCCTCTGCTCTCGGCCAATAGGTTGGTTTCACGTGACATCACAACATTCTACTGGCCAATGTTATTTCAATGAGGTGGAGGGCAGCTAAAATGAAGATTGTTTAAATGCAGTTTGTTTTTTGCAAAGCAAACAAGTAATGGGTCTAGTCATCCTAGAAATAGCCACTTTTTAAATTAGCAAAATATGTTTTGAATTTTTCCATGGCAAAGTCCAATGTTATCAATAGGAAAAAGTGCCTCTTGCCCTCCATCTGGCATGTAACTGGCAAGAATTCTAGAATGTGAAACCCACCTATAGTGCAACTGAAAATTATAGTTGGTGCTGGCACAAGCTCAACCAACCTGTGCTTCAACTTTTATAATGCTCCCAGCTGTGACCGAATATATACTCAGTCTAGAGGTGGGATAGAAGAAGCTAGCTGAGTTTGGAAAAAATAAAATTATTGGCTTTTTTTTTTAATTATTCTCTTTTCTTTTTTTTAATTATTTTCTTCTTCTTTCTTCATAACAGCTTAAAAAATAAAAGAAAATAACAGCAGAGCACAGTGAATGCATTTTTCAGATTGGAAATACTTTATGAAGACGATCTGCAGCTGTGATCAAACTGTGATCTTGATCAGCTTAGATTTGCTGTTCTCCAATTGGTTCTGTGTCCAACTCTAAGGCAACTCTACTTGGTTTAGGTACAGTATAGTTGATAAGACAGAAGTGGATATTTTGAAACAAAGTAGATCTAATAGAAAAACAAACAAACGAACATATATTCTATGTACAGTATACGTATGTTGAACTGTGTCTTTCCATGTTCTCACTATCCAAAGCAGGTATTTGCTCTCAGCTCATCATCGAATATAAAAACCTTCCAGGAAAACCATTTACAACCATTTGAAGGATTGTATATATTTAGCAATTGACAAAAACACCTTAGCACTCAAAATGTGAAAGAACTAGTGATCAAAATGGAGAAGACTTTTTTTTTTGACCATTTGATTATGATTCATTCTCTGATGTTTTTGATTAAAAGAAAGTTGACACTATACAGAGCAAAAATGACTACAAATGTCAAACTGTATGATTTTCACAATTTTTTTGAGGCACACGGCAGGATTATGCACTATGTCCCTTTCTTTTTGATGTGTCTTTTGAGACTTTTGACAGTGTTAAGCAGGTCCTATGTCCACAGTACTCAGTCCTTACCGTTGATGATCACTTTGATGGGTTTGAAGTCCAGCTCTCCTCTGGCGATGACTCGGGCCTCACAGCTGTACATGCCCTCGTCTGCTTTCCTTATGCCGCGGATCAGCAGGTGCCCGTTGTCCATGACCTTATATCTCACTGTGGACAACAGAAAATACACAAAGTCAGCAATATACATGGAATGTACAAATGGATGGAAATGCCGAATGGAAATAGATGAGTTTATGCTCCTTCATTTGGCTACTGAATATCTACTTTGTTATACATGAACTAAATCAATGCCTTTTTGTTATGCACATTGAATAAAAACTCATAAAACTAAAAAAAAAATCATACTAAATTCATATTATTGATTGATTGATTTGTTAGTTTATTCATGTTATTCTATTATTCGTCATTAATCCTGTACAACTTGGAAGGGCAAGATTAATAAAGAAGCAATGCAACTTTTCTGCTATATGCTTTCAACAGACTTAGAGGTCATGTGTTCATTTTTAGTGGCAATTACAGCTTAAAAACACTTTTTACAAATAGCACAGTGACACTGGAGAGGGCCAACCAAGCACAGCCAATCAGAGCCCTGCATTCAGCTCCCAGTAAAAAATGAAACTCTTTTTTATTCAATTCAAATGCCAGTATCAAGCCTACATCATAATGTTTGTTATTTATTTATAAATAGTGTGTGGTCAGAGCTCTGGCTTCCCAATAAGGAGGTCGTGGGTTCTACTCCCGGGTCGGACCATATCAACATCTCACGATCTCTCACGGTGGAGTTTGCATGTTCTTTCTGTGTCATAGTGAGTTTTCTCCAGGTACTCCGGTTTCCTCCCACCTCCAAAAACATGCATTAAATTTCCCCTGTGAGAGAGTGAATGGTTGTCTGTGTAACCCTGTGACGAGTTGGCCACTGTTCAGGGTGTTCCTCCACCTAAGGCCCAAGTCACTGGGATAGGCTCCAGTCAGTCTCGACCCCTAACAGGAACAGTCATTAGAAAATTAATTAATGAAATAAATAGTTTATTGGCTCAAAAAAAAAATAAAAAAATATATATATATAGCTACTCAGTGGTAACTCCGTGTCACTCAGAGGACGAATCAGTGAATGGGACTTATCTTTTCTTGTTGAAGAATCTCTTTTTTCAAGAATTTGCTCACACAAAGCTGTTCCTTTTGGAACTATTACGTGATGACATCACAAGATGCAACAGAACATTTTGTACTTTAAATATTTAGATAACCTGAAAAGCAGAAACACAACTTTGAGTATATTTTGGGAGAAGTAACAACACCGAACCAAAAATTGAACATTGGAAACATCTTTGCGATTTTACAGTTTTCCGTACATTTTGCCATAACTTCAATAGACACTATTTTTTTAAGTTTTAAAAGTTTCTCCAAAAAATTGCTCAAACTCCTTTCTCTGATAAGTGCAGGGCTACATATTGGAACGCAGCAAACTTTCTCCATTACCTTTCTTATTGCCTCCATATGTCACGCAAACTACATCATCAAGACTCTACCGAAATGAAATATTCACATGGTAGCATTGTGCATTTATGAATCTGTGACACGGCTATCACACCATTTGGAACGTCATCCTTTTGCTGTTCACACTATTCTGGTCGGAGCAATAATCGTCGCACCACGCAGCATATGGTTAGGTGTTGGTCTGAGAAAAAAAAGGACGAGACGTATAAGTAGATGAGTGTTTTTGTGCGAGTCGGTTACAATTAGTGGTTGCTGGAGAGAAAAACACATTCTGGCTTGTTTTGATTTGCGGTTATTCGACACACGTAGGTCAGATTGAGGTGAAAACACGTGTGAATGTTTTATATCCAGACAGACAGATAAGGATGAAGTGTGAACCAAAGAAAAGGGGCGTTTGGAGAGAAAATTAGGCTTGTGTGAGGCTGTTAGAGCTGTTAGAGTATCTCATGTGAAAGTCAAAATAAAAGCTTTCAAAAGTTGTCATGTGGACTAGGGATTTTAAAAGTATCTAAAATCAAATAATAATCAATAAACTAGTAATCAGACTAAAGTTGTTCGAACAAGGTAGTTTCAGGTTTGAAAGTTGCGCAGCAGCAGTGAGCAATAGAAAGTGAAAAAAGCGACTTTGGCACAATCTGGATGGGTATAATAGGCTATATTGCGGAAAAAATGGCTCAAGCACTTGCATTTACTTAATAATAAATGCTGCTGCCAACAGCCTTCGCTCACAGGACTTGTTTTCATTGTTTGTTCCCACAACGTGTTCTCATGGAATTTGTGTGAATAGCACGCCATGGCAATATGCGTTTCATGACGACGCCCTGTTTTTGGTGTGCAATTACGCAGCTTTTTTTTTCCGGCGATGTGGTTGAGGACAAACACAAGGTGGGGAGTTAACGGCTAAGTTTAGGTCTGAAGTTGCAAAAATTGTTAAGTTTAGGTCTGGGGCTTGGAGTTGGTTAAGTTTAGGATTAGGATTGTGTTAGTCTTCATGAATAATAATAACACGTCTTTATATTCACGATACAAATGAACTGGGACAGAAACGCGTGAAATACACACGCAAAAAATAGAAATGGCGTTCATGGGACACGCTGTTTCACATTGCGTGGTATTGACACGCTTATCTGTGAGAACAGGCTGGATCCCAGGGTTAAGTCTGAGTTTGGAAAAAAGGCTTTTTCAGTTTTCTGCACTTTTGGCCTGGAACATTTTACAAAACAATTTTAAAGAGAAGCTAAACCCTAAAATTGTGTTGTTGTTTTTTTTGGCTGTTAAACTATGTATATTGTGTTTAAATAGCATTGTCTACTGTTCTGAGTCATCTTTTGGCATTTTTAGTGCAAACTGAGCAAATTAGCAGTTTTCAGGTCAAAATAGTCACAAACTGGCTGTGTCTCTCATGTCAGCTCCAGGTTCTATGTGACCTCAGCGTGTCCATTCAAAATTGAGAAACTAATATCAGACACCTGCTGTCAATCCAATCATACTGCTGCTCTCCACTCCAAGCCCCTCTTTTCCTTTTTTCCAAATGCTTTTCAATGAGTTGAAATGTGTTTGAAATGTGTTTGTGGGTGGAGTTTAGGAGGTGAGCTTACCTTTAAAGTCAAAGGAGCTGGTCTCCTTAGATTCATTTAAGCACATCTTGAACAACAGGGATTTAGTTTCAACAGTATGTCATTGTTTTACTTGAATCTTTTGAAGTTAATTGGTTGATTTATGTTTTAAATTGTATGCGTGACTTTATGCTATGACTGTTGTGAGATCAACTGTATTGTATCTTGTGGCCTCTTGACCAATCTCAATGAGACTTTTCCTGGTTAAATAAAGGTTTAATAAAATAAAATAAAACTTTTGCATATTTGCACAATTATTAAAGAAATATCTGCCAAGTTTCTGTTTACAGTTATCATTTCTTTTGCACATGCTCACTGTGATGTCTTCCTCTAGTTATATGACTTTCAGTATTACAATGGTATTACAATAGATTGAAGCATTTTTGCTGCTTCATGTGGACGTTCACATTTACTGAGCCAGCTCAATGTTTGTGCGTGTTTCCTGTTGTTTGTCTTCATGTGGAATAAAGGTTTAGATTTCAATAGATTTTTTTTTTTCATTATTACACAGGAACTTTAAATGTGAACACAGCAGTTACTCATTTTAATCCTGTAAAAATAAATGCAAACCAAAGCCTAATTACAAATCCAATTATGCTTGAGTTAAAATGCTGTTTAAAATTGAGCAGAAGGACCATATGGTACAGTACTTATTGGAGAAACATACACTACAAATAGTTTTTACAAATTGAATTTCACATGCATCTGAACAGACGGTGCTTAAGTGGAAGGACTCAAGATAAATGTTAACAAATATCAGCAATCATTTAGAAAATATCTCTGCTTCCATTACAACTTGTGGGTATTAAACGCAAATATTCTTTCTTTCTGTGTGGAGTTTGCATGTTCTTCTCCGTGTCTGGGTGGTTTCCTCCGGGCATTCCAGTTTCCCCAACAACCAAAACATGCAGGTTAGGGAACACTTGGTCGGAGGTTGAGGCGCCACATGTTAGGCAAATTGCCTCTGCTGAGCTGCTGGAAGACATCAGTCTGTGTAAATGTGCTACATAAATAAACAATTCATTGATTCTTTCAAATATTGTTTTTTGTTTGTTTGTTTGTTTTACTAGTATTGCAGTGGTGACAAGATCGGCTAACATTCAAATTAGCATGTTTAATTTATGCGATAATTTAATTAAACCGTATGTAAGTTGCACAACTACTGGTTTTAAAAGGGTATAGCAATCACAGATCGTTATCATCATGAATTCATATGTTCATGAGGAATTAACACAAGAGTGAATTCATAATGTATTCATGCATTAGTTCTCCAGGAGTCATCAAAAACATGAATTATCATGAATTCAAATGGTTTCATGAATGAATTCCACCAATAATTCATCCAACAAACTGACACGATGTTAGTTAACCTTGACTTTTAAACTGACTCATCATGAATTTACTTCACTAAAGATTCAAACAAAACATAATCTAGACTAAATCTCATCATTATTTAGTTGTTGTTTTTTTTTTTTTTTTGCATTTGAGCTTCTGGTTTTGTTTTTTAAATAAAAAAATCAAGACTTTTTTACTGTGCCATTCGCTAGAGCACAATGATAATTCAAACACGTAGGTACAGCAATTCTTTGACATTTGCACTAAAAAATGTTTAGAGTGACTGAACAAAGCTTGTCTTTACAAAGATGTTATCACTTTTCAAAACTATTACAAATCTCTATCCTTCTTTTTGAAACAGAATAAATTGGATAAAGTGAGCTTTTAAAACCCCTCCACAGAGAAACTTCCTCTGTGACAGTCTGCCGGTTCCCATAGCAATTAGGTGCATACTATCTCTATAAACCAAAAAAATTGTGCCAATGTTAAATCACTTTGTTCTAATGGTGGAATTCAAAAATAATTTCATTCATGAACATATCATGAATTCACGATGACAATCACTGAATTCATGTCCCCTTATTATAAAACATTACCCACATATAGGTCTTGTTCATGTAATCTGAAATCAAGATCTTCCACACAGTTCCCTTAATCCACCAACCTCAGAAACGTTGACTGTTGTAAAATATACGAACGGTTTTCTCGAAGGCCTGACTTTGCTTTATAATGTCCCAGCTCCAAAGGTTTAGCTGATAAATGAAGTTTGAATAGAATCGGACAGGAGGAGATGAAGTTTATAATTGGATTGCGGTCTTTGAAACGTCTTGGCCATAAAATCTACGGCTAATATTAGACACGGTAATATTCGGCAAAGCAAGTGTATTTGTAGAGAGCCATTTGTAAAGTAATTAGTTTCTCCGAGTCTGGTTTGAACAATGAACCTTTGATTCTAGCAATGTTTTGGATGGAAAAAGTAGCTGATGTTATTGATTTGATCTGGCTGTCTAGGGCGAGATACAGGCTTTTGTTAACTTTTCTGCTTCGGGTTAGATTTGTGTGTAAGCTTTTAATGTTAAAACAATGAATTTGTCCAATCTGCTGTTACAGGACTTATGATGTATTATAGCTTTAGCTTTGCCTGAGATTAGAGCATTTTCAGACAATTGCGTTCAAAAATTCTTCAAAACACATAATAATTGAACAGTTTTGGCTAAAGCAGAACTAATTAATGCAAAGATTTGGTTCCAAAATGGTTTGAGCTTTAAACATGACCAAAACATGTGTACATGATTGGCAGGAGCAGTGCCACACCTATTACAATTTGGATTTATGTTGGGAAAAGTCTTGGCTAATTTCTGGGGGTCCAGAAACAGCGATGTAGGATTTTACACTGCATGAAAGATTGCTTTGCACAGACCGACGATGTATGGACTCTGTTTAACATGGAAAGCCATTGTTCTTCGGTAAATATTACATTTAGTTCGGTTTCCCATTCACCTTTCAATATTGATAGCGTTAATGTTTGGTTATGTATCATCTTATTGTATATAGATGATAGTATTCCCTTAAATGTTAGAGGGCAATTTAGTATAGAGTCAAAATTATTACTGGGCGGCTTGTTGAAAATGTGGAGTATTTTTAGATATAAAATCGCGCAATTGTAAGTAGCGAAAAAAATCTTTTTTTGGTATGTTAAATTTGGCGTGGAAGTGGGGTAAATGAAATAAATGATTCATTTTCATAAAGATCAGCGAGTGTTTTTATGCCTTTATTATCCCAGTCGGCGATTGTTTTATCAGATAAAGAAGGTTTAAATAGATGATTAGATTAAACCAGGGCTATTTAATTATATTTTCCAGCGGGCCAGATTTCTCAAAAGACTATGGTCTGTGGGCCGCACAGCAAAACTGCCCCAAGAACTTAAATTAAAAATAAGTCTAAATTGCTCTGTCCTATTACAGGCTTACACTTGCAGAAATAAATCAAAACTAGAATGTGAGCAAATCAAAACAGATAAAGGACTAGGCTAAACCTAGAGTTAATACAACTCTGTCTATTTGCTACTGAACAAAAGAAATATCAGTGGCATTTTAGCTGATTAAGTTGATTTTGAAGTACTGCAGGCTACTAAATACCAATTCTAACCAAGAAATGTGGCCCAGTCCATGGCCCACTTTACTATGATGGGCCTTTATTGCTTAGCATTATGTTGCTGTATCCACCACTGTTCACTGTACACTGTAATTTAGATATGGAGTGTTTCCCAGGCTTCTTTACAATGTGGTCCAGTTTATGACCCATTTTACCATGGTGGGCCACATTATACTGCTTAATGGGCCGCATTTGGCCCGCGGGCCGCTATTTGAATAGCCCTGATTAAACTGTTCAACCATGCCCTCTTCTGGCCATTTTTAGTACTTCTTCTACCTTGACAATGAACAAAACAGAATCAGACTCAATCGCTTTTGCCACTCTTTTAGCCCGTCGCCAGATTCTGTTTAAGTGGAAGACCCTATGCCACCAACCTTTGTACAATGGGTACATGACTTAGTATTTTTTCTTAAACTAGAAAGGTAAAGTCCTCTATACATGGGAATACATCAATCTTTTTCAAACAATGGTCTCCATATATATCTGTTATTAAAGAAAGTGTCCTGCTGTTTCCAACATCTCTCTCATAAAGTAAAGTTTATCTCTTACAAATAATCACATAAGCCCTATTTTCTGTTGTCTCTTTTAGTTTATGTTATGTTTTCTGTTTTGTTTTTTTTTTTGTTTTTTCTATCTGTTATTTTTTGTTGTTATTGTTGTCTTGTTCTTGTTTTACACATACAGCTGCACAATGTATTGTGATGTTTCTGTTTGATACAAAATTTTAAAAAAAAAAAAAAAAAAAAAAAAAAAACAACCATTTAATAATTGATAATCGTGACAAGCAAATGACAAAAAATCAGAACTTTTGATATTTTCCTTGAACTAAAAAGATGCATCACTGAGTGTGCCTGTCTGTTAACACCTTTTCCCTCACACGCCCTGACTAAAAAATTCAAACTAATACGTTCCTGAACCCTTTGGAGCTCAGGCAAATGCTCACTAAAGCTGCTGTCCCTGTAGTTTTGCGTCTATGTCCAACAGCTCTCATTCAAGAAAGTGAGAACTTTCTCCAAGCCAAAAGAAACAATAAAA